>JAYEVE010000666.1:1200000-1800000 GCA_036346375.1 Guadua angustifolia
GATGTCCGAGAACCGTCTGAGCCTTGAGTACCTTAATGGCGTCTCCACTTTCAAAAGAGCCGCAGAGGAGGATATGTTTAATAAGGGGTGCAATTCATGTCATGTCCGCGGCATTGATTACTTAAAATCGAAGATGTTTGAAACTCAGTATGGATCGGCACACTTGATTGAAGGGGTTTCAAAAGGGCTATACATGTTTGACCCGGTCATGACGAAGAGCATAATATACTGAGGCAGACAAGTAGTGTTAATATCGTCGACGATGTCAATGATATGTCGGATGATCATATCGATTGTGCTTCCGATGAGGACAAAGTTGCACGATGACAATTTGGATCAGATGCTACGCGATGCGTATGAAACCTTGATGACAGGAATATGGACAGTTCGTGGCTTAATGGAGGACTCGGAGAAACCTTTGTTCGCAGGGTGCAAGTTGAAATACACAAGGTTATCATCCGTGCTTCAACTACTCAAATTGAAGGCAAGCAACGGTTGGTCCGACAAGAGTTTCACAATGTTATTCGTCTATTGGCGGACATGGTTCCAGAGGGAAGCGAAGTTGCCGACAAGCACCTACAAAGCCAAGCGAGTTCTTTGTCCCTTGGGAATGGAAGTAGAAAGAATACATGCATGTCCAAACGATCGTATCCTCAGACCGCAAAGAGTACACAAACTTGTATATATGTCCGTGTGCAACGATCCCGATACAAGCGTAAGAGTTATTCAGATGATGATGGCGAGAGCATTGAGGTGAAAAAGGTCCTCTGCTAAGGTGGCATGGTATCTGCACTGTAATTCCCGTTTGAAGCATTTGTTTGCGAACCCAAAGGAGGCAAAACATTGCGTTGGCACTTTGAGGAGCGTAAGAATGATGGAATGCTAAGGCACCCTGCTGATTCCATCCAGTGGAGAAACATCGACAGGAGCTTTCAAGAATTCGGTGCGGATCCGAGAAATATAAGGTTTGGATTGAGTATAGATGGAATGAATCCTTTCGGTAACATGAGCGTAGGCATAGCACTTGGCCCGTAAATCTCTGTATCTACAACCTTCCTCCTTGGTTGTGTATGAAGCGGAAGTACATTATGTTGTCTGTGCTTATCCAAGGACCGAAACAACTTGAGAACGATATTGATGTGTACCTAGCTCCATTGGTGGAAGATATAAAAACACTGTGGGTTACCGGGGTACACGTATGGGATGCGATACAAACGAGAGAACTTTACTTTGCACTGCTTGTTGTTCTCGCACCATAAATGATTACCCTGCCCTTGCTAACTGTGTGCCGAGTACAAAAGGAACCAAAGCTCTGCACTCTTTGCTTAGATGATACCGAGAGTTTATAGTGAATCACTCCCATAAAACCGTGTACATGCGTCACCGTAGGTTCCTTCGGAGGAATCACCCATATCGCAAGATGAAGCAACTTTTCGACGGAAGGAACGAAAATGGTCCAGCTCCAAGGCGTTTGAGCAGGAGAGATGTTCATGACATTGTTAAGGATTTGGATGTTGCGTATGGAAAGGGACGTAAATCAAGTACCGTGAAAAGAGCATGTAGAAGAAGAGATCAATATTCGGGACCTACCTTCTTTGGGAGCACCTAGAAGTTCGCGATCGCATCGATGTCATGCACGAGAGAAGAATGTCTGTGATGCGTGATTGGTCTCTTACTCAACATTAAGGGTAAAACAAAGGATGGTATCAACGCATGCGGCTTGACTTGGTCGATATGGGCATAAGACCCGAGTTAGCACCGAAGAGACCGATAAAGGCCGCACGTACTTGGAACACGCTTGTTATACTCTGTCAAAGGCCGAAGAACTGAAGCTGTGCTGCTTGCATGGTGTGAAAGTTCCGTCGGTTACTCCTCCAACATGAAGAGACATGTTTCGTTGGAAGATTTGAAATTAATCGGCATGAAGTCTCATGATTGTCATGTGCCGATGACACGATGCTCCTGTCGCAATTAGAAGTATTTTGCGGCCAAGGTCCGTGAGACAATCACTAGGTGTGTTATTTCTTTAACACAATCGCCGAAGGTCATCGATCCCGGGACTAGATGCTCGCAAGTCGAGGTGGTGATGACTCTATGTAATCTTGAGATGTATTTCCCTCCATCATTTTTCGATATCATGGTCCATCTCATTGTTCACCTTGTGACAGAGATAAAGATATCTTGGGCGGTGTTCCTACGTAGCATGTACCCGCTCGAGAGGTACATGGGAATTCTCAAGTCTTACGTCGGAATCGATCTCGTCCGGAGGGTAGCATTGTCGAAGGTTATGCAATGTAAGAGGCCGTCGAGTTTGCGTCGATTACATGGCCGTGTCGAACCAATAGGTGTGCCTCGATCTCGCCATGAGGGAGGCTCCAGTGGTGTCGGGACCATCGGAAGGAAAGCAATCATGCTGATTCGGTTGATTATGCTCGAGCCCATTTCACGGTTTTGCAACACATGGTCAGTAGTGTCCGCCTATATCGTCGAGCACAAGCAATGGCTAAGGCAAGAGAATCCAAAGACTGGCAGAGTCTTGGATCACGAGACAAGATAACCTTGATTCAACAAATGGTTGAAGGAGCGACCTATCACTGGGAGCTCGTCAGATGACACGCTGACATGGTTGGCAAAAGGACCAACTTTTACAGTTGTCACATGGAAAGGATATGACTTAAATGGGTACACATTTTACACGAGAGATCAGGATATGAAGAGCACAAACCAGAACAGTGGTGTCTGCATAGATGCATTCAATAATACCATTGGTTGACAAGGAGCTCCTACTATGGGTTCATAGAGGAGATATGGGAGCTCGACCACGTGCTTTTCAAGATTCCCTATTTCGTGTCGTTGGGTCCACCTCCAAAGACGTGAAGGTCGACAGAATGGCATCACTATCGTGGACCTCGAACGTGTCGGATACCAAGACGAACCATTCGTACTCGCTAACCAAGTTGTTCAAGTCTTCTATGTAAACCAATCGGCCCAACAAGAAGCGCCACGTAGTTCTTCAGGAAAAAGGAGAATTGTCGGAGTTGAGAATGTAGTAGATGAGGAAGAGTACAATCAATTTGATGAGTTGCCACCTATCGGAAATGACATCCTGGTCCCAGAAGAACAACATGAGGAAGCAAGCTACACACGCGTCGATCATCATGAAGGGCTAATTTTCATACAAAAGAATAAGCATGTGGTGGCGTAGTTATGAGAAGGGTGCATTGTCATCATGCTTACTAATTTTCATGTGTAATAATATTACATTAATGCTATTGTAAAGATGATCGACCCATCATGCTTTGTACATATGATTGTGATGATCTTTGTAAGTAGCTTGTGAAGCATCCGAATTATGTATATATGATTGTGATGATCTTTGTAAGTAGCTTGTGAAGCATCTGGATTGATGGAAAAGCTGCAAGTATAAGAGCACGTATTATAGAACTGCTCGTGATGTCTTCGATGGATAGTGGAGTGCAGCGGAAGAAGACAGCCTTGGTTATAGATAAAAAGTTTGTCTTCTTACAACCATCTCATAGGCATAAACTCCCCCGCTCCTCTTCTCCATTCAAGTCGGGTGTTCCAAAATCCTTCCGAGCAAGGAAGACCCGACTTGCAATCACATTTGTTCAATCTTTAATTACCCTACCTAAAGTTATCTATCAAGTACATCTACAATTTTTACCAAAGTACCATGTTCGATCTCCCACTGCGGCACGACGGTGAACTCTTAAGAAGAGCATGCCGTCCAAGCTACTCAAGACCGTGGCACTACTGGTGACCTGCAAAGCCACTTCGTATGGCATGAAGCAAATCACACACTCTAGTGTGTCCGGTTCGATGGAGAAGACCGTGGTTGTCGTCGCCTCTCAATGCTGCATGCGGGTCTTGGTTGATTTATTAGTCGAGTTCCATCAACATTATCATAACAAGGAGAAAAAGCGCTACAAATGTTTATATTTTAAGTCTATCCCGATCGGACAAACTGTTGCCTCAATGCATATAGGAAGTGCAGATATTCAATTACAACATCTATAATGGTTGTGCCTTATAAATATCGTTGTAGAAATATTGATGGAAATTTGAACAACACCATAACTCTTTGGAGGTTCTGCTGGGGTGTGGGAAAAAAAGGCCATCACAGCGGTTCTTATTTGAAACCGCTGTGATGACTTAATATCACGAGCGGTTGTGATTTGAAACCGTCTGTGATAGTAACTTATCACAGACGGTTTTAAATAAGAACCGTCTGTGAAATTAAACTATCACAGACGGTTGTGATTTGAAACCGTCTGTGATATTTAGTTATCACAGACGGTTTCAAATTATAACCGTCTGTGATAGTTTAATTTCACAGACGGTTGTATTAATAAACCGTCGTGATATATATTTTCTCGCACGGGTAGAGAACCGCTCGATGAGCTCCTTCATCACGCATTTATTATTACCGACGGTTCACAAAACCGTCTCGGCGACGCTTATGCAACCGTCTGTGATGATGTTTTTCGTAGTAGTGAGTCACTCATGTTCATGCATATACTGACGCTGCAAAGTTGGATCCATCAGCGTCAGGGACTCACTACGTCCAGTCGGCTTCTCAGCTGATTGAATTAAATGGAAATTATAAACCTCAAAGACTAACCCAAGTTAGAAATCCGGCTCCGTATAAAGTAGTTACATACACAGAGCTGTTTGTTCCATTACCTGAGGTTACGGCTACCAGGGCCGATGGATACGAAACATGGCAACAGCAGTATCCATCGGTTAGAGCAAGCCGACCGGCCGAGTTTACACTCGGGGGGCAGGATACTACACAGAATAATTGGCCAAACCCTAGCATTCCATCGGCTGACAACATCAATTGGGCTAATCAGATTTCTATGGTCTTAAGAGATCAGTTTGGTTTACAGCCCAAAGGGAAAACAATTGGCTATAGAAAGCCGTACCCAGATTATATTGACCGCATGCCATATCCCCATAACTTTAGGATTTCCGACTTTGCGAAATTTTCAGGGGATGATTCAGTTACTACTTTAGAGCATGTTGGAAGATTTATCGCTCAATGCGGTGAAGCAGGTCAATCCGATGGGCTAAAAATTAGGCTTTTCCCCTTGTCTTTATCAGGGACTGCCTTCACTTGGTTTACTAATCTGCCTCCAAATTCAGTCCATTTTTGGAATGATTTGGAAAGTCGATTTCATGAATACTTTTTCTCTAGTAGCTTAGAGTTGAGAATTTCAGACCTAAGTCTTTGTCCCACAAAAATTAGGTGAATCGCTTCGAGTACATTAGAAGATTTAGAGAAGTCGAAATCGCCGCTTCAGTGTGGTACTACCTGATAACCAACTAGCCGATTTAGCCTTCCAAGGGTTGATTCCCCCGCTTAAAGAAAAACTTGCTGGACAAGAATTTACTGATTTAAGTCACTTACTTCATCGAGTGTCGGCACAAGAAAGCCGATATTTGAATAAAGAATTCAAAGATAAACTCAGATTAAACAATGGCAAAGAAAAGGCTAAAGTAAACATGGTTGAATATAGTTCAAGCGAAACTTCTGAAGATGAAGCAGACATAAACATAGCCGAATGGATAAAAGGTTCTAAAAAACCACTTGTCTGTTCATGGCTCAAGCCGACTAGGAGTAAGTCAGAAGTG
Source organism: Guadua angustifolia (assembly GCA_036346375.1). NCBI lineage: Eukaryota > Viridiplantae > Streptophyta > Magnoliopsida > Poales > Poaceae > Guadua > Guadua angustifolia. The sequence goes on from JAYEVE010000666.1 coordinate 1,205,656, forward strand.
AAATACGCTTTTGATGTATCCAAGTGCGACCGCATATTTGACATGTTATTACAAGAAAAGCTGATACGACTACCTGAAGGGCACACCATACCTTCGGTAAGATTTAAATCAAGAAGCGGCGATACTGTAAGTGGCATCATTCCTTTTCTCATAACACTAACGACTGCAATATTTTTCGACAACAGATACAGTCGGCCATAGAAGATGGTCGGCTCAAATTTGCAGAAGAACCGGCAATGGAAGTCGACGTCAATCCCTTCCCAATCAACATGGTACAGTGCTCCAACAAAGGAAAACAGATTGCCGATGAAAGACCCTCAGCGACGCGGCAAGTTAACATAGAATCCAGCTCACAAAGGGAAACACTGAAGATAACGATCGGCTCACTTCAAATTGAAGCCGATCAAGACGGGAAGAATTCAAGAACTATAAAACCAAAAGGGGAATTACAAGTTGGACGGTGGTACAAAGCCGAAAGATTTCCGCCCAGAAAGCCGACATTCAAACCTAGGCCAACTTTCTCACAGTTGCTTGAGAAATATGAGAGGGTGAGCCACCGGCAAAGACAGCAGTCTCGCCAACCAAACAAACCGTATCGGCCAAACAATGCATTTCGGCCAAATAATCTGCATCGGCCAAACAACGCAGAAAGAGCTCACGAAAGATGTCCCTTTTGGCAGTTTTGCTGGGAAAGGGGTGTGGCACTACCATCCTCAAGAGAATGCCCCATGGAACACTACCCGCAGAATGGATCAAGGCGATCGGCAAAAGAGCGCCTATTTAGGCCAACGCCGGAACAAGACGAGCCAGGGCGAAAGAGGCCGATGAAAGAGAGGCTAGGTGCACTGAACCAGAGCAATGAAAGGCCCGCTGAGAACTTGGTCGGTAAAATCCGCAAACCAGTTGAACCTAAACCTAGATGGTGCCCAACTGGGCTTAGCCGATCACAGCGTAGACGACTTCAGAGCCTAAGGGCACAAGAAATAAGAGAGGCTGAAGAAGAAAAACAGAGAGATCAAGCCTTTAACGAGTTACGGCCAGTTAAACTTGTTACAAAAGAATGGAGGAGAAAACAACAAGCCGATGATGAATCAGATTCTTCAGACGATTTGCTGTCACCAATGATTCGAGACGACACTCCTCCGATGGATATCAACATGGTATTTACCCTACCAGCCGAGTTCAGAATTAAAACTGAAACGGCTAAAGATACGTTTGCTCAATTGTGCTTGGGCGGACAAGATGCTGTGTTTGAAAAGCCACAGGACCCTCATCGGCATCTTAAGCCGTTGTACCTGAAGGGCTACATCAATGGGAAGCTGATATCTAGGATGCTTGTGGATGGAGGGGCCACTGTGAATTTAATGCCACTCTCCACATGCAAGAAGTTGGGGAAAACCGATGAAGACCTGATCAAGACAAACATGGTGCTAAACGACTTCACGGGTGATCCTACTGAAGCAAAGGGAGTGTTGGTCACAGAGTTGACCGTCAGCCGAAAAACTTTGCCGACCGCGTTTTTTGTGATCGAAGCCAAAGGGAGTTACAGTGTACTTCTTGGGCGAGATTGGATACATGCCAATTGTTGCATCCCCTCAATAATGCACCAACTTGTACAATGGGACGGAGATGAAGTCGAAGTTGTCTCAGTCGATACATCGGCTCATATTGCCATGGCCAGCTCTGAGGCAAATTGGCCGCATGAAGAAGCAGAATGCATATCAGGTAAGGCACTAGACGATTGCGACTTCATATGCATCGGAAAGACAGGCTTTACGCCGATCAGTGTCAAGCCAGGCACTTTTGATCGGGCGAGTGAAGTATTGAGAAGATGGAGTCAAAAATGATCCAAATCTTAGAAGACAGGGTAAAGAGCTATCGGCATATGGTAAATTCATGTGAAGCTATCGAAGACTTTCAGAATGAAAAATTGGGGCAAGGTTTCACTTCTGCCGATATGCTTGAAGAAGTCGATATAGGAGAAGGTGACAGGAAAAGGCCAACTTTTGTAAGTGCAAAATTAGATGTAGAATATAAAAATAAGTTGGTCAAAATACTTAGGGAATATAGGGACTGTTTTGCCTGGGAATATTATGAGATGCCTGGATTAAGCCGGCAGTTAGTTGAACATCGGCTGCCTATCAAACCAGGATATCGGCCATACAAACAACCCCCTCGGCGTTTCAATCCAGAATTATACGATGTAATAAAGGAGGAGATTGAAAGATTGTTGGAGGCCAAATTTATAAGGCCTTGCCGATATGCTGAGTGGGTGTCTAATATTGTTCCCGTTATGAAGAAGAACGGTAAGCTTCGGGTGTGTGTAGATTTCAGAGATTTAAACAAAGCTACACCAAAAGATGAGTATCCAATGCCTATAGCCGATATGCTTATCGATGCTGCATCAGGTAATAAGATTATTAGCTTTCTCGATGGGAACGCTGGATATAATCAGATATTCATGGCAGAAGCCGATATCCCTAAAACTGCCTTCAGATGCCCTGGTGCGATAGGGCTTTATGAATGGCCGGTAATGACATTCGGCTTAAAAAACGCAGGTGCTACCTATCAACGGGCCATGAATTTAATTTTTCACGACTTAATCAGCCATATTGTTGAAATTTACATTGACGATGTAGTGGTCATGTCTAAGGAAGATTGGCAACACTTGGCCGATCTAGAAAAGGTATTTCAAAATACAAGGGCTCATGGGTTAAAAATGAATCCTTTCAAGTGCGCGTTTGGTGTGTCGGCTGGCCAATTCCTAGGGTTTATGGTTCACCAAAGGGGAATTGAAGTGAACCAAAAGAGAGTTAAAGCTATAGCCGATACAAAACCTCCAACATGTAAGAACGAACTGCAGAAACTGATCGGCAAAATTAATTACTTAAGACGATTTATTTCAAATCTGTCTGGTAGAATTCAAGCTTTTACGCCATTGCTAAAATTGAAGGATGATCGGAGTTTTATATGGGGAGCCGATCAACAAAAAGCTTTTGATGACATAAAACAGTACTTAGCGTCACCACCAATCTTGGCCGCACCACAAAAGGGAATTCCCTTCAAGTTATATATATCGACTGAAAACGAGACCATCGGGGCTGTGTTGGCACAAGAAGTCGATGGCAAAGAGCGAGTAATATTTTACTTAAGCCGACGACTCCTAGAAACTGAAACCAGGTACCCGCCGATCGAGAAGTTGTGCTTATCCTTATATTTTGCTTGTACAAAATTAAGGCATTATATGCTAGCATCGACTTGCATAGTAGTTTGCAGAAGTGATATCATCAAGTATATGCTGTCTGCACCTATCTTGAGAGGACGACTTGGGAAGTGGGCTTATGCTCTAACCGAGTTCGATCTGCAGTGCGAATCGGCCAAAGCCATTAAGGGTCAAGGAGTAGCCGATTTTATAACTGGATATGATACCATGGCAGGAATAGTCGATGTGGCTCCTTGGCAGCTATATTTTGACGGATCGGTTTGCCAGGGAGGGAGCGGAATAGGAGTTGTGCTAGTCCCACCAAAAGGGCATGACATCGAATTTGCCTATCGGTTGAATGGCCGATGCTCTAATAACCAAGCAGAATATGAAGCATTACTCAAGGGACTTCAGTTATTAGAAAGCATCGGAGTAAATAATGTGGAGGCCTACGGTGATTCATTGCTGGTGGTACAACAAATTAAAGGAGAATTTAAATGCAATGACGAAGTGCTGTCAAAGTATATGGAGCGATGTCTCGAAATTATCAACACTTTCACAACATTTTGCATTGGCCACGTACCCAGGGAAATGAATCATAAAGCCAACACCTTGGCTCAAACGGCTTCAGGCTATAAAGAGTACAGCCGATGCGAAGTGTTTGACTTAATCAACAGAGCAGTGCTATGTGTTGATAATGCCGATTGGAGGACAGAAATAAAAGCTTACCTGATGGACCCATCCAGACCTACTGCGCGAAAAGTCCGTCAAAAAGCGTTGAAGTATGTCATGCTCGAAGGAGAATTGTACTATCGGACACTTGAAGGATTGCTTCTACGGTGTTTAGGCGACGAAGAAGCAAAAGTGGCTATGGGTGAGGTCCATGAGGGAATTTGTGGTGCACATCAATCGGCACACAAAATGAAATGGGTCCTAAGACGGACTGGATACTTTTGGCCAACGATGCTGGAAGATTGTTTCAAATATTACAAGGGGTGCCAAAGTTGTCAAAAGCTCGGAAATGTGCAACTAGCACCAGCATCGGCTTTATATCCGATTGTCAAGCCATGGCCGTTCAGAGGATGGGGAATAGATGTATTCGGCCAAATATTCCCAGCGACAAGCAAAGGCCACAAGTTCATCCTTGCAGCCACAGATTATTTTTCAAAATGGGTCGAAGCCGTTCCACTCAAGAAAGTCACCAGTGTAGAAGCAATCGGCTTTGTTAATGAACACATTATCCATCGATTCGGTATCCCTCAGACTATCACGACCGATCAAGGGACTGTGTTCATGTCTAACGATTTCAAGAACTTCGCAGAAAGCCTGGGTATCAAATTGCTCAACTCATCTCCATATTATGCTCAGGCCAATGGACAAACCGAGTCGTCTAACAAAACTTTGATCAAGCTGATTAAGAGGAAAATCGATGAAAAGCCTCGAACTTGGCACTCGGCGCTATCGGAGTCTTTGTGGGCTTATCGGCTGGCGTTTCACGGATCGACTAAGTTATCACCATATCAGTTGGTATATGGTCAAGAAGCCGTACTGCCCATAGAAATAAACATAGTCTATGCGAGTGGCGAGACAAAATGGTTTATCGGCTGATGAATACAAAGAATTAATGCTGTACAATTTGGACGACTTAGCAGAACTAAGGCTGGTTACTTTAAATCGGCTTAAAAAGAATAAAGAAAAAGTTGCAAGAGCCTACAACAAAAAGGTTGTGCCTAAGTTCTTCAGCGAAGCCGATTTGGTTTGGAAAACTATATTGCCGATCGGTTCCAAAGATAATCGATTCGGTAAATGGTCACCTATCTGGGAAGGACCGTATAAGATAAATCGGCTCGTTGGCGGAAATGCGTATATACTCGAAACACTCGAAGGAGCAGTGTTACCGAAGGCAATCAACGAAAAATATCTAAAGTGATACTACCCTAGCATTTGGATCGGCGCGTAATCAAGGTACGACAGACTTCAGAAATAAAACGGTTAAACAAGCCGGTCAAGCAAAAAAAGTGAAATCGGTTAAACAGCCGATTCAAAAGTATTACAAACTGTAGCAACACCATCTCAAAAGAAGAATGCAAATAAGATTACAAAATTACAGCCCAGATCCCGGAATTCTAGCACCCAGTCCCGATAACGCCGCAGCAGCCTTGGCTAAAGTCTCTGTAATACCATAGACAAGGGCTTCATCGGCTTTGGCATTCCCAGGCACCGGAACAACTTTGGCCGATTGATCCTTAACCTTTGCAACGGCTTGGCCAACATGGTTTTTCTGGTCCTTCAAAGATGAAGCCGTTGCATCCGAAATAGTAAGGGCATCGGCCAGCTGTTGATTCACCTTAGCCAATTCCTCCTCAAGCTGCTTCTTGGTTTGTTCCAGTTTTTGAACGGAGGACTTGGTGGTCATGAAAGATGCAACAGCTTCGTCATATTTCTTTTTCTCGGCCTTGGCCTCGGCAATCAGCTTATTCAGAAGATGCTGGTCGGCTTCTTGGGCTTGGCGCCGGGCGATTCTAGCGTTAGCTGCATCGACTTCCACTTTCTTCTCATCCAAGTGGCATACATTGAGAAGTGCGCTCATGGCTTCAGGTAGGTCACGGACAGCTGACCATGGCGTCGCGAATAAATTTGGCGATTGGCCAAAATAAACGCCTCTGGTGAGTTATCTCCATGAATAGCCGATTCAGCTTCTCCTACATGTTCGGCGCCGATTTGACTACCGAAGCCGATGCCTCCATTGATACATCAAGAATTTTGCGAATGTCTTCTAGATAGTCATCTATCGCTATCACCTCTGGGTCGACTAGCTCATCCAAAGAAAAACCGAGAAGGTTGGACAAGTCGTCCGGTCCAACGTCAGGTGTAGGAAGAGCCGACGGGACAGGCAGTGGAAGTGTTGGAGGCTTCGTCCCAGGAAGACTAGCAGAAGTGCCTTGAAGATCGGCCAATATACCGGCCACTTGTCTTGTGTTGTCATTGAAAAGAGAAATATTACATGATCAATAATTTTAGATGATAACTCCTGAAGACATAACAATGGTATGGTACTTACTTCGCTAAAGGCCGACGGACAAGGAGAACTTTCTGCGCTTTGTTCTTTGCGCTTTGGGGGTTTCTTGGCTAGGGCTTTGGTAGATTTGGGTTTTTCTGAAAAAACAAACCACGGGATGAGCAAGTTATAAACAGGAAATATTTATCGGCTATAATAAAGGACTTACTGGGTTTTCTGCCCTTCTCAATCTCCGATAGAGATGGGCTCTGACTCGAGGTTGCTTGGATGTATACCCGGTCAAACACGTCGTCACGGTAGGGCGTTTGCCTTTGGATCCACCGGTAGATGGATCAATAATGGCCTTGTTTCCCGTAGCAGCATCCTGAAGAAAGCAGAATGTCTAGGTGATTAAAAGACAAGTGAAATCGGATTTGCAGGCATAAATTTTTGTGAAACAAGCCGATACCTCTACTGCTACGGACGAGTTAGTATAACCCGAAATCTTTGGCGAATCCAAGAACTATCTTCACTTGAGTTGCTATTCTTTGGAAGAAACTCTCTGTCGGCTCATGGTAGTCTGGTAAGAATTTATCTATGATGGCCGACGGTGAGCGGTCCAAATAAAGGGCCTCTGCTATCGGGGACCACCAGTTTGAAAACTGACTGGCTCGACGAGAGTTCAGGTTGAAGTGTGGCAAGTAGAGAATCTGAAGTTCATCGGATAATGTCGAAAGAAGTTCAGCTTGGACAATATTCTTCACTTTTGATCTTGGCTGAAGCCGATCAAGGAGAGGGAGACTAGGTGTAACCTGGCCAAAACCCAGTTGGCGGGCATACACAGAAGGGTGGTAAAACTCGTAGGATAGCTGAAAGGTCCTGTTACGGGAGTTCAGGCCGACGTGAAGAATGCAAGGAGAAATAAAAAGTCGATACAATTCCAGAGTTGGTTTAGACATCAAAGAGCTTTCGGCTTCTAAATGAAGAAACGAAGGCCATTGAAAGTCAGCTTCATCGGAATAAGAGAAGAAGTCCTGTTGGCCGAAAACTGTGTTGTCCAAATTAAGGAAAAAGGACAAGTATTTCTTGAAATCGGCTTGAGTAATCTTGACGTCACCACTAGAGCACATCACCAATCTCTCTCCGTATGACCGACTGGCTCTGTACTGCGGAGTGGTGCCTTCGGGGTAATCCTCACGGGGGAAGGCCAAATCTTCCAAGGGCTCGAGAGATAAGTGATCAATTTGAATCTTGTTTGTAAAGCCAAAGTTGGATAAACCACGCCGGACCACCTCGTTGCCTACCACAAACTGAGCAAAACCAGAAAAAAGCCGACTTCGAATAACATGCATCATCTGATACACGGCTCCGAGAAACATTTTGCCAAGCGCAAGCCTACGGCCTTCTACCAGCTGCTCTGCCACGTATTGATAGACTTGTGTCGGCCCAAGAGATGCACCACAAAAAAGAAACCGATCTAGCCACAGGTTCAGAAAAGCTACATGTTCCTCATCCGATACCAGTCCATTGACTTTGTTATTATGTTGAATGTATTTGGACCATCCTTCACCCTTCGATCGGATCAACTTGAATCTTGGCTTGCCGCTAAAGCGATAAGCGATCTCCATCCAGGCCTAAAACAGAGTTCACTACATCTAGAAGGGTTGGGCGATTGGACCGATGCAGAAAAGGAAAGCGTTGAGGGTGTCGACCAAAAGTAACAAGCCATAGCCACCAAGGGCTCATTGGCCGAGGTTTACAAGGCTCGATGGGAGACATTCAGCTATGCCCATGTTTTCCCATTGAGACGCTTTTGGGCGATACTCGGATGAACCAACTTCTCGGCCTTTAAGCGCCGTCGGCCAAGCTCTAAAGCTTTTTCCCCATTCTGTTATGTTATAGCCTTTAGCCGATAATGGGAGTCTAGGAATTTCCTTGTTAATAACCGTATCGGCAGTCATATTTTCTACTGGTCCTAGGTAATATTGATCTTCACTCAAAGAATCGGAATCGATACTGTGAGGATCCATTCAAATGGATAATGACGTGGAGAACTTGATCAACAAAGAGAGAAGGCGATTGAAGAAGGAAAGCCGATTGAAGGAGGTGCGAGAGCTGGAAAGCGTGAAAGTGACCGTGGGGGTCCCGCATATATATAGCACGGTGAAAAGGTAAAGGTGGCGGGAAATGAATTCGAGGCAACACCTGCCATTAAACTGCACCGAGATTTTGACGGCGCAATTAAAACAACGGTTATCAGAGCAGTTCTTTAACCAACAAGGGAGAGGCCGATGGATGAAGAAGCCGATTAATTTTTAAAAGATAACAAGTTATCTTCCAAAAATGGGGGCATATGTTTGCACAGTTTTTGGAAAATCTGATGAAATCGGCGAGTAAAGACACGAGTTTGGATACAACCACGAAGCACTTTGAAGGATTTGGATAATGTACGGATAATATTTGGAAACAGGGTCCAAATAGGAAACTACGAAGCCGATTCGGATTGCATCGTCGTGTTAGACCAGGACTCGGATCGGCTAGCGGGTATATAAGGCGAGCTGAGGCTGCTTGAAGAGGGCATCCACAACCATCAACACATCTACTAGTTTTTGCTTTCCGTAGTTTTAGTCTCTTTAGCATTGTAATCTTTCCTCTGTAAGTCGACATCGATCAAATAAAGTTGCGCATCGCCGATTGTTTGATCGTCATTGGCTCTTTTCAGGTTTGATTTGTTCTGTCTTGTTGCGCATCGCCTTTTCAGAATCGATCTACCTTTTACCTCGGATTAGTCTTAATCGGCTAATCTAGTTATCCCCTTAATCGGCTTTCTTGCTGATTCTTGATTTCTTAGCCGATTCGCTTCAAGGATCGGCTTGATCGAATTTCACATTATTTCCCTTATCGATTGCAGGGTCAAATTGATTGGCACGCTCGCGCACATTGAACCTGGCGTTCGTCTGGTGTGTTGAGGCCGGAAACCCTCCGTCACATTTCTGGTGCCAACACAGTGTTTATCTAGAGGCAGGTAAACTTTGAATCCTATGGATTCACTTCGAAAAACGACCTTTTGGATCAAAACACATGGGATTTTCACAACTTTTTGTCGATTGAGATTCCCATTGTTCCACTGATTTGCTTAGTGTGTTATTTTTCTCTTCTCTGAGTTCTACCTTTCAAGAGAAAAGACATCAATTCGACTCGTGAGTGTAGATTGGTACTTGATGCTTGCCCTCTTGTCCACACCCTACCTTCAAGATTCAATGACCACATGAATATGATGCTTAGTTCTATTCCTTTTGAAGAATTATTCTGTGATGTCTCACTTGTAAATGGGCCTTGAATCCACATGAATACGATGCTAAGTTCTTTAAAGGACATATACTTGGTATAGTATCAAGCTGCTATTTTTCATAGTGTTATGGAGGCAAATTTTTTTCTCAAATATGTTCTTTGCGAGTCCGATTTTGGTTTTTGCATAGGGCCCTCTCCATGTATCAGATGACCACGATTTGGTCTTGAGCTAGCTAGGTCAAAATGACTTGATTTGGTTTAATTGGCACAAGGATAATTGGACTAGTTACATAGTGCATGAAAGTTATTTCCCCATTTAAAGGTCACATGCTCGGTGGTGGTATGTATGTATAGGAAGCATCTTTTATACTTTGGGTGTAGTTACACCCTATCTTGGATCTGCTATGTTATGATGGTTAGAGAAGAACTGAACAGAGCAAGCGTCAGAGGCTCAACGCAGCGAGCAAATTGGGCGCCATTTGGACACTGCCTAGTGGTGGGATGAATACAATCGCTTTGGAATCCCCAACACAGAGCCCCATTAGCCACCGTGATGTTGGTTTAGCGATTAAGAAGACATTGCAACCATGGTTAGTAGAGGTGGGCGACTTGCCACGGCACATGTGTCTATCGGACTATGTGCCTAAAGCATATCATGCTCGACGGTTACGCTGCGCCGGTGATCCAAGCGTGGCTCGTTTGCGATTTTTGTCGATTTAATTTGCACCGATCTAGGTCCTGGTCTATTTGTACTATTACAACGAGAGGAAAGGAGTTAGAGATGCACGAAACTGAGATAGTGGACACAAATATTTGGAGAAAAAGAACTAAATTTTATTCATTCTTAAACATGTATAGGTACTTGTGGAATACACGGATCCCGGGTATTGTTTTAATGGGCCGTCCGGATTATCCCAAGGGGGTGGGCTAAGCGGCCATGCGAAGAGGGACCTTCGAAGGCCTCACCGTCTTGTGACAAGGGAAAGACTGGGAGAAGGTGTCAACAGGATTAGGTGGGTCACGCCTGCGCCCCTGCAAAGGGCGGCTCTGCCCCTGTAAGCTACTGTGCGTGGCTGACCATGCACAGGACAACCTCTCCTCTGCGCCCAACCACCCTCTCTACTGTGCGTCAACCACTCCCTCTGCTGTACACTAACGAACCTCCTCTGTCATATAAAGAGGAGGGGAGCTTCGAGAGAAAGGGAGACCGAAAAGACTTGTAAGAGAAGAACACACGTTCATACACAAAGAAACACCGAACGCAGGACTAGCGTATTATCTCCATCGGAGAGCCCAAACCTGGATAAATCTCCTTGTGTCTTGCGTTACCATCAAGCTCAGATCTTTCGCCTTGCCCAGTTCATTCTTCTTTATTGCCGATCATAAACATCGACAGTTGGCGCGCCAGGTAGGGGCGGTGTGAAGATCATCCTCCCCAAGTTTGATGGCGACAACCAGCGAGATTACCATCACCTTCACCCCCAACCAGGTCTTCCGCTTTGGAAGCCTGGACTTCATCGCTGACAGCCTTGGTAAGCTTGCTCTCTCAGGGCTGGGTTCGGCCCACCCTAGGAAAGATCCCATTGCTCCCTCACCCGAGCTCTAGTTCGGATCGAAGAGCACGGCGACCACCCGCTCTCAAGGGGCCTTCCGTGGCATTTATGCGATCGAGGACGATCGGACCGATACCCTGCACCAGCAAGAAGCCGTAGACACCGCGTAAGCATAGCGTCTCCGTCGTGCAGCCCGGGAAGAGCGCGCAAGGTCTCTCCAGAATCTGGGGCGCAACGTCAACGAGGAGTTTCTACAGGCGAAGAAAAGAGATCAATTGGTCTTCCACACACTGCAGCAGAACATCGTCGCCTCCAAGACGCTGCTCGACACCTTGGGGCCAATCCTTGGTCCTGACAGCCCCGCTGCCCCGATCGTGGCCCAAGTCAAGGCCATGGTGACGGCGGCAGCGGTCCAACAGAACCAAGAAGCACCCATGGAGAAGGTACACTCGTGCCGCGGCTACCTGCATCGACAGCGGTCGATCGCCTGAATCGACCAGTGGTCGGCGAGCTTGATTTGGGCGAGGCGCCTGGAGCCTCAAGCTGTTATCTCGCTGGATCTGCGCGGTGGCGTGAACTCGGGTGCGGAGAATCCTACGCTTTACATAGCGGCAACGACTCACGTAGTCAGCGCTGCGATTGTTGTGGAGCGGGAGGAGGAGGGACACCTACAGAGAATTCAGTGCCCAGTTTACTTCGTCAGCGAAGTATTGGGCGAATGCAAGACGTGGTACCCTCAAGTGCAGATGCTTCTATATGCGGTATTGCTTGCCTCTCGTAAACTCAAGCATTACTTTCAAGAGCATTCAATTTTAGTGATTACATCTTTTTCGATTGGGGATATACTCAACAATCGGGAGTCCACTGGGAGAATCGCGAAATGGGCGGTCGAGCATGGGGCCTTCGAAATTTCCTTCAAGCCTCGGACAACCATCAAGTTGCAAGATCCCGCAGCTATGGAGGATCTTGAATACTAGACGATGTATTTCGACAGTTCTCGCACGCTGAGTGGTGCAGGGGCTAGCGTGGTGCTCATCTCTCCGACAGGGGAAAGGCTGAAATATGTCCTTCAACTCCATTTTCCAGCATCAAACAACGCCGCCGAGTACGAGGCACTCATACATGGTCTTCGTATCGCCATATTGCTCGGTATCCGATGATTGATGGTTCACGGAGACTCTAATTGGTGATTAACCAAGTACAGAAAGAGTGGTCGTGCGTTGATGACAGCATGGATGCATACTGCCAGGAGGTGCGTAAGCTGGAGGACAAGTTCGATGGACTGGAGCTCACTCATGTGCTCCGCCAGAATAACGAAGCAGCTGACGAGCTCGCCAGGCTAGGCTCCAGCCGGGCAACAGTTCCAGTCGAAATCTTCTTTGAAGAGCTTCATAAACCGATGACAAGCCGACAGCGGGAGTCGGGCAAATCAGGGAAGAAGCTGGCCGAGGCAGAAGTCTTGGTCATCAGCCCCGATTGGACAAAACCCTATCTGGATTATCTATTGAGGGACGAGCTTCCTAAGGATCGCGTACAGGGCGAGTGCATCACGCGGCGAAGCAAGAGTTATGTGGTGGTCGGGGAGCTCTTTCGAAAGAGTGCCTTTGGGATACTCAGGCGGTACATATCAAAGCAAGAAGGGAAGAACCTCCTCAGAGAAATTCACTCAGGGATCTACGGACATCGTGCAACATCAAGCACTCTGGTGGGCAAAGCTTATCGTCAAGGTTTTTCTGGCCGACTGCTGTAACAGACGCAGAAGATATCGTCCGCACGTGCGAAGGCTATCAGTTCTTTGCCTGGCAGATTCATATACCGACGCAGGAGCTGCAGACATTCTGATCACTTAGCCATTTGCAGTCTGGGGGCTCGACATAGTTGGACCCCTCAAAAAGGCCCAAGGTGGATTTGCTTTCCTCTTCGTCTCCATCACAAATTCACCAAATGGATTGAGGCTAAGCCAGTTGCCACGATCACTGCAGTCAAAGCCAGAGAATTCTTTCAAGAGATTGTGGTCAGATTCGGTGTGCCGAACAGGATCATCACCGACAACGGCACCCAGTTCAGAAGTGAAGAATTCCAAGACTGGTGCGATGAGCTCGGCATCAAGATTTGCTTTGCCTCCGTGGGTCACCTTGAACAATGGGCGGTCGAGCACGGCCAATGGCGAGTCTTTGCAAGGCCTCAAGGCCGAATATTTGATAAATCTCAAACCATACGCAGCAAGATGGGTAAAAGAATTGCCTTCGGTGCTCTAGGGGCTGAGAACTACTCCCAGCAGGGCTACCAGGCAGTCACCTTTTTTCCTAGTATATGGTTCGGAAGCGGTCCTACCTACCGAGCTAGCATTCGGATCCCAACGGGTTTGGAGCTACAAGGAAGCCGAGTTAGAAGAAGGCCGACTGAAAGATCTCGACAAGCTGGAGGAAGCCAGAGACGTTGCATCTATCCAGTCGGCTAAGTACCTCCAGGGTTTGCACCTCTATCACGATCGGAATGTTCGAGGCCGAGCTTTCTCTAAAGGGGATCTAGTTCTTAGAAAGAATCAGAAAAGCGAGCACAAGCTCTCCCCAAGATGGAAAGGCTCTTACATTGTCAACGAAGTGGTGCGCCCAGGGACTTACCGGCTCAAGCGGGAGGACAGCACAACGCTCGGCAACACTTGGAACATAGAACAGCTACGTCGTTTTTACACCTAAATACGCATTTCGTTGTGTCATTGTAACAAAGGTCATTCTTGACTTGCTACTTAACTGATTCTCAACTAAGAAGTAAGTCGGGGGCTACACCTAATAGTGTCTGAATGCAAACACCTATCCTCTCGACATGCTCTTTGCCTTTTTCATCCTAGTGGTCACGACTAAATCCGAGTGCAGTTAACTCCGAGTAGTGAAACTCTGAACGATGAAATCTAGCTACCTAGATGCGTGTCTGGGAAAAAGAGCCACATGCTCACTCCCGACACTCGGGGGCTAGGCCAGTCGGGTAGAGCGCTCAAACAAAAAAAGATAACGTGCACTCGGATGGATTCAGAAACCACAAAAAATATATATAGCATCGCAGATCCATATTGAACATTATGTCCAATTACATATCTTTACATACGTACATATTTTAAAAAATAGCTAAACTTAAGCGGTGCGGCGCGCACGGCCCAAGGCCTCGACAAGGATGTCAGCGACCTCGAAGAGAGCCGGGACGACCTCAAGTAGGACCTCCACAGCGGCGGCGTCGTAGGCGATGGCTTCCTCCTCCGCCAACTCAGCAAGGGCGAGATCTTAATCCGCCCAGAGCTCCTCCTCGTTGACCTCCGGCACGGGAGCGTCATCCCCGAAGTTGAAGTTTAACTCCTCCACCGGAGGCAAAGGTGAGGGCAGAGCTGCTTCGCCACCAGGAGCGGCAGAGCTAGAGGAAGACTCCATTGGAAGGCTTTTAAAGACCTTGAAGATGTGAAGAACGGGTGATCGCTCCAGTAGCGGTGACACACTTATATAGCCAGAGGCGGACAGCCCAAGTCGTACCTCTATAGGAAGTCTAAACGGCTCTGAGGATACATGGGTGCCAAGGCGACATTAAAAATGCACTAGCGCGGGAAATCAAGCGAAACGCTGACAACGCATGACACGTGAGAACACTCCTTCGGGCGCGGTGAAGCCACTCATGATCAATAGTAGTCTCATCAAAAGAAGTGCGGTGATTACAATATGAGTCAGTGTTTACAAAAGATCCAAGTCCAGATTTTCTACCAAGGAGGAGGCCACGTCCCTAACTTCATCGAGAAGGGCGGCAGCTTGATCATCGTCGACGGAGCAGGCAAAACCCTCCTTGACAGCCTCCAGCTCCACTCCGGGATAGAGCGACTTCACGATAGCCAATGCTTGGCTGGCGCTCATTGTCGACGTCTCCCGAATGTGAGCCCTGAGCCTTGCGAGACCCGTTGACAGCCAGGAGAGGGCTTCATTCTCGCTGCTCGGTTCAGCTCCTCCAGGGCTCAGGAACTTGGTTATTTCTTTGACGGAGTCACGGTATTTGTCACGGAGCGCGTAAGCAGTCTTGATCTCCCCGTTGAGGACATCGAACTGCGCCTACGACCATCTCCTGTTCTCTGCAAACCAGTCGGATTGTCACTAAAGGCATCACAAACGTAAGGGCTGTAGCGCCGAGTTGGGATATGTATACCTTCTAGCTCCTGCGCCAGTCTATCGTTGTCGGTCCGAGTTTGGAACTCGGAATCCCTCAGCGCCTGGAACTGCCCACGAAGGGTGGAGACAGTGGACTGTTCGGCTGAGGCAATGAACGAAGTCAGAAGACGATAACAATCAAGGCGGCTACCGAGCAATCGAAGGAACACTGACCCTGAAGCACCCCCGTCAAGGCTTGGACTTGGGCCTAGAGTTTTTGCTACTCAGCGTGGCTGTTGCGTCGGACGCGCTCCAAGTCGGCCTCATACTCCTCATGTTCCCTAATCTTAGGAAGTACTTCCTTGAAGAGGGCGTCCCTATGCTCGGAGCGGTCCCCCAGCTCCTGAAGAATTTTGGGAAAATGAAGAAGATATGCCACTCGGCGCGAATGAAAGAAGAAGAAGAAGATGGCTTACCCGGACCAGCTGGGCGCCTCTGATGGCATTTTGGTAAAGCTCCACCCTCACTTTCTCATCCCCCTCACCGAAGGCCTTCCACTTATCCTCGTGGCAGAATAAAATCCGGAGCAGAGGCTTGGGGCTGGGTGCTGGCTGGGAGGGTCGTCAGGGAATCTCCTCCACGGGAGGGGAGGAGCGGACAGTGGCCTCCGGTGCTGCCGTCTCAGCAGTCGGCTCGGGCGCCCCTGCAAGCGGCAGAGGAGTCGCCCCTATGTCGCCAGGCCCGGCAGCAGCAGGTGAGGCAGCTCCAGCCAGTTCCGAGGTTGTCTTGCCTCCACCAGGCGCAGCGGCTGTCGGTGGGTCCGTTCCCTCCTGGCCTGCACCTTCCTGGGGCACAACAGTTGGGACCTTTATGGGGATACCCGTTCTCGGTGCCCTGATCACCGGAGGAAAAGTCAAGCGCACGCCAAGGAAACAGGAACAAAGGGTGATAGGGGGACTAACCTGTCGGATCTCCTTATCCTGAGTCTGTGCCCTTTCCGAGTGGCTGAACCACTCGGGGGAGGAGTCCGGAATCATTTAGGCTCGTGGAGGCCGAGGTACCGGCTTCTTGACATACGTCCTGGTGGGGTTCCGGATAGTTGGACCCCCGATGGGACGCTGCGGCGCCGCCCCCGCTCGGCGTCTTCCTCGGTTGCGGGCCCCTTCTTCTTCGCGCTCGGTTCCTCAGGAGAGGGATCGGCGAGCCGCTTCGTCGTGGCACTCTAGCATGAAGGAGAATCAGGAAGGGGGATCCGAGGAAAAGGCGGCACGATTCTACAAAGAACAGCGAGCACAGAATCAGTCGGCAGTCAGCTGGAAATCAATAGCCAAACATCAGTAAGCTTGAAGTACTCACCTCGGGAGGGGGATTCACCAGGCAGAAGGCCCTTGGAACACCCTGGGGAAGGATCGAGACATCCGGAGCTAGAAAATCGCTCATCCGGATAATAAGCGTGTCTCGGTCGATGTCTTCGGGAACCTCCCGCGTTAGATCGTTCTTTCTGTATTCATACCCCAGGAAGATTCGTTCCTTGATGGGCTGCACCGTACCCGGCGAATGGCGAAGTTGGAAAGGATCCCGACGCCAGTTAGACCCGCCTCCTTCAGGTCACAGATCAAGGCGAGGAGCTCGTTGACCTGGCCAATTTCATGGCCCGGAGGGACTACTGTCCAAGAAGAAGCCCTCGGGGGCTCCCTGGAGAAGGAAGGAAGGTAAGGATCAAGATAGGCACAATAGAACCACTCCCGGTGCCAACCCTTGTTCGAAGTCCTGAAGGGAATGGCGAAATAAAGCTTCCTCATCTCATCTCTCAGTTGGAAGCCAGATCCTCCGACCGCCTTAGGGGCGCTCCTGGTCGGGAAGGGCTTGAGAAGAAAAAGTTGACGAAAAAGATTGAAATGCGAGCGAATTCCAAGAAATGCCTCACAAAGATGAATGAAGACGGCGATGTGGAGAATTGAGTTGGGATTCAAATGAACCAACTCGATGCCATAAAAATAAAGAAGCCCATGGAAAAAAGCGTTGGTCGGAAGCCCAAGCTCGCGCTAGAAGAAGGACTCGAAGACGACGATCTCCTCAGAGCGAGGAGTGGAATAAGATTCACCCCAAGCTGGACAGGATTCAATCAACGTCGCCGGCGGCATAACTCCAAGGGTGACCATCGCGTCCAGGTGCGCTTCCGTCAGTGTTGATGGGACCCATCATGGGTTGGAGGCGGCGAGGGGGTGTCTTGGGAAGAATGAATCGACATTCTCAGAAGGAATTGTCGGTGGCGCGAGGGAAAAAAAACACGGCGGCGGCTAACCCTAGCAACGAAGCTTGCGAGGAAGGCGATGAACTTTTCAGAGTCGAAGAAGCAGGGGCGTGGTGTGCGAAAGAAGGCTCAAGTCCCGCGCGGTGCCTTAGGACCATAAAGGGCAATGATGGATTTCGCTCTAAGTGGGAGCCGCGCCTCCTCACGCACGTCGGCATCAGGTCTGACAAGAACACGCCCCACTTTGTCCTAGCCAACTGAACACCACGACCGTAGTGGACAGCTGTCACTAGGTCAAAACTCAGTTTGGGATATGGTACACCCCACGTTGGGTCAATCGCCGGTTTCCGTTCCGAACGGGATCGGGTGCCTTCAAGCGGAAAATTAAAATGTCCTCTCGAATGTCGCCCCATGTCGGATCGTTCATTTGGCTTTGCAAGACGGAATCGGGTATTACGAGTGGATTCAAATCAAGGACTCAGAGGGTATGCCCCATGTAGGGCTAAGCTATGCGTCGATATTATCGGGTATGGGTATCACTCGGATAATCCAAGGTACGCTCCATGTTGAGCCATCGTTGTACATGTACAGGTACTAAGCGACCCCGTTTTATACGAATGCCAAAACGAAATCTAATGTGCTTGCAATACTAGTCCTGGATCGAGCTAGCACGCACATTTCAACAATTGGAATCACAACCATACATTAAATTAATTAGCGGAAACGATTAATTACAGAAATATTACAACTCAGAGCATATAGCAGCAAAAGAAGCAAGGCCTTGTAGTGTACCCATCCAATCCCGTAGGCAACTGACCAGGCATAAATTCTTAGAAAAGATCACGTTGAGGAATTTTCCGCATCCTGCGATGAAACAAACCATCGAAGCTTCGCATTCTAATCCACCTATAAATAATAGATTAAGCAAGGGTGAGTACTTTCAGTACTCAAGACTTGAAACAAAACCTATAATATATGCGAGGCCATTTCAAAGGAAAGGCTTCTCGATTAATTTGCATAAAGTGAAATTGAATTTGTAAATCCAAGTTATTTAACTACAAAAAGCAGGAAAAAATTAAGTGGATTTTTTTTAAATTAAATGGCCAAAAAAACCCACGAATTTATATATTTAAATAAATCGGTTTTCAAAAACCCACGTATTTAATTAAATTAAATGGGCCAAAAACAAACCCACAATTTATATTTTAAATTCATCGGTTTTTAAATTTACATACGAATTTAATTAAATTAAATGGTTTCCGCCTACAATTTACGCTATGGTTAACCTAGCCCTCGGATCGATAGCTAGCACGCACATTTCAACAATTGGAATCACAACCATACATTAAATTAATTAGCGGAAGCGATTAATTACGAAATATTACAACTCGAGCATATAGCAGCAAAAGAAGCAAGGCCTTGTAGTGTACCCATCCAATCCCGTAGGCAACTGACCAGGCATAAATTCTTAGAAAAGATCACGTTGAGGAATTTTCCGCATCCTGCGATGAAACAAACCATCGAAGCTTCGCATTCTAATCCACCTATAAATAATAGATTAAGCAAGGGTGAGTACTTTCGTACTCCGCAAGACTTGAGCAAAACCTATAATATATGCAGGCCATTTCAAAGGAAAGGCTTCTACAGTTAATTTGCATAAAGTGAAATTGAATTTGTAAATCCAAGTTATTTAACTACAAGAAACAGGAAAAAATTCGTGGATTTTTTTAAATTCGTGGGCCAAAAAAAACCCACGAATTTATATATTTAAATTCGTCGGTTTTCAAAAAACCCACGTATTTAATTAAATTCGTGGGCCAAAAAAAACCCACGAATTTATATTTTAAATTCGTCGGTTTTTAAATTTGCGCACGAATTTAATTAAATTCGTCGGTTGTCTGCCCACGAATTTACGCTATGGTTAACCTAGCCCGCGTCTCCCTCCCCCCGCGTCTCCTCTCTCTCTCTCTTCGCTCGCCTCACCCGCGCGTTCCCACGCCCCGCCTGCCCGCCGGCGCCCCGCCCCGCCCGCCGGCACGCGCCTCCGCCCCGCCCGCCGGCACGCGACTCCGCCCCATCATCTTCGACAACCTCTCCCGCTTCGAGCGGAAGCCGTCGGAGGGGAACAGGAGGTGGGTGGTGTCGCACCTCGACGCCACCCGGCTGCTCGCGGA
This sequence comes from Guadua angustifolia, assembly GCA_036346375.1. Classification (NCBI taxonomy): domain Eukaryota; kingdom Viridiplantae; phylum Streptophyta; class Magnoliopsida; order Poales; family Poaceae; genus Guadua; species Guadua angustifolia. The sequence continues at coordinate 1,225,249 of JAYEVE010000666.1, forward strand.
GCGGTACCTCCGGCAAGAGTACTTCGACGTCATCGACGTGGACTCCTTCGGAGGCGAGGCCGCATACATACAGGCGACGTTCTTGGCGCTTAAGGTTGGGGGCTTTTTGTACCTGACGTCCACGGATTGGCGGTCGGCGAGAGGGTATGGCGCGAGATGGTGAGTTCTTATGCATTTCTGCATCGTGTACATCTCTCAGATTTGTACTGCCTTGGTCTTAGCCTCTCAAATTTCTTTATTCGTCCAACATTGTTATCGTTGGCTGGGCCGGATACGCTCATTGGCTAGGTGGATTTTAAATCCCTAAATCAGATTAGGATCTTCAATTTTTGCGTGATTTGAACGTGGGAGGTCTATTGAGTTCAATTGCTTCTAGTTGCTCAATTTACGGTTGTATTCTTGTATCCTAAAAATGTACAGGTTTTAGAGTGCTATGTAGAAATGTTGGCATAATGGCCTTGTTATCTGTTGTTCTATATCAGTGTTACCATTGCTTCCTAAGTTAGACCAACCAACAACGAGAACAAGTCAAGTTGCTGGTTGGATTTGTTCTTGGCTGTCAGATTGTGTACATCACTACTACATCAGTGTAGGGAGACATCTTTACTGCTGTTATAGTTGCTTCCTTTTGTCCTGTGAACTTGGCTTACATTGGTTTGTATATAGTCTGACATCAGTGTTCTGTTTAAAAACGTGACCAAGTTTGCTCTTACCGACGATTATGACAGTCATAATTCTTTCTTGTCAACCCTATAACCTTTTGTTTCTCTTAGCTCATTGTCTTCATATGGAGCATATGTTTGTCCAGTGCCATATCCAAATGAGGTCGGTTTGCGAATGCTTATTGGGGGTGCTGCACGGGAAGCAGCTATTCTGGGATTTCATATAACACCAGTGTTCTCATATTATGCATATCATGGTCCTGTTTATCAAGTGATGGTACAATTATGCAATGGAAAAGAAGATGGTATCAGGTGAACTCAGAGCTCTTTTATTTCGAACTATGCTACAACCGATTAGTTGATATAATGGGATATTAAGTTACTGATGTCCTTCCTATTTTGCCAGTAATTATGGTTTCATTTGTCATTGCAAGAGTTGTGGCCAGTCTAAGACTTCTGGATTTGATGAGTTGGGGCAGATTTCTTGTGATTGTGCAGACAAAACAGTAGGTACATTGAATCAATGAGGTGGTATTAATTATTAAATAATGGCGAGAGTATCATAATCAAAATATGTAGCTACTTTATTTGTGTCATTTTTTACTGGATTGAGTTAGGACTTCTTTTTTATCCTTTGACGGAAAAAGTATATGATCTAAAGCTAATTCATATCTTCTTTTACTAATGGATACATCTTCATATGCGACTATGTTGAGAACTGTATGCCATCCAAGAAACCTCATCAAGCCATGTTGAGTGTTAAATACTCGGCTGAGGAATTATGACAGTATATGATTAATTTTTTTATTTTACAGGATGCTAGTTCTATCACAGTTGTAGGCCCACTATGGACAGGTCCTCTACATGATGGCTCTTTCATTACTGAAATGCTAAGCTTGGCTGCAGAATGGGGATGGGCATACACAAATAACAATGGCGTCACTTTGGAAAAACTTCTTCACACGATGATTGAGGAGAGCGACCCAATGTTGCCACCTGGATATATCAGACTTGATGAGGTATGTCTTGCAGTTCCGTATTCACTTATTCAGCAATCTGCGATGTGCCATTGTTGACTTCATAACAGAATCTTCCAGGAAAGTTAATTTTTTATATGTAATTTCAGATTGCTAGCCGAGCAAAAGTTAATTCTCCACCACTCGGTACCCTCATCAATTCACTGCGAAAGGTATTTCATTTTTTGTACTCTGTTTTATCAATGTTTGATTAACCTGCGAAATCCTAGTGACTAGTGAGTAATGACCCCACCCAGGTATGATTGCATAAGTAACTGACTTCTGTTCAGTTCTTACATGACATAATTGGTATTTTGTTCTTAATGTCCTTTTGATCTAAAAAACTTTGCAAATCTGATCATACTCTGAATATGTGAGCAGGAAGGTTATGCTGCTTGTAGATCTCATATAGGTGCCAATGCAATCAAGACTAACTGCCCCATTACTTCTTGCATTGAGGTTGCACGGGAGATCCGAAATCTGAGATGATTGCCAACTAAGTAGACAAGATTTTTATGTTGAACAGCACATATGTGGCTGTGAGATGAATGGTAGCCAGCGAACATGGGATTCCCAAAACCAGAGGAGAGTTCTCACAATGGCAGACATGAAATCGGAACGCATTTCATCCTGCACTACAAAGCCACAACTTTTGTTCTGTTCTTTTTGCATCTGGGTGTGAATCACCGGCTTTTCTATACAAACAATAGCTTCGTCAATGTAGCTTGGTTGTTCTTTTAGAGAGAGAGAGAGAGGTTGTTATAATGGTTAACATTTGGCAATACTGCTTGTGAGCTTCATTTTGTATTAACCATCTTCTACAAACTTTACTTTTTCTTCTTTTTTATTTCAAAGATGAGGCATGTTTATGATTCCCAACTCCGAGTGGACTTTCTACAGAAGGATGTTTATGATTCCCAACTCCGAGTGGACTTTCTACAGAAGGATGTTTATGATTCCCAACTCCGAGTGGACTTTCTACAGAAGGTATGTTTATGATTCCCAACTCCAAGTGGACTTTCTACAGCCTTGTTACAAAATTACAGAATAATTAAGGCAATGTGAAAACTGCTAGAAGATGCTTCAATATGAAATTGACTTCCTACTGATACCCGTGGATATTGAATCAATTCTGAAAATGTATGCAGTTTCATTTGACGCTGTAAAAAATTTATGATGAATAGAAGGGTGCCTACAGGAGAAAGAACATCAGAATACAGGAGAAAGAAACCGTTAGACAAGCAGCTGCGACTGCTCAGATAGCTTTCAGGGATCACACAATTTTTTTCCAAAATGTATATGCTCTAGCATAATTTACCGCTATGAATTTACCTTCCTGCTCACATATTCAAAGGCCCATTCAAGATGTTACAAAGGTCTTGGGTTCGTGTCCCCACTCTCCTTCTTTAACTTAAAGATAGGCAGTTCCTCCTACTTTTTTCCCCATAATGTTTTGCTGATGGTGTGCCTTCTCCAATCTATGTGTTCTGCAGTTATAACACCTGGGTTCCGCATGCCTTATTCATAGAAGCTATGGTGAGAGTATTTGCCAAATGTTCGGAGAGAACCATATTGAAGCTTGAAGAACTTACTGAAAGGAGAGACAATGGGCAAAAGTCTCTTGTTGTGGACCTTGAAGTGAGTTCTCCAATTTGGGTCTCGACATAATTGGTTTGGGTGTGTTCAATTTTGATTTTGACTCGATTACTAAGGAATCTCTGTAATAAAGGTTGGTATAATATCATATACGTAGTTGCAATACTTGATGATTACTATTGCGGTATTGTATCTATTGCGGTTGTAATGTGTTGTACGTCATTGCGTAGTTTACAAATTGCCGTTGGATGTGTGATTGATTATCTAAGGATCTGCTAGAATGTCTCCTTCTGGTTTGAGAGATTGATATATATATTATAACTGCAAATGTTTTTTTGTCTGCTGAGTGGATGTCCTATTTACTAGAGAGGTTATGCCGAAATTTTGGATGTTTCTTTGTTGGATGTTTCTAATGCTTGCAGAATGCCAACTTTTGGATGTTTCTTTGTTGTGTGCTTCTAATGGCGTGCCTGTATACTATACTCCTCAATTCGGCATTAACGCTCATAGTCATATTAATTTGCAGCTTCCCGCTCTTATTGACGAGGGCATAACATTAGTAGTTTCTCCTCTGGTTTCACTCATCCAAGACCAGATCATGCATCTTTTACAAGTAACATTAGATGTATCATTTACATGTGTTCTATCAAGGTATTTGTATAACCGATAGTGGTTTCCTAAGAACAGGAGTGATGCTCTATTGAGATAATTGGAAAATGTATATTCACGAGGCCATCTTTCTAGAATTGTTATTGATGAAGCTCATTGTGTAGCAGTGATATCCTTCAAGTACTTCAACTGTAGAAACTCATGGCTAATTGTGTAGCAGTGATATTCATGTGATCACATTGTATTATAAATTGGCAGGTCATGCATAAGATTTTAGTATAAATACTTAAAAGGACTAATGTCAACGATATTAATGGGTTAAGGGACCAAAATCGACAAATGTTGCGTTTAATGTTCAAATTCTTTTTCGAGAAAGTTCTGGGAACATCCTTGTATGTTCGACCTTATTTGACCGGAAGCGAGGGCCATATGTAGAAAATACGAGGACTCATCTCTGAGAAAATAGTTGGTGATGACAACGTCCTCGTAGTAAAGTTTATGGAGAAAGACACCAAGGCCGACTTCGATCGTCATCAACACTACCATAAGGTCGTTGAAGATGGTATTGTTTTGGGTTTGCGCCTTATCGATTTTTTAGTAAGTTTCTCTTTTCTTGTAATGAGAATCTATTTAAATTTATGATCAAGTGTGGCAAGTTGATGAATGTGTGCAATGTAGACATGATTTTTGCATTTTGTGAGTCCTAATCAAGTCCAACAAATTACTCTTTTTACATGGTTTTCCTATATTCCTGAAGTCCCTTTAGCTCCTGTTACGTCATATTTCTTACCATTATTATTTACGCTCGAGTTGTGAGGCATTTATTTCACTGATTTGATTGGTGTGGCATTCTTGTTTTCCTTTAGCAATATGGTACATTTGCAAAGCTATCTGAAGCAATAAAGCCAATAATCCTTCCATTTAGTTTTTTAGTCACAAGATCTTGACCTATGTTTTATTTTGTTACAGGGACCATAGGGATTGTGGACTACACAAATTATGATGATATGAAATATGCTGTAAGTCCATATTTTCTATAAGTATGAAGAATTTCATTCTACAGCCTTTTTCTGATACTCTCTGTAATTGGCATGCTGTGTTAACCATAGGACCAGGAAGAGAAGTCTGGCTGGAGGAGATCTTGGGAAGACCAAATTGCGGAGCTCAAGGATAGGAGCATGAGGAAGAATTCAAAAGATAACCTATTCTGGGCAGCTTGAATGCGAAGAAGGCCTGAATCATCATCAGCTGAATAACCTATTCCAAGTACAATACTAATCCTATTTAGCATCCTAGCTGATTATATTTTGGGTAGGCATGATTAGGAGGGTGTGTTTTGCGGTTGAAATGTGTTGTTGTATGTTTTTGTTACCATGTGATATTTGAGTAATCAAGATAATGTGTTGTATGTTTTTCACTGCCAATCTGTAGGTCGTTTGAAATCCAAGTTTCATATTCACTGGTTCAATGGAGTCAAAACACAAAACTAAACATGTGATTGAAAGGAATTGAGATATATGCAGTGCTATAGAAAGAAAAAAGAATCATAATAGCAATTTAAATGGCTTAGGTTTTGATGTTGCTTTCTGTAGGAACAACTGGTAACTTGTTTTAGTAGCTTGAGCAATGTGAGCTAGATGTAAATAAAAGATTTGCCAAAGGATTTGCTCCTGTTGTGTCATATTCCAAAATTTTTACTCAGCCAAAAAGCAAGCAGTGCATTTCAGTTGGTTTTGCCAACTGGTCTTGTTATTGTCCTTTTCTTCATGATGTAAAGAATGTATTTAACAAAATAGCATTTTGGAGGTTTGTTTCTTAAGAATATATTGCCTTTTCCTTCCATAGCAGTCATATGAGCTGTTTGATTGCTTTGTTTATACGATTCTAGCTATTGTGCCAAGTTTTGTGTTAATCAGATTTGCATCTTGTGTTTGCGTGCATGACCTTTGCTTGTGTCTGTTTCAGTCTGCATCTCAGGTTGAAATGTGTTGTTGTATGTCATTGCGTAGTTTACAATTTGCCGTTGGATGTGTGATTGATTATCTAAGGATTTGCTAGAATGTCTTCTTTTGGTTTGCGAGATTGATATATATTATAACTGAAAATGTTTTTTTGTCTGCTGAGTGGATGTCCTATTTACTAGAGAGGTTATGCCGAAATTTTGTATATTTTGGTAACTTAGTTTTTGTTGAATTATGATCCAAATTCAGAAGAAGGCTAACTTCTGTCGGAGCAGAGGCCCGTCGCCGCTACCTGTAAGTCGCAACACTCGTGTAGAACTCCTTATATACTCATTGAGCATCAAGATTGATGTCTATCAACGTGGATATTTTACATTGTACCGACATGTCATTTATCTTTTCTCTCTCTACTATCGTGTTTATTAAATCTATAATAAGTGATAACATGAGCCCGATGGAACTATTCACTGTCTCGGCCATTCGATGCTTGCGAACCTTGATTTGGATCCAAGTACAACGAAAATATACCATTGTAATGTCAAGATAAGAGGGATTCCGTAGTCAAAGTTTTCAAGGTTTGTGAAGCTTTTAATATTTTTATGACAGTTTTTCATATTTATTTTTTCATCATGATCCAAATTCAGAAGAAGACTAACTTCGCCGGGCGGAGCGAACAAGACGATTTTTCATATTTATTTTTATTCTTGATCTAGGTCATTGCCTTATAAGATTGAGTTGAAATGTGAAGTTCTAGATATCTGAGCAAAAAATATATTGAGGTCATTATTGCTACTTTATCCTTTTATATTTGAAACAATATCTCGTCCTTTTATATTTATAAACAATATTTGATGCGTAATTGTCGACTAGTGGCTTCTAAGGATGTAGTAATATCATGTGATCGGTTGATTGTCTTCTAGAATTGCTTTTATAATTTTGTTATATGCCTTACAAGTAATCACCGCTTTGATTTGCATCTCATAAATTAATATTGACTGTACAATACATAAATTAATATTCATTTTTAGGCCATATATTTTATCTGTCGATGTGGATATATATATTTTTTTTGTACAAATGTACATTAAATTCAGGCCTGATAAATACCCACAATTTAATAAATAAATTGTGGGTTTTATTTGGCCCACAATTTAACTAAATCGTGGAGTTTTCTTTGTACTAATTTAACTAAATTGCATTTGCCGCCCACGAATTTAACTAAATTAAATGGGTTTTTATGGCACAATTAATTTAAATAAATTGAGTTTTCTTGACCCACTAATTTAACTAAATAAATGGGTTTTGTTGGCCACAATTTATGATTAACAGCTAAATTGTGGGTTTTTCCATTAACCCATGAATTTAATTTAAATTGTAAATGGCGCACTAATTTAATTGATTAAATTCGTCGAGTTAAATTAAGTGAAATAAATTGACGGTTTGCCCACTAATTTAACCTAAATTGTGGGTTTTTTCTAAATTCGTGGGTTTTGGCCCACGAATTTTTCCCTGTTCCTTGTAGTGTTTGCAAACGGAATTTATAAGAGCATTTGATTGATAACAAATAAGTAAAGCATAAGTAACACTCACAGTCCTCCATGACGTGCGTGGCGAATCATGAATTCCTGAAATCCAACAATGTCAGCCCTTCGACATAAAACACAGTTGCCAAAACAGTTTCAACCCGAAACTCCAGTTTTCAGAAAATACCAAAATCTAACATTGGAATGACTTCACCAAGTGCCCATGACCGCGGGCACGGCTAATCAATTAGATTTAAACTCTGCAGAGGTGTACAATTTTACCCACAAGTCATGATCTTTCAACCATACATAATCGTTACATTACCTAGACATGGCTTTGATCCAGCTCGGGACGTTAACCCCCGCCGTAGAAACAGAAACACACACCCAAGCCGTGGATCCACATTCATCACACCCAACACCACGTTTCTGAACACGGCAGGGCGTACACCGTTGCATTAGCAAGTAGAGACCCCGTCAGGTAGACCTGACCGGACACCTGTGCAACACTACACCATGGCATACTTTTGCCAACACATGGTATAGTCGGCAAAAGGCATCTTCGCCAACCCAAAAAGTGTCGGCAAAAGTTTAGCCGACGGTAACTAAACAGTCGCGGTAGAAGCAGTCGGCTTAGGCTTTGCCGACAGATGATAGATTTCCTGACAGATAAATTGATGGCAAAGATCTATGTTTTGCCGACAGTTCTAATCTTTGCCGACAGTTGGTTTTTGCCGACACTTCCAATCTTTGCCGACAGTTCGAATGAATTGCCAACACTTTACTTGTTGGCAAATCATTTTTCCCCTCATAGACCAAAGCTAGTTTTCTACACAAGTTTTGTGTCGGCAAAGGTACCAGCGCACATGACATACAAATTAATTAAATTCCACATTATCCACCATATATTGAATTGATACACAATCACCATATACATACACAATCACAGCACATATGATATACAGGGTTTGATAAATATACATTTTTACCGCTCGAACGCATTACACATATTAACAAAATATACGATTTATTTCATCCAATTGGTACACTGATAGACTTTTTTCCCAACTCCAGTGAGTCAAGTCTAGCATCTACATATTAACAAAATACAAGGTGTCTACAGAAAGTGCATTAATCTGATCTAGATTGAAAATGGAGGGGGTTGGCAAAGAAAAAGGAACTTTGTTTAGCAGGATTTCCCTTGGAGAAGCAATAGCCTGCAAAACAAGAAGCACAAAGTCGATATATGAGGCCACCTGAGCTCAGGTTGTTTTAACTGATGAATGCTGCAATTTAAATCTGTACCCTTGCAATAGGAAGAGGAACATTAACATGTCGCGGCCATGCACGTATTGTTTCATACATCAGCTCACCCTGTAACATCAAAGAGCATTTTCATCTTTTTAACTGATGAATGCTGCAATTTAAATCTGTACCCTTGCAAAAGCATGATTCCATATATCGACGAACCATGATAAAGAGGAGAAATTCTCTTTCTTGTTCGCATATAAGTTCTCTGGTTTAAGGTCCCGGTGTATGACACCATGCCTGTGGCACATCTGTCATAGTAGAAAGGAGAACAATACAAGTCAGATAATCAGATGTCACAAAACAATCCAATAATGCAAGAAAGTAAGGTGCAAAACCCATGATGCAGCATTGCCAATGTACATCCTAGAGGAGGCGTGAAATCACCTGTTAAGTGCAGCATTGCCAATGTACTTGGTAAGCATCACCAATCACTGGTGAAATCACCTGTTAAGTGCGGAGGGGTAGAGAATCAATAAACATTAGTTAACAAAATCATGACCATTGAAACCAATCCTTAGCTGCTCAATTATTTAATCACAAGCAAATAAAGTAAACAGCATGATGCACAAATCTATAATCATGTGGAGGGAAGAAAATGGTAATACCTTTGCCTGAATGCATCCATCTCCCTAAAATTACACCTTTCCCAGATACAAGTGTCTCATGCAATGAAAGAAATAAAAATGACCAAATTGAACCTCAACGTGAAGAAAACAATCTTACTCTTTACTGGCATCGAATCGATGATCAGCGGATAAATAATAAATTGAACCTTCAGCAATATCGCTCCAGATTAAATATGATACAAATTAAATATGCAATATATACAGAACCAATTCCACATTATCCACCATTGAATTGACATACACACTTTACATGCAAATGGTGTCACACATATATAACCATATACATACACAATCACAGTTCAAATAGTCACTTCAACATGTAAATAATGCAATGCATATATCTCCACCACAGGGTTTGATAAACATAGATCCTTGAAATAATTAGTTAAGTTGCATACATGCCCGTCCAAAATAAGTAACAATCAGTGAGAGGTAATGAGCTAAGTCTCAGCCTAGTAATTAAGGGCATACATTTTCTAGCTACTAGTTAACATTGCTAACCATAAACAGCACTACTTCCATGGTTCAACCAAGTTATGTACCCTTCAGTAAACCCCTCACAAATTAAATGCTCACGAACTAAATCACTGGCTCTCCAACAACAGTTTTTACATGCCTTGCACGGGCATAATATCTTTCTTCCTTTAGCTGAATTACTTAAAAGCAAACTCCAAAAATTGTCAACTCCTTTTATATATTCATCAGTATGCCTAGGCATATCCATCCAATTTTTATCCATGATGCACTTTGACAGAACTTGAGTCTAAATATTGAAATATATGAGCAAACACACCTAGATAGCAACACAAAACCTCAGATATGTCTCATTTATGCACATTCAAACAACAAACTGAATTTATAGCACATAGATTACTTCTGAATTGGAACCAAAGACCAGAAGAAAACAAACATACCAATCACTAGCTATCCGATGAAGATGAGAATGTTGTCCAGTAAAATGTTGATCCTTCAACCCTCGGTCCTCCCCTCTCCGAAATTAACACCGGCAACCTCAAAGCACAACTCCAACAAATCAAACATCAATTTAACTATTTATAGAACCAAAATTAGCAAATACTAATCAAACATCCATTTCATGTTATATTACTATTGCAGCCATCAAGCATTGCAAGTGCTCCTCATATCTATCGAATGGTTAAGCAGCATTAGTGGGGTATTACCTAATGGGACTCACAAAAACCAAAGATATACTGTACATTGGAGAATTAAGAGCTTCTGAAGAATGTTACAAGTGGCTAAGATTTTTGTTCACTATGGTGTTTCTTACCTGCTTATGGGAATCTCTGGTTCCGTGATGAGGTCTGCACAAGAAATAGATGAGAACGACGGTTGGGCTCGCCAGCTCGGGTCGAGGGTTGCACTGCCAGAGATTAAATAAAATTAGCCAATCAATCATATGTGAAATGCATAATAATTTAATCACCTCAGACAATTAGCTCATTAAATTTTAGATTTGCACTCTAGAACACCCGACCACACAAGAGGCAAATAACAATTCATAGTGACAAAACAATCTGACAAATTAGTGACTACATTAATTTAGATTCGGGTCCTATGTATATGCACAGCGCGGGTATTAAACACTAACAATTATTCTTCCACGAATTTAATTAGTAAAATTTTGCAATTACCATAAACTGATTTTTTTAGCAGACTTAATGCATAATTGGTTTGGACGATGAGCTGATATATATGGTTCACTGCGAATTATGATCGATATATATCCTGATGGTCAACGGACAACGTGATAACTCAAGGACAGATTGGCTTATGAAAGGAGCAGAGAACAACATGCATACACATGACACAGCTAAATGTTTACATGGTGATGTTTCAGAAGGAACAGTTGGGATCCCTTTTCTTTTAAAAAAACCGTATATGTCTTATAGCACTATATCATGCACTACAATCTACATTTCCACAATCTTTTCCTTGTGTATATACACAGCTAGAAAAACCACTGCAAATGAGTAATGAGAAAGGAAGCGATGGTAGGCAGACACAGCAAAACAGCCCAGCCAGCAAGCACGCCTCCGCGATGAGAAATGTCAACCTGTTCAGAAGAAGCAAAAAGTTCAGGGTCCACCCTGTGTTGTACTGTTGTGGATGAAATATTATTCACTGGATGCTTTGTTAGGCAAATCAGCTATTCAAGAGAGTTTATTCAATGAAAGTATGAACACAAGCATTTGAAAAGATCATGCCATTTTCTGTTTCTACTTTTGTGCAAGATGAGAAAATATTCATGCACTCACTATAACAGTAAAAAAGACTTACCTTTGCTTGGTATGCCTTATGGAATCTGTAAACCTGAAAGAGCAAGAACTCAACATTAGAAGTTTTAACGCTTCCTGGGGTTTTCAATAGTGATTTTAAATATTCATCACAGTACACAATTTCAAATGTTCAGTTGTCCATGCTAAGGAGGTCAAACAATTTGACAAAATCCGACATGCACCATGCAAGCATATGTCTATCTCGTAAGATATTTGACCCAAGATGGTAGTTGCACAGGTAGGGTTTGTAGTTGAAGAGTGAGAATGTGACAGCAATAACAGAACAGAAGATAAGGTGATGCATCCGGCAGCAAGTAATGGGTAAAAAATGTATACAAAGCTATCCATGCTTACGATCTCTGAGAAAACCTTCACTTAGAGCAGTACTTATTACTAGTAAAACATGCGTGAAAATTTCTGAATATAAGGTCTCGGAGTTGTCTGATCTAGGCAACAAATGACTCAAATCAATTACTAATTTAACATGTACGAACAGTTCCAACCTTCAAGTAAAACCATCAGATTTATTTCAAGGAACTGCTGCTCTAAGCATATAAAGAAACTCTAGCTTTGTCGCAGGCATTAACTGGAGCATATTAAGCATATATGCAACCACCTCACTTGCAATCGAATTGTGGTCATGGGCATCATCTACACTTTGTACGATCAAACAGCAAGCACCAACCATACAAGATAAAATTCCTGAAATTATGCAACTTTTCAAATGTGTGAAAGGGGGACTTGAGTTCCTACTCATAAGGAAACAATGCGCATGAGTGCTCAAGAGGATAACAGAGTGGCAGTATAAGCACAAAGCAGTTTAATACCCACGGGTCGGTGAAGATGCGCGCACGGCCGGCCGCCGGGGCTCGACGCCGGGATGGACGGCCGGCGTGGATGCGAGGCAGTGAAGATGCTCGCACAGCCGACGCTGTGAAGACGAGGCGACAAGCTGGGCGGCGGTTGGGGCTCGAGCAACCAGCGAGGGGCGGCGGCTGGGCTCGAGCAACCGGCAAATACAGGGCTGCATAAATAGGCGGCGGCTGGGGCTCGGCGGCCAGCAGAGGGCGGCGGCGGTGGGGCTCGATCGACCGGCTCGACAAAAAGGCGGCGGTGGTGAGAATTGGGGATTTTTCTTTCTAGGTTTGTTGTGGTTTTTCTTTTCTAGGTCATCATGTGAAGGGAGTCCGCAAGCTAGAGATAAGGCCTGGCGCGGCTGAAACTTTAGACTCCGCGTTATTGTGGCGGGCGCCTAATTGCAATTTCTTTGGACGCTGTGTTTCTTTTCGCTAGCCGTACACACCCATTTGCCAACAGATTAGTAGTAGTTCAACTAGGCTACGCCGACAGATAAATTGTCTACTATTTTTTGCCGACACATTATCTGCCAAAATAAAAATGCCGACACATAACATGTTGCTCTATTATACAATTGCCGACAGGCGAGGTGACAGTACAAGGTCTGATTATTGCCCACAGATTATATGTCGCCAATATTAGCCTTTTGCCAACAATTCACAGTGGCCAAAAGTGTGCCATGGTGTAGTGCAAGCTCCCGCCTACCAAAGAGCAAAGCCATGTCTAAATAACATATCAAGCTATGGCTACCCCATTCTCACCCTTGTGGTTGCACGGAAATCTTGGATCAATAGCGTCCCATTGCTCGGTCCTTAAACTGACACGGGCGACACTTCACCCTACACTACGTGCAATTCCTTTCGCACATCCGGCTATTGCCAATAATCGCCCGCATCAAAACATAGTTTTATTTTGGGTTTTTAATCAAAGTACCCGCAACCAACAGTGCCATTTCCAAGGTTTTCAGGAAACAAATATTGATTTGATCTTGTACATTGCTGATTCTAAAGCATGGCTAAGCATGAATAATATGAACGCATATACCCATGATGACATTAAGTAATGCCTATCCTCAATCTAAGGTTATCAAGGTTCACATGTTCATAATCATCAAAGGAGATTCACAAGACAACATGTATAACTACCAAATCCACAATATAGCAATTTTACATAAAGTAAACGCATGCATAATACAATTACAAAAACAACATATTGTAGGTAAAGTACTGGGATCAACATGATCAAAGGGGTGCTTGCCTTGCTTAATCACTGCTTACGACGAAGACGAGGATTGCGGCTGATGAAGGCGATGACGGAATTAGAGGCGTCAAGTTCTACACGTCGATCAACGGAAATACAGCAAAATACTAACTTCAATAAGGGCAAAAAGAAAGTAGATAGAACGAATAAATAAAACTCTTCACAAGAAACAGGGATTGCTCTTTTATGAATTTATTAATTTTATTTTATGAATTCAAGATGCAAAGATTGTTTAGATTACTAAAAATTAGTTATTAGTTGCAAAGGTTCATTGATTTACTTTTCATAATACATTTCTGGCAACCTTATTATTTATGGGTTTTGCTCTATTAGGATTCAGAGTCAAAGCAAGATAAAATAAGAATATTTTCTTAGATTACTGCAGATTATATCCTAAAGATCGTTTCTAGACTATTCTTTACTAAATTCAGATTTAGCTGAGCTGCTTTGCGAGTTAATGAAAATGCTTCAATGATCACATTAGACTATCAATGATTAGTTCTTTATCTTTAATTGATTTCGATCAGAATTAGTTTTACGCAAGTTAGATCTATTGATTTAGGCTATTGGCCTTATTTACATGATATTTAAGAAGGTTCTGGTGATACAAATTTTATAATTATTGATTTCTCATTTATACTCAAGTTCATTCATTCACATTACAGTCTAACGTAATGTGATTACTTAGGGTTATTAAGCTATTAAGATTAATATACAGATCGTGGAAAAGTGAGATTATCTTTTAGTAATAGAGTAGACTATACTTTGGGGAGCACTACTGAGCTAATTTCATAAGTTTTACGATTTAGACGAGACATTATATTTATCGTTGAAACAGCTTATATGGCATTGTAAAGTTTACGTTTACAAAATCGGCAAGAACGCCGGGTTTAAAGGTTAACTTAAGGGTTTTGAACTAATAAGAATAATATGTAAAACTTGATGGAATAAGATTCTTTTTATAGAATATGGTAGTATGAACTTTGTACGGTGTTTCTAAACTAGTTTTACTGATTTTAGTATTTAGGCGAGTTATTTTATCTGCTGTTGAATTAGTTTAAATGATCACAATGCAACCGCTAAATCGGATCAAGATTCATTTTGAGTTTGCAACTATACTATACATGATTCTTTACTCATTTTTCAGGAATTAATAGTAAACAATCCTAGAAATGTTTTAAAGTTAGTTTGGCATTATTTTAGCTTTAATTGCGATGGATTATATATTTATTTGTTGTTGATGTTTGCACTTTCTTGCATCAAAGAATGCAAGATAAGTTTCACTTTAAATATTTTTACGTAATTGGTTCTCTATTGATTCGAGGAACCTATTCAAGGTATTCTTACTATTTTATGAGCTATTATGCACTTACTCTTATAAATGGTCATATTAAGGCTTATTGATATTTACAAAGTAAGCAATTTAAACACAAATCAAAAGTTATATGTTTTTGCATATCTGAGTTTATTATGGTTCCAGAGACAACCAAGAATTTATTTTCGTTATTGTACGAATTCAAGATGCTAAAATTATGAATTCTTTCATTTATATTTTCAAATTCAAGATGCAAAAATAGGTTAAGATTATAATGATTTAAACACTTCAGGCTTAATAGATTCTTATCCCTTTTGATTGGATTCAGATTCAAAGCAACATTTTAATAAGGTTCTAGTTATTGACAGCAACTCTCATTGCTATAATATATATATGAATCTTCATATATATATAATAGCATATGTATGATTATGCATGCATGCATAACCAGAAACTCAATTGAGTTCAATGCCTTCACGGACATATCTATAATTGCCTTTTATTCCCTCTAACCCTGCATTTACTTCTATTTTCATTCAAGCATATATTTATCTTAATCATATAAGTGACATGTCCTCTTAATGACTTATTAAACTAATGAAATGTCTCAACTTAAATACCATTTCATTACATTTTTGAGTTATTAATAGTATCAGGGTTTCTTAAATTAAAATTCACTTTTCTTTATTTTGCCTAAAGTTACCATTATTAATTCCTTAAGGCATAAAGCTTTTCTCATGTATTTCATTTACTAAAATTCACACAATAATTCTTCTAAAAATATTTTTGCATATTCTAAATCTACTGGATTTTACACGAATTTTAAAATTTATTTCACTCAAATTGGGCAGTTGGTTCAAAAGATATTCAAACTTGAATCTACTCGGTATGAAAAAATCCCCCAAAAGAGAAACCTTCCAAAAACGGAAAATACGCTTTCCTCTGGAGATTGCGTTTTCCCTTTTAGCTAAAGTCGACTTCGATCCTTGGCGCTGGAACCCTTGGTCGGCGAGTGGAAGCGAGGAAGGTGGTTTCGGTCTCACGGCGTAACAGCGGCCGGAAAGCGGAATGGGCACCACCTCTGACTCTGTTGCGACAAAGACGAACACGTTGGTGGTACTCATTCGGCTCGGGGACGGCCGGGAGCGAAGTCGCCCGCGCAGCGCTGCGGCCGCCATGGACCTCCGGCGACGGCTCAACTCCAGCGGTCCGTTGGCTTAGACGAAGACTCGGTGAGCATCAGTGAGACGAGGGGGTTCGGCTTCACCTGGAAACGGCGTCGAAGAAGAAGCGACGAAGCCCGCCCACGGTGCGCCTGAGATGGGGAAGAAGACCGGCGAGAACAGTGAACTACAGGCAAAAGGATTCAAATTGCAGCTCGGTTAGGACTCTAGGATACACGGCGAAGCTCGGGATGAATTCGATTCCAAAGATTACCCAGTGCTCGGCTTGATTGAGGTTTTCCCCCCCTTTCCCTGGCTCTCTGCGAATGGTAGCAGCGAAGAAGAAGAAGAAGGAGCCAAGAGCCAGCCCGTGAAACTGGCTAAGGAAAGGGGAAGTGTGCTAGTGTGGCTATGGGTTGGCTTTGTAGGGGTTTGGCGACGCCTGTGGAGGTGGGGCCTTGGCAAAGAATCAATCAGCCGACATTGGAAGGGCGGGGAGCAAAGCGGGAGAAGGTAATGGCGAAGCTTGGTGCGAACGACTCATGGCTGGTCCGTGCGATGCTTAGGGAAGATGACGCAGAGGAACGACCGAGAGGCGAATGAATTCGATGAATCGAGTTTGGTCGCGTTCAACTCGCCTGGAGAGTTCGCCTCCTGCTCCCAGTGGAGCGAACGGAATGGAGAAGAAGAGTCTGGCAAGTGGGCCCTGGGGCCATTGCCAGCCACTAGACGATTTCACCGTGCGCCAACAGAATGGAAAAGAATCAGGTTAGCCCACATGTCAGTGATCAGCCGAAAGAACAGGGTGGTTGGATGATTTTCTCCCTCTCTCTCCGATTTTTACTAATGGTCAAATGGAGGTAAAAAGTGATGAAACTTTTTGACTAAAGTTTCCAACCAGTATTTATCCCCTGGTAAAAATTTGAGGCTAAACCAAGCTACTGGAAATTTACAAATATTCTTTTAATAATGATTCAAATTTAAATATTATATTTTACTGTTCTTAAATTTCTAGGCTGTTACAGGTACCACTCGGCTAAAAGCCAAATGATGGTGCGCCCCATGATGGGCCAAGCTATGCACCGACATGATCGGGTATGGGCATCACTAAACTAATCTAAGGTACGCTCCATGTTGAGCCGACTGTTGTACATGTACAGGTACCACTCGGCTAAAAGCCAAATGATGGTGCGCCCCATGACGGGCCAAGCTATGCACCGACATGATCGGGTATGGGCATCACTAAACTAATCCAAGGTACGGTCCACGTTGAGCCGACTGCTGTACATGTACAGGTACCACTCGGCTAAAAGCCAAATGATGGTGCGCCCCATGACGGGCCAAGCTATGCACCGATATGATTGGGTATGGGCATCACTAAACTAATCCAAGGTACGCTCCATGTTGAGCCGACTGCTGTACATGTACAGGTACCACTCGGCTGAAGGCCAACCCAAACGAGGATACGCTCCAGGACTGGCCAACCGCCAATCTCCGAATAAATTGGGTTGGGTATCGCTTGGAAAAGTAAGCACGGGGCCATTGAGTTCTTCACAACCTCCTTGCCGACAGCATAGCACTTGGCGGAGAAAGCCTGTCAAGAAGTCACGCTAGGGCTTGGAAACATCCGGCGGGCATCATGGCGGCCAAGAAGGAACCAAAAGACGACAAATCGATCGTGAAGCACTCGGGGCTATTGTGGAATACACGGATCCCGGGTATTGGCTTAATGGGCCGTCCGTATTATCCCAAGGGGGTGGGCTAGACCGGCCATGCAGAAGAGGGACCTTCCAGAAGGCCTCAGCCGTGCGCAGCAAGGGAAAGATCGGGAGAAGGTGTGGACAGGATTAGGTGGGTCACGCCTGCGTCCCTGGAAAGGGCGGCTCTGCCCTTGCAGGCTACTGTGCGTGGTCGGCCATGCACAGGACAACCTCTCCTCTGTGCCCAACCACCCTCTCTGCTGTGCGTCAACCACTCCCCCTATTGTACACTAGCGAACCTCCTCTGTCATATAAAGAGGAGGGGAGCTTCGAGAGAAAGGGAGACCGAAAAGACTTGTAAGAGAAGAACACACGTTCATACAGAAAGAAACACCGAACGCAGGACTAGGGTATTATCTCCATCGGAGAGCCCGAACCTGGATAAATCTCCTTGTGTCTTGCGTTACCATCAAACTCAGATCTTCCGTCTTGCCCAGTTCATTCTTCTTTATTGCCGATCATAAACATCGACAGTACTACTTCATTAAAAACTTTACATCTAGTGTGGGGTACTCAATGCAGAGCGGTTCAGTGCGCACATTTGGTTTTAGTGAGCATGTACTCTCCTATCTCCATTTTCTACCTTTTAGCATATATGTTGTCTTTTCTTTCTCCACATGGAAGGACCGTAAAAAACATCGACCATAGGGCAAGCCACAATATAATGTAATGTCGTAGCAGAGCGCCCTGCTACGGATTATGCCTACTTCGGGGCCATCGAGTCTATTTCATACCGTGCTGATCTAAATATAGCTCATGCTGGTGTGGTATACCGTGCCATTCATCGTACCTGAGGGTGAGGCCTGACACGACCCTATTATTTATGCCGTGCTGGTGCAATCCGTCTGTGTGTTGTGGTGTGCTTTAGCCGTATCGTACCACGGGTTGATCCAATGCTCAGGTCTACTCCTAACGCTACAGTCCAATGTTTCAGATTTGAAAAACCTACACAAATAACTCCACTAAACCCCTAACATTTGATCAGTTAGAAGTTGGCGGATGGAATTTTTTGTTTGGTTGCTATGTTCGTTCTCTGTAGTCTTAAAAGAAGATCCGTTCAGAATTGCCCAAAAAAAAGAAATGAGAGAACGGCCGCTAGCTCAGCTGGTGAGAGCCGTGTGGTTCGCGGACTTCGCGCTCACTCGCTATCATTTGCTCGAGTTACCAAATATCGAAATGACTCGTCTCCAGACGTCTGGCATTTTCGAATACGTTGAAACATTTTTTTATATGTGTAATAATTTTTTACATATACAATATTTTTTTTCGATAATAGTAGAAATAAAGGTGCGAAAAAAATGTTGCACACGTGAAAAAAGTATTGCATATATTAGAAAAAATGTTACACACGTTAAAAAAAATATTACAAGAAGTGTCCGACAAAATAAACAGTAATTAGATGTCCAATTGCTAGTGTTCACCCCAAATAATTGGTGCACACGTGTGCAATGAATGGGACAACGGGTTCTCCAGCGGCCTTGTAGCTTTCAATAAATGGTTACGTAGACGCACTTCTTCTGGCCTATGGTTATCATCTTAGCTATAGTTATGGTTAACTTTTTAATTGTTAAAATGTTTTAAAATATTTAAATTAGATACATAAAAATTATATATCCAGATTTCTCTTAAAAAGTATTTTTATAACATTATAATTTTATTTTTTTATAGATACATTATAATAAAAAGTAACATCAAAGTGATGTTTTAGAAACCGTATAAAGCCCAAAATAATAACTATTAATTGCTGGAATATATCATAGACATGTGCACCTGTAGAGGGTGTGCGTGGGTTAAATATAAAAAAAAGGAAAGAAAACGGGTCGACTTGATGAGTTTTCAGAATCCAAAGCATCATCAAACACCGCGATGCTTCGCTCATAAAAGAAAAATATAGGAAAGGTTTGAAAACTGATGAGACGAAGGAGCGTGCGAGACTTGGTAAAAGCAGACTACAAGGGGCAAACTGGGGCCCGTATGTCAGCCGCGAAAGCTGTTCCTGTAAGTTGGGGGAATACGAGTTGGATATGGATGTGGATTTTTTTTTAGTACGGATACGTGGCAGATATAGATGACAGGGGGTGTTTTGCGTAGTTGCGTTTAAAGTCAAGAGAACACTGAATCCCTCTTACAGTGAAAAAAAACCGCGCCGCCGCCGCCGTCAATTTCTCCACACAAACACCAGCATTGCCGGCGTCCCAGATGCCGAGGAGGAAGATGGCGTCGAGGAGCACTGCGGAGACGTCGCTTAGTTCTATACCTTTTGAAGAAATATTCTGTGATGTCTCATTTGTAAATGGGCCTTGAATCCACATGAAACCGATGCTTAGTTCTTTAAAAGGACACATACTTGGTATAGTATGTACTGCTATTTTTCATAGTGTTATGGAGGCAAATTATTTTTTTCTCAAATATGTTCTTTGCAGGGCCAATTTTGGTTCTTGCATAGGGCCCTCTGCATGTATCAGACGGCCCTGGATTTCAGGTGCAGAGCAAGTTAGGTCAAAATGACTTCAGTTTGGTTTAATTGGCACAAAGATATTTGGACTAGTTACATAGTCCATGAAAGTTATTTCCCCATTTAAAGGTCACATGCTCAGAAGGTGGTATGTATGTATGTATAGGAAACCTCTTTTCTACTCTAGGTGTAGTTAGACCCTATGCCGGACTGCTATGTTATCATGGCCAGACAAGAACAACTGAATAAGGAGCAAACGTTCAGAGGCTCAACGCAGCAGGCAAAGTGGACGCCATTTGGACACCTGCCTAGTGAACTGGGATGAATGCAATCTGCTTTGGAGTCGCCAACGCACAGGCCCCATTAGCCACCTGTGATGTTGGTTTAGCAGATAAGAAGACATCGCAATCATAGTAGGTGGGCGTCCTGCCCCGGCACACAGGTCCATCACACTGCGTGTTTAAACCGTGCTGTACCACCATGTCTTGGTTCATCTTCAGCGAGTTTAAGTGTGATCCATTTGCAATTCATGCCAGTTTCGTGCTGTGCTAGGCTAGATCCGATCTATTTGCACTATTACAACGGGAGGAAAGGAATTAGAGACGCACAAAGGTATGACAATGGACACAAATATTTAGGAAAAAAGTGCTAAATTTTATTTATTTTTGAACAAGTACAGAGCTACTGCCTCATTAAAAACCATACACACAGTGTGGGGTACCCCAATGCGGAGTGGCTCGGTCCGCGTGCTTGGTGTTAGTGAGCATGTATTCCCTGTCCCCATTCTTCATCTTTTAGCGTCTCTGTTATCTCCACTTTCTCCACATGAAAGGACCGCAAAATGCGTCGACCATAGGACAAGCCACAATATAACGCAATGTCGCGGCAGAGCGTCCTGCCACGGGTTGTGCCTACTTTGAGCTACCGGGCCTATTTTGTATCGTGCCAGCCCAAACATGGCCTATGCTGGCGTGGTATACTGTGTCGCTTATCGTACTTGGCCGTGAGGCTCAGCACGGCTCTATCATTTGTGCCATGCTAGCCCAACCCATCCGCGTGCCGTGCTTTGCTTTAGCCGTACCGTGCCATGGGTCAGCTCAAAAATATCTGGCCCAATGCTTAGGTCTAATCCTAACGCTACAATCCACTGTTACAGATTTGAAAAACCTACACAAATAACCCCCCTAACATTTTATTTGTAGGAATCAAACTCTAGTAACTAGTTAGAAGTTAGCTCATGGAACTGCTAAGTTCGTTCTCTGTAGTCTGAAAAGAAGATCCGTTCAGAATAACTATTATCTGTTAAAGCGGAAGAGATTGGAGAGAAATCGAAGCATCCACGTGTCATGACTTTTTTTTGCAAAAACATCCTTTGTAAAATTCTAAAATTACATTTAGCTCCTTCTACGGTTATTTTGAAAAAAAGGATCAACTTATATACTATATATTAAAGGGCTGAGGATTGCCGGCTCCTTAGCCCGTCCACTTGTCAGTGCTCGCGATGACACCCTTCGAAAAATTGAAAATTACGTTTAGGTCCTTTCGACGGTTTTTTAATAAAATAGACCCAAAAAATTCAAAATTACATTTAGATCCCTCTGCGGTTTACATTTAGGTCCTCCTCATGGTTTTTAGCGGAACAGACCCCAGAAAAAATATATTACTTTAGGTCCCTTTACGGTTTACGCTCGGCTCCTCTCAGCGGTTTTTAGAGAAGCGGACTAAAAAACAAAGATACGTCTCGACAAAAAAAACATAGATTTGTCGAAGGTTTATAGCATCCCACGGATTCGTCGATGGGTCATAGCGGCTTTTTTAAAAAAAGAAGAAAACCGAAAATACATTGAAAAAACAGCCGCGCTTTTCTAAAAAAACACAAATTCGTCGAGGGTTTATAGTAGCCCATAGATTCATCGGCGGGTCCTGACGACCTTTTTTTTTTAAAAAAAGTACGACCAGATTTCCCGAATTGCGTTAAAAAAGTAGCCACGGTTTTCTTAAAAAAAACTTAGATTCATCGAAGGTTTATAGTAGCCCAAAAATTCGCTGCTAGGTCTTAACGACCTATTTTTTTAAAAAAATGCGAAAACCGAAAATACGACCGACCAAATTTCTCGAATTTTACACGTTACGTCATCGTACACGACGCAGCGTAGCGCGTTACCCAAGCTAGTTATCTATTAAAGCGGAAGAGATTAGGGAGCAACCGGAGCATCCACGTGTCATGCCTTTTTTTGCAAAAACACCCTCCGTAAATTCTAAAATTATGTTTAGCTCCTTCCATTGGTTATTTTGAAGAAAAATACCCCGTAGTTTCGCATATTCACGAACAGGTCCTCCACACGGCTATTTTGTAAAAAAAATTATATCCAGGTCCTTCTGCCGGTAATTTCGCAAAATGGACCCGTAGTTCCATTAACTTATTTATTAAAGCGGAAGAGATTAGGGAGCAACCGGAGCATCCATGTGTCATGCCCTTTTTTTGCAAAAACACCCTCTGTAAATTCTAAAATTACGTTTAGTTCCTTCCACGGTTATTTTGAAAAAAGGACCCCGTAGTTCTACATATTCGCGAATAGGCTCTCCACACGGATATTTTTGTAAAAAAATTACATCTAGGTCCTTATATCGATAATTTTACAAAAAGGACCCCGTAGTTCCATATATTCACGAACGATTTCTCCAACTCTTGTTTTTGCAAAAAGGACCCCATGATAACGCAAATTCACTGTCAGCTCCTAGCTAGCCTATTTTTTTTACAAAACCCCAGGAAAAAATTACATTAATATTGGAGTCATGTTTTTTTGCAAAGAGAACCAATGAACCAAATTTTGTACTGAGCGACGTAGCACACATCCAATTGCGAAAAAAGAGAGAGAACAACCGCTAGCTCAGTTAAGCCTTGTGGTTCGCGGACTTCGCTCTCACTCGCTAGCATTTGCTCACGCTCACCAAATAATTGGTGCACATGCATGCAATGAATGGGACAACGGGTTTGCAACTTCGCATGTGCTGTAAATTATGTAGTCGTTCACCCGCGATCAATCACGCAATTCGTCGTCGCAATCACAAGAGTAAGAACAATGAACACACAATATAGGGGGTGGAACTCTCTTGCTTAATTACTAGATTGATTGAATACAATGGGGAGAGTGAGAGAGGAGTTTGGATTCACCCACACAAATAAGAGATAGAGTTCTAACCAAATACGGTTAGATTTTCTTATCTCATACCACTCCCCCTTGGGCGAATACCGCGTAATGCACATGTCTTATTGAAAACTCCACTCAAAAACCCAGTGGAAAAAATGAGATAGAGAAAAGACTACATCGCATTTGCACTTTATGTTGCATTGGTTGCCTTATTAAAAACCTTCGTGTGAGAAAACTTTAGGAAAACTCATAAAGGGAAAAAGAGTGCAACTTATAATCTTCTGGATTGATATTAGGATCTTCAGGATCACAATTAGGGTTATGGTTCAAGGGTTTACTCCCCCTAAACTTTGCATCTCTCTAAGTCTTCTCATTCCAATGCCTTTAATATATCTTTGAAATGTGTATTTAGGCAAGGATTTACTGAATAAATCTGTAAAATTTTCATATGACTTAATTTGCAAGATTTTTATCTCACCGCTCTTCTGGACTTCGTGAGGATAGGATAACTTAGGAGCAATATTGTAATACCGCGAATTGTTTTACCAGAGTTTTTGGCCGGAATTGTTTTTGTCGTCTCGCAGTTTAAAAATCTTATCTAAAGGTTTTGAGTTGTTGAACACTTATCGGGAACAGGATTTCTCCGAGCCGTAATGTTGCTGCGGCAAGTTTTACTCAAAGGATCTTCTTTTTGTCGTGGGTTTGAAATGTCAGTCTGTGGAGATGGTTGATTTGTGGTCTCTAGAGGTTGTCATTTTTATTACTGCAATTCATCTCTTGGGCTAGAGGTAGAAAATTTTGGGCTTTAAAGGGGTGTTGTTTTGGGCCTGTTGAGGGGAGAAATAACCCTAACCTCATTTCTTTTTCCTTGTGTGGTTGAAATAGCTTGTTGTGGGCAGCATTTTTCTCCCCCAGCCGACTTCCCAACGCCCCTGGCCTCCTCCCAAGCCCTCTTCTGGTGTTTCCTCCTCGCCTTGATTTCCTGGTCAAGTCCCCAGCGCCTCCTGGTTTCCTCTCTCGCCGACTGCAGTTCTGGCGTGAGCCTCCTCCTCCTGCGACTTCCAGCCAGCGCCTCCCCTGGTCTCCTTGGTGCTCCTGGCGGCCGCCCTCTTGCCTATTTTGGCCACTACACTGGCTAAGCGCCCAACAGCTCCCCATGGCCGGCGATCCCCCTCCTCCGGCCAGCCTCCGGTGAGCCCCTCCTCTGGCCAGCCACCGGCGAGCATCTCCTCCACCTCCCTTTCCTCCATGAGTATGATTGGAGGTAAAAACCCTAGAAATTTTGGGGGTGAGATTGCTTGCATGCATGGTGTTTGATGAAATGCCTAGCTAGGGTTCTTGTTTTGCAATGTATTTAGTTGAGGGATTTAGAGTATAGAGTGATTTGAATTTCTGTTTCGAGCAGATTTTTGCCCCTGTTAGAGCTGCTGTTCGAAAATTCGACAAGCGTTTCCTGGGGGTTTGGCTATAACGAAAGTTGTAGATAATTGAATTACCTTTCAATAGAGACCGAAATCATCAAGTTTCGTTCAGCCATTTAAAAGTTATGGCTATTTTAGCGAGTGCTGTCCAGTTTGTGTCGCCATTTGGTTCAGTCTGTGTTCATCTTCGATCTGGGATCTGCGGGTGTGTTGGCTGAGTGATTGGTTGCGATATATGTGTAGTCTATTTCCTCACGGTCGTTATGAGCTCAAGAACTCGAAAATCCAATAAGCCAATCAAAAGTTACACTATTTAGAAGGCTAGGTGCTGAAATTGGAAAACTGCGGCATGCTCTATTTTCCGGTCGGAGTTTAGTGTTCGATTTGGAGGCCCTCGAGGTATCTCCTGCATGTTTGGCTTTGAGATAGTTGGAGATCATCCTCTTATGGTTAATTAGGCGCTGAGTTCACTCCATTTGGTTAAGTGAATCCAAAGTTTGGCTCGTTGGGAGGCAGCTATCCCCTTTGGTCGGATTTTTCTGTTTTCTGGGATTTCGGAAGTGGGTTGTAGAATCGATCTCGCGCTATGTCTTGTGGTTACAGTTTGGTTGGCATATGTTTGAGTGGATTGCCTCTGCTTGCAGGTGGTGGAACCCCCAAGTGTGGCATCAACTTTTCGCCACCCTGTTTCAAGAGGTTTAAGGGAAGTGCGTTGTAATGGTTGTGGCTTAGGTGGCTATTATGTTTTTTGCAATATTACCGTTACCCTTGTGATACATTAATATTGTCAGGTTTGATTTTTGCAGGCGATATGATGAATGAGAATGAGTCAATGGTTATGCTATTATTTAAAACAAGTTTATATGCAAGTGCAAAACGTATAACTCTTATAGGGTATTTGGTTAACTGCTTGTGTTATGTATACGCATACGCTATAGTTGTATACGTGTTTATAAGCACGTCTTGAAGGGTGATTGTCTTTTGATAAAGAGGGTAAGTATTCTGATGCAAGTGCATCGATGTCTGAACGTGTTATGACTTGTTTGATGAACTTTGTGTGCCTTGCCATCATGACATTATGCTGCATCTCTGGATTTAATGTTATGTGCGTTGTTTGATGAATTCCGTCTAGATGTCGTGATGATATCTTGCTAAATATTATATCCATATTCATGCTCGCTAGTTTGATAGGGCTAGTGGGAATACTGAAGGTATGGAATTGGATTGCGAAAATGGTTGATTTATGATCAAGATAGATGGAATTAGTAATTGCTCGAGTATTAGTGATGTGAGTATGAATATGAATGTTGAGGAGGTGATTATGAGTGTTGAGAATATGAATATGGAGGTTGATAATTTGGATATGATGTTGAGAATGGTAATTTATGGATGTGAAAAATGAATGTAATATGCAAATTTGTTTGCGTCGATTGCATTTGTGCATTCATGATGGAAGAGGCGACCCATTCTGATGCGGGCCTCTGTGCTCACATGTAGTGAGCACGAAAGTCCTACCTCGTAGTCCCGTATACTTGGGTGTATGGGAGAGAGTCAGTGAGAGTAGGCACCCTCCACCACGGGGTGAAAGGGGAATGCGAGGGTGCACACCGACGGGTGTGCACTCGGCCATACCGGTATGTGCTAAAAGAGGAGATGAGCATGCATGATGCATCATATGCATAGAAATTGTGCAATCTGCATTGCATTGTCAATGATAGATCATGTTTTATGAGTTGATTATGATGTATGGATATGAGATTCTTCTTTTGTATGGCATATTTGCATCTGCATTGTATTGACAATGATGGATCATGTTATGCATTGAGATTGTTAATTGTTGATTGATGTGAATGAAATGCATGGTTGAGTTCCAATATATATATATATGTATATATCATTGCGTATCTGCATGGGATATTATGTGAATGAAATGCATGGTTGTGTTGCATTATATATCATCGCAGATATGCATGGGATATTATGTGAATGAAATGTATGGTTGTGTTGCATTATATATCATTGCGTATCTGCATGGGATATTATGTGAATGAAATTCATGGTTGTGTTGCATTATATATCTTTGCATATATGTATGAGATATTATGCGAATGAAAGCACAAAAGTATTTCATTGCATTGTGTATTGCGATTGATAAATGTTGATTGCTGAGAATGGAAAGAACAGGTTGAGAGTTGAGTCGTGGGCTCATCCAGAATTGATTCCCGAGGCATGGATAAGGTTTTGTTACATTGTCAAGCTGGTTGAGGTAAGTAGAGCTGTTACTACTCCTGTTGCTGGATGTTTCAGTTAAGTAATGGTTATTTAAATGATGAAGTAATCGTGCTCTTACGTTGTGGATCTTTATATGAATTCAACTGTTTCCTTTATTTACGGATGTCAATTTAAGGAACTGCTACTTGATGTCTTCTAATTGTTGCATTTAAGTCTATTGCCTTACCTTTCCTACTTGTTGCACTTTGCTGAGTCTTGGACTCACGCTTGTTTGCTTCCTGTTCTAGGTACCTTGAAGCTGATTCATCGGGATGGGAGTAGAAGCACGTGCACGACTTCGGTCATCATCTCCTTAAATTAATTCATAATGCCTGATCGTATCTAATGTGGTTGTAAAGTGTTGTTTGTTGTGGTGTAATTTATCAATTGCTAGTGGATGTGTGATTGATATCTAAGGACCTGCTAGAATGTTTCATCTTGGTTGAGTGAATGATATCTATACTGCTATTGTTCTTTTGACTGCTGAGTGGATGCCCTCTTTTCTAGAGAGGTCATGCGAAATTTTGTAAATTCGGTGGCTTAGTTTTAAGCCGGTTTTAGAGTTTGTTGATTCTGAGACAATTTTGTAGAGATGTCATTGAGTTGATTAGGGTTTTGGTGGCATTCGGGGTGCGTTTGGTGTCGGGGTGTTACAGTTGGTATCAGAGCGGGCTTCAGGTCCGTGGTGTTTGAATGTAGTGAGTAATTCTAGATTGAATTAAAATTTTGCTGTGTGAAGGTAGAAACATGGTTTAGGTTGAACCTTTAAAATGTGGCCCTATGGCAATAACCATAAAACTTGACGTAGAATGGTTAAATAAATTAAAATTTGACACACACTGATGCACTATAGGAAAGGGATGGGATATCGTTGTATTGTTTTACAATGTTCTTTTGAGATTTATGCTATATTGATACTTGTTGATATGTTATATGTTAGTCATGTTAAGACTATGGTATTATTTATGGCTATGTATATGAAGTGGTAGATTGATTAGTGGAGTCCGGTGGGACTCTTTGTGCCGAAGTGTTCGGCCTTGTCGTGTGGCTGTGGTTGATGGTGCGACAGTTTAGAGCCAGCACCGAAGGAGAGTTCTTGTGTTTCTGTCAGTAATCGGAATGTTGTTAGAGTGCGTATTTGAATTTTGTTTTCCTTGGTCTTCTTGGATTTAGGGTAAAGAAGAGAGTTCTATGTTGCACCTATTTGGTTGCTTTGCAGAGAAAGACATGGATTTCTTCGTGTTGTCGATTTCCAGGTTAACGTTTTGGATTTGGGGCTTTAAGGGAAAAAGTGTTATTCAATTGATTCGCTTTTCCTTTCCGTGAATTGATTTGTGTAACTCCTTTCCTTCGTGGAATTTTGGAGTTTGATGATTGGTTTGTAGTTTTATTGAATGACATAGCTTGAGCCCTGCCATTTTCTAAGTCTTTTGAGAGTCGAGCTTCTTTGGAAGTTTTCGTTGGCTTTTCTGGAAATGAAAAAAAAATCGGCAGTTAGAGTAAGTTGTGGGTGATTGAAGATCTTCCTGTAGAGGATTAGTAGATGTTTGTGTTGTTGGGTTAAGGTGGTCGACCCCAAATTGGATAGATGGCAAGAAGTAGGTTGTGGGTCATGGTGATCCACGGATATAAGTGGAGATCTGGAAATGGTGTTTGCGTAAGGTTATAAATGATTGTGCCAAAAAAGTAATAACAAGTTGATTGAGAAACTTGTTAATTAAGTGATGTCGGCTAGTGAAGTGGTCTCTGTTGGGAACGAGTTTCCCCTCTTCTCTTTAAGAGATTGTGTGTTGATTGTAGGTTCGGATGTCGGGTTTGAGAATCGATTTTCTCTTCCCAAGTGTTGATTTTGGTGTTATAAGCAGTTTTGCTTTGATGATAGCAAGTTAAGTTGTTTTGGTTATTAAGAGCTTCTGTCAAAGAGTTGCGTGGAGTCTCTCTTTTATCTTGAGTGCTCCCCGATGTAAATTTTATTGCATTGAGTTGAAAATGATAAAGGTGGTTCTTGGGATGTTCGAGATTTGAATTTGCCTTTGCGATTTGGCTTAGGAAAGGAAATAGAGCGATCATGGGTTTTTATCGAATTTTCTCCAAGGTGACGTATGTGGTTTATTGGTTTAAAGAGAATTGTATCTCTTTTGCATCCTAGCTGGAGTTAAAGATGATGATTATTCGTGGTATTGTGTTGAGTATAGTAAGAATTTATACTCTTGGGTTTGACTATGTGAGTGAAAGAATGTGAGGGCGAGACCCTCATAAGAAAAGAACTAAGTGTAGTTTGGTGTTGATTGGCGATCCTAGCATAAGCTAAGCGTTAATCTCAAGTAGTTTAAAGGTGGATTATGATGGAGCCTTGTGATGTCGATTCAAATTCTTTTGGGTGGAATCACTCGCTCAATGCTTTATTTCCGTAAGTTTGTCGGAACCCTCGGTTTTAGGGGTTAGACTCAATGTGGATCAGTTGGAAATGGATGGTTCGGTTGCAAACCTTTTCGTTGAGTGATTGTCTCGTTGTATGAGACAAGTTTGAAAGAAGGTTAAGTTCGATTTTGTGTTATGAGGGAATTTAATTGTTGCCATCTGGGGCTAATCAATTCAATAGGAAAAGGTGAATTTTTTGATCCTGTTGAAAAGATAAAAGTCAAGTTGTTAATGGTTATGTGGCTATAAAGGTTAACTATTGAGGAGAAATGTGAACTAGGGTTTCCTTTGTTCTTAGGGGATTTGGGTTGAAAACCCCAACGGTTCAATCGAATAGAATTCAATGATGTGCTTAATAAAGTGTTGTGGCTTGTGTTAATCATATTATCATGAGTCGTTGGTAGGTGGTATGATTTGGGAAATTTGGCTAGCTGCTCGGGTCTAATAGCGTCTACGTGTGGGAGATGTGAATTCTCAAGTGGACAGGAGGTGACTCTAGTTTTGGGGTCTCGTGCATGGGAAGTTTGCAATTTTGTTCTTTTTGGATGTTTTCGCTTTATCAGTCGGTTCCTGTTGTTCTTGTTGGAGTTATTGTGTTGTTCAGAATTCGAGGTCGAATTCTGTTAAAGGGGGGAAGAGTGTAATACCGCGAATTGTTTTACCAGAGTTTTTGGCCGGAATTGTTTTTGTCGTCTCACAGTTTAAAAATCTTATCTAAAGGTTTTGAGTTGTCGAACACTTATCGGGAACATGATTTCTCCGAGCCGTAATGTTGCTGCGGCAAGTTTTACTCAAAGGATCTTCTTTTTGTCGTGGGTTTGAAATGTCAGTCTGTGGAGATGGTTGATTTGTGGTCTCTAGAGGTTGTCATTTTTATTACTGCAATTCATCTCTTGGGCCAGAGGGAGAAAATTTTGGGCTTTAAAGGGGTGTTGTTTTGGGCCTGTTGAGGGGAGAAATAACCCTAACCTCATTTCTTTTTCCTTGTGTGGCTGAAATAGCTTGTTGTGGGCAGCATTTTTCTCCCCCAGCCGACTTCCCAACGCCCCTAGCCTCCTCCCAAGCCCTCTTTACAGTGTTTCCTCCTCGCTTGATTTCACTGGCCAAGTCCCCAGTGCCTCCTGGTTTCCTCTCTGGCCGACTGCAGTTCTGGCGTGAGCCTCCTCCTCCTGCGACTTCCAGCCAGCGTCTCCCCTGGTCTCCTTCAGCTGCTCCCTGGCCGGCCGCCCTCTTGCCCTGCCAGCGCCCCTGCTACACCTGGCTAGCGCCTCCAACAGCTCCCCATGGCTGGCGATCCCCCTCCTCCGGCCAGCCTCCGGCGATCCCCCTCCTTCGGCCAGCCACCGGCGAGCATCTCCTCCACCTCCCTTTCCTCCATGAGTATGATTGGAGGTAAAAACCCTAGAAATTTTGGGGGTGAGATTGCCTGCATGCATGGTGTTTGATGAAATGCCTAGCTAGGGTTCTTGTTTTGCAATGTATTTAGTTGAGGGATTTAGAGTATAGAGTGATTTGAATTTCTGTTTCGAGCAGATTTTTGCCCCCTGTTAGAGCTGCTGTTCGAAAATTCTACAAGCGTTTCCTGGGGGTTTGGCTATAACGAAAGTTGTAGATAATTGAATTACCTTTCAATAGAGACCGAAATCATCAAGTTTCGTTCAGCCATTTAAAAGTTAGGCTATTTTAGCGAGTGCTGTCCAGTTTGTGTCGCGATTTGGTTCAGTCTGTGTTCATCTTCGATCTGGGATCCGCGGGTGTGTTGGCTGAGTGATTGGTTGTGATATATGTGTAGTCTGTTTCCTCACGGTCGTTATGAGCTCAAGAACTCGAAAATCCAATAAGCCAATCAAAAGTTACACTATTTAGAAGGCTAGGTGCTGAAATTGGAAAACTGCGGCATGCTCTATTTTCCGGTCGGAGTTTAGTGTTCGATTTGGAGGCCCTCGAGGTATCTCCTGCTTGTTTGGCTTTGAGATAGTTGGAGGTCATCCTCTTATGGTTAAATAGGCGCTGAGTTCACTCCATTTGGTTAAGTGAATCGAAAGTTTGGCTCGTTGGGAGGCGGCTATCCCCTTTGGTTGGATTTTTCTGTTTTCTGGTATTTCGGAAGTGGGTTGTAGAATCGATCTTGCGCTAAGTCTTGTGGTTACAGTTTGGTTGGCATATGTTTGAGTGGATTGCCTCTGCTTGCAGGTGGTGGAACCCCCAAGCGTAGCATCAACTTCTCGCCACCCAGTTTCAAGAGGTTTAAGGCAAGTGCGTTGTAATGGTTGTGGCTTAGGTGGCCATTATGTTTTTTGCAGTATTACCGTTACCCTTGTGATACATTAATATTGTCAGGTTTGATTTTTGCAGGCGATATGATGAATGAGAATGAGTCAATGGTTATGCTATTATTTAAAACAAGTTTATATGCAAGTGCAAAACGTATAACTCTTATAGGGTATTTGGTTAACTGCTTGTGTTATGTATACGCTTACGCTATAGTTGTATTCGTGTTTATAAGCACGTCTTGAAGGGTGATTGTCTTTTGATAAAGAGGGTAAGTATTCTGATGCAAGTGCATCGATGTCTGAACATGTTATGACTTGTTTGATGAACTTTGTGTGCCTTGCCATCATGACATTATGTTGCATCTCTGGATTTAATGTTATGTGCGTTGTTTGTTGAATTCCGTCTAGATGTCGTGATGATATCTTGCTAAATATTATATCCATATTCATGCTCGCTAGTTTGATAGGGCTAGTGGGAATACTGAAGGTATGGAATTGGATTGCGAAAATGGTTGATTTATGATCAAGATAGATGGAATTAGTAATTGCTCGAGTATTAGTGATGTGAGTATGAATATGAATGTTGAGGAGGTGATTATGAGTGTTGAGAATATGAATATGGAGGTTGATAATTTGGATATGATGTTGAGAATGGTAATTTATGGATGTGAAAATGAATGTAATATGCAAATTTGTTTTGCGTCGATTGCATTTGTGCATTCATGATGGAAGAGGCGACCCATTCTCGATCTGTGGCCTCTGTGCTCACATGTAGTGAGCACGAAAGTCCTACCTCGTAGTCCCGTATACTTGGGTGTATGGGAGCGAGTCATTAATAGTAGGTACCCTTCACCACGGGGTGAAAGGGGAATGCGAGGGTCCACACCGACGGGTGTGCACTCGGCCATACCGGTATGTGCTAAAAGAGGAGATGAGCATGCATGATGCATCATATGCATAGAAATTGTGCAATCTGCATTGCATTGTCAATGATAGATCATGTTTTATGAGTTGATTATGATGTATGGATATGAGATTCTTCTTTTGTATGGCATATTTGCATCTGCATTGTATTGACAATGATGGATCATGTTATGCATTGAGATTGTTAATTGTTGATTGATGTGAATGAAATGCAGTATATATATATATATATCATTGCGTATCTGCATGGGATATTATGTGAATGAAATGCATGGTTGTGTTGCATTATATATCATCGCAGATATGCATGGGATATTATGTGAATGAAATGTATGGTTGTGTTGCAATATATATCATTGCGTATCTACATGGGATATTATGTGAATGAAATGCATGGTTGTGTTGCATTATATATCTTTGCATATATGTATGAGATATTATGTGAATGAAAGCACAAAAGTATTTCATTGCATTGTGTATTGCGATTGATAAATGTTGATTCTTTGAGAATGGAAAGAACAGGTTGAGAGTTGAGTCGTGGGCTCATCCGAATTGATTCGAGGCATGGGTAAGGTATTGTTACATTGTCAAGCTGGTTGAGGTAAGTGGAGTCATTACTACTCCTGTTCTTTGGATGTTTCAGTTAAGTAATGGTTATTTAAATGATGAAGTAATCGTGCTCTACGTTGTGGATCTTTATATGAATTCAACTGTTTCCTTTATTTACGGATGTCAATTTAAGGAACTGCTACTTGATGTCTTCTAATAGTTGCATTTAAGTCTATTGCCTTACCTTTCCTACTTGTTGCACTTTGCTGAGTCTTGGACTCACGCTTGTTTGCTTCCTGTTCTAGGTACCTTGAAGCTAATTCATCGGGATGGGAGTAGAAGCACATGCACGACTTCGGTCATCATCTCCTTAAATTAATTCATAAAGCCTGATCATATCTAATGTGGTTGTAAAGTGTTGTTTGTTGTGGTGTAATTTATCAATTGCTAGTGGATGTGTGATTGATATCTAAGGACCTGCTAGAATGTTTCATCTTGGTTGAGTGAATGATATCTATACTGCTATTGTTCTTTTGACTGCTGAGTGGATGCCCTCTTTTCTAGAGAGGTCATGCCGAAATTTTGTAAATTTCGGTGGCTTAGTTTTAACCCAGTTTTAGAGTTTGGTTGATTACAGACAATTTTGTAGAGATGTCATTGAGTTGATTAGGGTTTTGGTAGCATTCGGGGTGCGTTTGGCGCCGGGGTGTTACAAATATGCTTCGTGATGTTGCTCTTTACATAACCCAATTATATTTGTGCAACACAAGCAGTATTATCTTTATAGATAATCGTGGGGGTATCGATGGTGTTAAGGCCACACGACTTTTGGATATGGTTAATCACACATCACAGCCAAACACATTAATGTGAGGCTTCATACAGAGCTATGATCTCTGAGTGGTTGGTAGAAGTTGCTATTAGGGTCTGCTTACAAGACCGCCAAGAAATGGCTGTACAACCGCAGAGAAACACAAAACCAGTTGTGATTTGGCATTGTGGGGATCAGACAGATAGCAAGCATTCGTATATCGCACCATGGTCAAGTCTTGGTTCTTTTGGAAAAATAATCTAAGATCTTGAGTACCTTGGAGGTATCTAAGTAAAGTCTTGACACTAGCCCAATGTCTTCTCGTTGGGGCTGAACTGTATCCTGCTAGCAAATTCACAGCGAATGTAATATCGGACCTTACGCAATTTGCAAGATACATGAGTACTCCAATGGCACTTAAATACGAGACTTCCGGTCTTAAGACTTCCTCATTTTCCATCCTCAGTCTGAAAGGGTCTTTATCTACTTCAAGGGATCTTACGCCATGGGGGTTTTCAAAAGATGTGATCTATCCATATTAAACCTCTCCAATACCTTCTGGGTATAAGAAGACTAATGAACAAGGATTCCTTCTAGGAAATGCTCTAGCTGCAGGCCTAAGCAAAATTTAGTCTTACCCAAATCTTTCATCTTAAACTCCGTCGTGAGGTAAGTACTTGCTTCCTTTATCTCCTCTGTGGTTTTGATGATATTCAGATCATCGACATACACTGAGATGATACAGAATCCATTCTGGAATTTCTTTATGAACACATAGGGACAATCATCATTATTTGAGTATCCTTTCTTAGAAGGAATTCACTGAGCTGGTTATACCACATTCTTCCCGATTGTTTTAACCTGTACAGCGTTCTCTGTAGTTTGACTCTAAACATGTTGCGATTAATAGGATCCAGGACTTTGACTTCTTCAGGGACTCTCATATAAATATCCGAATCTAGTGACTCATATAAATATGCAGTCACTACATCTATTAACTGCATTTTTAGATTTAAGCTAGCTACCATTGATATTAAATATCGGAACATTATTCCACTCATTTCAAGAGAATAGGTTTCATCGTAATCAATTCTAGGTCTCTGCGTGAACCCTTGTGCTACAAGCCTCGCTTTATATCTCACCACCACGTTGTTTTCTTTTCTCTTCCAGATGAAAACCCATTTTGATCCTACAGGGAACACTTTAGGAGGTGTCCGGTCAATAGGACCAAATACTTTCCTTTTATTAAGCGAGTGCAATTCCACCTCAATTGCTTCTTTCCATTTGACCCAATCTGAGTGCTTGTAACGACCCCCATTTTCACATAGAATGCAAAAATGGAAATCTTATGTGCATACAGTACTAGTCCTTGGATCAATAGCTAGTATGCACATTTACAATAATTGGAATCACAACCATACATCAGTAATAAATCAAAAACTAATATATAAAGAAATCTTACAACTCAGAGTATATGGCAGCAAAAGAAGCAAAGCCTGCCTTGTAGTGTGCCCATCCAACTCGCAGGCAACTGATGAGGCATAAATCCCTAGAAAAGATCGCTTCAATGAAGATCCCGCATCCTGCGACGAAAACAACCTTTGAAGCTTCGCTAACTTTATCCACCAAAAACAATTGATTAAGCAAGGGTGAGTACTTTCGTACTTAGCAAGATTTAAGGTGGTATTTGCAAATGCATAAATGTAGGCCAAGTCAAAGGAGGCTACTACAATTAATTTGCATAAAGCGAAATTGAATTTGTAAATCAAATTATCATTTGCAAACGGAATTTGTAAGAGCAAGTTTGATTGATAACAAATAAGTAAAGTATAAGTAGTACTCACAGTCCTCCATAACGTGAGCAACGAATAATCCAAATCATGGAATCCATCAATGCCGGCCCTTTGACATAAAGCGATAGATGCAAAACAAATGAAACCAAGCCATTTAAAAAAAACAAAACATCTAACATTGGGATGACTTCACCAAATGCCCATGACCGCGGGCGCGGCTAGTCGATTAGATTTACACTCTGCAGAGGAGTACAACTTTACCCACAAGGAATGATCAACTTTTTTGCTCGACACACTTCCTTAGGTGTGCCGGTAAGGAGATCATATATAGCTGTTACATTATCTAGACATGACTTCGAACCAGCCCGGGACGTTAACCCCCGCTATAGAAACAGAAACACACACCCAAATCGTGGATCCACTTTCATCACACCCAACACAACATTTCTGAACATGGCAGGGCGTACACCGTTGCATTGGTAAGTAGAAACCCCATCAAGCAGACCAAATCAAAATGCTTGTGCTAGCTCCCGCCTTCCAGAGTGCAAAGCCATATCTGAATAACTTAATAGGTTAAGGCCGTCCCATACCGGACCTCATGGTTGCATGGAATTCTTGGATCAATAGCATCCCATTGCTCGGTTCTTAATCCGACACGGACGATACTTCACTCTACACTACGTGCAATTCCCTTTGCACATCCGGCTATTGCCAATAATCACCCGCATCAAAACCATAGTTTTATTTTGGGTTTTTAATCAAAATACCAGCAATCAACAGTGTCATTTCCAACCATTTTAAATTCTTAGGAAACCATTTTGATCTGATCATTTACATCGTTGCTCCTATGCATGGCTAAGAATGATTAATATACGAACGCATATACCCATGATGATATTAAGTAATGCCTATCCTTAATTTATGGTTATCAAGGTTCACATGTCATACATATTAAGAAAGTTTCATAAGACAACAGGTATATCTACCAACACCACAAAATAGCGAATTTGCAGAAAATAAATGTATGCATGAAACCATGTGATAAACAAAAGGAAAATTAAATACTGGGATCAATATGATCAAAGGGGTGCTTGCCTTGCTTAATCATTGCTTATGACGAAGTCAAGGTTGCAGCTGACGAAGGCGATGACGGAAATAGAGATGTTAGGTTCTACACGTCGTTACTGACTAAAAAGCAATAAAGAGCAATTAACAAACTTCAATAAGGCAAGGACCAGATGAACAGAGAACCAAATAAAGACTCACTGCAGAGAACAAGAATATTATAAGGTTTGGATTACATGATTTAATATTCATATTTTAGGTTGATTAAGCATTTATATTGTTATTAGCTCTTAGGTTGAAGGACGAATGATTCCTTAAATAGATTATTTATTCTTGCTTTAAGAATTCAAAAAGCTAAAATTATGAACTTTTATATTTATAATTTCAATTCAAGATGCAAAAATTATTTATATTAATGGAGTTAAATCATTAGTCATTTGGTTGTGTGTTATGCATGAATAGAGCTCATCCCTTAATTGATTTTGCATACGGATTGCTTTTGAATATGTTAGATCTACTAAGATAGGCTACTAGATAAATATTTGTGGTTTCTAAGATGGTTCTAGTGATATAAATATCTTAACTTCAGATTTCTTCATTATTACCGACAACGCTTATTCAAATCATAGAGTTTAGAAATCATGATACTTAAGGTTATTCTGCTAACAGGATTTATATGCAAAGCATGACAAAATAAGATTATTTCTTCAGAATAGGATAGTCTATACTTTGGACAGCATTCCTAACAGATTTCATAAATTTTAGTATTTAGACGAAACATTATACTCATTGTTGAAAAAGCTTTCATTGCATTATAAAGATTACTTATATGGAATCGGACTAGAACGGAGAAGCGCAAGGTTAACACTTAGGTGTTTTGAATTAGTTGGATCTAGTTGAAAAGCAATTTGTAAATAAGATATTTTCTGGTTCTACGTGACTTGCATTCTGTTTTCGTTTCTAGTTTGCGACTGCACTTTACAGGATAATTTGTCCATTTTTCATACGTTAGTAGGGAATGACTCTAACAGTGTTTTAGAGCTATTTCTGTGATATTTTGCATTTATCCGTGACGTTTTCACATAGATGATCATTAGTGACTTGTATTAAAATATTTTAACACATCACAAATATAAGTTATTTTTACATAACTAGAAATGATATTACTTTCTAAGATCCTATAAATTGGTTTCATCGATTTTGAGGTCTGTTTGCACAAGTTATGGCTATTCGGACATAAACTTTGACTATTAAACATTTAATGCTAACTATAATAAAACCTAAATATTTTTACATATTTGGAATCCTTGTGATCTCAAGAGTATAAGAAAACTAGTTTGGTGAAGATTTGAGTTCATTGATTTAAATTTTAACTATTTGATTTTCTATCCGAGAGAGGCTTTCTATGCTTTCTTTTTAATTCAAACTAAGTTCAACCCTAAATGTTTTTGCAAAAATAGAACATTTATGACTGAAGGAACATATGAGAATAATTTCATGATTTTAGAAGATATGGTTTCTACAGTTGCTTCATAACACCTAAAAAGAAACTTTTGATTAAACTCAATTTAGTAAGTGGCTAGAGCACTACTTTAGTAAGTGGGAGATCTTGAGTTTGAATCTAGTGGGAGCATTTATCATTTTCTTCTTTTTTTCCGAACTAAACTCAATTGAGCACACAAGCCAAACAAGAAAGTGAAAAAATTAACGTTGATAATGGGATTTGAACCCACACCCTCTCGGAGGACCAAACCTTAATCTGGTGCCATAGACCTACTCGACCACGCCATGGTACCAATTTTTTATAGCCTCGGGAGACCTTTTTCAATTGGATAAAAACTACCAAAATTTCGGTGATTTTAACATAACTCTCATTAATTTTGACCGGTTTCAAGTTTTTAGACCAGATTTGGGACAATACTTCTTGAGAATGTCATCTGCGATGAATCCTTTTTTGAAAAATTGAATTTTTGAGATGTTTTATAAAATAACAAAAGCACTCTCAGATTTTTATAAAAATATAAAAGCTTAATCATGCTCTAAAAAATTTATGGTATCATATTTAGCAATCTAGGATCATACAAAAAAATTTCCAAAAGAATTAAACTTCATTTGTTATCTTTGAAAAATAAAAAATTAAAGAAACAAGAATGAGGCACTAAACTTGTCATAATTTTATAAATTCGCTCAAGTGTAATCAAAGGCTAAAGTTGGCAAGCAAAAGTTGCCTGTGCAAAAGCCTTGACGTCGAGAACACAGTGACAACGTTGGGGCTAGCTGATCAACACCATTGCACAAAGTTAAAAGAGGCACGCATTACAGTCATGACCTCTTAAGATAAAATGGACGACATGGTGGCAAGCCAAGGGTACGAGAACCTCAAGAGAATACCCTACTGTCTTAGTTAGGATGAAAATTGTAGCATCGATATATACTAAACAAGCA
Source organism: Guadua angustifolia (assembly GCA_036346375.1). Taxonomy (NCBI): domain Eukaryota; kingdom Viridiplantae; phylum Streptophyta; class Magnoliopsida; order Poales; family Poaceae; genus Guadua; species Guadua angustifolia. The sequence continues at coordinate 1,264,786 of JAYEVE010000666.1, forward strand.
ATCAGGGGGTGAATGATTGCGTAGAAGCTAAAATCAAATTTTTGATGATTTTTGGAACACCCCAATTCGGACTCAAATTGCCTAATTCGGATTCGACAAAAACAGAATGATATATTTTTACTAAAACAGTAATTTTCGAAGATCCCACCATTGGATTGACGTCATATTTTAACTGTAGAAACTATATTCAATTTCGAAACTAACCCAATATAATAAGCTCAATCGGATCTACAGATCTAGAGTTATAACCTTCGCAAGATGACTATATCAATAATGATGAAAATTGATCTAACCCTAATTACGAGATTAATCAAGATCTATGAAGAATTAACCAATCAAACTTTTTAGATCAATCACTTGATGCCCTAGACAGATTTTGAAGGGATCAAATCAAAATTATCATGATGAAACTATGAATCAATCTAAAAAAGAAACAGTCATGTAAACGAAAAGCGAAAACGAAGAATGAGATTACCAACATATCAACTTACAAATCTTGATCCTGGGAAAACGTTCTTCAGGGCGTCCTTGACCTTTTGCACCAACCCAACCGCCGGCTTGCATCGACTGGACAGAAAGATTTTTGGGCGCAGCTTCTAGTCGTCAAGGAACTTCATGCATGCAGTCGCAATCCAGCCCACAAGTAACTAGTCGATCGCTAGAATCCTTTTTCTAGTCGCGCATGCAAGCAAAAGATGACGCCACTTCTAGTCGTCGGCGGCCGAGAGCACCTTCCGTCTTTTTTTTTTTCTCGAGACGATCCAGCCAACAGAACCAAAACGTCTCCAGCCACCAAGCCGCCGAGAGCAATCAAGCCGCGCGGCCAAAACGTCTCCAGAAACTTTTCTATCTGCCCGCAAGACTCTCGGCCGCCGGAAGTGCACTTTGGTCGCAACGCAAATTATCTAGTCGCCAAGAAACACCAGGAAACTCTAGTCACCAGGAGATCTCGGCGCAAGAACTCACACAACAAAATTTTTATTTCTTTTTGTCAAATCTGGTTACAATACTTCAAAACGAAAGAGTACAAATTCTAATACCCGGCTCACAATAAATAGGAGACCTCTCCCTATTTATAATGAGCAATCCTAAAGAGTTTGTATACAACTCCACTTACCCAACAAGGCCCAATACAACTTTGCACGTGTGCGGCCCACCTACCGCGCGTACTCGCGTGACTAACCAGCCTTCATGTACAGTGTTCTCTAACTCGAACGTCCCGCATGACATCCTTAACAATCAAGACCTCGATTCCTCCCTGAACCGAGTCCCAAACATCAATTCATCCACGAACCTAGTTCCAGTCCCATCATCAACCACGTTCGCCCTTGAGTAACACCGGCACATGAACAAACAAGAAATGAATCCGAGTACAAGTCCACAACTTGACTCAAAGTCAATCCATGCAACCACTCACACGAGCGCATTGCATCAAGCAAAACCATTATCATGCTATCACAAGCATATCAAATAATCATCTAAAACAACACATACACGAACACCACACATGCTATGGTCACAACCACTTTGCAATGCCAATTTCATCATTAAACCAATTTTTCAGCACATAATTTCACAAAAACAGAGCAAAAACAGTCAGTAAATAGTTTTTCTATTTCCGTTTCAACATTTTTTTACCGGTAACAAATCGGAAACCTCAGAAACGAATATAGAAACGAATAGTGATGGAAACAGATACGGAACGGAATAGAGCAGATACGAAAACGAAAGAGAAAAATTTCACAAGAATATAGTACATGATCTATCCAAACGTACCAACTTTGAATGATTTTTTGCCCTTGTCTATGAGAACCTCGAGAGAATACCCTACTGTCTTAGTAGATGCAGTAGATAAGGCAATCAAGTCCCACTATAGCTCAACTGGCCAATGTAGGTATGCATGCACTTCCGTCAACCGAATAATGTGTAACACCCCGGCGCCAAGCGCACCGCGAATGCTACCAAAAACTCCAAATACAAACGACACATCTACGAAAATACTGAAACTGAATTTAATCACTAAACTCTTAACTGGCCTAAGAAAAACTAAGTCACCGAAATTTACAAAATTTCGGCATGACCTCTCTAGAGTAGAGGACATCCACTCAGCAGACAGTAAACATGCAGATAATATGATATCATTCTAGCAGGTCCTTAGTTAACCAATCACACATCCAATATATGGTAATAAACTCCACCACGACTAACAGCACATTACAACTTTATTAATTACAGCCAGACTTTACAAGTTAATTTAAATGAGGAGGTAGTGACTGAAGTCGTGCACGTGCTACTACTCCCATCCCTACGAGTCAGCTTCAGGGTACCTAAAATAAGAAACAACAAGCGTGAGTCCATGACTCAGCAAAGTACACAAGCGTAACAATTCCAGTTTATCGTAAGTAAAACAAGAACTTGACCATAAGAGCAAGTAATACAATGGAAGCAACATCCGAAAAAAAAAACGCATTTGTACCCATTTAAAACAAAATTTGACTAAACCCAAATTCATCGCGATTAAGTAATAAACTTGAAAATAAAACCATTCAACGCCAAAGAAACAATACTAGACTCTAAATCCAACGTCTCCCGACTTAACTACCCCTTGTTGCAACTCAAACCATTTTTATCAATTGAATTTGAGTTCATAACTCGACTTCACTCCCCGATATTCATACAACATAATTAGCAAGACAAGGAAATGTGCTAATTCATCAAATTCAATTCAATCTCCCCTTTTTGGGTTGAGTCCATGAATCAACCTTCAATTACCACAATCACCATCCAATTGACACACCATTTACCACAACACTCATTATGAAAGATGCAATGCACATGAATGCTCATTTCCATGCACGTCGAAGATCGCTAGTGCCCACCCGTCGGTGTGCACCCTCACGCCCCTTCCATCCCGTAGATGGAAGGTGCCTCTCTTCTTGTCTCGCTCCCATTCACCTCGATGAATGGGACTACGAGGTAGGACTTTCGTGTTCACTACGTGTGAACACAGAGGCCTGATCGGCATGGGTCGCCCCTTCCATTATGAATGCACAAATGCAATTTTTCATGAATGAAATGCAACTTTTCATTCAATGCATACACAAACATATCATATCCACATACACACACATAGCCAATTCTCACATTCCTAAGTCACTAGCGGTAATTGTACAAGCAGATTCAACCATAAAGCATGGCAACTCATGACAGCGTTTCTATCATGCAACCACATCCTACAGCCACCGAACCAAGTTCACACAATACACTTGCAGTTAAATGCTCACGTATACTATCTTTATAAAGGACTTAACCGTTTGAACCAAACCTATGTTAGTCCCAATCACTCGAACAATCTACTCACTATAATCAACCTTACTAAAAGCTCGGTCTCACTTAGAGTTTATTTAATTAACAGAGCAACAATTAAACTAAGGAGCATCACATATGAACACACATCCACACTCAATAACACGGTGTAGTTGCATCAATTCCCTTAAACTTTTAATCATCATAGACATTTTCATAAGAGGGAGTACTTTCTAATTATAGCCAAGCAAGGCTTACCTCTTGCGTATGCATGACAATTACTTACGTTAAGAGCAAACAATCGTTTAATCCTCCTAGCCGCAATCTAGGGTATGCACTTGCCTTTTACCGACGAAGAATGGAGTGGCATACGGTTGAGACCACTCCTGACAAAACCTTCTCGCAATTAAACAACAATCATCCAACTCAACTTTAGGCACACTCGAAACAAGCGACAAAAGAAAACAACTCTTTTGCATAAGCGACTTCTTCATAAACTAATGCCCATCTATAAGCTAAACACATATCAAGATTTAGGATCTAACTAAACAAATCCTTGCTACTAGAGAAAGTTACGAGTCTTGCAGGAAGTAATATGGTTAATCGTGCATAAGGACATGGAAGCTAGTAAGCAAATAGCACACACTCATACAACTGATTTAATTTACAATGAGACAAAATGTAAGGTCAATATTTTCACTCTGCAAGCTCTCTCATAGTAAAAGAAGTGCGAAAATATACTAAGAGTATAACACCGCTCCACTTGTGCACACATAATGCTCTAGGTATATGATCATATACCACAATAAAAAAACGATCGGTCATGCACTCTTGAGCACACCGTTGTAGGAAGAGAGATATTAAGGTATCAACATTTCATGACCTACATAATAGTGGGTCCACTACTATTACCAAGTATAGCATGATATACAATATTAAGCCCAGTCTCTATTTTTATTTGCTCAAATCCACAGATTCATACTTGGAACTAATAAGCATAAGAGTCTTCTAGCATCACTACAAGCCAAAACATGCAAGCAATTCCATATTGAAGAACAGATGACAACAATACTCACTAGCAAAACAATTTAGGAGAAAAGAAATCATCACTTCATCTCATGAAAACCTAGCTAAGCATTTGATCAAACACCGGTATGCATACTAGAGACCAAACCTCAATTTGATTGAGTTCTCACCACAACAAGCAAGGGAAGGACATGGTCTGCTGGAGTCATTGTTGAAAGTCGCTGCTACTCAGTCGCCGGTTGCCATCTTCTTCTTGAACACTGCTGCTTCACTTCTTCGCCGATCACGCTTGTCTTTGGCTCTTCTTCTTCTTTGCCGATTGTTGTCCAAAATGAGGAGGAGAAGGAACCCATAGGGAAACCAGAGGGAAGGCGTCGCCTGCCAGGGCAGGCGTGTCGCCGGCAGGAAACCAGAGGAGCTGCAGCGCCACACGGGGCTCGACCAGCAGGAGGCAGGCAGATGGGAGGAGCAGGTGCCAAGGACTCGGCCAGAGTCAAGAAGGCGGGTCGTCGGCAAGGGATTGAGGCAGGTGGCGGCAAGGAAAGTAGGGAAGGCCTACCGAGACAACAGAACACAACCAGAGAAGAACCAAGAAGGAGTCACAGGTGCCTCCAAGAAATGCCACCACTCAATAAAAGAGAAAGAGAGAGAGAGAGATTAGTGAGGAGGGAAATTCCTAAAACCCTCCAAACCAAACTCCATCTTTTAACCATAAGCGAACCAAATAATTAAATCCTTGGCGCGACCACGACAAATGTCGGAAAAATAAACTTGCGGCAAGACTAAACACTCCGAGGATACCTCACTCCAAAACTAGAGTAAAAATCCAAAACCTTTAATAAAAGCTTCACTTTGCTGACGATAAAATAGTTCCTCCCGAGAAAACATCCTTGAATCAAAAGGAGAAATCTTTACCTACCGAAAATCCTAAGAAAAGAGATCTTCGGTATTACACTCTCCCCCCCTAAAAAGAATTCGTCCCCGAATTCGGAATACCACCAAACTCACCAACAAAACAACCGAACGGCAACACAAAACAAAAACACCGATAAACAATTCTGGGTACTACTCGCGGAAAAGAAACCCCAAAACTCAAGTCACTTCCCTTTCCAAATAAAAGGAGCAAGCAACTGAACTCATTTCATCCATCAACAAATCAACACTCACTCTAACTCCTTAACTCGCATGGCACAAAACTCGGAAGCCAAGTCTTACTCAGACCAACACAAATTTGATAACTCAGACAACTCTTCTTTAACATCTCAATACACAACCTCCAATCAACCAACGATTCTTCCCGAAAGATCATAATACTAACTCCCAACTCAATTTCTTATTTCTCTAGTCAATTCCACTCACCCAATTTAAATTACCTCTCTAAGACTCCATACCACAGATCAACCAGCTCTCGGTGACAGGAAAAAAACATGAGTCACAACACTCTATTAAGCATCAGCCAAATATCACCAAAACACCCAAGCTATCCGATTAAACAGCTGGGTTCTAACTTGGATCCCCTACGAACCAAGAAAACACTGATTCCCATCTCTCCTCATTGATTAACCTTTCTAACCAAAGATCCACACACAGAATTCTTTATTCCAACAAGCTTCTAACCAATTTCCGAACACATCATTATTTCTAACCAAGTAACACCGGAATTCTCTAGGAATCAAAACACAACTTTTACCTTTTCAACAGTTGCCCATGGAAACAACAGATCAAGAATCATTCTCTACTATCGAAATGATTAGCCCACAGGCACCAATCATATTCCTCAAAACACAACATTGCACTTCACCTTCTTTCAAACTTGTCTCATACAACGAGACAACCACTCAAAGAAAAGGTTCACAACCGAACCATCCATTTCGAGCCGACCCACATTGAGTCTAACCCATGAACCGAGGGTTCCAACAACTTAAGGAAATAAAGCATTTAGTGACCGATTCCACCCGGTCCACCAACAACAAAGTCCCACACAACCCAGGGACAAGGTGATCAAAATAATCCTCCTACAAGGAGAACCACGACAAGGAACACCTCTCCGTATTCTCCACATTAAATCCCTATACCAATAACACTTAATCCCCAAATTAGGACTTCATTAAATCCCATCCATACAAGGTTCTCCTTCTTGGAAAATCTTTAGATTACTCACACAAAGAATCCGCATCCAATCGAAGACAAAGAGAATCTTGATTCTCTTCCAAAATTAACCATTTTTTCTCAATTTGAAATCAAAGCAATGAAATGCACAACGAGGGGGGACTCAATTGAGAAGAGCAACTTCATGCAAACTTTCTTCAAAGATAGCCACAAAAACGAAGAGAACTCCATTCTCTTGACAACACAAACCACTTCCACACCTTGAGCCCTAAGGTGGAAAGCTTCCCATCGAAGAATCACCCGATTTAAAAAGCAACACAACACACAAATCCTAAAACCAACATTTCAGGAATAGCAAACCGATCCTGGAACCCAACATCTAAACACACCGCCAATTTCAAGACTCAACAAAATCCACTTTATTAGCAATGATCACTTATGACTTAATTATAAGCTTCAACTTTTGAACACATTCGCAAAGATCACTTTCATTTATTTAAGTCCAACTCTAATCGAGCTATTGATACCATTATCTCTTACTCAAGAGCTTCTAACATTTTCCATTACATGGATTCATAATCAACCTGTCCATCAATACCACTTCTTAAGCTATTTCAAAACATCGCTTTTCAAAGCAGCCTTCAAGAGATTAACTTATCATCCAGAATTCCTATTTATCAACCATATGACGAACACACGATCAACCATCTAAGTCTCCAATGATTTAGACAATTGAACCCCATCAACTTATTTAACAAGTTCCTCAACCACACTTGTTATTACTTCTTTGACCCAATCATTTAAAACCTTACGCAAACACCATTTCCAGACCTCCACCTATAACCGTGGATCACCACGACCCACAAAATACTTCTTGCCATCCATCCGATTAGGGTCGACCACCTTAACCCAACCACATACACATTCTACTAATCCTCTACGGGAAGATCTTCACCCAACCCACAAACTCACTTTGACTGTCGCCTTTTCCTTTCCAGAAAACCAACCAAAAACTTCCAAAGAAGCTCGACTCTCTAAAGACTTAGAAAATAACAGGACTCAAGCCTTGCCATTCAACCGAACTCCAAACCAAATATCAAACTCCAAAATTCCACGAAGGAAAGGAGTTTCACAAATAAATTCACAGAAAGGGAGAGCGAATCGGTCGGATAACACTTTTTCCTTTAAAGCCCCAAATCCAAAACTCCAACTTGAAGAGCGACAACACGAAAACTCCATGCCTTTCCCCGCCATAAACCAACGAGGCACAACAACAAAACCCCTCTTTTTTTGACTTAAATCCAAAAAGACCACATGAGTCAAAGCCCGAAAAACCTACTCCACCAATGCTCCCACCTACTGAGAAGTACAACAACTTCTTATAAACTGGGAGAACGACCAACACTGACTACGACAAGGCCGAAATCTCTTCGGCACAAGGAGTCCCACCGGACCCCACAAAACAATTCACTACATCGAAATCATAGCCATCAATGATATCATAGCCTCAACAAGATTAACACATAACATTTCAACAAATATCAATATAGCATAAATCTCAAAAGAACGTTGTAACACAATACAACGATATCCCATCCCCTTCCTATTGTGCATCAGAGTGTGTCGGTTTTAAATCAATTAACCATTCTATGTCAAGTTTTATGGTTATTGCCCTAGGGCCACATTTAAAAGTTTAACCTAAACCATGTTTCTACCTTCACACAAAGAAAATTTTAATTCATTCCGAATTAATCACTACATTCAAACATCACGGACCAAGCCCGCTCGATACCAATCAGTAACACCCTGCTAAGCGATCGCTAATGCTACCAAAACTCCAAATACAAACGACACATCTTTAAAATATCAAACCGAATTTAATCACTAAACTCTTAAGCGGCCTAAGAAAACTAAGTCACCGAATTTACAAAATTTAAGATGACCTCTCTAGAGTAGAGGACATCCACTCGTGCAGACAAAGAAACATGCAGATAATATGATATCATTCTAGCAGGTCCTTAGTTAACCAATCACACATCCAATATATGGTAATAAACTCCACCACGACTAACAAAGACATTACAACTTTATTAATTACGACCGGACTTTACAAGTTAATTTAAATGAGGAGGTAGTGATCAAGTCGCACGCGCATTACTCCCATCCTGCGAGTCACCTTCGTGGTACCTAAAATAAGAAACAACAAGAGTGAGTCCATGACTCAGCAAAGTACACAAGCGTAACAATTCCGGTTTATCGTAAGTAAAACAAGAACTTGACCATAAGAGCAAGTAATACAATGGAAGCAACATCCAAAAAAACGATTTGTACCCATTTAAAACAAAATTTGACTAAACCCAAATTCATCGCGATTAAGTAATAAACTTGAAAATAAAACCATTCAACGCCAAAGAAACAATATCGACTCTAAATCCAACGTCTCCGACTTAACTACCCCTTGTTGCAACTCAAACCATTTTATCAATTGAATTTGAGTTCATAACTCGACTTCACTCCCGATATTCATACAACATAATTAGCAAGACAAGGAAATGTGCTAATTCATCAAATTCAATTCAATCTCCCTTTTGGGTTGAGTCCATGAATCAACCTTCAATTACCACAATCACCATCCAATTGACACACCATTTACCACAACACTCATTATGAAAGATGCAATGCACATGAATGCTCATTTCCATGCACGCACGAAGATCGCTAGTGCCCACCCGTCGATTGTGCACCCTCACGCCCCTTCCATCCCGTAGATGGAAGGTGCCTACTCTTCTTGTCTCGCTCCCATTCACCTCGATGCATGGGACTACGAGTAGGACTTTCGTGTTCACTACATGTGAACACAGAGGCCCTGATCAAGATGGGTCGCCCTTCCATTATGAATGCACAAATGCAATTTTTCATGAATGAAATGCAACTTTTCATTCAATGCATACACAAACATATCATATCCACATACACACACATAGCCAATTCTCACATTCCTAAGTCACTAGCGGTAATTGTACAAGCAGATTCAACCATAAGGCATGGCAACTCATGACAGCGTTTCTATCATGCAACCACATCCTCTGACCACCGAACCAAGTTCACACAATACACTTGCGATTAAATGCTCACGATACTATCTTTATAAAGGACTTAACCGCTTGAACCAAACCTATGTTAGTCCCAATCACTCGAACAATCTACTCACTATAATCAACCTTACTAAAAGCTCGGTCTCACTTAGAGTTTATTTAATTAACAGAGCAACAATTAAACTAAGGAGCATCACATATGAACACACATCCACACTCAATAACACTGGTGTAGTTGCATCAATTCCTTAAACTTTTAATCATCATAGACATTTTCATAAGAGGAGTACTTTCTAATTATAGCCAAGCAAGGCTTACCTCTTGCGTATGCATGACAATTACTTACGTTAAGAGCAAACAATCGTTTAATCCTCCTAGCCGCAATCTAGGGTATGCACTTGCCTTTTACCGACGAAGAATGGAGTGGCATACGGTTGAGACCACTCCTGACAAAACCTTCTCTGCAATTAAACAACAATCATCCAACTCAACTTTAGGCACACTCGAAACAAGCGACAAAAGAAAACAACTCTTTTGCATAACTGACTTCTTCATAAACTAATGCCCATCTATAAGCTAAACACATATCAGTATTCCGGATCTAACTAAACAAATCCTTGCTACTAGAGAAAGTTACGAGTGCGCAGGAAGTAATATGGTTAACTGCATAAGGACATGGAAGCTAGTAAGCAAATAGCACACACTCATACAACTGATTTAATTTACAATGAGACAAAATGTAAGGTCAATATTTTCACCTCTGCAAGCTCTCTCATAGTAAAAGAAGTGCAGAAAATATACTAAGAGTATAACACCTGCTCCACTTGTGCACACATAATGCTCTAGGTATATGATCATATACCACAATAAAAAAAACGATCAGTGCAGACTCTTGAGCACACCGTTGTAGGAAGAGAGATATTAAGGTATCAACATTTCATGACCTACATAATAGTGGGTCCACTACTATTACCAAGTATAGCATGATATACAATATTAAGCCCCAGTCTCTATTTTTATTTGCTCAAATCCACAGATTCATACTTGGAACTAATAAGCATAAGAGTCTTCTAGCATCACTACAAGCCAAAACATGCAGCAATTCCATATTGAAGAACAGATGACAACAATACTCACTAGCAAAACAATTTAGGGAGAAAAGAAATCATCACTTCATCTCATGAAAACCTAGCTAAGCATTTGATCAAACACCTGGTATGCATACTAGAGACCAAACCCTCAATTTGATTGAGTTCTCACCACAACAAGCAAGGGGGAAGGACATGGCTGCTGGAGCTGTTGCCGAAAGCTGCTGCTACTCAGGCTGCTTCGGCTGCTACTGCTGCTGAACACTTCTGCCGCTTCCACTGCTGCCGACCGCTGCTTGTGCTGGCTACTGCTGCTGCTGCCGATTGTTGTCCAGCAGGGAAGGAGGAGAAGGGAACCGGCAGGGAAACCAGGAGGGAAGGCGTCGCACAGCAGGGGCCAGGGCAGTGTCGCCGGCAGGGAAACCAGGAGGGAGCCAGGGGCGCTGGCCACGGGGGCTCGACCAGCAGGAGGCAGCCGGTATGGGGAGGAGCAGGGTGCCAAGGGACTCGGCCAGGAGCTGAAGGGCAGGGGGTGCGTCGGCAAGGGGATTGAGGCAGGGTGGCCGGCAGGGGAAAGTAGGGGAAGCGCCGGCCTGGAGACAGCAAACACAGCCAGAGAAGAACCAAGAAGGGAGTCGGCAGGGCTGCCTCCAAGAAATGCCAGCCACTCAATAAAAGAGAAAGAGAGAGAGAGATTAGGTGAGGGAGGGGAAATTCCTAAAAACCCCTCCAAACCAAACTCCATCTTTTAACCATAAGCGCGAACCAAATAATTAAATCCTTGGCGCGACACGACAAATGTCAGGAAAAATAAACTTGCGGCAAGACTAAACAGCTCGGAGGATACCTCACTCCGAAAACTAGAGCAAAAATCCAAAACCTTTAATAAAAGCTTCACTTGCGCGACGATAAAATAGTTCCTCCCGAGAAAACATCCTTGAATCAAAAAGGAGAAATCTTTACCGGCTGAAAATCCTAAGAAAAGAGATCTTCGGTATTACATAATGTATGGTGCTGATGGTAAGTTGGATCTCTTGAGCTACGTACATGTGTGGCTTGTGCTCTTCGTTATTTATTTTTCTTTTGCATTAATCTCGTGATAAGTTTAATGTACATCGATATCAATCAGCAGATAATAGCAGATCAAAGCACTGCATGCTTACTTTGAGCAGCATAGAATGCAGGAAGCTCTGTTTTCTCGTTTCTTTTTCATTGACAATTAAAATGCTATGCTGACTCCATACATATAGTAGGTTTATTCCCGAAAGCCCTGCCAGTTTGATCGATCTGTCGAATCAAATATGGTGATTACTTGAGGTGCATTATTCGGACGAATTACTTGAGCTACATATTTAATATATTTTCCTATCAAGAATAGGAGTTTTTGAATTTTTGAGAAAAATTAAAATATGTTAAAATCTTGAAAATAATTTTTAAATATTATATTGTTACTAGAACTTTCTCAAAAAATTCAAATAATTGAAACTTGCTTTAGAGATTAATTAAGTTAGAAAATAATTCTGAAATTAAGAAACCTTTTTGGGCCAAAAGAGTAGTTTTGGCCCAGCCCATATGTCTATCCGGATATCCAACCCACTATTATCCGGATTATCCGAATCCGTATCCGTATCCGACGGATAATGAGCTACCGAATCCGTATTCGTATCCGATAAAAAAAAATCCGTATCCGTATCCGATCCGATACTATCCGACAATATTCAATCCGACAGAATCCATATCCGAAAATATCCGAATCGGTCATAAAATATCTGAACCGTTTTCAAACCTAATCGCGAGGCCCTAGTTTTCGAACAGCAGCACCGCACCAATCAAACACGTTGGTTTTTCTTTTTTTGAATGTGAGTAAATTTATGAAAACTATACAGCTCTTCCGAAACTATCCATTTTTTTAAAAAAAAATAGGGCAGGAACTCTAGCAATCTGAGGAAAGGAGGCACATATCTGGGTTTTAAACTCAGGTGGGCGATTCTATGTTTCTAACATTGTATGGCTCCTTCATCTTTTTTAAAAAAATTGTCCAATAACTCTGCCATTCGCTAAAGAAGATAGGCAACATATATGAGACTGGTGGATAGGGCATTTGATGACATATGATCGAGCACATGTACTATTATTTTCACCAAATATGCTTATAGATTGACACAAAATTTCAAAATTCAAACCAACGTATCATCTTTCTAATCATTATAATGGTCATTGCACAAATCTCAAAGCATTTTCCATTCAAAGAAATGGTTTCTTAAAAATGTGGTTTCGAAATGTTTTTCGAAAAGAGATATGGATGCATCCAATGCTATTTCAAAATTGAAACATTTTGGATTGCAAGATTCTTAAATAAATTCTATTTGACAAGAAAATAGTTCAATACCTAGAGACATTTAGAAAAGAAAATGTAATATTACAAAGAAAGCATCTCTCAGTGAGATGATTGACTTATGTGTGTATTCCTCCATCCACCAGGGTTAAAATGTCGATGCCCAACCTTTATTTACGAGTGAGTATGCTTCGTAGGAATTTGGTACTTGGCGGCAAAATTACGGTCAATATTGCGGTTGACGGCTATAAACGCAATAAATTCAACCCTTAGCGGCCTATTTGGCGGTTGGGCCGAAATTGTGGGCGTGGTGGCTGGTACAAAACTATGACAGAGACAATTTTTATCTACTGTTTACATGATCTAATGATCGTGATTGAAAGATTCATGTCGTCGCTCTCAAAATAAGGTACACTAAGTCACTAGCATAATACTTACTATTTAGTTTATTACTTGATTAATTGAGTAGTATGTGTTCAAGTATTTTAGTTTAATATTCTACTTTAATATTTGAGGTCTTGCATTTTGCAAATAACTAGAAAAGAAAACTAAAATTTTTTATTCACAATAAAATCAATAATATATATTAATTATATTAATCCTCGGCCACCGATGGTCAAAACACCGAGACCCGCAATTACACGCAAATACGATCTTAACGCTTGACGGTGCCTAATGATATGAATTCGCCGAATGAACTCTTAAACACTGCTTTCTATATATGTAGACATATGCTAAAGAATGCGTCGGTGAGTATGCATAATGGTGCGCGCGCGTATGTTTACCTTATAATGGAAAAATAAATTTAATATTGCAAAGGCCCTCTGAAGTCTGGACAAGTAGCGGACTCGGAGTCGGAGGACATGGGGCCGTGTGTCAGCCTAGCATAAAGGGTAGGGGTGAAACCGGATCGGATATGGGCGGATATTGCTCATTCCGTATCTTAACCCATATTTTTTTCGGATTTGGAGTCGGATACGGATGTCCGGATACGGATCTAATTCGGATTATTCGGGATTCGGATCTGAGCGGATACCGACCGGATTCGGGTCGGGATCGGATATCATAATCGGATAGTAGTATAGTACATAATTGTGTACGTAAAAATACGAATGAAGCATTAACCTTACAATATTAGCTTCAAGTAGTGTTTTTTAGTGCCAGTATCAAACAACTATTCTATCTATCCAATAATGAACCAAATTAATGGAAGCATAACTGATTTTATCCGGATATCGAGTCGGATATTTACCGGATATCGGGTCGGATATTGCTCTTCCCATATCCTAACTCATATTACATGAGATTTTTCGGATACGGATCGGATATTGCTCTTCCCATATCCTAACCCATATTACATCGGATTTTCCGGATACGGATACGGATAACATCGGTACGGATTTTAAACGGATTCGGAATCGGATAGGGCGGATATTTCCCGTCCTGTTTTCACCCCTAATAAAGGGTCTTATTTCTTTTTGTTAACTGACCGGTGGTCCAATCTCTCGTCTCTCCAACTAGTTTAATCAAAGATGATCAAATTTAGTTTCACATTGGTCGTCTCCGACTAGCGACATGGCCACCTGATAGAAACTTAGCGTGCGGATAGTTATCTGACATAAACACGCAACCACTTAGAAGTTATTACAAGAAAAAACGTCCTTTGATGAGAAGACACCAGTTAACGGAAAAAGTGTCTCTCAGTTACAAGGCATCCTTCCGAAACTCAACTGCCACCTCTTCGTCAAGAATAAATAGGAGGACAATCGGACAATCAAAGATCATATGGCATCAGACGCTTGCAACCTCGCACTCTCTATAATAGCATAGATCATCTTGTAATTTAAATTTCTGTTATAACCGCTTGGCTAATAAAGAAGCACTCCCGTTATTTCCATCGTGTCTATTTTAGTATCTAGGAACCTATACATAATAAAATTTATGTAAACTCAGTTAAGAGATCCCAGTCTTGGACATCGACATGTATGTATGTATGTGTGTGTGTGTGTATATATATATATATATATATATATATATATATATATACACACGTACGTACGTGTGTGTATATACACGCGCGCAAGCTGGAATTAGTATGCATGCAAGTTGCAGAGGGAAAAATAGAGGCAAGGTGATGAAGCCCACCTTTTCTTTTGAGAATCCTTTCCTCTGCTGCTTCAAACTACAACTTTGATTCTGCAAATACAGCGGCTCTATTATGTTCTTTTCAGCCTGGAATTCATGAGGAGCCGAGGACAATGAAGAATTACTAAAATGTAAACTATAAGCGTATCATCTTTTCAGAAGAAAATAATTGAGATCAGGCATGTGCATACTGAAAATCAAGTTGCGGACGCTCTGACAAAACCTTTGAGCAAGCTTCGCTTCACGCTGCTCAGAGGCAAGCTTGGGGTTGTGGACTTACAGAAGTGTCAAGATTAGGAGGGTGATTTGTTGACAGGTAATCTTGACATAGATTAGATATTTAGTTTGTTCTACAACAAGACGTGTTCTGATTGGAGTTGTTTAGAAGCTGAGTAGAAGATAGATAATAACTAGTTGTCGGGATAAGGAACATTAACCGATCTGAACTGCTTCCGGAATCCGTTCTGAATTTGGAGAGTTTGTTAGCAAGTTTATCTGTAACTTTTCAGCTATATATACTGACAATAAAACCAGAAAGGGATGCGGCAGGTAGAGCATCGCAATTATTGTGTTGTCTCTGTTATCTCTTTTCTGTCCGCAAGGTTTTTTTTTGTTTTTCTCTGTTCTTCCGCTCCAGGAGCTCTGAAGAGGATCCAGCGCATTGTTCAGAGTTTGGTGTTGAAGCCAACAAATAGACTCTTAATCAAACTTTCCAAACTTAAAACTTTCCTATTACAAGATTATTTCTATCAAATTTGTCCCCACAAACTCCAGCAATGGCGGCATTCCTGGGGCCAAGAATGACGACGGCGTCGACGTGCACCCTCGAGACGGCGCGGGGCAAGCACGTGTTCAAGATCGCCGGCCACAGAATGCACACTGGCCTCGGCGTCGGCAAGTTCATCCGGTCCGCCACCTTCGAAGTCGGTGGATACCAGTGGCGCATCCGCTACTATCCCGACTCAGACGGCAGGGAGGGCAGCAGAGATTACGTGTCGGTCTATCTCGAGCTTGTGAGCAAGAACGCCGAGGTGAGGGTGCTCTTCGACGTCAGTCTGGTCGACCAGGCCACCGGGCTGTCGTCACCGGTGTTCTCCGTGAAGACACCGAAGCTGTTGAATTCCCGCACTCACGAAAATCCAACCTGGGGCAGGGGCAAGTTCATGAAGAGGAGCCAATTGGAAGCATTACCGTACCTGGTTCATGACAGCGTCGTGATTGTGTGTGATGTCACTGTTATCAAGCAAGTACAGGTCGTGGAGACGGTGATGACCTCCGAGATCCAGGTGCCACCTTCGGACTTGTTGGATAATCTTGGAAAATTGCTAGAGACGGATGACGAAGCGGATGTCACATTCAAGGTTCAAGGGGAGGTTTTCCATGCGCATAAGATTGTGCTTGCAATGCGGTCGCCCGTCTTCAAGGCGGAGCTCTACGGACCGATGAGGGACAAGCGGAGTCGGAACATAACCATTCAAGATATGCAGCCCGCTGTTTTCAAAGCGTTGCTTCACTACATCTACACAGATTCGTTGCCTCCCATGGACCATCTTGATGATGGTGACAGTAAAGAAATGGTTAAGCACTTACTCGTGGCTGCTGATAGGTATGCCATGGAAAGGATGAAGTTGATGTGCGAGCGCATCCTTTGCAAGAGTCTTGATGTCGAGAGTGTTGCGACCACACTAGCTTTGGCTGATCAGCATCACTGCAACGAACTCAAAGATGTTTGCGTTGAATTTATCCTCTCCTCAAATAGAATAGACGATGTGTTGGCAAGCCAAGGGTATGAGCACCTCAAAAGAGCATGTCCTGCTGTCTTTGTGGATATATGGGAGAAAGCAGCCAAGTCTAGCAAATTTTATTATGCTCATCCTGGGTTAAATACTGATTAGTTGGTTTAGCTGACATATAGCAACTTGAGATGAACTTGTCATGTCCTTTAGTTTTCAGAGATATTTTGGTTAAGGGTAGGTTGCGCCAAATATATTTATTGTACTGTGATGATGTCTCATCCTATATGTGAATCTATGCTACATCACTAATATTACCTAAGATATTTTGATTCTATGACTAAACAATGATTTACTGTTACATTTTTTTTTTCTTTTCATGTGCTATTTTTGTTTCTCAAAGCAGCAAGTAGTGTCACCTTGACCACATCCTTGTGACTTGTTGAAACATTAGCAAATAGCAACATCATACAAATTTTTTATCAACATAATCGATCTATATTGAATTTTGTTGTTACTATAGTGCTATACTTCTAATTATGCACTATTTCAAATGGTCAAAATATTTTTGTTACAATGACAATATCTTGTTCACATCTTTGTTCCAATATGAATATCAAATTCACATTTTTGTTACCAAATGTTTTCTGTGTTTATCCAGAGGCAGGTAAACTTTGAATCCTATGGATTCACTTTGTGAAAACCTGACCTTTTGGATCAAAACCTGTGGGATTTTCACAACTTTTTGTCCAGTGAGATTCCCATTGTTCCACTCTGATTTGCTTAGTGTATTATTTTTTTATCTTCTACAGTTCTACCTTTCAAGAGAAAAGACATCAATTCGACTCGTGAGCTGTAGATTGGTACTTCAGTACTTGCCCTCTTGTCCACACCCTACCTTCAAGATTCAATGACCACATGAATATGATGCATAGTTCTATACCTTTTGAAGAAATATTCTGTGATGTCTCATTTGTAAATGGGCCTTGAATCCACATGAAACCGATGCTTAATTCTTTAAAAGGACATATACTTGGTATAGTATGTACTGCTATTTTTTATAGTGTTATGGAGGCAAATTATTTTTTTCTCAAATATGTTCTTTGCAGGTCCAATTTTGGTTTTTGCATAGGGCCCTCTGCATGTATCAGATGGCCCTGGATTTCAGGTGCAGAGCAAGCTAGGTCAAAATGACTTCAGATTTGGTTTAATGGGCACAAGGATACTTGGACTAGTTACATAGTGCATGAAAGTTATTTCCCCATTTAAAGGTCACATGCTCAGGTGGCGGTATGTATGTATGTATAGGAAGCATCTTTTATACTCTAGGTGTAGTTACACCCTAAGTCGTGGCCAGACAAGAAAAACTGAATAAGGAGCAAACGTTCAGAGGCTCAACGCAGCAGGCATAAAGTGGACGCCATTTGGACACCTGCCTAGTGAACTGGGATGAATATACAATCTGCTTTGGAATCCCGAACACACAGGCCCCATTAGCCACCTGTAATGTTGGTTTAGCAGTTAAGACATTGCAACCATGGTTAGTAGAGGTTGGCGACTTGCCACGGCACATGGGTCTATCAGACTATGTGCCTAAACCGTATCGTGCCACGACGGTTTGGCTCGTCTTCGGTGATCCGAAGCGTGGCTCATTTGCGATTTGTGTTAGTTTCGTGCTGTACCAGCCTATTTGGTCTATTTGCACTGTTACAACGGGAGGAAAGGAGTTAGAGATGCACGAAACTGAGATAGTGGACATAAATATTTGGAGAAAAAGAACTAAATTTTATTCATTCTTGAATAGGTATAGAGTTACTGCTTCATTAAAAACTTTACATCCAATGTGGGGTACTCAGTGCGGAGCGGTTCGGTGTGCGTGTTTGGTGTCGGTGAGCATGTACTCTCATGTCTTTATTCTCTATCTTTTAGCATCTTTGTTGTCTTTTCTTTCTCCACATGAAAGGAACATAAAAAGTGTCGGCCATAGGGCAAGCCTCGACATGACTTAATGTCGTAGCAGAGTGTCCTACTACGGATTGTGCCTGCTTCGGGGCCATCGAGTCTGTTTCGTACCGTGCCGATCTAAGTATAGCTCATGCTGGTGTGGTATACCGTGCCATTCATCGTGCTCGAGGGTGAGGCCAGACAAGACCCTATTATTTATGACGTGCTGGTCTAACCCGTCTGTGTGCTGTGGTGTGCTTTAGCCGTATCGTACCACGGATCGGTTCAATGCTCAGGTCTACTCATAACGCTACAATTTAGTGTTACAGATTTGAAAAACCTACACAAATAACTCCACTAAACCCCTAACATTTTATTTGTAGGAATCAAACTTTAGTGATCAGTTAGAAGTTGGCGGATGGAACTTTTTGTTTGGTTGCTATGTTCGTTCTCTGTAGTCTTAAAAGAAGATCCGTTCAGAATTGCCCAAAAAAAAGAAATGAGAGAACGGCCGCTAGCTCAGCTGGTGAGAGCCATGTGGTTCGCGGATTTTGCGCTCACTCGCTAGCATTTTGCTCGAGTTACCAAATAATCGAAATGACTCGTCTCCTGGCATTTTTTGATGCGTTAAAATATTTTTTTTATATGTATAATATTTTTTTACGTATGCAACATTTTTCTTCGACAATAGTAGAAATAGAGACGTGAAAGGAATGTTGTACACTTGAAAAAAATGTTACACACGTTGGAAAAAATGTTGCACGCGTTAAAAATAATGTTGTAAGAAGCGTCTAATAAAATAAACAGTAATCAAACGTCCGATTGCTAGTATTCATCTCAAATAATTGGTGCACACGTGTGCGATGAATGGGACAACGGGTTCTCCAATGGCCTTGTAGCTTTCAATAAATGGCTACGTAGACGCGCTTCCTTCGACCAGTGGTTATCATTTTAACTATAGTTATAGTTAAATTTTTAATTATTAGTATGTTTTAAAATATTTAAATTAGATACATAAAAATTATATATACAGATTTCTCTTAAAAAGTATTTTTATAACATTATAATTTTATTTTTTTATAGATACATTATAATAAAAAGTAACGATCAAAGTGATGTTTTAGAAACCACTAGTATAATGCCCGTGCTAACGCTACGACGATATATTTAGTAATACAATTCAAATAAGCAAATAAGCATTGCCAACGCCAGTGTTTCCTTCCTCCCCCTCTATGTCGAGGAGTTGCCACCAATCGACAGCGTAGGCGCCGCCGTTGTGGAGGAGGCGATCGCATGGGCGAAGGAGAGATTCTGCAACCAAGCGAAGTAATGGACGGCCCGGATTAGGCCTCAAAGTCGACTCAGCAACGTCCAGTTTTGATCCATCGATTCACCGAGTGCGTTTGTAATTACACTACATTCTAGTTTAGGTGCCCAGTGATGATGATGTTCTGAGATCAATATTTTCCATTGCAATGCTTTATTATGGAAAACTGAACACATTCCAATTTGCAAATCAGACCGAATGTAAGAATGCAAGATTGAGCGAGATACAGAGGTTCAGTTCAAGAAAGAAAGGAAAACATGACATAAATTACGGAAGGGGCCAACAGATGCAATATTGTGCTTTCTTGACAGCAGCCGATTCCTTTTTCTCATATATTTTGTTCCACACTTCCATTTATATGGCTACAGTCCAGTATTCATTGCAGTCAGTGATACTAATACACAGATTTCGCTGCCACTTGTAACTAAAAACACTATAGCTGCGATTGGGGTGATCCTGAAGAAATGCTGATCCGTTCTTGTGATCCAAAATCTCATCAATGTTACAGAAAACTTGTGCAATGAAAAGAATGAAGTGACTGAAGTGTACAAAATTTTCCAAGTGGAAAACTGTGGAATACTACACCTGTGGCGAAGTTCAGACTTAATCTTCACCTAGCGAATGTTAACTCTTGCTATTTTGTCCTCGTGATGACTCTGTGTGTGATATCAATAAGAGCACGCCTTGAAGTTAGAACAGCTTCGTCGTCGCTATCTGGCAGAGATTCTATGGCTTTGACTGCATGGTTAGCGTGTTCTTGTGCAAGCTCTTTTGTCCTTTCAATCCCACGGCTCTTCTGGAGGTAGTCAAGGGCCTGTAATTTGCAAAAGCATGGACCATTAAGTTAAAGCAGTTTTTTGTCCCACCAATTGCTCACCATGCAATGCGGACATGAACCATATGATGACTAATAGGTAGAAACATTTAGTGATAGCAACAGCATGACAGTTGAAGTCGAATATATCATGTTCCTCAGTTTCCTAGTATAATATTAACTGTAAATCATCCGAACACCAGCAGCATTAAAAATCAAAAGTGCTGGTCGTATGATTAAATTATAAAATCATGAAATACAGATTTATCTTTGTGGAAAACCATTCTTCTACCCTGTCCAAGTGTCCTGTTCTAGTGTCTAGCAACATGGCCTTTATGCATCAATAACATGATGAGCATCTCTGCCATGAGGAGCGAAATTACAAACCGTGTGAAAATGTTTGCCTTTACCCTATAGGTAGAATGAACAATGAGAAAGATGGTACCGATTCTCAGCCTACAATTTACTCACAAGCTCAACATTTGCAGGGTTATCAAAACCCCGGTCAACAACTTCATGTAGTTGTGGGAATTCTTCCATCGCATATAACATTGGGGCAGTAATGATTCCCTGCATCATGTAACAGACCATAAAAAGAAATTAGAATTTTCACGTTAATACAAGAGCTCTTTCTCAACCACCTTTCACATCTAATTTCAGTAGCTTTACAAGGTAAAAAAAATACTTGGATGTTGCTTGTTTACAAGGCAAAAAAAAACTTATAAGCAATAGGGTTCCTTATCTAAGTTACAATAATACAGTCTATATAGTTCTGATTTGAAGTTAATAGGTCGAGAAAGGATGAGAGGAGACAAAATTCAGCAGCTGACAATGTCAAAAACACAAAAGCAATACTCATGTCAAATTCCAAATTCAAGTCTTTCTTGTGAGGTGTTCTCTGTCATGAGGGTGGCAAGTTTAACTGTTCAATACAGCAGCTAACACAATCACAGAAACGTTAACTGTTCAATTGAATGCGTAACACGTTCATCAGGAGAGATGGAATGCAACTCATGCACAGAACTACACGACTGCAGAACCCCTGAACCACAGAGTGAAGAAAAATACCTTGCAATGAAGACAATTTTGAGCATCTATGTGAAGCTTCGGGTCACCTTTGTCGTCAGACACATATCTGCATGAGAACAGGCATGACAAGTAGTGATCAGTGCACTCTGTTTTGGACACAAAAGAATTTCTATTGCAGGTTGGGTATTTGATGGGGAAAGAATAATTCAAGTAGGCACGACCAATTTACATACTCGTAAACTGCTTTGACACTGATAACCTGCCCAAATATAGCACTTCATCAGAAAATACTAAATCAACTTGATTCGAACAGATCAATTTTAGAACGATGTACTGCAAACATACCGTAAGTGACCCCATTAATGAACAGATTGCAATATATGCAAGCATTTTCCTTTGTTCAGTCCGATGAACAACCCAGAAAATTAGAACAAGTGCAAGAGCTACAGCCAAGCAAGAATAGACAATGAAACCTGCCAGCACAAATTATACTTACATGTCAAAATGGATTTTGACAACATAAGTAGTATTAGTACAGTTAGCTAGAAAATATAACCACAAGCAGAAAGGATGCTTTTGCAACATGGAAAGAGTTACACATTCCCTTAGATACTTTCTTGGTGGTGTAACATCAGATCTCTTTCATGAAAGTACTCTCTTGGATATTTGTATATTAATATAGTGTTCATGAACATAGAAAGTATAAATTCTGGTAAAGCTACAAAAAAAGGCACAAAGAATGTCTTTTCCACAAAAACAAGCAATAAAAGTGAAAATTTTCACTTAGAAACTGATTCCTGCAAGAAGCATTTTTTTAAAAAAACCTAGGTAGTAGCCCTGCCATTCATTAAAAGAAGGCAAAGAGTTAAGAAATGGAAGATAATATTATAATAATACCACATGGTGATATGGCTACAAAATTTGCCATCTCTTTCCTATATCAGATAATCTGGCTGCAAAATTTGCCATCTCTTTTCCCAGAGTTGTTGGTGATGCTGGCTACAAGCAGGGAAGTGAAAATTGAAGTTAATATTCAAGCATATCAACATTGAACAGTTAAATCCTGCTTGACAAGTGCATGTCATGAAAATACAAGTAATCATGATGCCCATCAACAGTGTTGGGTACTACTTTGAGCTGCTACATATCAACTACTGTGCTAAACTCTTGAAGTGTAGTGATACTGAATAATGACTTTAACCTTTATGGTTTCAGCAGGAGTGGTTTTGTTTATATAATATGATTACAAAAATGAATAGAATAATTTTGAAGTAGGATAATGTTTTTTAATTTTTTCCCCAAATTAGTGAAAGAAGAAAAGCTTATCTGACCTGAACAACTATGCAACAGTATAATCTTTCCGATTTCCTATTTTGTGTTGGACAAGAATGCTAAATTCGTCATGTCACTCCATCCCTGACAACTTAGGACTAAGAAGTCACAGTTCCATTCTTTGTGTACAGGAGTTTCGTTCTCACTTATTGCAGCAATGCTAAGAAAACATATCATATAACAAATCTCAAATAAGTTTTTCTCAGCACTGCACTGTGTTATCTAAAAGGACTGTTGAGAGTTGCATGTAGTAAAGTTCTACTGCAAAATCAGGGTAGAATAGACTCGAAGCAAACTGTAGATTAGTATATATACATACGAAGAGAATTATTCAGATACTCATTAAACACCAAAAAGTACAAGCATAGATTATTGAAGATACTGAGAAGTCAGAAGGTGGCTTCTGTACCTGCCCATGAGTTCGAGACAACATGGGGTTGTGTGCATTTTGTGTTGCCAAGGAACATAGTGCCTTGCATATGTCAACCATGACAGGGAACATAACTGTATTCAACGCCTCTTTTAGAGCTAATGCATGTGACAAGTTGTTAATATCTTCAGAAGTACAGCCAAAATGGAAGAATTCCAACACCTGGGAAAAAAAGTTCACAATGACAGTTCACTTCATGGCTATCCGCAAATAAACACAAACATCAAGGTATTAAGGTATTTCTACCAAACTGAAGGTCAGCATTACCTTTGCAACCTCTGGATGTGAGCTACACTTCTGCTTCAAAAAGTACTCTACAGCCTTCACGTCATGGTTGGTTATTTTCTCAATTTTTTTCACTTCTTTCGCATCATCAATGCTAAAATCCTGGATAATCGCAACCAAGAAGAGCTCAGCCTCCTCACTGAATGGCGGCACCTCAGTAACCACAGGAATCTGTGAAAGTTTCAGCAACCATTTGACCTGCAGAACCAAAAGCCACTCCAGATAAGTAACAATTACCATAGCATTAGCAAACCGAACCACTTTCCATGCTGTACACAGTAATCAAGATTACGCACAACCATGGTACATAAAGCACAGGCGCAGAGCGGAAGCCATCCGAAAAGCGATACCTCGACGAGGACGCGGTATCTGATGAGGCCGAACTCGCTGAAGAAGGGCTTCAGTTCCTTGGCGAATTGCATGTAGCGCCCGTCCAGCGGCGATAGCGCCATCAGGCAGAATGTGTCTAAGCCCGCCGCATGCTCCAGCTCCTCCAGCGACCCCGCCGCCCAATCCAGGGGACCACCCATCTAACCATCACACCCACAACACACCTCTCATAAGCAATCGTCAGTAGTCAAAGCTGGAGTTGCGAGTACTAATCAGCGGGAAACACTCTACTTTTTACACCCCCAAATCAGCGGGAAAAAAGCCACCGATTAACATAAAGAAGAGGCAAATTAAGCGATCATACCGTCAGAAGGCTACGCATCCTGGTGAAACCGGCAATCGAACCCGCCGAATTACGCCCAGAAATCCCGATTTTTTTTCACGGCGGGGGAAGCCGGGAGAAGCAGGCAGGTTCTTGGCTGCTGGAATTTTGGGCGGAATTCAGGAAGGTTCCTGGGAAAAGGAAAAAAAGAACAACTTAAGAAGAGGTCAACGAGTCTTGAGGAGTTTATTGTGAACTGCAGAAGGAAGGAGAATTTGGATCTGACCAGAGGTAGCCGACGAGGAAGGCGGCGGCGCAGGCGAAGGCGAGAACGGCGGCGCAGAGCAGGTGCGGGCCGCGGAGCAGGTCGGCGCCATGCGCGCCCAGTGGCTTCATGATCGCCAGCCCGTCCGTCCATAAATGAGGGTCTCGTCATGATCATCATCGGGCCAAGGGCAAATCCAAGCAACAAGCTAAAATATCGTAGTATAGCACAGGTGCAGCAAACAAACAAACGGAGCAAATCCATACCAAGATCGGACCAAAGTCCCAAACCTCTGCAAAATCGAAAAGAAACAAGCATCGGAGACGTGAGAGGGAGTGGAGAATAGAGGCCAGGGGCGGCGGCCGGGTGAGGGAGTGAGAAGAGAGAGAGGCGACGGGCTTCGGGCGATGGGGCTACGGGGCGCCGGGCTTCGGCCGACGGGGAGGAGAGGGGACGAATGGGAAGGGACAGGGAGATCTGTGCGGCGCGGGGAGGAGCGTGATTGGGGGGATTCGGCGAGATCTGTGCGGGGGCGCGGGGGGGGAACAGTTGCGCGAGGGGCGTTTCGTCGCGCGATTAGTGCGGGGTCGTGCGGGAGGGAGGAGGGAGGATGACCGGCGTGATTAGTGCGGGGATGAACCAAATAATTGGGACCATCACTTTGTTAAGTAATCGATAAAACATCCTAACGCTGATTTTGGAAGGGATTTTTGGGTGCACATATTGGGTGGATAGAGAAAAGATTTCTCTGTGAGAAAAGATCTGTGGATGACTGTGTGGATGTAAAAAAAATTTAACGGGTGAATTATAAAGGTGTTTAGATGTTTTAACTGGTGAATTATAAAGGTGTTTAGATGTTTAGATATAAAGCACAAAATAATAGCTATTAATGGCTGGAATATATCATAGACACGTGCGCCTGTACGTAGGGTGTGTGCGTGGGTTATAATATAAAAAAGAAAGAAAACGGATTGACTTGATGAGCTTTCAGAATCCAAAGCATCACCAAACACCACGATGCTTCTTTCATAAAAGAAAAATAAAGGAAAGGTTTCAAAACTGAAGAGACGAGGGAGCGTATGCGCGGACCAGCGGACGTGCGTGCGTGCGAGACTCGGTAAAAACAGACTAGAAGGGGCAAACTGGGGCCCGTATGTCAGCCGCGAAAGCTGTTCCTGTAAGTTGGGGGAATACGAGTTGGATACTGGTATTTTTATTTACCTTGGAATCAGATATGGATGTGGATTTTTTTGAGTATGGATACATGGCAGATATAGCTGACAGGAGGTGTTTATTTGGTGGCTATTGCGTAGTTGCGTTTAAAGTCAAGAAAACACTGAATCCCTCTTACAGTGAAAAAAAACAGCGCCGCCGCCGCCGTCAATTTCTCCACACAAACACCAGCAATGGCGGCATCCCAGATGCCGAGGAGGAAGACGGCGTCGAGGAGCACTGTAGAGACATCGCTTAGTTCTATACCTTTTGAAGAAATATTCTGTGATGTCTCATTTGTAAATGAGCCTTGAATCCACATGAAACCGATGCTTAGTTCTTTAAAAGGACATATACTTGGTATAGTATGTACTGCAATTTTTCACAGTGTTATGGAGGCAAATTATTTTTTTCTCAAATATGTTCTTTGCAGGTCCAATTTTGGTTTTTGCATAGGGCCCTCTCCATGTATCAGACGGCCCTGGATTTCAGGTGCAGAGCAAGCTAGGTCAAAATGACTTCAGATTTGGTTTAATTGGCACAAGGATATTTGGACTAGTTACATAGTGCATGAAAGTTATTTCCCCATTAGGTCACATGCTCAGGTGGTGGTATGTTTGTATAGGAAGCGTCTTTTATACTTTGGGTGTAGTTACACCCTATGCCGGACTGCTATGTTATGATGGCTAGAGAAGAACTGAACAAGGAGCAAACGTTCAGAGGCCCAACGCAGCAGGCAAAGTGGACGCCATTTGGACGCCTGCCTGGTGAACTGGGATGAATACAATCTGCTTTGGAATCCCCAATGCACAGCCCCATTAGCCACCTGTGATGTTGGTTTAGCAGATAAGAAGACATCGCAATCATGGTAAGTAGTGGTGGGGGTCTTGCCATGGCACACAGGTCCATCACACTGCGTGTTTAAACCATGCTGTACCACCACATCTTGGTTTATCTTCAGCGAGTTTAAGCATGATTTATTTGCGATTCATACCAGTTTATGTTGTACCGGTCTAGATCTGATCTATTTGCACTATTATGACGGGAGGAAAGGAGATAGAGACGCACAAAGTTAAGATAGTGAACACAAATATTTAGAGAAAAAAAAGCTAAATTTTATTTATTCTTGAACAAATACAGAGCTACTGTCTCATTAAAAACCATACACTTAGTGTAGGTTACCCCAATGCGGAGTGGCTCGGTACGCATGCTTGGTGTTAGTGAACATGTATTCCCTGTCCCCATTCTCTATCTTTTGGCATCTCTATTGTCTCCACTTTCTCTACGTGAAAGGACCGCAAAAGGCGTCGATCATAGGGCAAGCCATAACATGATGCAATGTCGCGCAGAAAGGCCCCGCCACGGTTGTGCCTACCTCGGGACCATCAAGCCTATTTTGTACTGTGTAGGCACAAGCATGGCCCATGCTGACGTGGTACACCGTATTGTTCATCGTACCCGACTGTAAGGCCCAGCACAGCCCATCATTTATACCATGCTAGCCTAACGCATCAGCATGCCGTGCTGTGCTTTAGCTGTACCATGCCACGAGTCAGCCAAAAATGTCTGGCCATTGCTCAGATCTAATCGTAACGCTACAATAGATTTAAAAAATCTACACAAATAACCCCCCTAACATTTTATTTGTAGGAATCAAACTCTAGTAACCAGTTAGAAGTTAGCTGATGTAACTGCTAAGTTCGTTCTCTGTAGTCTTAAAAGAAGATCCGTTCAGAATAACTTATCTATTAAAGCTGAAGAGAATGGTGCTCAACCAGCCATGCCACATGTCACGGTTTTTTTGTGAAAAGGCCCTATATAAATTTCAAAATTACGTTTAGATCCTCCAACCGATTATTTTGCAAAAAAGACTCCATAGTTCTATATATTCGTAAACGGGTCCTCCACTGTGTAATTTTGCAAAAACAAAAAATACACCTAGGTCCTTCTATGGTAATTTTGCAAAAAGGACCCTATAGTTTCGTATATTCGCGAACGGGTCCTTCAGCGGTTGTTTTTGCCAAAAAAGGCCTCCGTGGCAACACAAAGGTGCTCAACCAGCCATGCCACATGTCACGGTTTTTTTGTGAAAAGGCCCTATATAAATTTCAAAATTACGTTTAGATCCTCCAACCTGTTATTTTGCAAAAAGACTCCATAGTTCTATATATTCAGAACGGTCCTCCTTGTGTAATTTTGCAAAAACAAAAAATACACCTAGGTCCTTCTATGGTAATTTTGCAAAAAGGACCCTATAGTTTCGTATATTCGCGAACGGGTCCTTCAGCGGTTGTTTTTGCCAAAAAAGGCCTCCATGGCAACACAAATTCGTCGTCGGCTCCTAGCCAGTCTATTTTTTTTACAAAACCCTCTAAAAAATAAAATTATGTTAAGATCCTCCTTCCTTTCTTTTTTCAAAACGAACCAACGAACCAAATTTCGTACTGAGCAGCGTAGCGCGAGATCCTATCTAGTAACTTATATATTAAAGTGAAAGAGATTATAAAGTAACCGGAGCATCCATGTATCATGCCCTTTTTAAAAAAAAACAATCTCCATAAATTCTAATCCGTAAATGCTAAAATTACGTTTAGCCACATTCAATTTAACATAAGCATTGCAACATTAGCAAATAACAATATTGCAGTAGTACTGTGTTGTTCAATGAAGACACATAGAAATAGTTAGTAATAATTTTTTATGTTACTCTCTACAGTCACAACTAGTTGTCATTTTTGGTATAGATATAGTTAAACTTTCAAAACTTTGTCAGTCAATATTTTTATAAATATTTAAATTGGATACATAAAAATCATATGTGTATATTTGTCTCGAATAATACTTTTTTATTGGGTTTTGTAAATAAATTATAATAGAAATTAGTGGATAAGGATGTGTTTTAGAGATCGTGTCAATTTCCAA
Source organism: Guadua angustifolia (assembly GCA_036346375.1). NCBI lineage: Eukaryota > Viridiplantae > Streptophyta > Magnoliopsida > Poales > Poaceae > Guadua > Guadua angustifolia. The sequence goes on from JAYEVE010000666.1 coordinate 1,293,835, forward strand.
AACGACAACTATTTGTGACCGGAGTGAGTACGTAACTACCATAGCTTAGCATCTCGTTCTTAATTTTTTCATGCTGTTCTTGGAGGTCTCTTTATACTTTATGCGGTGTATGTTATTCCAGATAAAGCTTTGTTGTTCATTATTCACTTTTAATAAAATCTGAGCATCCGGAGCAACAAAAGTGTAACCGAGATGTAAATGATGTGCCAGAAATAAAATACTTGCACCCATAACGGTAAAAGCGTGTCATTATTTCAGAGATTTATTGATGAAGTAGGCTTCTCAAAAATGTTTAATTGACCCCAAGAAAATTCGAAACTTGAATTAACATCCATCTAAGTTATTTATCACTTAAATATCAGTCTCATAAAATTTATACATGTAGAATCATGATCAAAGGGGGTGTTCGATCAAGTTGAAACCGACACTGCAAGATGGGATAGGTATTGAACGAAGAGGAAAATCTGACAAACTAATCAGCTATTAATCACCTAGACTTTGCCAAATCAATTTTGGCTGCCATTTAGTCAGTTGGATCAATTGCATGTATCTTAATAGCACTATCATTGTTTCATCTTTGCGGTGTTCTATACTAGATTATCTTATTCACGTGCTTGTAGGCACAATAAGCAGATATAAATTCTACATGTCTTTTTCAGTGAATAAGTTATATCCCAATATAATCTCCCTTTTCATTCAGATTGAGCTCACATACTGACATTTATTTATCTTCTTTCAACTGAAGGTGTATTGCCAATATGCTGCAGGCCTGTTTTCGACCACATCACACCTACGTAGGAGACATTGCGTTATTGTAGAGACAGGTATTGTTGGCCAGAAGTTCCTAAGAAATACTTGTTACTTTCGTGCTTGAAGCACAAACTGTTATAATGCAAAGTTACACTCCACATCTACTCTTCAGGGATGTATTCTTGTGGGCATTGGTATAACTAGGCTGAGCCGCGCGCGATGCCGTGCCATGAGGAAAAATTCTGGCACGAGTTTGCGATGCCGCGCCGTGAGGAAAAATACTGGCATGAGTTTCTTGCAATTCGAATTTGCGGAACCACGGTCTCTTTTTTCAAAACAACCGGCGGAAGGATCTATTTACGATTCTAATTTTTTTTAAAATCTTCCGGATCGAAAAGAACTGCGTTTTGGTAAAATAACTAGTGGAAGGACCCGCCAGATTTCAAATTTTTTAAATCTTCCGAAATGAAAGAACAGCGCGCTGCTGAATTTATGTGAATTACTGGGTTGCGATGACGACACAACGCGTAAAATTGGGAAATTTGGTCGATTTTCGCTTCGCTTTTTTTTAAATGGGTCGTTAGAACTACCGCTAATCTATAGGCTGCTATAAACCGCTGACGAATCTGTTTTTTTAAAAACCGCGTGGAGGAGATAAACATAATTTCAAATTTTTTTAGTCTATTTTACTAAAAAATTGACGAAATGACCTAAACGTGATTTCCAATTTGGCTATAAACCTTCAATGAATCTGTGTTTTTTTAGAAAACCACGGCCCCGACGAATCTCCGTTTTTTTCTAGAAAACTGCGTGGAGGGATATAAATGTATTTTCTTTTTTTTGGGGGGTCTAGTTCACAAAAAAATCAACGAAATGACCTAAACGCGATTTCTAATTCAACTATAAATCTTTGACGAATCTATATTTTTCTATAAAACCGCGCGGAGGGACCTAAACGTAATTTTGATATTTTTGGTATATTTTACAAAAAAACCGTCGAAAGAACCTAAACGCAATTTTCGATTTTTCGGAGGGCCTCTCCGCAGGCACGACACGTGGCTGCCCTCAATGGCCGGCATTCCTTGGCTCTATTATATAGTTGATATTCTGACTTCACCTACTTGAGTTATTACAGTTCCAAAAGTACGTGAAAATTTATTTTATGATTTTGTGAGTAATATTTTTCATATGTGCAATAATATCCATAATAGTGTGTTTATCTCATGTCTAATTTTAATAATTGTTCTGCAGTTCAAAATTTTAATATTTTTGTATATTTATAATCTTCCTGATTTTATATGATTTTATAATTTTATTTCATATCAATTGGACCTTTACAACAAAAGTTATAAATGATTGAATATTGTCGGATGCATAAATTCTAAGATTAATTACGAAATACGTTTTCCTCAAACCGAAAGCGTATTCTTCAAATTGGCACTTTCCTTTGCTTTCGGTTTCAGCCGCTGACCCGAAGGGTCCACCGGCCAGTGACTCACAAAACAGAGCTCGCTATTGGGCTTGCCGCCGGCGAGGCTCTGGTCTGAGGTTCCGCCGGCCGGAGGCTTGGGCAGCTCTAGGGATCCCGTACGCTTCTGATGGAGGCGCTGGTTTCAGCCAGAGGTGACTGGAGTAGGGCTCCCGCCTGTGAGTCAGTGGCAGCGCCATGGCCGATCGGCGAAGAGAAGGAACCAACAAAATTTGAGCTTGAATAATACCCTACTAAGCATCAAAGAGACAAGAGAGATCCATTTCACCAGTTAATTGAAGTTGGATTGAACGCAGGGGCTGCGCCACTGGCGACCGGCTGTGAGGAAGAAGGCTTACGGTGGCTGCCTGATTTTGAATGAAACACTCTAAATTTTTTTGAGGGCTTTATTCGCTAGAAACTATAGATGCTAATGTCCAAATTAATTTGGAAAAGGATCGATGTGCTATTCGAATTTTGGTTTTATCCAATCTCAAAGCTTACGGCAATGGCTGAAGGGGGGTGAAATTGGGGGCGCCTCGGCTGGAAGGGAAGAAAAAGAAGTAGAGGGGAAGATGAGCACGACTTCAGTGATCACAGGATGCAATTTATAGCCAGGGGGAAGAAGAGAATGAGCTCGTCCTCAGGGAAGAACTTGGCCAGATGAATTCAGTCTCGGATGAAAGCTTCACCGGGCGTGACAGGAAAGAATGATGGCTTGGATTGCAGAGGCGAAGCCGCGTGGAGGTGACGGGATAAAATCAGCACTCCGGTGGCTCGGCTACGGCTAGGGAATGATGCAGCTAAGAAGGCTACATGAAGGATTGGCTCGGGGGCGCCAGCAGCGCGAGGAAGAAGACGACTCGCAGAGGAGACTGTCGAGTGGGGCTATACAGTGGTTCGGGTCCCACTTGCAAGAGACAGAGATGGGGAAGCGCAGCAAAAATAAGAATAGCCAGCAGGCTGAGCGGGATATGTTTCAATGGATCGGTTTTGTGTCGCATCAAAAATTTATGAGAATTTTACTATGTGATTCTTTGTCAGTTATCTACTTACCGTAAAAATTTGACGCAAAAATATTATTCAAAAACTTTATAAAAATTTTGACAAGGCGTTCTGCACAATTTTCAGTTTTCTGTTTTTGATTTATCAGAAAATCTAAACATTTTTAAAACTTTTGCAAACTTTTTATAAGAGTTCTAATTGATCATATGAGTGTTCAGTAAAATTTATAGATTTATATTATTTGTATTTATTACTCTAGAGGATAATATAAAAATTTTAGCTCGAGATAAGGTATGACTAGTTTTATTAAATTCTAAGAAGTTTACTATTGCTAGTCATAGTTCAATAAATGAGTTTGTATTTTATGCATTAATGTTGGATATGACATTTTGAAATTTAAAATTGGGGTTCTAGTAGGGCTGGAAATTTGGCTCATGGCTCACTGGCTTGGCTGTGCTCACTCGGCTCGGTCGGGCTCGTGGCTCTGAGTGAGCCCGAGGCGAGCCTATTTTGTGGTTCGGTTTTTTCAGCGAGCTCGGTTTCGGCTGCTCATGAGCCGCTGTTGGTTCGGTCAATTAGCCCATATGAGCAAAACCCTAAGTGATACCTTCGAATTTTGAATTCTTGAACCCTTGATGATGCAATGTCGGTGTTTACATTTACTAATTGTTCTATTGAACCTCTAGGTTTACTAATTCAGAATGCAATGTCGGTGTTTACTAATTTCAATGCAATTTCTTGAACTCTTGATAATGAATGCAAATGCAATTGCTTTTTTTGTTAGTAATATCTTGACTTTATTACTTGAAAGCTATGTTGTTTGGTTATTTATGAAGTTTTATATTAAAACTTGAAAAACTCCTATTGGTCCTGCTCGTCGAGTCGGCTGCCGGCTTCATGAGCCGACCTCGAGCCGAGCCGACTTTTTGGGCTCGCCTCAGGCCGAGCCGAGCCTCGGCTCTGGCCACCACTTGACCGAGTCAAGACCGAGTCGAGCCGAGCCCGGCTCGCCTCGGCCTGCTTCAAATTTCTAGGTTCTAGTGAATTCTTGAGATTATCCAGATTTATAAATTTTATTTATTTTAGATTTTGTTTTTGTTATTCATCTATTACATAAAAAGATTTTTCCATTGAAGAAAAAATCAAGAAAAATCCAGAAAATTCACAAAATGCATCAATAAATAGAATTTAATTCTAAAATTTAATTACTTATTTTATTTTAAATTTTTGGGATGTTACATGAACGGACTCTGAACTGAACAAGTTTGGGGGCTACAACTGTCGAATACCTAAACATGGGTATACGCACATGTAGGATTGAGAAGGATATGTTCCAACAATATATGGAAGTTCCGGATGTCACGGGCCCGTTTCTATGGGATATGATGATGTGTTATACTCTAGTCCATGGAAGTAAATGAGAATGGAAATAGCTAAAATGGAGGGGTATAGAAGGAAAATGGTAAAAAGTCACCTTGAAATTGTAGAATGATATATGTTTAGAAATAAAATATGAAAGCTAGAATGACATGTATTCTTGAACGGAGGGAGTATCGATGAAAGGTGGTGCTACTGGTTTGTAATTGAATTGGTTGTTCCTCGCATGGGCTTCTTCCCCTAGGTTGAGCTGATCAATCTTTCCTTCATTCTTACTACCTCCATTCTAGAATAAATGTTATTCTAGGTTTTTGCACTTTTACCAAGGTACATCTATAAAAGACTATATTACCCCTTCTTTATTATATCAGAAGAAATTTTTGCATATTAATTGGAAGAAAAGGAGAAAGATAAGGAAAATGTGTACATGTGGAGTTCTATATAACTTTATTTTCAAACATAAAATTATATGCTATAGCATCTAGCCATACAACTACGTGGGATTTATGATTAATATGTACAAACAATACAAACAGCCCTAGTCACGCGTTGTATTATGCATGGTTGACATCCAGTGATCTTGGCACAAGAAAGAGTTTCTCCTTTCGACGCATCGTCACTCCAAACACATCTGTCATATCAATGTCCTTTGTCTCCAACCCATTTGGAAGCTCCCAATCAAAGCAGTAAACAAGGTTCGCTAGCATGATCTCAACAGAGGCCATCGCAAAATTAATCCCAGATGATCCTTCGCCTGACTCCAAATGGCACAAATTGGAAATTTGTCCCCTTGAAGTCGACAATTGCAGTGCCATCCATGAATCTCTCTGGCATGAACTCATCTACCTTCTCCCATGACATGGTGTCTCTACCAAGAGCCCATGCATTAACGATAATACGTGTTTTGGCCGGTATCGTATAACCGTTGACATCACATTTGGTCATGGAGAGGTGTGGGAGGAGGAGTGGTGCTGGTGGGTGTAGCCGGAGTGTCTCTTTTATGACAGCTTTTAGGTAGATCATGCTATTCAGGTTGTCCTCCTTGACCATCTGTTGGGCTTTAGGTGTGTGCTTCCTAACCTCATCTTGTAGTTTGGTCATAAGGTGTGGCTTTCGTATATAAGCTCAGCCATGGTGAATTCTAGGACTATGTATGATGTGTCTGTGCCTGATGCAAACATGTCCTGCATGGATTAAAAGCATCAGCATGAAATCAGATATTAAATAGATATGGAATATAGGATGTCGAAATGGAAAAACATGGTGTCATGCCACCATAATTTTACATATACAAATTCAAACCAAATTGGGGTATATTTTTAGAAATTTCAGTTTTAGGGTATATACCTATCTATAACAATTCAAATGTAACACATATCTTTGAGAAAATGTATTTGAATTCAAAGATTTTGAACGAATTTAGATCACATGCTTTACTAATTTATATATATAATCACCACATACCAACAACCAAAGTACCATAAAAAAGGCAACTCTAATTTGAATTTCAGTTCAAACTTGTTTGAACCAATTAGTAAACTATTTAAAATCGGCACCCAACAAATTTCAAACCATTTCGCACATGATAGAAAGGGGAAATACCCGTTTTAGACCATGGTGCCTAGGCATCAGACATGACTACTACGTAAGCGACACATCACTATCATCAGATGTCAGACGGTTCTTAAGTTTTTCAAAAAACGATTGTGATAAGTAACTTCGAGAGGTGTTAGTTATAATCGATGTCGGTTACGAGATTATAAGTGATTGTGATGTAGCACGGAACATCCGAATCGGTTCTCTACTAAAAGTGATAGTAATGTGCACGATCATCACTATCGGTTCTTTTCATAGAAGTGATAGTGATGTGCACGTGATCATCACTATCACTTCTATGAAAAGAACCGATTCGATGATCGTGCACATCAAGATCACTTTTAGTAGAAAACCGATTTCGATAGAACATGGTTATCACTATCATTCTTTTTATAGAAGCGATAGTGATAAAGGCACATCACTATCACTTGTTGAAAAGAACCGATTACGATGTGCTCGTGCTTATGTTCGATGGTCGTGCACATCAAGATCGCTTTTGAAAAGAACCGATTCGATGTGCCTCGCTAGGTTATATATACCACTCAAGACCGAACTCTTCTCTGCTTTTTGCTCCAGAGGAGATTTCTCCGCCACCCGAGAAAATAGCTCATATTGTGTGGTTGGAAGCAATAGTTGGGTGAGAAAATTTGAAGTCCTCATGGGTGGGTATTAAGAGGCAAAATTGAAACCCTATCTTGAGGAGATTCCCTCTTTTGCTCTCTATTGCGGTTTTCTTCAAAATGTGAGCAGCAATTCTTTCAACCCTTCAATTTTGCTCGTAATTTCAATATGTCGTCAATAAAGTTTAGGTTGCCATCGAATTGTGTACGTGCTTTCAGATTTCACACTCTTTATTTGACAAGCGCATATCTATTTAATTTTGTAGTGCGATCTCTGCTTATATGTATGGAATTATTATTGCTATCATGTGGTAACTATTATTAGAGTTTAGGCGGCGAACCCACGCCTCCCGCTCGAGGGTGCTTATTTATAAATATGCTGAACTAAAGGGCATATTTATAAGTTTGAGCGCCTCGAATTGTCCACGTTTTTGACAATTCGAGGATATATGGTTCGAGCAAGTTCGAAGCGTGTTGTACAACCGAGTAGATTTCGTAGCGTCTCTCTGGTGTTCTCCGGATACACACCCTCTTGACCTGTTGTCGAGACGTGTATCCGGAGAACAATGAGATGTCGCCAAATTTTCTCCGAGTTGTACAACGGCTTAGAACTTGCCCAACCATATATCCTCGAATGGGATTAGGACCTAACCTATGTAGAGATTAGGAGTCATCGTTGGTACCCTTGATTTGTTTAGTTGTAGTAGAAAGATTTGCAAGCTCTTGCACTAGCTATATAATTAGATTATTTGATATCGTTGTTGATGTTAAAAATTTATGTCTCTTATGAAGGAATTGCGGAAGCTTTAAACCGGGGAAGAAGCTAGGTATCGATCGTGAGTACATTTATATATCTTGGAACACATCCACTATTTTGCAAAGGTAATATTAATTGAAATGATGTCTCAATATTTAAAATAGCTATAGCTAGTTGTCGCTCGCTTTTTCCTTAATTTATTGTGCGAAATTTAATTGCAGATGGACCGTGAGGAATGGATGTATCGTAAAAGCCGTGTGAGTGCTGAATTTGAGAGGGTGTTAAGGAGTTCAAAAAATTGCGTAAGATCTACATGGTGAGGAGGGTGTAAACTTCATATATTGTCCTTGCATTGATTGCACCAACTGAGGAGATTTAACAACTCATCTCAAATTGAGGACCACCGATTCGACGTGGCTTCGTGAGGAATTACACATGTTGGATCCATCACGGGAGGCGGTAGTACCACTCCGATATGCAACGAAGATACGGTGGAACCGGATGACGAGTTCTTGATCGATATGTTTGAGGAGGATAATTTGGAGCAAATGTTGCGGGATGTGGAGGGTAATTACACGGAAAGAGAGTTTGAAAAGTTTAAAAGCTTGATAGAAGATTTATGCCAAACCGCTGCTCACAAAGTTGCAAAGCGGAATACACCAAAGTTGGGTTCGGTCCTTGCATTGTTCGAATCAAGGCAAAACACCGCTGGACGGATACAAGTTTCAATGCACTACTAGTTCTTCTATCGGATCTCGCTTCCGAGGGAAACGAGTTGCCAACAAGCATTTATGAAGCGAAGAAGTTACTATGTCCCATGGGAATGGAAATAGAAAGGATACATGCATGTCCGAATGATTGCATCTTGTACCGTAACGCACATCGAGGCTGACGCTTGTCCGGCTTGCGGTGTGCCCCGGTACAAACAAAAGGAAAAGCGAACGACAAGAAGCGAAGAGCCGGGCAACGACGGTGAAGAGGTCATCACTAAAGGTGCACCGCCAAGGTATTGTGGTACTTGCCCATCATTCCCGTCTGGAGCGGTTGTTTGCAAATCCGAGAGAGGCAAAATTGTTGCGCTGGCATTACGAGTCTCGAAGGAAGATGGCAAGCCGAGACACCTGCCGATTCGGCTCAATGGAGAAACATCGATTGGAAACATGAGGAGTTTGGTGCCAAATGAGGAACATAAGATTTGGGTTGAGTACCGCGGAATGAATCCGTTTGGTAACATGAGCGATCGTCACAAAGACTGCCGATTCATTGTGTATCTACAACCTCCCTCCTTGGCGTGCATGAAGCGGAAGTATATCATGATGTCATTACTAATCTCGGGACCCAAACAGTAGGAAATGATATTGATGTGTACCTTGCACCATTGATCGAGGATTTGGTAAAATTGTGGAATGAGGGGTAAATCGTGTGGGATGCGTAAAAGAGAGCATTTCACCCTACTGCTATGGTATTTTGCACCATAAATGATTTCCGGCCCTTGGTAATTTGGTGTTACTGATCTGAAGGAGCCAAAGCGTGTCCTATTTGTGAAGAGGAGACTGAGAGTCTATGGCTGCCGAATTCCAAGAAAACTGTGTATATGGGTCACCGTAGGTTTCTACCTCGAAGTCATCGATACCGTAAGATGGATGACAAATTTGATGGGAAGAGGGAAGCCCGCTTGGCACCATGACCTATGAGTGGAAGCCAAGTGTATTCACGTAGAGGATATCGATGTTCAAGACGAAAGAGCAGAATCTGTTCGTCCTAGGACCATTTGGAAAAAGAGGTCAATATTCTGGGACTTACCGTACTGGAAGGAGTTAGATGTCCGGCATTGTATTGATGTCATGCATGTTGAGAAGAATGTCTGCGACAACTTGGTTGGCATCCTTTTGAACATACCTGGGAAGACCAAAGATGGTGTCAATGCTCGTCGCGACATGGCCTACATGGGAATCAGGCCCAGACTTGCAGTGATAGAGGAGGATGGAAAAGGCCCGTACATCCCTGCTGCATGCTACACCCTGTCCAAGAAGGAGAAAGAAGATCTCTGCAAATGTCTCCAAAGTATTAAAGTTCCATCCGCTACTCCTTGAACATTAAGACGCTTGTGTCTATGGATGATTTGAAGTTGTTGGGCATGAAGTCCCATGACCGCCATGTCTTGATGACCCAAATGCTCCCGGTTGCAATCCAAATATTCTCCCAGAGGATGTCAGTTGGCAATCACAAAGTTGTGTTATTTCTTCAATGCGATCTCCGCAGTTATTGACCCCGATGTACTAGACAACTTACAGAGTGAGGTGGTGCGACTCTCAGGTCACCTTGAGATGCATTTCCCACCGCCGTTCTTTGACGAATGGTCCACCTTGTTGTTCACCTTGTCGAGAGATTAAGATATGTGGACCCGCTTTCCTACGTTACATGTATCCGCTCGAGAGGTACATGGGTATATTAAAGTCGACGTGAGGAATCGGTCAAGCTCGAGGGTAGTATTGTTGAAGGTTATGGGACCAAGAGGTTATTGAGTTTTGCGTGGACTACGGGTAAAAGACAAGCAATCGGTGTTCCTCAGATCTCGCCATGAGGGCGCTTTGTGGTAAAGGAACCGTTGGGTCCAAACTAATGAGTCCGAGGTTTGATATGTATTGCAAGGCGATTTCACGATCTTGCGTAATAGCGCAGGTTCGCCCATACATCGAGCAAAGATAAGTTGATATTACGGAAGAGAATCCACAAATGGATGAGTTTCCATCGCACAAGAACACAATGATCGATTCCTCACATGGTTCAAAGAAAAGCGGAGGTCTCTTTATCGAGAATGTAAAATGGTTGGTCGACGGACCAAGATTTAATGTCTGTACATGGCAGGGTACGATATTAATGGTTACACCTTTTACATCGAGAGTCAAGATGCCAAGAGTCTTGCCCAAAACAAGTGGTGTGAGTATAAATGCTTTCTCGATGATCATCACTCAAAACAAGATCCCCAACCGCAATGAACTCCTACTATGGGATGATCAAGAAATTTGGGAGCTCGATTACGGAATATACCAAGTTCCATTGTTCCGATGTAAGTGGGTACGACTTCCACATGGAGTGAAGGTCGACAAGAGAGGCTTTACTATTGTGGATCTCAGAGACTCGCCACAAAGATGATCCGTTTGTCCTTGCGAAGCAAGCAACTCAAGTCTTTTACGCGCGATCCGCCAATCCAAGGTTGCACGTTCTTCATGCCAAGAGACGGATCGAGGAGTTGAAGATGTTGTAGATGAAGAAGAGTATAACCAATTCGATGAGATACCTTCATTTGCGATGGGGCTTGTCTTAGCGGGATGACGACACACATGGAGCCAATTACATGCGAGTAGATCATCATGAAGGGCAATATTGTAAATAAATGGACTATTATAATGTATGTAAAATAGTATTGTAAATCCAAGGTGATTAATTGCTGTTTGAGGCTTCGATGGAAATGCATGCCATTTCTCTTTATGCCTGCACTTTGTGCCATAATTTGTGAAAGAAAATTCCATTTGACTAAACTATTGTTGGGAAAGCTTGTAAATAGTCGAAAGTTAATTTCGGAAATTTTCGTACAATTCCAGATTAATTTGAAAAAGTTTTGACTTTTCTACGCTTTTACGCACAAATCATGTCTACTGAAATGAATTTTGGCATATTTCTTGAATGAGGTCGCTTTTTCCAAAAATTATTTTATGAAAAGTTTTGCAGTATCCTGAAATATGTTTCTTCAAAATTTCTAATAATTTCAACAATGTATGACAAAGTTATGGCATTTTTCTCTTTGATGAAATGCTGAAAATTCAGAACTTGCGATGTCCTAAAAGGAATAGTGCAATAAACTACATCAGTGTCGGTTTTATTAAAAAAAGTGATACTGACGACTAACATCAGTGTTCTATTAGAAAAGTGATGATCAAGCATCAGTATCGGTTTTATTAAAAGAGTGATACTAATGATGAAGTATCAGTATCGGTTTTCTTAAAAGAGTGATACTAATGATGAAGAATCAGTATCGGTTTTCTTAAAAGAGTGATACTAATGATAAAGCATCAGTATCGGTTTTATTAAAAAAGTGATACTAATGACTAACATCAGGGTTCTATTTAGAAAAGTGATGATAAAGCATCGAGTCGGTTTTATTAAAAAGTGATACTAATGGTTAAGCATCGATGTCGGTTTTCGAAAAGAGTGATACTAATGATTAAGCATCGAAGTCGGTTTTGTTAAAAGAGTGATACTAATGATAAAGCATCAAGATCGGTTTTATTAAAAAGTGATACTAATGACTAACATCGTGGTTCTATTAGAAAAGTGATGATAAAGCATCGATGTCGGTTTTATTAAAAAGTGATATTAATGGTTAAGCATCGATGTCGGTTTTCAAAAGAGTGATACTAATGATAAGCATCGAAGTCGGTTTTCTTAAAAGAGTGATACTAATGACTAACATCCGGTTCTATTAGAAAAGTGATGATAAAGCATCAAGATCGGTTTTACGAAAAGAGTGATACTAATGATTAAGTATCGATGTCGGTTTTCTTAAAAAGTGATACTAATGGTTAACATCGAAGTCGGTTTTCGAAAATAGTGATACTAATGATAAGCATCAAGTCGGTTTTCTTAAAAGAGTGATACTAATGACTAACATCCGGGTTCTATTAGAAAAGTGATGATAAAGCATCAAGATCGGTTTTCAAAAGAGTGATACTAATGATTAAGCATCGATGATCGGTTTTCTTAAAAAGTGATACTAATGGTTAAGCATCGATGTCGGTTTTCAAAAGAGTGATACTAATGATTAAGCATCGAAGACGGTTTTCTTAAAAGAGTGATACTAATGACTAACGCAATTCTTAAAACCCCGCCCATAACCATTCGCCATGACCCTTCTCCACGCCGCCCTAGCCGCCTTCCGCTTCTTCTCGCCTCGCATTGTCGCGCTTAACCCTAGCCGCCTGAGTGCCGCCGCCGCCTCGCCGCCACGCCTCCCTTGTCGCCGACGCCGAGGACGCCTCGCCTCGCCGCTGCCGCCGAGACGCCCCACGCCACCCCCACACCGCCTCGACGCCGACGCCGCCCCCACTCCTGGTGCCCTTCGACGCCGACGCCGCCCGCCCGCTTCGCCGAGGTGGTGCCTTCGACGCCGACGCCGACGCCGACCCCGCCCGCCCCAATCCTAGCCGCTTGCATTTCGTTTCACATCTTTGTCCCGTAAGTATTTCATACTTGCGTTTTATTCTTTTAAGTGAATGCAAAGGGCCATCTATGTGTTTGACTTGGGGACCTTGCATGAGGGCTTAAGTGTTTCGTGAGGATATCTGGGACCGAATAGATGATTTGTGACAACAAACTTGTGATCCGTATATATATATAATTGTGATATACTTGGTTAGTGTAATTGTCATTCACGGTGAAATGCTTATGGTAATATTCATCGCTATATTGCTTATATTGTGCCAGTTGATGATTATGATGATTAATCTTGCGAGTTAGGCCTTGAACTGTTAATCTTGCATGCTATAAGATTACTGGTGTATATATAATCTGTGTATGGTTATTCTACTGCTTAGTCTAAGATCTGTCGATTAGATTAGTACATTTTCTAGCTGCCACTTAGTATTTACTGCTGGTTCGGTCAATCTGATACTGGTCTGAACATCATATGCATATTCGGTTAGTCTAACACTGATCTGAACAATATATGCTGGTTCGGTTAGTCCACTGAGGAGTTACTAATCTGAATATGCTCTCTGGTTCGCTAGTTTTAATTCATCTACCGATCTGAACATTGATGCTTGAATCGATTGTTTGGCGCTAATAGGCTGATCTAAATATCGATCTTAGAGCTATTAATCAAGAAACCTTGTTCTATAAATACATCATTCGCATGCTTAGGAAGGTAAGGGTTTGAGGCCTAACTTACTAATTAATTATCTTCTTAGTTTTGTGATTGGATTGAAGATCTAATCTTCAATTTCACCCAAAATCGAGAGCACAAAAATAATCACCACTTTGGTTTTGTAGACATGATTCTTAGAGCAATTGACATCACTATATGAATTGCTTCATTACTATGATTATGTCAATTATGCTTCCATTGAATTATGTAATCTCCTTCATATTGTTAATTGGAATAATTAGTAAAATCTTGCTCTTAATATCGCATGTAAATCAAGATATTGACTTGGGGACCTTGCATGAGGGCTTAAGTGTTCGCCACTATCCAAGAAAGTAGTTGAAGTGATTCTGAACTGTGCATGTTTGATCGACATTTGATTAACTTAAAACCTGTCAAGTATTGAATTGAAATTGTGGAAAGGTTGTCACAAATCTATCTGCTCTCGCCTATTGTGGCGAGGAGGGCCTCTTAAGGCAACCCGACATCCGAGAACACTCTAATAATCAACTTGAGCTCTATGTTAGTTGATTTATACTATGAATTGCATACTATGTTCTTTAGCTCTTTGTTACGCTCTTCATCCACCGCCAACTTGAGCACTCTAATAATCACTTTTCTCTTTGTTTCGCATCTTACATCACTTTGTCACTTTTAGCATATTACTTTTGTTTAGACATGTGTTTACTTTCAACATATTACTTTTGTTTTTATCTCAAAGATATGTTAGAGTTTAGGTTATGTAACCCACGTCTCCCGCTCGAGAGTGCTTATTTATAAATATGCCGAATAGCATATTTATAAGTTTAGCGCCTCAATTGTCCACGTTTTTGATTAGTTCGAGGATATGTGGTTGGGCAAGTTCTGAGTTATGTTGTACAACTCGAGTTGATTTCGTAGCGTTTCGGTGTTCTCCGGATACACACCCTCTTGACCTGTTGTCGAGACGTGTATCGGAGAACAATGGAGATGTCACAAATTTTCTCCGAGTTGTACAACGGCTTAGGAACTTGCCCGAACCACATATCCTCGAATGGGATTAGGACCAAACCTATTTAGAGATTAGGGTTATCGTTGGTACGATTTAGTTGGTCAATGATATTGCATGTTATGTCGCTACTAACTTGACCTTCTTGTGTTGCTATTCTTGCATTAGTACTTTAATGCTCATATTCTCTGCTGATGTTGTGAAATCAAACTTGTTGGTGTAAGTAAACATCTGCTAGTGCTAAATTCACTTGTCATATGGAATGGGCTTTTGTTTTTTATCCGAGTTGGTCAATAGATAGACTTTTGTTCTAACAATTGCATACTATGAATTATCTGCTGATCCTTTACAAGATTTATTGTCAAGTGCATATAGTAGCTTCAAATTGCTTTCTCTCATGTCACACATATGACCTTATCGATAAGAAAACTCAAAATGTCGCAACTAGAGAGCATCGGCAAATGCCGCTGACACAGTAGAAGGTGCCGAGGGGCCGAGCATGGTTCCAACTACTCAAGGGCGAGTAAGGTGAGGAAGAGCCGAGGACCAAACAAAGGGGCTACAGGAGAACGCCGCAGTTCTCCGCTTCAATGCCGGGGTCTGTGACGGCCCTCCTAAGTACAAGGGCGATCTGGTCATTTATTGGCCAATTGGTGAGGAGAGAGTGCCCATAACAATTAAGGATTGGAGAAAGGATGTCATTGAGCGTAAGAATCGGTTGTGGGACGAGGTTAAGAGTAAATGGATTATAGAGCAGACGATGAACCTACAAATGAGACAGACGCCTTGAATAGGATGGGTGTGGCCTTGAGGCACTTCAAGACCCTTATGCACAATGAAAGTACGTCTTTGAAAGGCCAGACACCATTCGAGAAGTATCCATTTGTGACCCCGATGTTTGGGCGGAGTTCACGAGGATGAAGGGTACGCCGAGGCAGCGCATTGAGAGAGAGGAACACCGCCCGTGAGGCTTAACACGCACCCGCACCACCTCAGTACATGCGGCTATGAGGGAAGAAGGCGAGTGGCACGACAAGCCGAGGAGTGCGCTAACTCCGGACGGTGATGCCTTACTCCCACATATCTCGAGGAGCGGCACGCAATCGGGTATTAGCGAGGACAAAGAAAACTCGACGGGCAGCTTGTAGTTGCAAACCACGCTACCGCCAAGTCGTCTCTACCATCGAAGACATCTAACTTAGTACAATACAATTGACCCAACTTGTTGTATTTCAAATCTAATTCAGTACTCGCTTATTACAGAAGAGGTAAGCCAAATAAAAGAACAGGGACCTTCTTGAGCCAAGGGTCGCAGGACATCACGTCGTCTCGCGATCGGAAGTCCGACCATAAGGGGCGGTGCTTGCCGAGGGCGGGACACACGAAGAAGTCCTACTTTCAAGATGACTCTGCGAGTGCCAACTCAAGGTCATGGCAGCACGTGCGGAGCGCCTCAACGCACTAAGGAGCAAATAAGGGAGGAGATTAAGGAGGAGATGAGGGGAGATGCCGCACGTGAGGAAGAGATAAGAGGAGATGAGGGGGAGATGGCGGCACGTGAGGATCGCTGAGGGCCGAGATGATGGCGATGATTTCCTGAGTCGA
Organism: Guadua angustifolia; assembly: GCA_036346375.1. Lineage (NCBI taxonomy): Eukaryota > Viridiplantae > Streptophyta > Magnoliopsida > Poales > Poaceae > Guadua > Guadua angustifolia. Next base: position 1,309,921 of record JAYEVE010000666.1, read on the forward strand.
GCGATGCCCTCGACTCTCGAGAGAAGTTCAGGTTCGACCTATCACCGCGGTTCCAAAATGATACGACCGGTCCCCCGGTGAAGGTAATAATTAATTTTTCCCGAGTTCAAGCTACGAGTGTAACTCCCGCAATGTTTTTCCTCGTTGTACACTTCTTGCGTGTGCTCTGGCGCCACCACCATCTTGACGGAGGATGGATTTCCGCCGAGGTTGCACGCTGGGTTGCATTTCCATGCAACGAGACCGACTTGTGCATGGTCACTGTGGGGAAGGGCTACATGAGGGTGCGGTGGACTACGCCCACGAAGACTTCTTATCACATGTGCTCGATTTCCAACGAAGATATCACCACTCTCGCAAGCACGCATGTCGCTCATCAAGTGGCCCACGACGGTGTCGTCTTGGTCAAGGTAAAAAGTCCTCCACGTCTTCTCTACCATTCAAAGATTACTCGCAGAAGTTAAATATATGCGTGCCTTCAGAGGTTCCTCTGCGCCGCCTCCCGCCTCCCGCCTCTGCGGCTCGATCTCGCCTCCTGCGCCTCCGCCGCCTCCGCTCCTGCGCTGATCCTGCTCTGCTACACCACACCGCCTCGCTTCGCCTGCCTCTGCGCTTGCCTCCTCCGGCTCTCTGCTCCCGTAGAACCACAGGAGGCCTCCGAGACTCCCGTACAACCACAAGAGGCCTCCGAGACTCCTTCCGCCAAGAGGGCAAAGCTGACAGAGGCCACAGCGCCCCTTAAGGTACCTGAAAAGCCCACTGCCCCGACCTCGGACACTCCTTCGGCCCAGAAAGAAGAGTCAGCACAGGCCACAGGCACCCTATATGATTATAAGGCCTACGAGCATGGAAAGCCCCGATTGCATCGCATTTAATCAATGAGCTAGGCAAGTGGACTCGCCTCCATGGATGGTACCTTGATAAGGTGAAGGGGAAGAGCGCCGAGTCGACTTCAACGTGAAGTATAAAATGGTACATTTTCACCGCGAGGAGAATGGAACATTCCCGCCGCTTTTGAGGATCTATTCCGTGTGTACCAAATGAAAGCCATCGATATTTCTACTTTACGATCATGGACGCTGTGAGTATCACACCATATAGCTTGCGCTCATGACTTTTATAGGATTTTGCATTATGTTTTCTCACATTCAACACGAGTTGCGGGATAATGAGACAACGAGCCGTGATTTAATCTACACGGTTGGGTTTGTCGACCAGAGCTTGTGTTCCGCGATCATGGCTAGGCTTCAACCGGTTCGTTGTTACCTACATCAAGGGGTATTGTGTCGAGTCGAAGAAGGACTTCATTGTATTGCCGCACTCACGAGGAGTAAGTAGTACTTTTCGATTCAATTACTTGTACGCACTTAAAACCGCTCAGGAACTTATTTCCTTGCACTACATTTTATTTAATAAGCAACCATTGGTTCTACTCGCCCTCGCTCCGAGTGAAAACACAGCCTACACATTTAACTCGATCGAGAAGAGACCGATGGCATACGCGATCAAGCCTCCTTTGCGTAAGTAAGCGCATTATTGAAACCTAACACATCTCGAGGAATTTAACTACGTTTATTTTTTTGACTCAATGGTGCTCTCCAATGTATGTAGGGGTTTCTCGGACTATGTCGATGAAGGAGGGCCGACGACGACAAAAAGGGCAAGACACTGCAAAGATAAGCGATTTAAGGTACAAGTGCCTAGCATATATATGATTAATTTTTTGACATCTAATCTTCGTGGGCTGAATTTCTTTTTCTTTCTTCGCGATGCCATCAACAGGCAGCGGTGACCATTCTTGGCTTCTATGTCATGCAAGACATGCTCATCGTGGTCGGCAACTCACACCATTTCCTAAGGTATAATTTTCTAATACTAATCAAGTATTAGATTTATGAAGTAATACAAAATAATTCTATTGGAACACTCGCCATTATCTAAAAGCACTAGTATTAGTTAGCTCTACATGAAACACTAGTGTGGTCCAATCCAAAACGTGAAGCTTCTAAAAGACGGTGCTACATGACAGAATATTGTTCCATTTGAATTTTAGTAGAAAATTACATCACTATATTTTTGCTTGGCCTTAGGAGTATCTGTTTTAAAATATTTGTTATTTGAGAATCAAAAGATAGAATCAATAAAAAAGTGAGAGAGAATTTCACCTCTTACATTATGTGTCTATTGTTCTTGATCCCGCGATTGCGTCTATAATTTGTGATTGATCGTATGCTCGACAACGTTTTACAACGCTATAGACAAATATAATGGCATGAAGGGAGTAGCTTTTTACATTTGTCCTTTCAGCGCATTGAGGCATTACTCAATGTCTTTACTAGAATATTAGCTTCTCACATTTGGAATTTTTTCTGTTTTGAATTAATCTTTTATAATCCAAATATTTTCTAAAACCTTTCGTAGTTCCCGTCTATTTTTGTGATTGCCCCTAATACTTATCTATGTTTCCCTAATTTTATGTGCGTGCATAATAATATACTTAGCCTTTTACATAGAAATTTTGAAACTGAAATTATCTGACTATTTCATTTTTGTAAGATCAATATCCCCGTAAGAGTTTAGACAACAAAGCACTCAACAATTTACGAGACCACTTATGCCGCTGGTCGTTAGAAGTTATATTAGAGGATGGCAGTTTAGAGATCCCGACGATCGTACTAGTCCATATGTAAACAATATAATATATGTCAATGTGATATGTATCGAGGAAGTCCATGTCTTGATTGTCATGTTTGTGTTGTCTATTGTGAACGACTATGATATATATGTGTTGTAATTAAAGCGCTTCGTTCGTGAATGTGATATATGCATCCTGCCTTCGTGGTTGTGAATGTGATGATATATATATTGTGCATATTGTTTTAATCAGGCTTTTTTGGAGAAATTGCAAAATGGCACACCCCAATGGGTCATCGAATCGGTTCTTTAAGGGAAGTGATTGTGATGATACCATCATCGAATCGGTTCTTTAAGGGAAGTGATTCGATAACCACCTCATCGAATCGGTTCTTTAAGAAAAGTGATTCGATGACACACTCATCGAATCGGTTCTTTAAGGAAGTGATTACGATGACCTATCATTAGAATCGGTTCTTTAAGAAAAGTGATTACGATGACACACTCATCGTAATCGGTTCTTTTGTGGAACCGATTCGATGAGTATATCATCGTAATCACTTTTCTTAAAAGAACCGATTACGATGATGGGGTCATCGTAATCACTTCCTTAAAGAACCGATTCGATGATGTATCATCACAATCACTTCCTTAAAGAACCGATTCGATGACGTTTTATCACGATCGGTCAAAACCGATTCGATAGCTCCACCTCATCACTATCTAAGGACATCAGATCGCGACTAGAACCGATTCTAATGATAAAAAAGAACCGATTCTGATGTGCCGTTCTGCAGTAGTAACAAATGAATTACTTCCTTTTGTGCTTATATAATACTAGTATTCATGTGGCTGTAAATCTTGTGAGATTTTCTTGTCCTGCTATGTATGGACCAAGCAAAACTTGCTATATATGCTTCTAGGCGCGTGAGTCGTTAGAATATTCAGATAATCTCTCTGTTAGCGATCGATGTTCATAATAATTTTGAAGGAAAAAATATTGAAACACACATAATTAAGCTTGCTAGCGTCTGAGGGGGATTGTAAGTTACCATCAAGATGACCTTGACATGCTCTCTAGTGAGATTGTACTCCTGTTGTAGAGAGAAAAGAACATCTACGAAGTCTCTCTCGTGATCTTGTTGCTGATCATGCTTGTTGTGATGACCTAGTGAAGATTTGCTTGCATGGTCGTCTATGATCACGTCGAGCAACTCGTCCCATCTCTTCTTCAACTTCTTGGTCTTGTTGGACACCACTCTTGCGAGCAGATCTATCTTTGTTAAGCTTGGGAAGTAGTCTTCTAGGTTGAAACCCCCAAACTGAGCCACGTTCCCGTCGATGAGCTCCCGGAACAGCTTGTTCCGGCCTTCCTCCCGGAAGAACTTCCCCGACACGGCACGGCACACAATGTCATTTGTGAACGAGTAGAGCAGCTCGGTCATGTCGACGACAGCACGCGTGGCCGCCGCCTGCCTTATCCTGGCGATCACCAGTCTTACCTCCTCTTCACGAGCACGGCGGAACGAGTGCACCTTCTTGGCACTCAGCAGATGCGTGGTGACGAGCTTCCTCACCTGCCGCCAGTACTCGCCGTAGGGGGCGAAGGCGATGTCCGACGATCCGTTGAGGAGGATGTCCGCGACCGTGGACGGTGGCCGTGTGGCGAAGACGTGGTCATGCGTGCGCAGGATGGCCTCGGCGACGTGCGGAGATGAGACGACAAGGTTGCGCACCTGGCCGAGTTGGAGGAGCATGAGGCCGTCTTGGCCATGCTTCTTGGCGAGGTTGGCGAGGGAGACATGAGGGTCGGAGCCGACAAGGTGCATGTGCCCTATGACCGGGAGCCCTGGAGGCGAAGGAGGGAGCATGCCATGGTTGAGTTTCTTGCGTGCTGATCTTCTGCTTGTTGACATGCAATAATGCAGTGGCAAGACGACGAGGAGAGGGAAGAGCAAGAGATAGAGCAATGCTTGTACGAACTACGAATTGAGCCATGACCTGCATAACACAGATAGCAACACTACTTAGCTAGCTAAGTGGTGTACGTCTAGTAGTGCAAGAACTAGCTAGTGCCCTTCTTGCTGCATCCTTTTATAGCTGAGATCGATCACTAACCGACAGACGAAAAAAAGAAGGACCTTACGATAGATCATGCCTGAGCTAGCAGTGAGCTATTTGAAGTCATCTTCTTCTTAAGTGGGGAGAAAGTCGTTATTTTAATCATGTAGCCGTAAAGGTTTGATGAGTTGTAGTTGCCGTGCTGCGGCTTGCTAACCTCGTGTTTTTGTCCCCATGCATGCATCATCAAAGGTTATCTAGTACGTATGGTATATGTGTCTTGTAACCCACTGCTCGGCGGCCTTCGTGGTTTCACGTCAGATGTAAACCTGCTATGCCGAATCTGCCAAACGAGTATGCATGCTGATGATGTAAGCGATGACTTAAGCGACCGACTCGACCTTCGCTTTACACTCGTTTGATAGCTAATCTTTCGGAGACCGTATATGTTTTAAACCAAATGTCGATCGGATTTACGATCCATTTGAACCTCAATAATTTTTTAGTAACACGTACCGTGTGCCACTGCCTTTGAAATAAGCATAATATTTGATACGTTAAATATAGAAAAATATTTGACGAAACATGGATCTGCACACGCCGCATATCAGCAATTTTTTACTTATATGTGGGCTACTGCTCTTTTATTTTTTTATTTAATACATTTTACTAGAGAGATTCATCAAACACATATATATTGCATGTCACACTTTAATTAGCTAGCTAGGAGTATTTTATTTCGTTGATCAGTCCTATCACAATAAGGCCAGCAGTCTACGTCCCAAACGTACAGATCAACAAGACATTGTCGGACCACATCATACATATCCTACTACGTACCATAGCTAAAGCACACATCACCCCCCACACTGTAAAAATTGATAAAATATCACTTCTAACATTGCTCTTCGTTAAAATACCACCCTTCCTTCATTGACATGTGGGACCTTCTATGTCTATGACAATGGGCCCGAGTGGCATTTTAACAAGAAACAATGTTGGGAGTGGCAAAATATAAACTCTCCCCAGCATGTAAACCCTTCTTCCTCCACTAGCCAGCAGAGGTGATCGAACAGAGAAGGGCTAGCCCAGCGCTGTTTTCTTGGGGGGAGGTACTGTCCAAATTTTTAATTGCGGGTGATTAGCTCCAAATTAAGTGTTTCAAGGTCAATAACATCATGCCAACATCTTTCTTACCTAGATATTGCTATTTTTTTCAATGGATGTGAAGAAATCTTGATTTGTTCTTGTTGAAAGCTGTTTCTTAGCTAGCTCACTCTAGAACTTTCTAGGCAAGACCATGATCAATTGTAGGAAGTTGTTCCCCAAAATTTGTTTTGTATGCTTGTTTTTGTTGTTGTATGAAGATGTAGGGTGGAGATCTAGTTCAAAATATGACATTACAAGGTAAAGGTGATTGGAAGTTTTAGATCTAGGTACCTGTTAGCTTTATAATCTTAAATATCACAATAAGTTAGGGAGATCTAGGTACATTGCAAAGTAGTAATTATTGGTGCATGAAATAAAATAGAAAAACATGTAGAAGGATAAAAAAATAATTACAAAGGTAGAAAGGGATAAAAAATAATTAGAAAGGTAGATCTTTAATTGGATGAAGTGGAGCTTTTTTTGTTGGAGAAGAAAAAATATGGTCATTAATTGTAGACTCAAGAAGAAAAAAAATAATTACAAAGGTATATCTAAGTGCCTGTGAGCTTTAGATTTTTAAATGTAACTATAAGTTAGGTTATCATTTTTGTAACGAAATTTGTTATAATTTTTAATGAAATTATAACTTGGTGTAGATGAACCGGCAATGGATGTACAATGCAGACCATCGCTCGAGAGAGTTCATTGATGGCGTGCAGGCTTTTCTCGATGTGGCCGTTGCATTCTTGCCTCGTGCGACTTCATATGTTGTCCGTGTGTAGATTGCAAGAACGAGAAGGAGCACTCCCAGCGATGGCAAGTTATGAACCACTTGATCATGAGAGGTTTCATGCCAAACTGTACCTATTGGATCAACTATGGCGAAGTAGAGGCGATTAGCCAGGAAGACGATAAAGAAGGCAAGGAAGAGGAAGATGGATTCAACAAGATCCGGACGCACGCACATCGCTCCATGGAAGATACACTTGGTGACTTTGGTGATGATAAGCTAGACCAGATGCTGCATGACGGAGAAGGAGACTACACAGATGAAAGACAGTTCGAGAAGTTCCAGCGCATGTTAGAGGACCACAGAACTTCTTTGTACCCAAACTGTGGGCAGGGCCACAAAAAGTTGCGTACCACACTGGAACTCATGCAATGGAAGGCCACAAATGGTGTGTCAGACAAGGGATTCGATGAGTTGTTATCACTCATAAAGAAGTTGCTTTCAGAAGATAACACTCTGCCCGAATCTACATATGAAGCTAAGTAAGTCGTCTGTCATTTGGGATTGGAAGTACAGAAGATACACGCATGTCCTAATGATTGTATCCTGTATTACAATGAATATGCTGATTTGGATGTTTGTCCAGTGTACAAAGAATCACGGTATAAGGTGAAGCGTGATGATCCAGGTGAAATAGATGGCAAATGTAAGAAGAAGAGACCTCCAGCTAAAGTGTTGTGGTATTTCCCTATGATCCCCCGATTGAAACGTATGTTTGCTAACAAAGCACATGCCCAGATGACGCGTTGGCACAAAGAAGAGCGTAAAGACGACGGGATGCTTAGACACCCTGCAGATGGCTCGTAGTGGAGGAAAATCGACCAGATGTACCCAAACTTCACATATGAGGTGAGAAACATAAGGTTTGGGTTAAGTACCGATGGGGATGAATCCTTTCGAAGAATTGAGAAGCAGCCATAGCATCTGGCCTATTACACTATGTATCTATAACATTCCTCCATGGCTGTGCATGAAGCGAAAGTACATCATGATGCCGTTGTTGATCCAAGGCCCCAAGCAACCTGAAAATGACATCGATGTCTACCTGAAACCATTGGTTGAAGATCTTGGGACGTTGTGAGAGGATGGTGCATGGGTATGGGATGAGTACAAAAGGGAGTATTTCACCCTACGTGCATTATTATTTGTAACAATCAACGATCGCTCGCTCTCGATAACCGTCGGCCTAACTATCAAAGGATATAGAGCTCAAGGCCCAAAGGCTTAGATGAAATGCAGCGATATGTACCTGAAAAACTCTCGGAAGATTGTGTATATGGGTCATCGTAGGTTTCTTCTTACGAATCACCCGTTGCGGAAGAAAGGCAGGAAATTTAACGGGCAACCAGACCTTCGTGTAAGGCATCAGCATCGTAGTGGCCCATGTGTGTTTGCTATGGTGAAGGATTTAAAAGTAGTATTCGGAAAGGGTCCTGGTAGCAAACATGTGCAGAATGAGGATGGTCAGGCACCCATGTGGAAGAAGAAGTCAATATTTTGGGACTTACCTTATTGGGAAGTCATGGAGGTTCATCAGTCACTTGACTTCATGCACATCATGAAGAATGTCTGCTTGAACCTGCTAGGCTACATAGATATATACGGCAAATCGAAAGATACACTGCAAGTTTGGAAGGACCTTAAACTCTTGGAACTGAGGAACGACCTATATCCAGAAAAGAGAGGGAAATGACAACATTACCTACATCCTGTGAGCTACACTCTAAGCAAAGAAGAGAAAAAAAGCATGATAGAGTGCCTGAACAGTGTGAAGGTCCCTTTTCGATACTCCTTGAATGTAAAGAGACTCATAAGCACGAAAGAGAATAAAATCGTACACATGAAATCTCATGACTGTCTTGTGTTAATGACACATTTGCTCCTAGTGGCTGTGAGAGGCATACTGCCCGAGTGGGTACGGGGGACAATCACAAAGCTGTGTTCTTTTTTCAACGCGGTTTCACAAAATGTCATCGACTGAGATAAACTAAGTAAGCTGCAGGATGACGTGGTACAAAGTGTGGTTAGTCTTGTGATGATTTTTCCTCTACATTCTTTGATATTATAGTTCATCTCACTGTTCACCTTGTCAAAGAGATAGGTATTCTCGGACTCGTGTATCTGCACAACATGTTCCCTTTCGAGAGGTACATGAGTGTGCTAAAGAAGTATGTCTGTAACCGTTCTCGTCCGGAAGGATGCATTGCCGAGGGTTATGGGAAAGAGGAGTGTAGGGTCGAGGATGCGCCTAGAGGGGGGTGAATAGGCGATTATAAAAATTCAATCGCTCACTAACAATTCGCTCTACTCCACCCCTATGACAAAACCTAATCAATTTATATATGCGGAAGCGATAAAAAAGTTTTGACAATTTAAAGCCTAAATCAACTAGCCTCACTAGTGCACTAACTAAATTATGTCTCTATGTATGAATTGCTAAATTGATCAAATCAATAATACTAAGCAATTCTAATTCAAGCAATCAATAATATGCAAAAGATAAATACTTGAATGTAAAGAGACAAGGGACAACCGATATTTTTTCGTGGTGTTCGGAGACTTGCCGGTCTCCCCTAGTCCACGTTGAGGCAACCCCACACTTGGACCGGCTCCCGCTCGAGCACCCGCCTCTTTCCACTAGTCGTGGTTTTTCACGCTCGCGCGTAGGCTCAACCCGAACCATCACAAACTTCGCCGGGGCTTCTCACACCTCGAGAGCACACGCGCACGACGCCTACGCCGTCTAGGAGTCGGCAACCTCCAAGAGTAACAAGCCGCTCCACGCTTGACCTTCACCGAGCACAACACATGCGCTCCGGTGATCACCAAGTGCAACACATGCACAAGAGCTCACTCAAACCACTCCTAATTGCAACACATGCAATTAGTCCACTCTTAAGCTCAAGAATCAAATTTGAGGAGTGCAACACATGCAACCACCTCCCAAACACTTAAACACAGCAACAACACCTGCCCCAAGCCCCCCAAGGGGGTATTTATAGCCCCCACCAAAGAAACTAGCCGTTTGGGGGCGAAATGGGCAAAACTCAGCAAAGTGCGGTCATACCGGACCTTCCCCGGTCATACCGCCCCTCACGGACCAACGGTCGGATTTTCGACTGTTGCACGGCCGGTCACACCTCACGGGCGGTCATACCGCACCCTGGCCGGTCATACCGCCCACACAAAATCAGCAAACACCGAAAATCAGACGCTCTGGAGAAAAAGCACCGGGGGGGGGTCATACCGCCCGCCGCAGAGGACCAAGATGAGGCCTTGGCCATACCGCCCTTGACAGACCAGCCCCGGTTTTCGCGAATTCTTCTCCGACAAATCAAAACCCATTCCTTGAGCCCATAAGTGACCAACACATGATCAAACACACGTGCAAAACACATTTGCACCAATTTAGCTCATGCTCAAGGAATTGCAACCAAATTGCGAAAACACATTTCAAACAAACACCGAACTTACGCAATCAACCCTCTAGCCATGTAAGGATCAACACATGATCCCGACACTTTGCAAAACACATTTGCAAATGCCAACACATGCTCTAGGATCAAACGATAACTCCAACGCTTATGTGCAATACACATTTGCACAACCGCAACTAACTCCAAATGGCGAAAACACATTTCACCAAAAACAACTCAAGATCTATTTGCAAAACGATAAGCAAATCAAACTTGAGTTTATGAGATTAATCCCCTAGCCATGTGAAGGTCAACACAAGACCCGGTCAACTTGCCAACATCCGCTGCAAGCCCCACTCACATGCTCTCGGATTAGGACTCATAAACCTCACTTATTCAAGACAACTAACTTGCAAATAACGCAATAAACACTTTCATGCTTGAGCACTACTCTTTGCAATACATGCAAAAGTCTAGCTCCAAGCAACAACAAAACAAGATGCATGAACTCTCTAATTACAACACATGCAATTCTCTAGTTCCATGCAACACCGAATCAAACTATATACTAAACCAAATCACATGTATGAGCTCTTTACTCGCAACACATGCAAGCCTCTAGCTCCATACAAACACACAACATAAAATCATGCTTGAGCTCTCTCCTTTTGCAACACATGCAAAACTCTAGCTCCAAGCAACCACAGGGTTTTTGAAAGATGTTTTGCGAACCAAAACATGAAGCTTCAACATTTGCAACACATGCAAAAGTGAACTTCACGCAAAAGCCAACGCATACGGCTTATCCTATTTGCAACACATGCAAATCAAAGCATAATGCGAAAACCAAATGCATATACTCTTTCATCTTTGCAACACATGCAAATCAGAGCATAAACCAAACAACCAAGCATAACTTTTAACCCGTTTGCAACACATGCCAAATGGTTAAACTTTATGCAAAAACCAAATCAACATGATTTGAGCTTGAGTGAACGTGGATTGAGATCATCAACACATGATGAAGCTCAAGCGAAAGAGGCAACCCCTCTTAATAGTACGGCGGTAAAACCCTAGACTCAAAGACTACAAAAATCCTTAGCCTATCTAGTTATACCTTCTGCCGCCGCACGCAATCCCCTTTGGGGTCTTTATGATCTTCGCATATTTGCTCCCCCGGGATATCACTCGACTCCTCTTCGGGATTCACTCTTGACGCCCATCAACTCATGATGCCGTCCTTGTCCCGTTCTCATCATCTCATTCATCTTTGGACCTAACTCAATCACAACTCATAAAACTTGTTAGTCCAAGATGCATGGTTGTCTCAATTATCTCATGCACTCCATTAACACATAATGGATGCCTTTAGATCAATTGAGCACAACCTAAATCAATTTGAATGATTTAATTGTGTCTTAAGTATAATAATGCAACTCATGCTTTATTATACTTAAGAGCTATTCATTTGTCCTTAATTAATCAAGGAACACCATCAACACATGATGAAATGTTCTTTAATGATTAATCACGACAAATGAACTCAATTTAAATTATCATTTAAATTGATGCGAGTATATATTAACTACACAAGTTTTCATATACTCATGTTGATGAGAAGTAATGATCCATTATGTGTAAACTATATGGAAATGGTCATTACTCTAAATCATCAACTATAGAAGACACTCCACATGTATATGTGCATAAGTATGATTTACTTGGATATAATATGCTCATATTCACTTTGATCATATTGGAGTATATCCTATATTACCATCAGTATACTAATAACTCGGCAATTCAAATATATACTCAAGGATTTTAGTTTCTTTGTCTTGATCCTTAACTGTGTCAATAAAGAATTGATCAATACAAAGAGACTTTCAAGTTAAACTACAAACTCCCCCTAAGTATGTGCATCCACGTAATATATGGATTGGGAAACATGATGCACATTTTGTGGTTATTGTAACGGGGACATTTATATTTTAACTTGAATCCAAAGTATGCAACTAATACAAAAGGAAATACGCATACATACCTCGGGTTTTCCATTTTTCAATGCGATGAGACTAATCAAAGATATTCTAATAAACAGGTTAGTCTCGATATAAGATTTGTCATTAATAATAAAATCACATTAAATGGATAATCTCAATATTAGATTTGTCATTAACCCCAAAACCATAATTAATGAAGGTTGAACTTACAATCTCCCCCTTTTTGGTGATTAATGACAAATCCAAGCTTAATGAGCACATTTGGATTAAAATTAACATGTTGAGAGAATTTAAGCTAATTGAACGCATATGCATATTAATTCTCCCCCTTAATCAATTAAGCTCACTTTTTAACCAAATGATAATTAAACTTCCTACTTCTCCCCCTTTTGGCATTAAACACCAAAAATGGAAAACATAAAATATTTACTTGAAATACATTCTCCCCCTTTTTGGCATTTAAACACTTATCATTAATAAGATTTATCATTATCTACCCCTTTTGGCATTTGATCATTTCTTTTTAATAAAGGTCATATAAGAATTAGTATGCATACTTATGACCTTGGAGTGGAATATGAAGAACTTTAAGCCAAATAAGAAGCAAATGCAAGAAGAAGATACCACTTGAAAAGATTAGCAATAAAAATAAATATGGATACCACTTGTAAATAAGATACAAGCATAAAACACAAAGAAAAGGGGTAAACCACTTGTTATTTGAAACACATTCAAATAACTCACTCCTCATTTTATTAGGCTTTGCAAAATTTGCAACATGATTCTTTCGAAGAATCCAATAATTTTGCCTAATAGGATTAAACGAGGAACCCTAAAAGAATAGATACCAATTGAGAAAATAGATACCACTTTAAATCTATCTCAAGGGTTTTGCTTGAAAATCCAAAAGAAATGAGCATTTTCAATTTTGAAATGAAGAACAATGCTCAACTTGAGATTTTCCTCTTTTATGTATTTCAACACATAAAGATTCTCACACAGAGAAGTCTTAGGCGGTTGAACTTACAATTTTAGCATGAGAGGAAAACATCTTAATCTAGAATGTGGGTATCGAAAAGATACTACAAAGAGGCAATGAAATACCACTTGTAGGAAATAATTGAATTCAATGATACCACTTAAAAAGGAAATCAAATAATCAAGGATATCACTAGAAGAGATGAACAATAAGAACCATGATACCACTTGGAGAAAAGACTCTCAAATATACCACCTGTAAGCATATGGCTGAATAAATGCTCAATTGATACCACTTAGGATCAACTCACGAAGAATTGATACCACTTGAATGAATTATCGATAAATCGATGGGTATCAGAGCAATATAATCAAAGCAATACACTTACGGGTATCAAAAGCTGAAAAACTCAATGATAGATCAAGAAAAAGCCAAAAAGATTGAGTATCAGAGCACATTAAAGACATGATACCACTTGGAAGCAATTAAGTGCCCAAAACTTGCAATGAATAAACTCCCCAAGTTGTTCAACGAATGAAACATGGAGTTATTTGCATTTGAATTGCACAAGTTTTGTCTTTTCAAAAAGATCAAGTGAATATCACTCTTTAAGTTAATTAAAGTGCTCAAAATGATACTTCTTGAAAACTCGATCAAATGATTTTTAGAATTTTTCAAATTTTGCACAAATGAACTTTGGGATCACAAGAAACTTTTCCAAAAAGAATTTTTGAAAAATCAAATTCTAATTAAAAGATATCCCAAAGCAAAGTTCGAGAAATTAGAAAAAAAATAGTGCCAAACTGCCAAGGCCGGTATGACCGCTCCACAAGGCCGGTCATATCAAGAAGTCCCGATCATACTGCTAGGTGCAGATACCGGTTCGACCGATCGAAAAATAGTCTTTTTGCAAATTTTGGCAAAAACGATTCAAATGAAGTCCAATTGATTTGAAAATTTTTACAAAAATGAACTTTGGACTAATTAGAAGGTTTTGCAAAAAGAATTTTCTCAAAATTAATTTTATTTTGAAAGATATGGCAATTTGCGCTTTGAGGCATAAAAGGAAATTGATTTTCACGAAAAGCCTCAAAATAAAATTCAATTTGAATTTCATGCAATTTTGATTTTCATGGCCTAGATTGGTGTATCAAGAATGTTTATAGCCAAGTTTTAATATGAAATCCAACTTGAATGCCATGATTTTGGCATATTGCTAAATTAGGCTATTTTGGATTAAATCAAATCATTTTTGAGCCAAATTAGATTTCAACATAGTATTTTCATTTTGAAAGCTTGTAAAACATTTGAAATATATAATAGAATACTTTTACAAAGCTTTTCACAAATTTAGGTCCTTTAAATTCAGTTTTTGACTTTTGATCTAAATAGTCCAATTAAGAAGCAATAAAGAGCAAAGTCAAAAATCAATCAACACAAGAATTCAAATTGAAGCAAGGGTAAGATATATGGATTAGAATTTTGTGTATGAGTCTAAAAATATCATTTTGAATCAACTTTTGTGTAGAATTTTGTTTCAAATGATGAAACTCACTAAGTGCAATAGTATGACCATTATGGGTCTAGTATAGTTTTTCGGCGAGTTTCAAAATCAAATAACTTTTGCTAGGTTGGTCTTTTGAAAAACTTTTGAACACGAAAGTTGTTAAGAATGACCAACTCTAGGATTTTTGTTTTAGAAATACTTTCAAAATCTTTTTGCTTTTATTTCTATGAAAATTATAAGTTTAAATCCAAAATAAGATACTAGTAACTAGATTATGGGCTTGAAACTCATTTTCTTTTCAAATTAGATTTTGTGAAGCCAAAACCTTTGAAAAACATTTTGAAAACATTTTTATACATTTTTCAACTAGTTTTTCACAAGAATACTAATAGTTTACAAAAAAATTTTGACTTTTGGCTAAATGGTTGATTTTGAAATTATATATAGACACTTATATTAATATGGGCACACTGAAAGGGCAGGTGATGTCGCCTAGAGGGGGGGTGAATAGGCGAATTACAATTTTACAATTTAAAATGCAGCGGAAATAAAACACCCAAAGTTTTCAGTCCGGAGTGTCCGGGGATTTTATCCGGATACTCCGGTATATATGTCCGGACTATCCGGGTTTTAGGTTCGGACACTCCGGATTGGAGACTTTGAATGGCCGAGGGGGTCAGCCCGGACTCTCCGGACTTTTACTTCGGATACTCCGGTATATATGTCCGGACTATTCGGGGTAATTGTGCGGATACTCCGGGTTGGGCACCTCGGGATGAAATTTGAAATTTCTCCAACTTTTAAACAATCTACTTGAACACGAAGATGATAAACACTAGCAGGAACCTAGACCAAGTGGATGCCTAGCGAGAAACTCAATAATCAAATAAATCGGGCAATTTCAAGATTCAAAAACAAATGCTCTAGCAAGAATAAAAATAAGCAAGTATGAGAAGCAAACTTGGAGACGATGATTTTTCACCCGAAGTTCGGATCCTTGAGGGGATCCTACGTCTCCGTTGAGGCGGCTCGGTCACACTTGAGCAGGGGTCTCTTTCAACCCTTTTCCTCCGGTGTTGCACTTGCACTCATGGCCGGTCACCCAAGACACGGGGGTTTCTTTCAACCCGCTAGCCTCCCGGTGTTGCACCTTGCACTCGCCGGCTTCACTTCTTGATTCCTTCCCTTGCAGAGGCGGAATCAAACCTTCACAAACTTCCTACGGCCCACCACACGAAGAACCGGTGGCTCGTAGGCGACCTCCTAGCCGTCTAGGAGTCCTCAACCTCCAAGAGTAACAAATGCTCACGAAGAACAAGCTTGGAGATGAAATCAAGTGCTCAATAACTCAAATCACACTCAACACGAGCACTACCCTCTCTCACACCCAACCCTTCACTCAAAGGGGATCACTAAGATCTAGGGTTAGAGGGGCCTTTTGGGAGCTTAAGATCACTAAGAATACACCTCAAAACACCAAGGAACCAGCCCAAAAACTCTCTACCAACGGCTACCCAAGAGGGGGCTTTAAATAGAAGTCCCCAAAAAACTAGCCGTTTGAACTGCGCAAAGTCCGGATACTCCGGACAATTTTTACCCCGGAGTGTCCGGACTAAATGTCCGGATACTCCGGAATCATCCGGATACTCCGGACTGGACTCAGCAGCCCGACGAAAACGAGCATAACTTTTGACTCCGGACTCCGATTTGAGTGATTTTGGACTCTATTGAAAGCTAAGAACAAGGGCTACACAACCAACAAGGTCTCACTATCCAAATCTCAAAGGATAAATCCAGATTTCACCAAGAATCTAAGAGAGACCAATAATTCTCACTTTCCGGCAACACCAAAACCACTCTTTTTCTAAGTTTCACAAGGATGGATCACTTGAGCACTTGACACATCTAAAAGTCATTCAATGGAGCATCCCTCTTAATAGTACGGCAATCCTTAGACTCAAATTAAATCAAAGATAATACAAGTCTTACATTCAATCCGCATGCCGTCTTCTCCGTGGATGCAATGTGCATGATGTCTTTTACCAAATGATTGATGACATCTTCGCCTTGTCCAACTTGACTCGATTCACCTCATGAGACTCTCGTCCTATCGACCTTGACTTGATCATCCTCTCTGACGATCTCCACGCCAAGTCGATCTTGACTTAGTCCTCAACTCTTGGTGACACCGCCGTCTTGTTGACCTCGGCTTAACGGTCATCCTTCAAGATACATTGTTCATCATGCACACACGGGACCTAATTCTTTCCAAACCACTCATGAAAAGCATTAGTCCCAAAAGCTCAATAGATATGAAAAAATTGATATTTGTGAGCAGTTGATTACCACAAGTGTTTCATATAAAGAGGCACAATATAACTGGAAACACTTGACATAAGAAATGTTCTCTACTAAGTGCATCATGATGAATATGTACTTAATCTATATGCACTAGAGAGATGATTGCCAATATGATTAATCAATTAAATCATGGTAAGGATCACAGTCTTTACTTAAATGAAGCACATGATAGAATATACACGAATTGTACATGTGCAATTAATATTTGGAATAAGAGTAAATATGTGATCCAACACTAGATTAAACTTCACTAAGAGAATTGCATGAGAAGATATACAACTAAAACATGCATGCACCAAGTCAATCTATAGTAATATGAAGTTTAACTCTAGTTAATATATGCATACTAAAAACAAAGCACATAAAGAACTCAAATGAATACATATGCATGAATAAATATGACATGAACCAATGTGCATATATATAATCAACATACTACTTGGAGTTCACTATGCATTTGCACAAAAGGAATGCAATAACAAATATGGAAGGGATACCGAGATTGCATACCTTATCTTTGCTTAACCATCTACTTGATTTTCCTCTAAATAGATGAGACTAATACACTAATACTCAACTTGGCAATAAACATGTTAGTCTCATTAGCAATATAATCATATTAGAGGTTTGTCATTTGTTAAGCACTAAGTTAAGCATTTACACAATTACATAGATTGTCATTATATGCGTTTGTCATTAATCACCAAAATAACATAAGTGCCTAGATGCACTTTCACACACGTAGGGATGTGGTACACATGAATATGAATTAACACTCCCCCTAAATGTGCCACTACTAACTTGCTCAAGATTTGCAATAAGAGAATAGATGAGAGGCGAGAGCAAGTGTTCATAACAAGTAATCTAAATTGATTCTCATTAAAATTTCATTATAACCTACACAAGGCTATAAGGCACAAAATTAATCAATTTAAATTCTTGTTACCGAGATGGCATTGGCTCATGATGGACTTGATTATCTTCATGCTTGACACCACTTGTAGACAAATGTAGTCCTTCTCCTCTTGAGTGTGCAAGCGTCCAATCCATCTCGAAATGCCTAAAAATCTTTTAGGCGGTTTTTGGTACCCAATCCTTGTTGGGTCTGACAATGTTAGTCACAATTGTTTTAGGAACCCAAATGGTCCTAACTTTAGCATTATTGAATTGACTAACATGACTAGAAGTAGTTTTGCGATTATTATTCCTCCTAAGCAAAGTATTTGGATTTAAGTGAGAGGACTTAGGTGGGCATTTAAACTTTGCAAAACTACTTCTAGTTTGATCTCTTCTAAACATATGATAATTATGATTATGCATCGACTTAGAGGATCTAGCAAATCTAGCAAATGTTTTGCTATTGTTATTTTTCCTAAGCAATGTATTTGAATTGAATTGAGTGGGCTTAGGAGTCCTAACAATTTTGTCAAATCCATTTCTAGATTTACTCTTCCTATGCAAATGATTATTATCAATTTTAGCCGGCATAGGGGATTTGACAAGACATTGCCCTTCTTGTCCTTTCTAAGCAAATAATTTTTATTTACAATAATAGGCTTAGGAGTTATACCTTTGGGACAATCCTTACCGAAATGTCCCTTTTCCCGGCAATTGAAGCATGTCACGCTATTTGGCCCTCTCTTGACTGATTTGACTTGCTCCTTGCCAGCTTGCCTCATTGTTGGTGTTGTGGCTTGGTTATCCACTTGATCAGGGCACACGGAGGCAAGGTGGCCCTTCTTGTTGCAAGCGAAGCATTTGATTGTCTTCGTGTGTCTTGCATTATGCCTCGTCTTGCTATTCTCCCTCTTGGAGTTGTAGCTGAGTCCTCGCTTATCTTGAGGCGCCCTTGGCTTGCTCAAGATCTCGTCGAGGAGGGCTTTACCCTTTACGCACCTCTTCAAGTCATTTTCCAATTTAATGACTTGGGCCTTGAGCTCTTTGTTTTCCTCTACAAGGTTAGTCTCACAAGACATAGAGGAAGTAATAGCGATAGAATTTGAGCAACAAGGTGTATCAATTAAGTCTTCACAAGAGGTGGACATCTCAATTTTTTGATGAAGTATTTGAATTGACATTTAAGTAAGGCATTTCATCAATTAAATTACATGAAATTCCTATATCCACCTTAGGCTTATAAATTTCTTTGAGAAGGAGAGATTCATGATTTTCTTTAAGCATATTATAATCACTTTGAAGTGATTCATGTTCAAGCTTTAAAATCTTATATTTTGTTTTCTCCTTCCCAAGATAATTATTGAGCTCCTCTAACATGTTCATTAATTCATCATAAGAGGGCTCATCTTCGTCGTCACTTACCTCATTTTTACCTTTCGCCATGAAGCAACGAATTCTTGATGGGAGTGAATATTCGTCGTCGCTTGAGGCGGAGGTTGAGGTTGATGGAGATGTCGGTTCATCACTTGAAGTTGACGTTGAATGATCATCAACCGATATTTCCTCTTCAATGCAATCCTCAATTGATGATGTGGATGATTCAAATAAATCTTGAAGCTTAATCCACATTTCATGAGCGCTCTTGAGATTGCATATAAGATGAAATATTTCTACGCTCACAAAACTAAAAATGGCATTAGTTGCTTGAGCGTCGAGATGTAGGCATTTCTCCTCTCCTTTAGTTGGAGCAATATCATTTATAGGAGAAGAAAGGCCGACATCTACGATCCACCATATTTGTGGGCTCATGGATTTAAAATGACTAATCATAAATATTTTCCATGAAGCATAATTAGAGTCATCAAATATATATGAATCGGTGGAGTGCACTAACCCTCTATTTGCCATCCTTTTTACTCTCTAAACGGTTAAGCCTAAAATGAGAGTGACCGTGGCTCTGATACCACTTGTAGGGTCGAGGATGCGCCTAGAGGGGGGTGAATAGGCGATTATAAAAATTCGATCGCTCACTAACAATTCGCTCTACTCCACCCCTATGACAAAACCTAATCAATTTATATATGCGGAAGCGATAAAAAGGTTTTGAAAATTTAAAGCCTAAATCAACTAGGCTCACTAGTGCACTAACTAAATTATGTCTCTATGTATGAATTGCTAAATTGATCAAATCAATAATACTAAGCAATTCTAATTCAAGCAATCAATAATATGCAAAAGATAAATACTTGAATGTAAAGAGACAAGGGACAACCAATATTTTTCCGTGGTGTTCGGAGACTTGCCGGTCTCCCCTAGTCCACGTTGAGGCAAGCCCACACTTGGACCGGCTCCCACTCGAGCACCCGCCTCTTTCCACTAGTCGTGGTTTTTCACGCTCGCGCGTAGGCTCAACTCGAACCTTCACAAACTTCGCCGGGGCTTCTCACACCTCGAGAGCACCCGCGCACGACGCCTACGCCGTCTAGGAGTCGGCAACCTCCAAGAGTAACAAGCCGCTCCACGCTTGACCTTCACCGAGCACAACACATGCGCTCCGGTGATCACCAAGTGCAACACATGCACAAGGATCCCCTCAAGTGCAACACATGCACAAGAGCTCACTCAAACCACTCCTAATTGCAACACATGCAATTAGTCCACTCTTAAGCTCAAGAATCAAATTTGAGGAGTGAAACACATGCAACCACCTCCCAAACACTTAAACACAGTAACAACACCTGCCCCAAGCCCCCCAAGGGGGTATTTATAGCCCCCACCAAAGAAACTAGCCGTTTGGGGGCGAAATGGGCAAACTTCGACAAAGTCGGTCATCTGGGACCTTCCCAGTCATCTAGCCCTCACAGACTAACTGGTCGGATTTTCGGATCAGATTGCAGTGATCACACACTGCGGCGATCCTCTCAGACTGGCCGGTCATACCGCCCACACAAAATCAGCAAACACCGAAAATCAGACGCTCTGGAGAAAAAGCACCGGAGGGGGGGGGCGGTCATACCGCCCGGCCGGTATGACCGCATGAGGCCCGGTCATACCGCCCTTGATAGACCCGGCTCCGGTTTTTCGCGAATTCTTCTCCAACAAACCGAAAACCCATTCCTTGAGCCCACAAGTGATCAACACATGATCAAACACACGTGCAAAACACATTTGCACCAATTTAGCTCATGCTCAAGGAATTGCAACCAAATTGCGAAAACACATTTCGCAAACAAACACCGAACTTACGCAATCAACCCTCTAGCCATGTAAGGATCAACACATGATCCCGACACTTTGCAAAACACATTTGCAAATGCCAACACATGCTCTAGGATCGAAACGCATAACTCCAACGCTTATTTGCAATACACATTTGCACAACCGCAACCAACTCCAAATGGCGAAAACACATTTCACCAAAAACAACTCAAGATCTATTTGCAAAACGTATTAAGCAAATCAAACTTGAGTTTATGAGATTAATCCCCCTAGCCATGTGAAGGTCAACACAAGACCCGGTCAACTTGCCAACATCCGTTGCAAGCCCCACTCACATGCTCTCGGGATTAGGACTCATAAACCTCAAATTATTCGCTGTGAACTTGCAAATAACACAATAAACACTTTCATGCTTGAGCACTACTCTTTGCAACACATGCAAAAGTCTAGCTCCAAGCAACAACAAAACAAGATGCATGAACTCTCTAATTGCAACACATGCAATTCTCTAGTTCCATGCAACACCGAATCAAACTCTATACTAATCCAAATCACATGTATGAGCTCTTTACTCGCAACACATGCAAGCCTCTAGCTCCATACAAACACACAACATAAAATCATGCTTGAGCTCTCTCCTTTTGCAACACATGCAAAACTCTAGCTCCAAGCAACCACAGGGTTTTTGAAAGATGTTTTGCGAACCAAAACATGAAGCTTCAACATTTGCAACACATGCAAAAGTGAACTTCACGCAAAAGCCAATGCATACGGCTTATCCTATTTGCAACACATGCAAATCAAAGCATAATGCGAAAACCAAATGCATATACTCTTTCATCTTTGCAACACATGCAAATCAGAGCATAAACCAAACAACCAAGCATAACTTTTAACCCATTTGAAACACATGCCAAATGGTTAAACTTTATGCAAAAACCAAATCAACATGATTTGAGCTTGAGTGAACGTGGATTGAGATCATCAACATATGATGAAGCTCAAGCGAAAGAGGCAACCCCTCTTAATAGTACGGCGGTAAAACCCTAGACTCAAAGACTACAAAAATCCTTAGCCTATCTAGTTATACCTTCTGCCGCCGCACGCAATCCCCTTTGGGGTCTTTATGATCTTCGCATATTTGCTCCCCCGGGATATCACTCGACTCCTCTTCGGGATTCACTCTTGACGCCCATCAACTCATGATGCCGTCCTTGTCCCGTTCTCATCATCTCATTCATCTTTGGACCTAACTCAATCACAACTCATAAAACTTGTTAGTCCAAGATGCATGGTTGTCTCAATTATCTCATGCACTCCATTAACACATAATGGATGCCTTTAGATCAATTGAGCACAACCTAAATCAATTTGAATGATTTAATTGTGTCTTAAGTATAATAATGCAACTCATGCTTTATTATACTTAAGAGCTATTCATTTGTCCTTAATTAATCAAGGAACACCATCAACACATGATGAAATGTTCTTTAATGATTAATCACGACAAATGAACTCAATTTAAATTATCATTTAAATTGATGCGAGTATATATTAACTACACAAGTTTTCATATACTCATGTTGATGAGAAGTAATGATCCATTATGTGTAAACTATATGGAAATGGTCATTACTCTAAATCATCAACTATAGAAGACACTCCACATGTATATGTGCATAAGTATGATTTACTTGGATATAATATGCACACATTCACTTTGATCATATTGGAGTATATCCTATATTACCATGAGTATACTAATAACTCGGCAATTCAAATATATACTCAAGGATTTTAGTTTCTTTGTCTTGATCCTTAACTGTGTCAATAAAGAATTGATCAATACAAAGAGACTTTCAAGTTAAACTACAAACTCCCCCTAAGTATGTGCATCCACGTAATATATGGATTGGGAAACATGATGCACATTTTGTGGTTATTGTAACGGGGACATTTATATTTTAACTTGAATCCAAAGTATGCAACTAATACAAAAGGAAATACGCATACATACATTGGGTTTTTCATTTTTCAATGTGATGAGACTAATCAAAGATATTCTAATAAACAGGTTAGTCTCGATGTAAGATTTGTCATTAATAACAAAATCACATTAAATGGATAATCTCAATATTAGATTTGTCATTAACACCAAAACCATAATTAATGAAGGTTGAACTTACAATCTCCCCCTTTTTGGTGATTAATGACAAATCCAAGCTTAATGAGCACATTTGGATTAAAATTAACATGTTGAGAGAATTTAAGCTAATTGAACGCATATGCATATTAATTCTCCCCTTAATCAATTAAGCTCACTTTTTAACCAAATGATAATTAAGCTTCCTACTTCTCCCCCTTTTTGGCATTTAAACACTTATCATTAATAAGATTTATCATTATCTACCCCTTTTGGCATTTGATCATTTCTTTTTAATGAAGGTCATATAAGAATTAGTATGCATACTTATGACCTTGGAGTGGAATATGAAGAACTTTAAGCCAAATAAGAAGCAAATGCAAGAAGAAGATACCACTTGAAAAGATTAGCAATAAAAATAAATATGGATACCACTTGTAAATAAGATACAAGCATAAAAAGCAAAGAAAAGGGGTAAACCACTTGTTATTTGAAATACATTCAAATAACTCACTCCTCATTTTATTAGGCTTTGCAAAATTTGCAACATGATTCTTTCGAAGAATCCAATAATTTTGCCTAATAGGATTAAACGAGGAACCCTAAAAGAATAGATACCAATTGAGAAAATAGATACCACTTTAAATCTATCTCAAGGGTTTTGCTTGAAAATCCAAAAAAATGAGCATTTTTAATTTTTAAATGAAGAACAATGCTCAACTTGAGATTTTCCTCTTTTATGTATTTCAATACATAAAGATTCTCCACACGAGAAGTCTTAGGCGGTTGAACTTACAATTTTAGCATGAGAGGAAAACATCTTAATCTAGAATGTGGGTATCGAAAAGATACTACAAAGAGGCAATGAAATACCACTTGTAGGAAATAATTGAATTCAATGATACCACTTAAAAAGGAAATCAAATAATCAAGGATATCACTAGAAGAGATGAACAATAAGAACCATGATACCACTTGGAGAAAAGAATCTCAAATATACCACTTGTAAGCATATGGATGAATAAATGCTCAATTGATACCACTTAGGATCAACTCACGAAGAATTGATACCACTTGAATGAATTATCAATAAATCGATGGGTATCAGAGCAATATAATCAAAGCAATACACTTACGGGTATCAAAAGCTGAAAAACTCAATGATAGATCAAGAAAAATCCAAAAAGATTGAGTATCAGAGCACATTAAAGACATGATACATCCTTTTCAAAGGGTCAGACAATAAACAGTTGCAATGCTTGGCTCGGGGACAATCTAGTGAAATCGTGACATTCAAGGGGTACGAGATAAATGGTTACACATTCTACACTAGATTCCAGGATAACAAGAGCACTAACCAGAATAGCGGTGTTTGTATAGACGCCGAAGACAACAAAGGCAAGGTGGATACATATTATGGTTTCATAGAAGAGATATGGGAGCTCGACTATGGAAACTCAAGCTTTGGTAGAGATTCCCTAGATTGAAATATTGGAACGGAATTCTGCCCTTCCCCCACCACTCTCCTTTCTCCAGGCCTACCATCAAACACCTAAAGAACATGGGACCCTTCTGACTTACTTGCGCCTGTAGGTAGGGGTGCAAACGGATCGGATACGGACGGATTTCGCTCATTCCGTATCCTATTCCAAATTTTTTCTCGGATATAGAATCGGATACGGACAGTTCCGGATTCGAATCTGAATCGGATTACTTGATCGCGAATACGGAGCGAATCTGATCGTTAGGATACGGTTAGTCTCGATTCTGAATAGTTAGTCGGATAATCGTGAAAGCAGAAACCATATATGTCGCGCATATTAAAATCAATTAACCATACACAAAACTTTACTAGAACCTTGGAGATATATAAGTGTTTCAAATTCAATAATAGTTGCCTTCCCTATATAAGAATAATATGCAGCCAAGTATAATTCCAACCAACATATGAACTTATATGATGTAGAATGTTTATGTTTATCGGATCTGTTATCGGATATCTATTGCACTCATTTACACTGATATTTTTCGGATATCTCGGATATGCGGATATAGATCGGATACGGATCGGATACTTCTCTTCCCATATCCTACCCCATATTTTTTTCGGATAGGCGATTCGATTGGATCGAATCCGGATATAATCGGATATAACCGGATATCATTTTTCGGATTCGAATCGGATTTTAAACGAATTCGGTCTTGATCGGTCGGGAAGTATCCGCTCCGTTTGCACCCCTACCTGTAGGAAGTCCAATTATTCCCTTCCCATTCCCTATCACTTGTTCTTAATCCTGATGACCATTCACCACTATCGCTTCTTCGCTTGGTGGGAATGACTGGAAATGCGATGTGATCGAGGGCAACACCGGATGAGACGGGTTTGGCTCAACTGCCACAGAACGCGCCTCCAACACTTCCACTCTCCCTTGCATTGTCTCTACCTTGGAACGAACTTCCCCAACCTTCGATTTCACGCCCTGAACATCATCTAAAATCTGTTTCAACAGAGCATTCGTTCCTTCCAACTGGTTCTCCACCGACGCCATGGCCGTGGACATCTTCGTCTCCAATTGCAACTGTTTCTTCCGTGGAGCCAGAATGGAATGTAGCTCTGATACCAAGTGTGATGTTCATCTAAAAATCAGAGAGGAGTTTGGGATTAGGGAGAAAGAAAGGGGAGAAGAAAACAGATAGAACATGGGGAAGTTGCTGTGTTTCATTAGTCGCCCCTTGCACAAGTCATACCCGGGTTTATATACTCCCATTACATACGCTTACCAGTGGGACCAGCAACCACGCCAACTAAGTAATGAACTCAATAATCCTAATGACTTGTGTCCGGACGTCCGGAATTTTTGGACACAGTGCAACATTTTTTTCATACGGGTGCAACATTTTCCTTCGACAAACAGTGAATTTCGCTACCGTAAACAGATGTTGCAAGAGTTCAAAAAATATGTTCTATACGTAAGAAAAAAATATTGCACGCGTAGAAAAAAATGTTGCAAGAGACGTCCGACGAGATAAACAGTAATCGGACGTCTGATCCCTAGTATCTCCCCTCAAGAATACACCCACGCAACACTACATCACTGCTCTGCTTCAGTTTGCATTCTTGCCGCTTCTATGCCTCCGCGCGTACTACTCCCCGTCCGGCACATAACAAGCTAAAAGCATATCAAGTGGCTTGCGCGATATAAATCCTCATCTCTTGATCCGATCGCGCCGCGTTCGCCGCAAGTCGTCATTCTCCTCGCCATCGCACAGCTCCCATAGCTGTCGCCGTCGCCGCCCTTGTCCCAAATCGCCTCGTGGTCCTGCCCTTCCCCGTGGGCCATCGCTGCCATCACTGAGCCCCTTGATTTCTTCCCCACAAACCCCACCCAGAATGACGGCATCCCAGAGGCCAAGAACGAGGACGGCGTCGAGGTGCGCCCCGGAGACGGCGCGCGCCACGCACACGTTCAGGATCACCGGCTACAGCCTGCACAAGGGCCTCGGCGCCGGAAGTTCATCTGGTCGGCCCCCTTTGCCGTTGGCGGCTACATCTGGCGCATCATCTACTATCCCGACGGGGATGGCAGGGAGGGCAGTGGAGACTACATCTCCATCTACCTAGCTCGAGCTCATGAGCGAATCCACCGGCGTGAGGGTGCTCCTTGATCTGAGGCTGGTCAATCAGGCCACTGGGCTATCGTCGATGGTGTTCTCCAAGGCTTGCGTCTTCAGGACCACGGTTAAAGGAAACCGGGCCAGTGGCAAGGCCAGGTTCAAGAAGAGGAGCGAGCTGGAAGCGTCGCCATACCTACGGGTGGCGGAGACCACCGTGATCGAGTGTGATGTCACTGTTCTTTAGCAGCCACGGGTGCGGAGACCGCCGTGACCTATGAGGTTCAGGTGCCCCCATCAGACTTGTCGGGAAATTTTGGGAAATTGCTGGAGGGGAAGAAAAGGAGCAGATGCGAATTTCTGTTAGCCATAATCTTGTTGCATAATAAATTTATGTCATGTCAACTAGTTAATTAGATTTATTTGCTTGAGTATGTAACGTAGCAGCATGCATTAGTTTGGAAGTATTGTGTGTGCATGCATGCATTAATTAGCTAGGCAGGGAAAGAATCAGTCACATGCATGCATGGCAGTATGGCACTAGACTAAGTTCAAGGCTGCGTGAAGGAAGAGATCCATGCGTCTGCTCAGGTCAGGTGATGTGAAGGAAGAGGTCAGCCAAAGACTTGTTCCAGCGTGCATGCATGCAAAATAATCGGATCTCAGCACATGGACGTTGTGGCCAAGTCTCCAGGAGTTGAGCGCACGTCCTGAACGGCTGCTTCTGCATCAAGTCTCCACATGTGTGTATATAATCTTGTACAAGGGATGCTTAAGGGATAGAGCTAGGAAACCAAAGAACGGCGCTAACTCAAGTCCGTTGTAATCTTGAGTCCGTAGACGTCTCCAAAGGTGTGTTCCTTGTACTCTCGGTGAGCTAAGTGCAAGAATATATACAAGTGTGTGTTCTTTGTGTATAGCCCTTGTGTTGTTTGTCCACGTGTTCATGTGTGTTTGATCTTGGGAATTCCAACAATTTCAAGGTTGAAGGGGAGGTTTTCGCTGCCCACAAGACTGTGCTCGCAGTGAGATCGCCAGTCTACAAGGCGATGCTCTACGGGCCAATTGGGGAAAACAAAAGAGAGTACATGCCATTGGAGACATGCAGCCCGCTGTCTTCAGGGCGTTGCTTCACTTCATCTACACCGATTCGTCGCCTGCCATGGTGATCTCGACGGTGATGACAATAAAGAAATGGTTAAGCACTTGCTTGTGGCTACAGATAGGTATGCCATGGAAAGGCTGAAGCTGATTTGCGAACGAATTCTTTGCAATAGTCTTGATGTTGAGGCTGTGGCGACTACGTTGGCTCTGGCTGACCAACATCATTGCAGCAATCTCAAAGATGCGTGCATTGAATTTATCAACTCTTCAAATAGAATGGAGGATGTGGTGGCAATTCAAGGGTATGTGCACCTCAAAAGAGCATGCCCTGCTTTCTTAGTAGATATGTTAGAGAAAGTAAAGTATCGCAAAATTTAGGGTCTGTTTGTTTTAGCTTTAGATTCTTTAAAAATTGATTCTGGATTGTGATGGTACATAAGCTAATTTTTTTAAAAGTTAGGATCCAAAAATACATATAAAGTGGATTGTGGATTCTAGTTTATATAGGTGGGCTAGATTGTGAAAATAGAATTCTGGAATCGGGATGTTAGTTTTTTATTATACTTTTAGGGCCAGAATCAAAAGCAAAAACAAGTAGACTCTTAGAATGCTCATCTTGGGTAAACTTCTAAATAATTACCTTAGTTAATACATAGACATTTGAGATGAACTTATCGTGTTCTTTAATTAGTTTTCAGAGATTATTTGGAGGAGTTATGTAGTAGTTGCAAAATGTCTGTCTTTAATGTGGTGATTGCCTCAACCTATATAAATCTACACTAGCTCTCTAGTTCTCTCTAAGTTGTGTTGATCTTCTTACTAAGAAATGCATTTAATGTGATAAATGTTACTTTTATGTCCTGTTTAATGTTTCACAGAAGTGAGTGATTAGCCAGTTAACAATCAAAGATCTTTTGGAGAAGGATAGGTTTTGTAGTGTGTTTGTCTTGTATGTGGTGATTGGCTTAACCTATGTATGAATATACACTAGCTCGGTAGCTTTCTCTAAGATATTTTGATATACTTACTAAGCAAAACATTTTACTTTGTCAACATTTTCTTGTGTTCGCTTTTAATTTCTCAAAGCAGTGAGTGATTTGTCAGTCTAATATCAATCGTAAGTGTCACCTTTGCCACATTATGTAAGACCCCAGATTTACCATCCGAAATCTCCTGTGTATTTCTGTATTAGTCCCAGATCAGTAGCTAGTACACACAGTCAAACAGTGATGAATCATCACTGAACAGAACGAAGTAATAGCATAAATATAAAGTACCAGCCACATAGCTATTTATTACATCTCCTGGTCACATGACCAGAGTTCACAGCAACGGAAACAAATAACAACAAGATAAAACACAAAAAACACCACAGGCGACGACTAGGAGCGCACGCTTAGTTATCTTATAGATCTTCAACGAACTCCTCGTCATAGAACTCATTGTCTTCGACTGCATCTTGGTAATTTTTTGATGACAAAATTTTGTGTAGCATGTGAGTACAAATGTACTCTGCAAGTCTGAAAAATTATGCAACATGTAGGGCTTTCCAAAGAGAGGCTTAATATGGTTCATTTTGCACAAAGCAAATTTTATTAAACAATATATGTATAATTTTTGTAAAGCAATTTTATCAATGGTTACACCCTTTATACGTGAAGAGAATGGTGAGAGGCCAGCATGGCCACGTGCCCCCTAAGCCTGCTTTGCAAAAAAGACCAACGTTTCTTCGAAATTACGTATAGGTCCTTCCGAATTATAAATAGGTCCTTTGTAATTTTTTGTGAGACAAAAAAATATTTTCTTTCTTCGCGTTTGGGTCTCTAGCGCGGTATTTTACGGAAAAACCTTACATGGCGAGAGGCCGCCAGCATGGCCACGTGCCCCCCAAGCCTACTTTGCAAAAAAGACCTCCGTTTCTTCGAAATTACGTATAGGTCCTTCCGAATTACAAATAGGTCCTTTGTAATTTTTTGTGAGACAAAAAAATATTTTCTTTCTTCGCGTTTGGATCCCTGGCGCGGTATTTTACGGAAAAAACTTACATTAATTTCGAATCGCGAATAAGCCATTTTCTAATTTTTCAGGATAGCGAACAGGTCCAAAAAAATAACAAACAGATCCCTGGTTCTTACGTTCAGGTCTTTTCTCCGTTTTTCCCGGGAAAAATATTTCCGTCACAAAAAAAATACGGAAAAAATGTTTTCGTCACAAAAAAAACGGCAAAAATGTTTTCACCGCAAAAAAAACACAGATTTATCGAAGGTTTATAGCAACTTATGGATTTGCCAACGGGTCATAACCGCGGTTTTTTTTAAAAAATGTGGATTCGTCCGAAGATTTATAGCGACCCGTGGATTCGCCGGCGGGTTCTATCGACCCGTTTTTTTAGAAAAAAACCCGGAAAAAATATTTACGCCATCCAAAAAAAAGGAAAAAATGTTTTCATCGCAAAAAAAACACAGATTTATCGAAGGTTTATAGCAACTTATGGATTTGCCAACGAGGTCATAACCGCGGTTTTTTTTAAAAAAAATGTGGATTCGTCCGAAGATTTATAGCGACCCGTGGATTCGCCGGCGGGTCCTATCGACCCGTTTTTTAAAAAAAAACCAGAAAAAATATTTACGCCATCCAAAAAAAAAAGGAAAAAATATTTTCATCGCAAAAAAAATACAGATTTATCGAAGGTTTATAGCAACTTATGGATTTGCCAACGGGTCATAACCGCGGTTTTTTTTAAAAAAATGTGGAATCGTCCGAAGATTTATAGCGACCCGTGGATTCGCCGTCGGGTCCTATCGACCCGTTTTTTAAAAAAAAACCCGAAAAAAATATTTACGCCATCCAAAAAAAGGAAAAAATGTTTTCATCATAAAAAACACAGTTCATCGAAGGTTTATAGCGACTTATGGATTTGTCACGGATCATAAGCTGCGTTTTTTTTAAAAAATATGGATTCGTCCGAAGCCCGTGTATTCGCCGGCGGGTCCTAACGACCCGTTTTTTTTAACAAACGCAACCAAAAAACAGAAAAAATGTTTTCGCCACCCAAAAAACCCGAAAAAAATGTTTTCGTCACCAAAACACACAGATTCATCGAAGGTTTATAGCAACTTATGGATTTGCCAACGGGTCATAACCGCGAGTTTTTTTTAAAAAATGTAGACCCGTTCGAAGATTTATAGCGACCCATAGATTCGTCGGCACGTCCTAACGACCCATTTTTTTTACAAACGCAACAAAAAAACCCGAAAAAAATGTTTTCGCCATCCAAAAAAAACCGGGAAAAAGTTTTTGTCACAAAAAAACACAGGTTCATCGAAGATTTTTCACCCTTTTTCCTCTAGGCTATTTTTCACCGATGGGTGGTTTTGCGAACATGTATTATTACTCAATGAGCGATATAGTATTAGGCTCAACAAAAGAAGGTTGTCATCTCGATATATTTTTCCCTTTTTCTCTAGACTATTTTTGAGCAAAGGAGTGGTTTTTAAAGTAAAAATTATTATTTTTTCGGCGTATACTATCGAAATTCAGCCGTAGCAGCAGTACGCGCTTATCTACCTAGTTATTTGTAACATTTGAATTTATATATACTCTAGTGAAGGTTCCGTCCACCAAACACTAGCTATTATGCTCTATTCACCACAATTTAAAAATGATCAGGGTTCCATCCACCCCATGGCTCCAACCGCCAAAGGCACACCCGAAAATTCCATCCACTCCCGGGTTCCCAAAACTCATTTTTAAAAAGAAAACATAAGACTACCAATGTGAAAACATCCTTCGCCGCCTTTGACCGTAGGCACGGCTATTCAAATAGTTTATTAATACTCTGCAGAGATTGTACACTTTACCCACAAGACATGATCGACTCTTGGTGCCATGCAATTAACACACTTCCTATGGTGTGTCGGCAGAGAGATCATGACAAGACCTTTACAATGTATCCATCTAACCCGACTCACCCGCTGAGGTTTTACCATTGTTAGGGTTCCATCCACCCAGTACAGAAGCCCCTTCTTGCGCCGTGTGGGAAAATACGACTTGCCTCCATCTGGCACCCACATTCCTTCATCTGGTGAGTCTAAATTAGGTTTCTACAAATTATTCAGCTAGGTCGTGCCCACTTTGACATGTGGTTATACTGTTGTGTTTAGTTTAGACAATCACAAGCGTTGATCCTTAAATTGATTAGGGCAGCTTTCACAAACCAGAACCAATGCTCCATCCGCACCCGCCCGACAAACCATTCTGCCCCAATCTAAACCATTTTTATTTTATTTTTATTTTACAATCACAGCAGCAATCACCTTGCTATAGTTTTGATAAAACACATTTCAACAATATTTTAGAATTTATTCCACCATAGGCATTTTGATCAATACAATTCTAAGCATAATCTAACGCACTAAACAAAATATATCACAACCTAATATGATTATGATATATCATAACAACCTAGGGTTACAAATAAGCATGGATTTCAATATCAAGATGGTAATAACAATTCGGATTAACTACCAACCTATATTTAACATCATCTTTATATAAATAGCAATGCATGTTATAAAACATTGTAAAACATTTGTAAATCATAGGATCAACGTGCGTCAAGGAGACTTGCCTTCATCTACGAGATGTGATCTTGTTTCTCGAAGGTCTTCCCTTAAATCGGCGACGACAACCGCTTTTGACTCTGGCGTAAAGCGAGCACGAAATGAATAAAATAAAATAAACACAAATTAAAAATTATAATAAAAATACTAGCAGATAGATCATGAATTTACAGCACTACAAACCGTATATACTTCTGCCCTTCAACTTCAAGTACGTGTTATCACAAACCTCTTGTTCTTGTATTTCTTAAGCCATTGATAGTACGATTAGCTACTTACGCATATGTTGCAATATACGAATAGGTTTCACTGGATCCTTCTAGTCATCGAGCTTGACAATGGCAGGATTATAGTTCATGACTCAAGAAGGAATCCAGTCCAAAAATACCAATGGTTCATTAACGTCCTTAACAGGACATTTGCTGCTCCAGCCTCACCGGGTGCGCGCACTCCAAGAGCAACTCATCGGCTTCATTGTCGACGAGGTTGTATCTCGAAATGGTGAGTTCCACGTAAGGTTTCCTGCGTTGGACACCGCTAAACTGATGACGACATCCACGTCGACCAAGGACATAAAGAGTGACGCATACAAGAAATGAGTTCGATAATCATTTTTTCATCATTCAAACTTATAGCGTCGGTTGCGTGTATGTACTTGTCCATTTTTACACTATTAAGTTCGTTTTTTGTGTCTTGAGCTAGCTTGTGAACATGTGTACAGTATGCATATGTAATATATATTTAATTGCATAAAAAACTCCTCCACTCATATTTAATTTTATGGTCAAAAGCGATATACAAAAACACCGGAAGAACATATTCTATAATACATATAATCGAAAACTCTCTCCACAACGGTTGGTGACTCCAACCGCTTCGATCTTTGCTCTCCACAAGCGGTTGGTAAGACTAACCGCTTCGATATCCTTCTCCTAGCGGTTTGTAACACGAACCGCCAGGAGTCCCCGCCGTGACGGCTCCATCAGCCCTCCCGAACACCTTCCCAACCGCTTCGGTGCCCGGCTAAGCGGTTGAAAGAACCGCTTGTGATACCCGATGGGTATCACACGCGATTGATTAGAAGCGGTTATAAAACCGCTTGTAAAGGGGGTTACGAACCGCTTGTCATAGCCGGTTCTGTAGTAGTGCCCGGAGAAGCACGCCTGCGGCTTCGACTTCAAGGCCGCCGGACGTGACGCCATCGCCCGCGCCAACCCGCTCATCAGGGGTGAGAAGCTGATCGACAGGATCTGATCGGCGACGATCGTCGTACATCGTGCATGCACAAGACGCCTCCCTGTTTGCCGTGCATGCTGTAGGCTTGCTAGCTAGGTTCCTTTGGTGCATGTATATAGTTCCTCAAGAATGAATTGTCGTGTTTAATATATAATTTCCTTGTATAATAGTAACTAGATAGAGAGACGTGCGATGCCGTATTCGGCGAAAAAATCTGAGTTAAATTTTTCTACAAAAATGCAATTTCGTTTTTTTGGCCGTGTTTTCTTTTAAATTGGCTGGCTAGGAGCCGTTGGTGAATTTGCGTAACATAATTTCAATCTTTTGTGTCGAAAGAACCGGCGCTCGTATTGAATTTGTGGAACTACAGGGTTTTTTTGCAAAACAACTAGCAAAAGGACTTGTTCGCGATTTTGGCATCTTTCGGGTCAAAAGAACTAGCATCCGTGATGATTTTGTGGAATCATGGGTTTTTTTGTAAAACAGCCTTGAAATGACCTGTTCGCAATTTTAGAATTTCTAGGGTTCTTTTTGCAAAATACTGGTGCAAGGACCTACTAGTGATTTCAGAATTCCTGGAGGGCTATTTTGCAAAAAAATGTATGGGCAGCTCTCCTTGAGCTCCAAACCTTCTGTGTATAATATATGCTAGGAAGTTTTTGCGGCGTGATACGCCGCGTGCGTTGTTTTTTTCGTAGAAACAATTTCGTTTTTTCTCAGCGGTGTTTTTTTCATAAAATCGTCGAGAAAGCGTAGAAAATGACTGAAAGGATATAAACACAATCTGTGAGATCATGTGATGAAAAATTGGTTGAATGGTGAAATTGGTATTGTAAAGTGATTTTGGTTATGGCATGTGTGGTGCTTGTGCATGTGCTATGTTGAGATGTTTTAATTATGCTGGTGATAGCATGATGGTTTTGCTTGATGCAATGCACTCGTGTGAGTGGTTGCATGGATTAACCTTGAGTCAAGTCGTGGACTTGTGCTCGGACCGGTTGTTGTTTATTAGGTGTGCGTGTGTTGTTCGAGGGCTAACGTGGTCGATGTGGGACCGAACTAGGTTCATAGAGGCGAGGTTCGGGACTAGGTTCGTGGAGGAATCGAGGTCCCGTGGTCGAGGATATCATGCGGGACGTTCGGGCTGAAGAACGGTGCACACGAAGGGTGGTTAGTCACGTGAGTGCGGCGGCGAACGTCTGGCGTGCATGTGTGAATTTTGGGTTGTATGCATATATTGGGCCATGTGTTATTGGGCCAAGTGGATATGCATACATGTATTAGGGTTTTGAGGTGTATAAAAACCCTGGAAAATATAATCAATAAAATGAAGTCTTTTGTGGCGGCCGGAGGTGGAGCCGTTTTTCATGCGTCACTTTTTTGGTTTGAGCGGCGGTTTAAGCTTCTGGCGAAAAGTCTCGCCGACTAGATATTCTCGTGTGGTTTCGCATGCATGCGAAAGGGCTGAGACACGGCCGTTTTAGTTCTTCTTTGGCGTGAAGAAACAAAAGCGTGGCGCATGCATGCATAACAGTATTTTGTTTGTCGTTCGGTCGTGTGGAAATTGAAGCTTCCTCTGGAGATTGATCGTGATTCATTGTCTCCTGGCGTGAGAAGAAAAAAGAAATCAGGCCGGTTTGCGTGAGTTTTTTCCTCGAGGCTTCGAGACGGCAGCGCAGAAGGAAGTTCGGACTTCTGTGCTGGGCGATGCTACAGTAATACGCGAAGCTACAGTATTCGGCACTACAGTAATCTCAATTGTTATTTTCGTTTATTTTTCTGTTCTTTGTTTTGCATGCATGTTTTGATTTTAGATTGAATCATTGTCCTTTTTATTCAACAAGTTTAATTTTGATTTGATCCATCTAAAACCTTCTTAGGGCATTAATTTAGTGTTACTCAAAGTTTTGTTGGTTAATCTTTTGTAGATTGTGATTAATCACGAAATTAGGGTTTGCTTGATTTTCGTCATATTCTATCACAGCAAGCTTGCAGGATTTATAATTTTTGATCCGTAGATCCGATCGACCTAATTCTTGTTGCGTTAGTTTTGGATTTTAATCTAGTTTATACAGTAAAAATTTTACATCAATCCGACGGTTGGATCTTCGGGAATTACGGTTTTAGTGAACATCTGTTAATCTGTTTTTGCTGAAACCGAGAGCAATATTTCATAATTGGTTAAGGGGGTTTTATGAATCAAGAAATTTTTTATTTTAGCTTCCGCACAATCATTCACCCCCCTCTGATTGCTAGTTTTGTATATTTCGATCCTACACAATCACTTTTTTTCATCTATCTAGGGTTCTCTCTCGAAGGATCTGTGGTTGCACTAAATTGAAAGGTTTGTTTTTGTGGAAAATAGTTGGAATGACGCAAACAAAATTACGCTAATTCTTTCGATATCTATTTAGGCCTGTTCGACGAAAGGTTCGCGATTTTTCTGAACCAGAAGGTCTTTTTCATTAAAAACCATGGGAAGGATTTACGCATAATCACATTTTTTATCACGAAAATAAGCTGTAATCCTAAAAAAACAGGCGCGGTATCTAGGGGTACCTGATAAAAAAAAGCAAATTTTCGGATTTTTGAGGACCTTTCCCAAAAAAAATGGATCTAAATGTGATTTCTGAAACTTTGGAGACTTATCTAGGGGCACATGGTAAAAAAACAAAATTTTGGATTTTCAGGGCCTTTTCGGTAGAAAAAAGTGGCCTAAACGCAATTTCCAAAACTTTGGAGGGCTTTTTTGCAAAAAAAAACCAGTGGGCGAAGATATGGACACGCGTCGTGCCCGCGCAAGCCCCGCGCGGCCGAGCCACACGTCGTGTGCGCAAAAATCAGTAGGGTCATGCGAGCGGGGATTCGAACCGGGGACCGAAGGCGCGAGAGCGAGCCGTGTAACCAATGCGCCACATGGCCGTTTTTGAAAAGAAACGGCGTTATAATATATAAGCTAGGCAAGCGTGGGAGACAAGGAGTGACGTGGCTCAACGGTCACGCACCGTATGCACGGCAGACGTGTTTATTGTAGCAAAAGGATGACGTGGAGCGTGGACGGAGATGGAACTCTTCAAACTTTATGTAAGGTATGATATTATTATTACAATTATTTGTCTGCGAGTAGTATGAGTACAATTAACGATGCCACCCTTGTAACTAGTTGATCTCGCCGTGCTTGAGGACATGAGCATGCATGCTGCACGCATATACGAGATGTCATATAAAGTTTATTTTTCCTTCTCACGTAACAATATGATCGAGCGTGGATGATTAAGCATAGGTCGATCTGCTTTTCGCGTACAGATGACTAAAACCTGATCTCATGTGTTATTAATTTGTTTTAGCAGGCACTACTACTGAATACATAGGATATATATATGTATATACACACCGAATGATTCGTATAACTGAAAAATGCTAATCATGTATTTTTTTATTCGTTCTGCGGAAACGCCAAACCACGTACGTATATACGTACGGATGTACATGTACAATCCATACCACACACTTTGCTTTGAGATTGGTACACGTGGCAAGGGGAATTCAGTCCAAAAAAATATTTCTTGATGGATCAAATACATCTCTCTTTTCTCTCTCCACAGACTTCCTCTCTCCCCCACCTCCACTGTAACACCTCGATTTTCTAGTGCAAGTATGGTAATTTATTTAGCATCGGAAACTCGAGAAAACCAAAAACAGATGACACCATAGCCCTACATCTCTTTACTCCTTTACAGTTTGTACAGGGCCAGATGTGTGGAGACCCTTCTTATGGGCGTAAAATAGCCGAGAAGATTTCGTATGTACAATATACTAGTTCCATGATTACGCATATTCACAACATTGTTATCACATCTATACAAATACTACTACAAAATACCACATCACAGACGGTTTAGAAAATCACATTACAGACGGTTTTGTGAACCGTCTGTAACAAAGTGTCAGTGATGACAATAGGTCATCACATACGGTTTTTGAACCGTCAGTGAAAATTACAGACGGTTATAGGCTAGAACCATCTGTGATAAGGACTCATCACACACTGTTCTAGCTGGTAATTTAAAAACACTAAATTAAGGGAGATTTCCCAGAATGTCACCCATCCTAATACTACTTTCGCCTAATAACGCTCAACTTTATAATTCTGATCGGATCCGAACGTTTTTAACACCACACGTGTGGTCTTCCCAAGAGGTCACCCAATCTATTACTACTCTTGTCCAAGTACGCTTAACTTCAAAGTTCTTATAAAATCCAGTACTTTAGTGGTGGTATGATAATATCTAACATATAGTGTGTCCCTTCTACTTTTAACCACGTG
Organism: Guadua angustifolia; assembly: GCA_036346375.1. NCBI lineage: Eukaryota > Viridiplantae > Streptophyta > Magnoliopsida > Poales > Poaceae > Guadua > Guadua angustifolia. The sequence goes on from JAYEVE010000666.1 coordinate 1,347,981, forward strand.
AAGCACTCGAACACCAATTTCCAATTATTTTAAATTAGCAAACTATAGAGGTAATTAGCAAAATTTAAAACTTTTAAATTTATTTTCTATACTTTTGACTATTAATGATGCTTGCAATATATGTGCTAGTAGAAAGAGAAGGGAAATGTTATTAGTTTAAGCAACCATTACTACACAAGAACCAATACAAAATATTAGCTAGGAGTGGGTCACAGCCATAACTACATAATCATGCACCAATCAAATCGCTTGATACATGCCTAGATGAGAGAGAAAGAGGGGGAGAGATTAATGATGGGCCCACCTGTAGTTACAATGCATTGAGAGCATTGTTTCTTATATTGTTATTATACGACATGACACATTTTTAGTAACAAACCATTGGGAGTGCACTAAATACTTGCATGATTTTAGCTAACGAAGAGAATCGGCTCTAAAAAAAACTTAAGGCATTTCGATCGTACTCGTTCCTATTGGCCGATTTTGCACTAGTGAAGAAAGACTTCGCCCAAAATTGCAGTATATAGTAAGACTAAAATTACATTTCTTCGTAATGTGCAATTTTTATACTATCATGGCGCAATTTTTATTTCGTTTGTTTTACATTACTAGGGTTAATAAAAATATCTCTAAACTTTTTTCATATTTTATATTTTGTAGGGATTCACCAAAGTCAAACATTTCGTCTAGACTATAATCTTTTATATTTTTCATTTTATTTGTATTTTTTATGGGTCACAAAAGTTAAACCTTTCGTTTAGGCTATGATTTTTTAATATATTTTGCAGATGTTTTTTTTTTAAAAATTTCAAATGGGACTAGCGCAGTATAAGATGGAACAAGGAGACCAGGCCTATCGTGCGGAAATTCAATCCCGCACGCAGCTGCGGTTCCAGACACCTCCGCGACCATCGGATTCGCGTTGAGATCCGTGCTCAGTTGGCTGCAAAACACTCATGTTTCAGTCGATTATCCCACCATAGGATCCTACCTCCTAGGCAAAAGGTTTAGTGAATTGTTACAAAATATAAATATAAATGAAGCTAAAAGTTGCAGTATAGTTATATTAAAATTTCACCCTAATTCATAGTGCAATTTTAGGCTTACTAATGTGCAATTTAGGTGAACTAAAAGTTGCAGTATAGTTGTACCAAAATTGCATTTTAGGCTTACTAAAGTGCAATTTTACGTGACAAAAATCGCCCGATGGCCCAAAAAGTGGTTAATAATGACTAACAGGTAAGTTATATTGACAAAAAAAAAGTCAAATTGGCTTATTATTAGCAAAACTAAAAATTGTCTCTGCGTGAATTAGAAAACAATAACAAATTAATGTACTATATATAGACTCAATGCGGTCGTGAGTCTATATACAGTGCCGCCTAAACAAAGGACACACCAAGATGAAATCAGTTCAACGGCCAACAGGTATGAAATCAGTACTAGATTTCTGGATCTTTACTGATGTAGTCACGAGTCCCGACGACGATGTGGATGAAGACGATGTAGTCAATGCAGTCAGAAAAATGATGATGTCGCCAACCTCGCGTCGACAAGATAACCAAGCTCACACCGGCGAGGTTCGCCGAGCTTGCAGATCATTCCATTTACAAATTAATAATTAGTCTCATTTACTCACTAGAGGTGGGCACTTGGATCGGACTCTTTTGGACCGGTCCAAAGCACGATGGAATGACTTGGTTCAAAGCCCGGCACGGCAGGCTCTGTGCCAGGCCGGCCTGGCATGCAACTGAAGCACGGGCTGTGTCGAGCCTGAGAATCAAGTACGATGGGCGACGCGGTCCGACGCGGCAAGAATGGAGACGAATCACGGATTAAGACCTGAAAGTTGGCAGATATTGTTGATTCAGGGCATCTTCAAGCATTGCATTTATGTTTGACATTCTGTTGATGTGATTAGTCTCTTATGTAATTAAAACAGGTAGTTTAGTAGTAGTGATGTGTTTTATTTCTTTGCTCCATATGTTGTTCGTTTGTGTCTTAGTCCCATATGTCTCTGGTTTCTTTCCTCTCGTTGTAATAGTGCAAATAAATTTGGGCACAGGCGGCACAACAAGCGAGCGAAACGCAAATGGACCGTGCCTGGGCTCGCCGAATGTGAGTCGGGCCGACACAGTATGGTAGGCACGATGGGCTATCGCGGCCCGTCACGGTTCGGGCACGAAGCACGATGAACCTATGCGCAGGAACATACGCGGTCTTCAAAGAAATACAAATTAATTAGTCTCCCTGACATATAGTGGAACATTCTCCGTGAGGACCTCATATTTGCCGATGAATGACTGCAGGGTATCCTGAAGGCTGCTAGCTGCGGCCAGCAACATGGAAGATTGGGAAGCAACAAGGTAGAGCATGTAGTTGGAGAGTTTCCGGCACTCCTCCACCAGAACATTAACACCAGCAGCACTCGCCTCCGTATCCATAGGCTGCAACATGGAAGATTGGGAAGCAACAAGGTAGAGCATGTAGTTGGAGAGTTTCCGGCACTCCTCCACCAGAACATTAACACCAGCAGCACTCGCCTCCGTATCCATAGGTGCATGAGGTGGAGGCTCCTCCAGATCATTAACACTGGCAGCATTCGTGTCCATGCCCGAAGGTGCATGAGGTGGAGTCTCCTCCAGATCATTAACACTGGCAGCATTCGTGTCCATGCCCGAAGGTGCATGAGGTGGAGGCTGCTCCTCCAGATCATTAACACTGGCAGCTGTAGGATTGAAATATACTAATGTAGCAATCAGAGGGGGGTGAATGATTGCGCGGAAGCTAAAATCAAAATTTTCTTGATTCACAAAACCCTCTAAATTAATTATGAAATATTGCTCTCGGTTTCAACAAAAAACAGATTAATAGACGTTCACTAAAACCGTAATTCCTGAAGATCCAACCGTCGGATTGACGTGAAATTTTAACTGTATAAACTAGATTCAAATACGAAATTAACACAATAAGAATCACCTCAATCGGATATACGGATCTAGAGTTATGACCTTTGCAAGTTGACTGTATCAAAAGAGACGAAAATTAATCTAACCTTAATTACGAGATTAATCAACTTCCCTTGATGACGCCAATCCGCTCGTCGCCAGGAACTCCGGAAGTTGAATCCAGCCACAAGAAAATCACCAAGAGAATAACTAGTTGCAAGAGCCAAAAGCACAATGGCTCAAGCAGCCAGGAACAATCTCATCTGCTAGTTGCTTCTAGTAGCCCATGCATGCACGTCGCAAGGATTCTAGTCTCCAGGCTTGGACGTCACATTACATGCAGCCAATGATTCCAGGAAGACAAAGACACGAGTACTTCCTAGCCGCCGGCCAATCCCCTTAATCAGCCGAGCACAAGAACAACAGGCGCAAGAAAAACCAGAAACAGCCGTCGTAAGTGCACAGCCACCAGACCAAAAGCCAGCTGCCACGAAAAAGCTCTTCGCTAAAAACTTCAGCCGCACGGCCGTGCGTCACAGCCACCGGAGAAGTAGCTTTTTAGAAGATTGATTTTTATTTCATTGTCTAAAGTACTCCAACACAAGAGTACAAACCCTAATACCTTGCTCAAGAATAAACAGAGGACACCTCCCTCTATTTATATAGAGCAACCACAAAGAGATTGAATACAACTCCACTTCCAACATGGAAAGAGTTCGTATCTATCTCAACTTGGCCCAACATGGCCAAAACCAAAACCTTGCACGCATGATCAGCCCACCTGCTGCACATACGTGACTAACCAGCCTTCACGTGCATGTTCTCTAGCCCGAACGTCCCGCATGACATCCTCGACCACCAGGACCTCAGTTCCTCCCTGAACCTAGTCCCGAACCTCAGTTCCTCCATGAACCTAGTTCCGGTCCGTCATCGACCACGTTCGCCCTCGAGCAACACCTGCACATGAATAAACAAACAACGCATCCGAGCACAAGTCAACGACTTGACTCAAAATCAATCCATGCAACCACTCACATGAGTGCATTGCATCAAACAAAATCCATCATGCTATCACCAGCATAATAATCATATCAACATAGCACATGCACAAGCACCACACATGCTATAATCAAAATCACTTTACAATGCCAATTTCACCATTCAACCAATTTTTCATCACATGATCTCACAATCTCCCCCTTGATGAAAACATTGGCAACACCATTTGGAAACGAACATTGGCATTCACCTCACAATGGCAACACAATTTTTAAAAGAAGTAAAGTGACCAAAAGAAGAAGAACAAAAATCTCCCCTTATCTAAAAAGACAATAGTCTCTCCTTATCTAAAAAGAAATCTCCCCCTATCAAAAAGAAAGACTCCCCCTAACAGAAAGAAGAAATGTGTGTGTGAATGTGCAATGTGTAACCAAACATTCTCCCTTTGATTCTAAAATTCTCCAAATTTCTCCCCCTTTGACAATGGATTCATCAAGAATGCAAAAAGAGAACAAAAGAGAAACTTCTCCCCCTTTATGTTGTTGTTTTTCTTTTTTTTTGTACTGAGCATTATGAATCATGCACAAATGCACTTGCACCAAGACATGCTATCAACAGTACTTGCACCCTCAAATCTACACATAAACAATGTAGAGTAAGCATAACTAGAAATCAAGTACTATTAACGATTTTTTTTGCATGGCATGATCTCCCTTTCTCAACAATCTTAAAACCTGAAAACATTGAATTTTTGTGCACTTTATTTGTGCTTGGAAAAACTGATTCATTACTTTGATTGCAACAATAACAATTGCAAGGAATTACACGCACCATCAGCCTTACTTTTCAACCATGCCAAGCAATCACAAGCTTAAGGTTTCATGGTTTCGGTCATACACAACCTCTTCCAAGTTCATATCAAAGTGCAATGATAAGCAGTCTCGAAAAGAAGAAGTGCGATAGTACATAACCTTGTTCTTGTATTTATCAACAATCACTCTTTTAGCTTTAGCATTTAACTTTCATATTTAGCACTTTTTGAGCAGGATCAAGATAGCCAAGAAAGTTCAACCATGACAAGATTTAATTCAAGTTGTCATTCTATTTAAATAGTCATATCATAAACTACACCATATATGCATAAACATGAAGTTACAAAGACCTTGTAACATAAACATGGCTTCAAATGACATATGTGTATGAAATACAATGCTCATTACTTTTACTGTTTTTCATTTTAAGAAACACACAAAATAAAAAGTATGTTACACAATATTACAAAGTTTTCAGAAACTCCCCCTCAAAACAACCATCTTAAAAACTTCTTCAAAAATGTCACCTGAAGGGATTGATTTAAAAACAAAAGGCTGAAAGAACAAACCTCCCAAAAACAACCGAAAAAGAAATTTCACCAAAACCATTAACTCCCCCTCAAATGGATAACCAATGAAATCAACAGAGAGGAGATGATGATATACATGTGCTTGAGTTATCATGATATGTTCGGTTAAGAATAAGCATGAATCATAATCAAAAGTTCTAAGCATGAAAGGCATGATATAAGATATAACAATATTGAACATGCCAGGGGATACATATGAGTATATGAACAAGAAGTCTCATCTCATGTCACAATTAAATATCTGTAAATGTAAAAGACATGAGTATATAAGATAGCTCACAAAGTTGATGAAGAATTATTGCACATGCCTCTTGAAAACCATCTCAAGGGTGAGAACCATTCAAGTCTTGATCCCATCTTGCAAAAGACCAAGATCCACTAAGTTTCTGTTCTCCAACCCAATCCTGAAAAGCCTACATAGCACAAGAAGATGTCGAGGCCTCGGTACTGGGGTTAGAAATAAAACATTTGGGAATCCAGTACTGAGACACACGACGAGTAGGCACAACACGAGTATTCTTGTTCACAAAATCAGATTTGTCCTTTCTCGTGTTTCTTGCAACAAGAGGTGTTTGCATCACCCTAGGCACAAAATGAGGAGTGAAATGTGCCTTCTGAAATTAGACCTAGCCTTAGCATTTTCTTTCTTTTCTTTGTTTAGCTAGCCTAAAGCAAAAATCTACTAAGTGTCCATCTCTACCACAATGAGTGCAAGTGTACTTAATATGATGTTTAGCATTAGAAAGCAGTAGCTTTTGCATTCATCATAGTAGAAGATAACACACCAATGAGACTTAAAAAAGTTTTCTTAGGCTCATTGACAATTTTGAATTTTCCACTTTCCGGTGTCTTCACAGCAGTTGGAGCATGTGATTTATGATGAGTATAAGAATCAAAACCTAAACCTTTGTGATGAGTCTTGACTTTTGATTGATCCAAAATCATGTTTAGGTTTTTCTTTCCAATGAGTGAATCGTTCTAAAGATTTTTCCAAGTAATCAACCTTTTGAGAGAGTTAAGCAGTTATTACATGGAGCGTACACTTTTCCTTTTTGTTTTGCGACAAGTTGAGCATGAGAGAACTTCATGAGTGAGCATAGCATGTCATTTGAGAAACCTAGCATTTGCATCATGCAACTTCAATTCCATATAGCACATTTAGAACAATGAGTTGTATCATGCAAATCAATAGTTGAACAACTAGCGTTTTTAACATGTTTCTCATTTTCTTTCTTTTTAGCATTAACTTGTTCTAACAAAGAAACATGTTCTTTCCTAAGCACAAGAAGCTCATTGTAAATTAAGTCACAAGATTTGCAAGCATCATCATCAGGAATCAAAGATTTAAGTCTAGCAATTTCAGCATTCAAAGATTCCACAAGAACATCATGTTTCTTAATTTTCTTGTCGTGTTTGTCAAGCAATTTTCCAAGACGAACAACAGCAATAGTTAATTCATCGTAAGAAGGTTCTACCTCATTGCAATCGCTGTCATGATCATCCTCGGTGAAGCTTACATCACTCCTAGCCATGAGACACAACCCTGTCAACTCGTGTTTGCTTGGAGTTGTTGTGTCATCTCCACTGCTCTCCGAATCTACATCACTCAAGTTCACTTGTTCAAGAGCCGAAAGAACCTGATGAACAACCTTTTTGTTGATGAAGCTCTTTTTCTTTCTATTGCTTGGAGAGAACTTCTTCTTCTCTTTTCTTTTGTCATTGTCCTCTTCTCTTGATGCTTTTCCGCAAGTTTAGGATAATTTGGGCGAATATGGTTGAAATCACCACACTCATAGCATCTTGGAGGCCACCACCAACTCTCTTTCTCATTCTCACATTTCGCAAAGCTTTATTAAAATGAGAAGAGAGTGATGCCAAGTCTTCTTCGAAATTCCTCAACTGTTCATCGGTTAATGAAGACAAGAAAGACAAGGCAAAACTTGAAGAAGCATTATTCGAGACATGCTAGATTGAGAGGTCAATGCAATTGACTTATAATCAGTCCTCCTAGCAAGAACATCCAATTCATGAGTTTTTAGTTTAGAGAAAAGAACATCTATAGTAAGGTCACTCATGACAGTTGATTCTCTAATGGATGTAACTTTCATCTCCCAAATAGACATGTCCAATGCACCAAGCAATTGTCTAGCATTAGTAGCCTCATCAAAGAAAACTCCAACAACACGTAAATTGCTAAGAATCTTATTGAAACGTGCAAAGAAATCATCTAGTGACTCACCAGGCTTCATCTCAAATCGCATGAATTCTTTCTTGTATATGTCTTGTCTAACCTCTTTGATAGTGTTAGATCCCTCATGATAATCACAAAGAGATTTCCATACCTCATATGCAGACTTGAGATGAATCACACGGTCGAAGTCACTTCTTCCCAATCCTTGGATGATCAAATTGCGTGCTCTGCTGTTCGCTTCAACATGTGCTTGATTGGTTGCATTGACTTGATCATTATCAGGAACTTGATATGGCTCGTACACCTTCTCCCAGAATGCAAAGTCCTGAGCTTGAATGTATGCCTCCATCTTCGCTTTCCAAAACTGAAAATCAACACCATCGAAAACACAAGGTTTTGTCGAATACCTATCCATCGCTACGGTTTCTAATAACCGGTAAAGATTAATTAGAAAAACCTTGCTCTGATACCACTTGTAGGATTGAAATATACTAATGTAGCAATCAGAGGGGGGTGAATGATTGCGCGGAAGCTAAAATCAAAATTTTCTTGATTCACAAAACCCCCTAAATTAATTATGAAATATTGCTCTCGGTTTCAACAAAAAACAGATTAATAGACATTCACTAAAACCGTAATTCCTGAAGATCCAACCGTCGGATTGATGTCAAATTTTAACTGTATAAACTAGATTCAAATAAGAAATTAACGCAATAAGAATCACCTCAATCGGATATACGGATCTAGAGTTATGACCTTTGCAAGTTGACTGTATCAAAAGAGACGAAAATTAATCTAACCTTAATTACGAGATTAATCAACTTCCTTGATGGCGCCAATCCGCTCGCCGCCAGAACTCCGGAAGCTGAATCCAGCCACAAGAAAATCACCAAGAGAATAACTAGTTGCAAGAGCCAACAACACAATGGCTCAAGCGACCAGAACAATCTCATCGCTAGTTGCTTCTAGTAGCCCATGCATGCATCGTCGCAAGGATTCTAGTCTCCGTGCTTGGGCGTCACATTACATGCAGCCAATGATTCCAGGAAGACAAAGACACGAGTACTTCCTAGCAGCGCCAATCCCTTAATCGGTAGAGCACAAGAACAACAGGCGCAAGAAAAACCGAAGCTTAGTAGTCGTGAAGTGCACGACCACCGGACCAAAAGCCATTTGCCACGAAAAAGCTCTTCGCTAAAACTTGACCCGCGCGGCCGTGCGTCCACGACCACCGAGATAGCTTTTAGAACATTGATTTTATTTCATTGTCTAAAGTACTCCAACACAAGAGTCCAAACCCTAATACCTTGCTCAAGAATAAGCAGAGGACACCTCCTCTATTTATATAGAGCAACCACAAAGAGATTGAATACAACTCCACTTCCAACATGGAAAGAGTTAGTATCTATCTCAACTTGGCCCAACATGGCCAAAACCAAAACCTTGCACGCATGATCAGCCCTGCTTTGCACATACGTGACTAACCGACCTTCACGTGCATGTTCTCTAGCCCGAGCGTCCCCGCATGACATCCTCGACCACGGGACCTCGGTTCCTCCACGAAACTAGTCCGAACCTCGGTTCCTCCATGAACCTAGTTCGGTCCGTCATCGACCACGTTAGCCTCGAGCAACACGCACATGAATAAACAAACAACGATCCAGAGCACAAGTCAACGACTTGACTCAAAATCAATCCATGCAACCACTCACATGTGTGCATTGCATCAAACAAAATCCATCATGCTATCACCAGCATAATAATCATATCAACATAGCACATGCACAAGCACCACACATGCTATAATCAAAATCACTTTACAATGCCAATTTCACCATTCAACCAATTTTTCATCACATGATCTCACAACCTCCCCCTTGATGAAAACATTGGCAACACCATTTGGAAACGAACATTGGCATTCACCTCACAATGGCAACACAATTTTTAAAAGAAGTAAAGTGACCAAAAGAAGAAGAACAAAAATCTCCCTTATCTAAAAAGACAATAGTCTCTCCTTATCTAAAAGAAATCTCCCCTATCAAAAAGAAAGACTCCCTAACGAGAAAGAAGAAATGTGTGTGTGAATGTGCAATGTGTAACCAAACATTCTCCCTTTGATTCTAAAATTCTCCAAATTTCTCCCCTTTGACAATGGATTCATCAAGAATGCAAAAGAGAACAAAAGAGAAACTTCTCCCCTTTATGTTGTTGTTTTTTTTTTTTTTATGTCTTGAGCATTATGAATCATGCACAAATGCACTTGCACCAAGACATGCTATCAACAAGATACTTGCACCCTCAAATCTACACATAAACAATGTAGAGTAAGCATAACTAGAAATCAAGTACTATTAACGATTTTTTTGCATGGCATGATCTCCTTTCTCAACAATCTTAAAACCTGAAAACATTGAATTTTTGTGCACTTTATTTGTGCTTTGAAAAACTGATTCATTACTTTGATTGCAACAATAACAATTGCAAGGAATTACACGCACCATCAGCCTTACTTTTCAACCATGCCAAGCAATCACAAGCTTAAGGTTTCATGGTTTCGGTCATACACAACCTCTTCCAAGTTCATATCAAAGTGCAATGATAAGCAGTCTCGAAAAGAAGAAGTGCGATAGTATATAACCTTGTTCTTGTATTTATCAACAATCACTCTTTTAGCTTTAGCATTTAACTTTCATATTTAGCACTTTTTGAGCAGGATCAAGATAGCCAAGAAAGTTCAACCATGACAAGATTTAATTCAAGTTGTCATTCTATTTAAATAGTCATATCATAAACTACACCATATATGCATAAACATGAAGTTACAAAGACCTTGTAACATAAACATGGCTTCAAATGACATATGTGTATGAAATACAATGCTCATTACTTTTATTGTTTTTCATTTTAAGAAACACACAAAATAAAAAGTATGTTACACAATATTACAAAGTTTTCAAAAACTCCCCCTCAAAACAACCATTTTAAAAACTTCTTCAAAAATGTCACTGAAGGATTGATTTAAAAACAAAAGGCTGAAAGAACAAACCTCCCAAAAACAACCGAAAAAGAAATTTCACCAAAACCATTAACTCCCCCTCAAATGGATAACCAATGAAATCAACAGAGAGGAGATGATGATATACATGTGCTTGAGTTATCATGATATGTTCGGTTAAGAATAAGCATGAATCATAATCAAAAGTTCTAAGCATGAAAGGCATGATATAAGAGATAACAATATTGAACATGCCAGGGGATACATATGAGTATATGAACAAGAAGTCTCATCTCATGTCACAATTAAATATCTGTAAATGTAAAAGACATGAGTATATAAGATAGCTCACAAAGTTGATGAAGAATTATTGCACATGCCTCTTGAAAACCATCTCAAGGGTGAGAACCATTCAAGTCTTGATCCCATCTTGCAAAAGACCAAGATCCACTAAGCTTCGTTCTCCAACCCAATCTCGAAAAGCCTACATAGCACAAGAAGATGTCGAGGCCTCGTCTTTGGGGTTAGAAATAAAACATTTGGGAATCGATCTTGAGACACACACGACAGTAGGCACAACACGAGTATTCTTGTTCACAAAATCAGATTTGTCCTTTCTCGTGTTTCTTGCAACAAGAGGTGTTTGCATCACCCTAGGCACAAAATGAGGAGTGAAATGTGCCTTCCTGAAATTAGACCTAGCCTTAGCATTTTCTTTCTTTTGCTGTTTAGCTAGCCTAAAGCAAAAATCTACTAAGTGTCCATCTCTACCACAATGAGTGCAAGTGTACTTAATATGATGTTTAGCATTAGAAACAGAAGTAGCTTTTGCATTCATCATAGTAGAAGATAACACACCAGCAGACTTAAAAACAGTTTTCTTAGGCTCATTGACAATTTTGAATTTTCCACTTTCAAGTGTCTTCACAACAGTTGGAGCATGTGATTTATGATGAGTATAAGAATCAAAACCTAAACCTTTGTGATGAGTACTGACTTTTGATTGATCCAAAATCATGTTTAGGTTTTTCTTTCCAGTAGTGAATCGTTCTAAAGATTTTTCCAAGTAATCAACCTTTTGAGAGAGAGTTAAACAGTTATTACATGGAACGTCCACTTTTCCTTTTTGTTTGCGACAAGTTGAGCATGAGAGAACTTCATGAGTGAGCATAGCATCTGTCATTTGAGAAACCCTAGCATTTGCATCATGCAACTTCAATTCCAGTATAGCACATTTAGAACAATGAGTTGTATCATGCAAATCAATAGTTGAACAGCTAGCGTTTTTAACATGTTTCTCATTTTCTTTCTTTTCAGCATTAACTTGTTCTAACAAAGAAACATGTTCTTTCCTAAGCACAGTAAGCTCACTGTAAATTAAGTCACATGATTTGCAAGCATCATCATCAGGAATCAAAGATTTAAGTCTAGCAATTTCAGCATTCAAAGATTCCACAAGAACATCATGTTTCTTAATTTTCTTGTCGTGTTTGTCAAGCAATTTTCCAAGACGAACAACAGCAATAGTTAATTCATCGTAAGAAGGTTCTACCTCATTGCAATCACTGTCATGATCATCCTCGGTGAAGCTTACATCACTCCTAGCCATGAGACACAACCCATCAACTCGTGTTTGCTTGGAGTTGTTGTGTCATCTCCCTTGCTCTCCGAATCTACATCACTCAAGTTCACTTGTTCAAGAGCCGAAAGAACACGATGAACAACCTTTTGTTGATGAAGCTCTTTTCTTTCTATTGCTTGGAGAGAACTTCTTCTTCTCTTTTCTTTTGTCATTGTCCTCTTCTCTTGATGCTTTTCCTGCAAGTTTAGGATAATTTGGACGAATATGGTTGAAATCACCACACTCATAGCATCTTGGAGGGCCACCACCAACTCTCTTTCTCATTCTCACATTCTGCAAAGCTTTATTAAAACGAGAAGAGAGTGATGCCAAGTCTTCTTCTGGAAATTCCTCAATCTGTTCATCGGTTAATGAAGACAAGAAAGACAAGGCAAAACTTGAAGAAGCATTATTCTGAGACATGCTAGATTGAGAGGTCAATGCAATTGACTTATAATCAGTCCTCCTAGCAAGAACATCCAATTCATGAGTTTTTAGTTTAGAGAAAAGAACATCTATAGTAAGGTCACTCATGACAGTTGATTCTCTAATGGATGTAACTTTCATCTCCCAAATAGACATGTCCAATGCACCAAGCAATTGTCTAGCATTAGTAGCCTCATCAAAGAAAACTCCAACAGCACGTAAATTGCTAAGAATCTTATTGAAACGTGCAAAGAAATCATCTAGTGACTCACCAGGCTTCATCTCAAATCGCATGTATTCTTTCTTGTATATGTCTTGTCTAACCTCTTTGATAGTGTTAGATCCCTCATGATAATCACAAAGAGATTTCCATACCTCATATGCAGACTTGAGATGAATCACACTGTCAAGTCACTTCTTCCCAATCCTTGGAAGATCAAATGCGTGCTTTCTTTGTTCGCTTCAACATGTGCTTGATTGGTTGCATTGACTTGATCATTATCAGGAACTTGATATGGCTCGTACACCTTCTCCCAGAATGCAAAGTCCTGAGCTTGAATGTATGCCTCCATCTTCGCTTTCCAAAACTGAAAATCAACACCATCGAAAACACAAGGTTTTACTTATAGTTTAAATTTTAATCACAAGGTTTAGTTATAGTTTAAATCAACACCATCCAAGAGTCATCTTATGCATTTTACCTTCAACACCATCCAAGAGTCATCTTATGCATTTTACCTTCACATTTGGTTTGCTTATAGTTTAAATTTTAATCACAAGGTTTAGTTATCAAATTCACGAGATAAATGTTGTGACTCAAACTTCTATGTTTATGGTGAGTCCAATGTTCCTATATATAAACAATACTTGAATGTTTCATTATTCTCCCATTTTGCCCAATTCAATATATTCAATATTTTAATTCTAGATTGAGTGATTTTGATATGAAATTGGATGTGCACAGAGGTGAAAACGGGTCGGGTAATACTCGACCTGCATCCATATCCGAGATAAATTTATCCGAAATTGCGGATACGGGTTCGGGTACTTTTGGTTCGGGTACGGATTCGGGTACTACCTGGATAATTTTTGTTCGGATACGGGATAGAAGATACCCGACGAAAACGGGCCGGATACGGGTACACATTAGGTAATTACCACCGGGTACCCGGTAAAACTGTCACTCCCAGCTCCTAGCTCAAACGATCATAACTTTTTATTCTGAACTCCAATTTAGGTGATCTTGGACTCTATGTGAAGCTTATCAAGAGGGCTACAATCTTCACCTATTTTTAAGATTTAAGCAACCATAGATATTTTTAAATATCATAAAAACATAGACTCTAATGTAGTCACTCAAGTCTAAAATCTGATTTTCGAAATCCTTCACAAAGAATTGATCAAAAGCATGACTACAAGCTAGCAAGAGTCAATAAGATCCAATATTGAGCCATGTGATGATCAACACAATTTTGCAAAACACATTTGCATATAAACCGAGAAGTTATGAGATCAATCCTCTACCTATGTAAGGATCAACACATGATCCCGACACTTTACAAATTGAGACCTTCATACACACATAATGAACTTTATTTCATTTGTTAATTGTACTCTATATGTTGAACTATGTGTGCCGAAATTTATGTGTGAATTGCACTCCCTGTGTTGGACTATGTGTGGTAATTGGACTTTATGTTGAACTACGCATGTTTATTGGTCTTTATGTGTTAGATTATATATTAATTAGACTCTATGTTGGACTATGTGTGTTTATTGGACTCTATGTGTTAGATTATATATTAATTAGACTTTATATTGGAGTACGTGTGTTTATTCTACTCTATGTGTTATCTTATATTTTAATTTGGCTCTATGTGTTGAATTATGTGTGATAATTGGACCACATGTGTTAGTTAAATTATTTTTATCACATACTTTGATTCTAGGTAGTTTGTGTACTATTCGACTAAGTACCCGTTATCCGTATTGTACCCGTCCGTATAATATCCGGTATCCATTTTCCACCTGTTCGTAAATACCCGGCATCCGTATCCATATCCTACCCGATTTTCCACTACCCATACCCGTTCCCGAAAAAAATAATTAGGGTAGGATACAGGATGACCTACTATCCGACCGTATCCAACCCGTTTTCACCCCTAGATATGCAATTGTTGTGGTTTGTGAGGTTGGCATTATCATGAAAAATAATGACAATAATTTCATCACTATAGAATTGATAAATTATGACAAAATTCTTGTCACAATTGTTTTTTTGTGGCACATATTTTGTCACAAGTATGATAATTCAGCCAATAAAACAATGGCTAATAGGGGCAGAAATTCTTCCACACATACTTTTGCTCCACACTAATGCATCTCTTATTTTGTGGGGGGTGGGCATATCACAAAAAATGTCTGCATTGCTATATATATTTTGATATTTGTGAGAAACGTTGCCACATCTTAATCTTATTTTGCCACAAATAGATGTGCATTTGGGATGATAGTGCCATCACAGTTACAAAATATAAGTGTAATACTACAAAGCTTTATCTCATTTCTTTTGTGTGTGGCTACCATTCATTACCTTGGCTAGATATTTTCCCCTCCATGTCATGTGTGTGGCTGAAAATTTTCCTTGGGGGCTGTTTTTTTCCTTTCTCCCTGCCGAATCAATCTCCTCCTCTCATTTCTGGATTCCTGCTCTAGGGGCTGGCGTGTCCTTTGCTTGCTACAAGGGCCAGTGACTCCCTCTTCCTCCTCCTCCCTACCGGCGACACTTCCTCCTTCTCCCTGCTAGCGAGTGCTCCCTGCTGCTCCTGCCCTGCGACCGCTCCAGGCGTTTCTCCCCTGCGCCCTCCCCTTGGTGGCAAGAACACTTCCAGCGGCAAGCGGCAAGACTCAGAGGCCGGAGCTGGTGCAGCGCCTCCCAGGGCAGCAGCTCCTCCAGTCAAAGGCGTCGCCCACCCTCCTCTTTCGGCTGGTGCCTTCTCCTCTCCCCTGAGAAGCGAAGCAGCAGCGCCTGCCTTCCTCCTCTCCTGGCCGGCGGCTGGGTTCCTTCAGCCGGTGGTAGCAGCAGAGAGGGAGCCAGAGCAGCGCAACAACAACAATGAAGCAGCTTCTCCTCCTTCCTCCATGGAAGTAGCTTTGAGGTATATTTTTGGGGGAATCGACTTGCCTACATGGTGTTTGATGAAATGCCTAGCTAGGGTTTTTATGAGAATGATTTTATTTTGCATGCTTGTCTTTGTGTCCCGATGATTCATGTGTGCATGATTAAGTCTTGAGGTATTGATCCTTATGCGCGATTATTAGAAATGGATTCTTTAGTGGTTTGGGTGTCTTGATGTTTTGAAGCATAGGGTCGAGAGTTGTGTATGCACGTGATGCTTGTATAGATGTGTAGACATGGTTATAGATTTCATTATGTGATTCATGTCCAAATTTAGCTACTGAGCGAGATGGTTACTCATCATTAGATTGCATATGCTTTTATTCATAGCTCTTGTGTGTTGTGGTTTAGCAAAAGTCTTTTATTATTGCTAGCGATCCTACTCTTTCTTGACCGATTCAATGTTTCGTGCTCATAGAAATGCTAGTAATGAGGTGCAATGAAAATGGTCCTATGTTGGGCTTGTATCGTGGTTTAAAATGTATGGGTAAAGCACATAAAAGGTTTAAGGTTTATTTATACCTTAGTATTATGTTAATTGTAATCACTCCGAATTAAGCATGGCACTATCTCGCTTTTGTTGTATGTTACTCTTGTAAATTATTAAA
Organism: Guadua angustifolia; assembly: GCA_036346375.1. NCBI lineage: Eukaryota > Viridiplantae > Streptophyta > Magnoliopsida > Poales > Poaceae > Guadua > Guadua angustifolia. The sequence continues at coordinate 1,364,352 of JAYEVE010000666.1, forward strand.
ACGGAAATTGTTTACATGTAGTGATTACATGACTAAAGATGAGTGAGAACAGTCATGCTGTTATTTCAAACTTTTAGGATTCCATAAGCACCATAATATGCTTGTCATTGCATTACTCAAGTAAATCGCTTCTAGACCTCTAGTTCCTAACCAAGGTTTAGGTATGGTCTGCAATGTGAATGTCATGAATAACTAGCAGGGTATGTTATTAAATTAGTCTTCAGTCTTTACTCATACTAGATTTTCAAGTTGTTTGAAATGTTGATTAAAGATATATATATATATATATATATATATATATATATATATATATATATATAGTGATTAGTATTTATCTTTAGTGATTGGTAATAAAAGGGGTAGTAGGAGAAGATTAAAAGCAGAAGACGGTGGTCTTCTTGCTCCCTTATCTAATCTGCCCTTCTCTTTGACTTCATTGGATGGCAGCCCAGTCAGTGCAAGCTCAAGAAGAGTGTCTTGGGTGGTCTCGACCCGCGTTGCCTCTTCACGCTGGCAGTAAAGGCAAGTACAACGAGTAGTGTGCCTAATTGAGGTTGTTCATTGTTATTTATCTGTTCATGGCTAATTTCTAATGATTTTGGCAAGTATGAGTTATATTGGTGATCGTCCCTTCGAGGACGTGATTAACTATTGGGTTCGAGTGGTCACTAGTAAGCCTTAATCCTAGTAAGTTTACTGTACCTTTGGTAATATTTGCAATGAGTAGCGAGTATGGGGAACGTGGTTAATTTACAAGAATTGTACTTAACTGTGCCCCGTCTGGGGAATGGAATTGAGTATGAGTACGAATCAATGTATTGCTGAATTTGGTGTGTATATATGTATGCTTGTTTGTGCTGGTGGAAATGTGGGTTCAACGATAGCCTATTTATGTAAGTGCATACATTGGTGAGTCTTGTGTGTCTATGTGTATATGTATGTATTTACATATATGCTTATATATGTATGTGGTTATAGTAATGTTAGTGTTGGCAATGAATGAAAGGTTGCATTTCATTCGTGTAATTGCATTTGTGCATTCATAATGGAAGAGGCGACCCATTCTGATGCGGGCCTCTGTGTTCACACGTAGTGAACACGAAAGTCCTACCTCGTAGTCCCATTCATCGAGGTGAATGGGAGCGAGACAGTAAGAGTAGGCACCTTCCATCTACGGGATGGAAGGGGCGTGAGGGTGCACAGATGGGTGGGCACTCAAGATCTGCAGACGTGCATGGAAATGAGCATTCATGTGCATTGCATCTTTAATAATGAGGGTTGTGGTAAATGGTGTGTCATATGGATGGTGATTAGGGTAATTGAAGGTTGAGTCATGGAGTCAACCCAAAAAGGGGAGATTGAATTAAATTTGATGGATTAGCGTATTTCTTTGCCCTGCGAATTATGTTGTATGAATATTGTGGAGTGAAGTCGAGTTATAAACTCAAATGCAATAGATGAAAATGGTTTGAGTGGCGACAAGGGGTAGTTGATTCAGGAAACATTGTGACTTAGAGTTAAGTAGTGCTTGTTTTTTTTGCATTGACTGGGTTTATTATCAAGTTGATGGTTTGAATTGCGATAATTTTTCTTATATAGTCAAGTTATTGCTTTAAATGGGTATAAATGCGTATTGTTCGGATGTTGCTTTATTTGTCCTTCTTGCTTTTATGGTCAAGCTCTTGTTTTACTTTTGCTAAATTGGAATTGTTACTCACATGTACTTTGCTGAGTCATCGACTCACGCTTGTTTGTTGTGCTGTTGCAGGTACATTGAAACCAGCATGCATGGGGGGAGTAGTAGCACAAGCACGTTTGCATCAAACCATTTAATCGATTTGTAAAGCCTGGTTGTATTGATTATGATTGAAATATGTCGTTCGTCGAGGTGTAGTTATTAAGTTCTGTTGGATGTGTGAATGGTTAACTAAGGACCTGCTAGAATGATATCATAACTGCAATTGCTTTCTGTCTGCTGAGTGGATGTCCCACTGTCTAGAGAGGTCATGCCGAATTTTCCTAAATTTTGGTGACTTAGTTTTAAGCTAGTTTAGAGAGTTTCAAGGTCAGTGTCAACCTTTTATTAGAGGTAAAAGGTTTATTGATTCGTTCGTTAAGTCCTTAGGTCATTTGAACTTCTTGACGCATTTTTATTTTCTTGAATCTTGTTGGGAACACTCTGGGCAAGAGTGGTTCTGGTGTGTTGTAAGCGTCATTTAGAGTCTTTTGGTAGCATTCGCGGTGCGTTGGGCGCCGGGGTGTTACAATAAGTATGACATTTTAATTGACATAAATGTAAATGAAATAGTGAGAAATAACATCACCACAAGAAGCGACAAGAGTGGTAAAATTACCGCCACTGACATGAACTAATTTGTGTCTACATAATTGGTCACTTTTACAAAATGTAATTGTGATGATTTAATGGTAACAAATGTTCACAAAATGTGGGAAATTCCACCATTACTACAAGAATCATAAGTGACGAAACCGTTGGCACTATTTGAAGTCTATTTATGGAGAGTTATGTCATCTCTAATGTACCAGTTATTAGTGGTAATTTTTTGCCATCACTATTAAACATGGTTATTTATGGGGAACAAAGAATCATCACTTTGTTAGTTGTGATTTGAGTACTAGTGACGACCAGTGACAAACAAGAAAATCGCCACTAGCACTCATTTGTGACGAAAAATAGGTCTTTTGTGATAAAAATTTCCACTACTAAATTTTCACAAGCTGCATATATTTTTAAAAAAGAGTTAGTGATGGAGAAAGAATAGAGACATATAGCTACATGTTCTATGCAAAATGAACAGTTGTTACGTTTCTAAGAACCCATCAACTTATTATGCTCAATGATTTTCTTCCATCAAAGTTTATACTTGAATTACATTCTCAGCTTGAATTTTCTTTCTAGCTTCTATTGTCATTTCTAATGTTTATGATGTCTTAAAAATCTAAATAGCCTACAAAATACATTAATATATTTTCAAGTATATAAGTTATATAATTTGTTCCTACAAATTTTAAAAGAACTCTAAATGCGCAAATGGGCGGGCCACCCTGCTAGTTATGCAAACACAGACTGCTCCAGTTAAACATACATCATAATAGATCATACATAAGTAAGGAAACAGAAAAACAGTTACTCCACCTGATAGAAGGGCATTTTTGTAGATGGAGCACAGAAAATGTTTGTTTTTTTTCTTTTTTGAGAGGAAACCTCAAAATATTCATTCTCATGCACAGATCCTTGTCTAAGAACTGTGAACTCATCAAGCCATAATCTCCCTAAAACAAACAGACGGTGCCAATAAGATAAGGAGAAACAAAGCAAAAACTTACATGTTGGAAGGAAACGAATGCTAAGCAACTACAATAATACAGGATCAATATATAATGGATATCAGGCCAGTGCAGACAACTGCTAGATAAAATAGCAATGAATCGAAGCTAAATGGTGCACCTTTCTTGCATGCATCCTGCCGAACCACCTATTTGCACAGACGGAACTCAATCCGGACATGTCGAAATAGAGCACTAGTAGTCCGCCTCGCAATATATCTCCGCTCTCGCCGGCCGGCGACCATGAACCCAGGGCAAGGGCTGATCCCAGAAGAAACCGTTGTCCGCTAGCAAGTTGCCAAATTCTATTTGTCAGCTAGCCCAGCTGAGGTCCAGTAACCGTTGTCCGCTGGTTACCTAAAATTTCGGACTAAATTTGCCCGAATTTTCCATCTCGATTTTAATCTAAAATTAACACTACAGGTTTCTGCAACCATTGCCATGAACAAGTCGTAGCGGTGAAAGGGTATTCCAGCATGACTGTTGCACAAATCACACGCACCATCATCCATCCATCGTCAAATATATTGAATAGAGATTTCAGTAATAATGACAGTTCATATATATAGTTGACAAATGAAATCACAAGCTCACACGCACACACAAGAGCACAGCAGACAGCTCATGCTGTACTCCCTATTTATTTGTCTCTCTTTCTCTCAAACACACACAGAGAAAGAGATGGTATCATCTATCGAATAAGATAATATGATGATACTGACTTTGATGAGTCGACCAAACCGACTAAAACTGAAAGACGCACGCACCGGCGGCGCCACACTACGGCAATGCAGGTGCAGTTCGCACACAAACAAGCATGCATGTCACACACAAATCAATCAAGCATGCCCGTCTCCCAGCAAGCAGCAGAACAAAGCAGAAGCAGCAGCCGAGAAGCAGAGCCGGCTCAGCCTCCCAGGCAGTGCGCACACCACAAAAAGCACTGAATCTTGCAAACACGACACACCACCAACTCTTCGCACGCATGCCGGCGCGTGATCAGAAGAGCCAACTGCCCAGCTGCAATGTGAGGAATTACCTACAGGACCGATCCAACCAATGTCAGTGAAGAAACGACCCATAGATCATGAGCAGGACAGGCTCGGAATAATTATGCATGTCTGCCTGTAAAAAGCAGGAGGCTTCGAATCTCGATAGTTACACCGCCAGGTACGTAAATCAAGGCAGGTAGGAACAATTAGGTCATTCATAATAGGAGTTTCATTCTCATTAAATAACATGACACATCATCATATTTGATGACATGGCAAGGTAATTATGAAGAGAGAGATAGAGAGAGTTTCATGGGAGGTGAGAGAGTTTCATCTAGATGAAACCCAAGATACACGGTTACCTAGATAAAAACTGATGTGGCACTTTTGGAAACTGGAAAATGAAACTATGCACTAGGAATGGCCTTAGAGATGCATCATAATGTATGCAAATTAAGGTCACGGATAATCAGGGCATTTAGATTAATATTACAGTACCTCAGACAGAATGAATGGATGTGTCGTCGCAAAATGGAAAAAGTAGCGATGTATGTAACGAAAAAAATGAGCGTTCACCTCAGCAGACAGGCAGGCTCACCTGAGGAGGGAGCCCCTGGGCAGCTTCTTCTTGTAATACCTAGAGTGAGTCGGCTGGTAGAGGGAAGGGTGGTGGCTGGCCTCCAGGCCGTCCCACTCCAGGCCATCCCACCATTCCTTCTCGCAGTCCACTCTCGGAAACTCCCCTACCCTGTGAACGGCCGGCAGTCGCCTGAGGCTCCAGCAGCCCCAGATCTTGACGGTCTCGAGCATGGGTGTGGACATCCAGCACCCGCAGATGTGCTGCAGCATGGGGAGCTCGTGCAGGTGGATGTGCTTCAGACAAGGGAACTCTATCAATGCGGACGACTGCTCTTGGCGTTTGGTGTCCAAACGGAAGACCTTCCTGAGATCACCACACCACACGATCTCGAGGGTCTCCAGGCAACGAAAGACTCTGGTCATTGACGTGGACACAGGGAGTACATGTATCAGCCTGGGGCATCGGTCCAGGTATAAAGATTCTAGGTCCTCAAATGAGTTTGCTTCAGGCTGCAACTCTGTGCTCCAGTTCCAGATGTAGCGCACCTTTAGGAGTTGGGATGCCCAGAATGTCCTCAGCCAATAAAAGATGGGCTTACCACTGCCTTCGAGCACAGTGAAGACAGAGCCTTGTAACTCTGGGCACCTCTCGATTCGACATAAGTAGAGCCGAGTCCAACTTGAACCGACCGCAGGTGCGGAGATACTAGTGATAGACAAGCTATCATGCATGTGCAGGATGGCAACCCTATCACATACATAATCCGGTAAAGTAGTAATAGTTCCTTCGCTACCCCATTGTAATTCGGTCTTCATCTCATCTTGTATGTGCATATAGCAGCGAGACCCGAAAAAAAAAGGATTAGGCCACGTGATCTCAGGGGCATGACCACCATTAGCAGCTTGCAGGTGGTCTTTAAAGGTGATGACATCTGCGTACAAATTACCAGGCTGCTGCAGGCTTAGAAGCACTTGCTTTTCACTGAAGCCGGAATCAGAGGTAGTATTCAAAATAGGGAGTGTCTACTCATCTCCCGGATGTTTTGTTTCTTAAAATCATCCAGATTTGTGACCGTTGGATCAAAGCCACAACGTCCGATGGAAAACTACTCCCACCTGAGGATAGTATGTACAGAAGCTCTTTGTTTTGTGATAATAGCTGTCAGCGCATGCAATGTATACCTATGACCCAAGTAAATGCAAAATGGGCCGATACAGCAGTGGGGGCTCAAACTAAAAATAAAACATCATAAGCAGTCAGAGCACAATCCAAATCTTATTTTTTAGGTGTGGGGCCCACATGTCACACGAACACAAATGAAAACGATAGAGAGTTGCGATCAAGCTTCTAACAGAAAAAGGAAAAAAAAGATCAGGCTTCCAAAGGAACAAAACGGAAGCAAGTCCAGACGGATGTGTGAATGCAGGAGAAGAACCATGGAGGATCAATTGGATTTTAGAGGTACATACTACATACTCCATTTTTTGATTGTTCCCTCTGAAAATCATGGAGTCAGAACATTCCATGATGTTATTCTACCCTCGATTGGATCCATTGGTTAATCGTTGCTTTACTTCCATGTTACCTTTTTGTCTTCCGCATTGCTTCTTCCAGACCTGCATGTGAATCAAGGCGATTAAGAACTACCCACGCTCTCAGATGGGGCTTCTAAAAATTGGAGCAAACAAGCAAGTTTATGCTCTGGATTTGGACTAGGAAGCAAATCAAACAATGCATATATTAAAGCACAATACAACCTCTTTGAGATATCAACAAAACTTAAAATCGAACTTCCCCATCCATTTATATCCCATCACTCTCCCGTTGGCTACCATCACAAATCAAAAAATCTAAACCAAACAAAAAAAACTCATACAGAAGAATCTGAAAATTTCTACTCAGAACAAATAGGAAACAAATGCAAACAGATCTGTCAATGCAGGAGAAGAAGAAAGTAAAATAATAATCATGAAGGATCGTCCGGTTTTATAGAGATACATACTCCATGTTTTGATTGTTCCTTTTGACAATCATGGAGTCAAACGTGCGCATTATGTTCTTCTCCCCGATTTGATCCACTTGTTCATCCTTGTTTTACTGCATTGCTCCTTTTTTTTCCGCATTGCTTCTTCTAGACCTGCACATCAATGCAAATAATCAATTTCTATTTAGGGATATCTTTCTTTAGTACAAATGAACCAAACTCTGAGCTAAATCTACCACACTCTAAATTAGTGAAGAAACAAAACAAATCACTCTCAGCAAGTCGTAGACCTAAGTGACCATCTATATAGCTTTGCTTAACAGAAAGACATATGTCAGTAGAGTTCAATTGCAATTACCAGCAAACAACAATGTCAAGGCAGCACAAAAAATGTTGAAAAACTCAATCAAGCTAACATATTGATTGTGCACAGTCTAAGCCTAAACAAAACCATTTAGGGATATTCACTCCAACAGGATAATTAATAGATACTTAAACAAATGCAAAGAGAGTGGGTAGTTCTTAATTGATATTCACTCCGTTTTGCATTATTTAACAGAATACAAAAAAACTGTAAAAGTAGGTGTTCCTGGACCTCGTTTCTTAATGAATGGAAACCATGTGAGTACAACTTAAATCACAGGTTTCTCTTCCCCAGAAAAATAACACGCATATCAGCTTCAACATCTGTGTAATACCAAAAATAAACTGGCATACACAATCTGGATTGCTCTCATGAAAAAATATTGAGCCAAAAATAACACGCATATCAGCTTCAACATCTGTGTAATACCAAAAATATTGGGGTAGCTCGATGAACTGTAAGAGCAGATTTCAATTAATGCTTAAACAATGCAAACAATGATTGCAAGTTGATGATTGCAAAACTACCCAATCTGAGCTAAATCTACCACACTCTGGGCTAACAAAACATTAGGCTTATGAAACAAACAAAACATTTCAATTAGACAAGTAACACAAAATTACTCATGGTTAACACAAAAACAGATCACTCTCAGCAAATCTTAGACCTAAGTGACCATCTATATAGCTTTGCTGAAAAGAAAGAGGTATGTCAGTAGGGTTCAACTGCAAGTACAGCAAAAGAACAATGTCAAGACATCAAAAAAAATATTGAAAAAGCTCAATCAAGCTAACACGTTGATTCTGCATATTCTAAAGCTCAAACAAAACTACTAGAGCATGTCTACCTATCTATTTGATGTGTACAAATCAAATCTGCATGGGCCTACACATCAATTCCGCATTGCTTCTTCCAGACCTACACATCAATCCAAACAATCAATTTCTATTTAGGGATATCTTTCTTTAGTACACGATGAACAAAACAAAAATTCAAGTAATTGGATAATTGGAGTACTCTATTTAGTGTCCTAATCAAACAAAACCATTTAGGGATATTCACTCCAACAAGATACTTAATTGATACTTAAACAATACAAACATGGTGGGTAATTCTTAACTGATATTCACTCTGTTTGCATTATTTAATAGAATACAAAAGAATTGTAAGAGCAGTAAACAAAACTGCTCACTCTGAGCTAAATCTATCACACTCTAAGCAAACAGAACATTAGGTTTATGAAACTACCAAAACATTTAAATTAGAGAAGTAACAAAAAATTACACTTGGTTAAACACAGAAACAGATCACTCTCGGCAAGTCTTAGACCTAAGTGACCATCTATATAGCTTCGCTGAACAGAAAGGGTATGCCAATACAGTTCAACTGCAACTACGAGCAAACAACAATGTCAAGACAGCAAAAAAAATGTTGAAAAGCTCAATCAAGCTGACATGTTGATTCTGCACATTCTAAGCCAAACAAAACTATTAGGGCATGTCTACCTATCTATTTGATGTGTAGAAATCAAATCTGCATGGGCTTGCACATCAAAATCGATCCACATTGCTTCTTCTAGACCTGCACATCAATGCAAACAATCAAGTTCTATTTAGGGGTATATTTCTTTAGTGCACGATGAACCAAACAAAATTACAGAAATTGGAGTATTCTATTTAGTATCCTAATCAAACAAAACCATTTAGGGATATTCACTCCAACAGGATACTTAATTTATACTTAAAACAATGCAAACAAAGTGGGTAGTTCTTAATTGATATTCGCTCTGTTTGCATTGTTTAACAGAATACAAAAGAACTGTAAGAGCAGAATACAAAACTACTCACACTGAGCTAAATCTACCACACAATGAGCTAACAGAACATCCGGGAGATGAAAATAACAAAACATTTCAATTAGAAAAGTAACAAAATATTATGCTTGGTTAACATTTCAATTAGAGAAGTAACAAAATATTACGCTTAATTGATATTCACTGTTTGAATTGTTTAACAGGATACAAAAAGAGCTGTAAGAGCAGAATACAAAACTACCCACTCTGAGCTAAATCTACCACACTCTGAGAACACAAAACATTAGGCTTATGGAACTAACAAAACATTTCAATTAGAAAAGTAACAAAATATTACGTTTGGTTAACACAAAAACAGATCACTCTCAGCAAAGTCTTAGACCTAGGTCACCATCTATATAGCTTTGCTGAACAGAAATAGGTATGTCAGTAGGGTTCAACTGCAAGTGCAGCAAACAACAATGTCAAACACAGCAAAAAAAATGTTGAAAAGCTCAATCAAGCTAACATGTTGATTCTGCACATTCTAAGCAACACAAAACTACTAGGGAATGTCTATCTATCTATTTGATGTGTATAAATCAAATCTGCATGGCCCTGCACATCAAAATCCACATTGCTTCTTCCAGACCTATACATCAATGCAAACGAATCAATTTCTATTTAGGGATATATTTCTTTAGTGCATGATGAACCAAACAAAATTACAGTATTTGGAGTATTCTATTTAGTATCATAATCAAACAAAACCATTTAGGGATATTCACTCCAATAGGATACTTAATTGATACTTAAAACAATGCAAACAGAGTGTGTAGTTCTTAATTGATATTCACTCTGTCTGCATTGTTTTACAGAATACAAAAGAACTGTACGAGCAGAATACAAAACTACCCACTCTGAGCTAAATCTACCACACTCTGAGCTAACAAAACATTAGGATTATGAAACAAACAAAACATTTCAATTAGAGAAGTAACTTTCTCCTACATTTATAAATGAATTTGGCTAGTTAAAGAACCATTATCTGATAGTGATCCATCATTCTGTACACATAATTTATGTAGCATGTACTAACCTATTTGTACGGATTCTCTTCCACTGTGCACAGCACAACAGCACCTCTTGTCAGACTTACGACCACCTTTGGTAATAAAGGTAAAACAAGCAACAAATAGCTATTGACGTTGGGAATCAAAATATAACAAGACCTTGGACCATCTTTTGCAATGCCTCAATGGCTGATGAGTTGGACATAACAAAAACTGGGTTTTGCGTCATCACTTTCGCCACATTTGTTTCCTCAGGTCTAAGACCCTCGGCAATCACCCGCCCCGATATGTCCTACAAAACAAAAATACACAAAACATATGGAAACTTGATCCTCATCACTAATTTCATCAAAATATGATGCACTTTAAGGGCCTGTTTTCTGTTATATAGTCTTAAATGCCAATCTTTTTTTTCAAATTTGTCCTAAAGCCCAAAGCATCTTTTTTCTAATTTCCCTAAAAATAAGTTCTATTTAGCTCAGGTAATGATGTAACATGAAAATGAACTATGGTCTAGCTCACGGTGCCTAATCTTAAATCTTCGCCGCCCATTTCAACAAACATGCGATTTTTCAAACTCATTCGGCCTAAAAATCACATACTAGCTGCTCATTTCACCGAACATTTCTGCTCTCATTTCACTGTTAATTTCCATTTTCCAACAAAAGATTCTCACCTCGGTCGTCACTATGCTGGAGAGCATCCCGTTGGCATCAGTAAGCAGCGCAGCATCAACGCGCTTTGCCGCCATCCTTCGGCACGCCTCTGGCACCGTGGTGGCCTCCGAAAGCGTGAGCGCCTTGGTCAACCTGAGCTTCTTCACCGACCTCTCCAACCTACGCACGCATGCATAAAGACTCCAAATCAGCCGGCGACAGGAATAATCGGCGGGAGCTGTGGGGAGCATGGCGCGTACGATGCCTGGATGGGCGAGGCGGGCTTGGACGAGGCCTTCCCATTGGCGGCGGCCGGAGGGGGCGGTGGCGGCGTGCGGCGGTGGGAAGCGGGGTGGCGGTGGCGAGGCTGGGAAGCAGCGTGGGCAGCCATGCCTCCACCTTCGACGGCGGCGATCGCCAGAGGAGGAGGTGGGGCCGTGGGGAGGCGAATGGGTCGCAAGCTGCGGTGGAGGTACAGCATGGCGCGGAGACCGAGGTGATAATAAAATTCGAAACAGTACTCACGATAAGGTTTCACGTCCGAACTCGGCAGCGGCAGCCCAGGCCCATCAAAACTCACCGATCACAAAGAAAAGATCCAACGGTCAGCATTTTGGATGATTTTAGCACACAAAACATCCGGATAATGTTTATCAAAACCCTTCAAAATATTATTGGTGGTGTTGTTGCTACTACTGCTGCTCCTGATGATTCCTTGGGCTTTGCTACCACCAGCAAAAATAACGCTAGCAGGAGATGAAATCTCGATATGTATGTAAGCTATGAAGTATCCTGATGATTCCTTGGGTCGTGCTTGTTCGTGCTTCTTGACAACAAAGATTTGCAACTCCTCCGGTGTACCCTCTTCCTTTTCAGGTAGATCAGGAAAAAAAAATCGGCATGCACAAGCGACCGAAGAAGCCGTGCATCTCTTACAGAAACATACCACTTAAAATTAGAGTATGCTAGACTGCCCTGTGCCACAGATGATCCTCTAGCAGCGTCAGCTGATGCTGGTCGGGTGGTGTCAATGCGCACCATCTCCAAGCCTTTTGGCTCTTTGTCTCCTCGGGGCCATAGTATTGCACGAAGCTTCTCACAGCCCAACAGTATGAGCCGCTTGAGCTGTGGGGCTTGCATTACACTGAGGTCGAGGGTTTTCACTGCTGTGCCTGACATGTCTAGCTCCGAGAGGCTCCCGAGCAATCCTCTCAACCATGCACTCTTTAGCTGAGCACAACCCCAGAAGGAGATGGAATTTACCTTGGCAGATGTAGAAGCTTCCTTTGAACCACCACCTTCACCAACATCTTCCGATTTCGTCGATGTACCAACCAAGAATGTAAATGATTCAAGTGATGGTGGCAGGGCATTGTGGCTAACTTTTTCTAGCCCAACACAACCATTGAGGATGACTTCCTTGAGGCCGAATGCGCTGGACAGGTTTGGGAATTCTGCCATTGATGGTGCTTGAGTTATGTCGTCCGTTACTCGAAGCTTCACAAGGTTAAGCAGCCATGTCCTGTCCCTAGTTCCATCACCATGGAAACGACTTAGGCTCCAGTGTTTGACTCCCTTTACATTCAACTCTCTGAGCTCAGCCATTAAATTGATCATCTCTTCGGATAGCAACCAGCACCAGTCTGTATAACTCAGGTCCAGCACCCATAGCTTCTGGAAACATGCACTACCCTTTATAATATCTGCACTACCACTGTGGTCATCCCTGCAATGGTCAAGCAGCAGGAATCTTAGGTTTCTGCAGCAGAGGAAGGGAGGAGACGCAAAACTGAAGGTGCACCCAGAAAGGTGCATCACATGCAGCATGCTGTCTAGATGTTGGAACATGTCTGCTGATAATATTGTATCAAGTGGTGGTTTAACTACTAGGAAGAAGGACGTCGCCTTAGGAGGCAGACCAGATGATGATTGCTGCAGGTATTGGGGGGTGGCTGAAATCCAACGGTCATTAGGCCTCCACTGGTAATAACTAATGGCACCACTGACAATCTTCCAATCCTCCCAATCCAATCGCATGTTTCTGTGCAAGGCATCAGCAATCTCCCATGTTGATCTATCGCCATCGCCGCGGCCGCCGCCTTCTTGTTGTATGATCCCATCGCATACCCAATAGTTGCAAGCATGGGCCTCCCAGTCGATGTTGTCAACTTTTCTCAGTGCCCACATATACAGGATGCAGTCCTCGACCATCTTGCGGTTCATGTCAGGCTCCGGGATACCCGCGTACCGTGCAACGTCCTCAGCCTCTTCGCGCACGAGATCCCACCATTTATCATAGCCTTCATGTGCGTGTGCAGCACCGAGAATAACATCATTCTGCTCCATTTTTCTGCGTTCCTTCTCTTCTAATTGGAGACGGAGCCGAAACCTCCCGCGGAAGGTCCACAGCACCATGTTTCTGAGGGACCAGTGTACGGGGATACCACAATCATTTAGATCAACATAGTCGCTGCTTCCATTGTGGAGAATCACCAGGATTCTGTGACCCTGTACGCGTTGGTAGATCGAGCTCGCCACATCTGCGATCTCAGTGCGAGAGGCTTCGTCTACCACATTGATATTGTCCTCCTCGTCACGCTGATCGAAGATGGCCATCACCGAATTGGGAAGCTGCAGCTCCTCCGCGATTGCCTTCTGCAGGGCCCTCCTATTCTTCCACAGTGAGCAATCGACTTGGATGATCCTGTCAAACTTCAATCGTGGATTCAGCCCAGTTGTTCCAGTTGTTGATGTTGATCCAAGACGCCTAGCTACGAGTTTGAGAACGGCGGATGCCCCCAGTCCACGCCAGCCATCAAAGTATGTCACGTTTCCTTTGCTCGTATCCTCCAGATAACCAAGTAACATCCTTGCAGCCTCATCGATGTTGTCTGCCTTGATCACCTTCGGAAATAATAATTATTACTAAATGAGGTCCGTCCATTCGTATATTAACTAAACATGAATAACAGTTTTAAAATACAGTTGTATGGACTACGATGTCTTGGACTTTTAAGATATTTGTAGGAATTTCTAGCTATCAAAGTGAAAGAGATGCAATTAATCTTATCTTACCAATTGTTATATTTGTAGAATTTTTTCCTTTTTACATGTTATTGCTTTAATTTCTACCCCTCAAAGTGAACAAGGTCTTTAACTAGCTTTTTTGTTTCTGGATCATGCTATCAACAGTCAAGCACTTAAACACTGAGAAAAAAGTAGATCGAAGATGCAGTTCTAGTAGCATCTCTTTTTTATTGATGATATCAGATGTGGATGTACAAATAGCCAACTCCTATCCCTATATACATTTACAGAGTAAATTGCACAAAACTTCACTATCTTTTACAAAAACTTTCCGAAAACTACACTTTTAAGCATCAGTTTTATAGAATCATAACGTTTCACAAAACTATATTTTTAAAAATTATCATTGTATCCAATGTGCTGAAAACTGTCGTTGTATCCAACGGGCCTAACAAGCCGGCAAGTCAATCTTTTTCTTTGTATGAATTATAACGATTGAGTTGTAAATTAATTAATTGGGTATATACGTAGAGCCAGTTTAGCTATAAAGTCTATAAAAGGACCTGAGGTCTTGCATGTACGTGTGCGTGAGATCAATGTAGTGTGAAGTTTTCGGTTAGCTCTACTCTGTTATTGTTCTTCCTCTGTTCCCCAAACAGATGGAGGGCAGCGGCGGCCGGTGGAGGCGGCTCAGGCGCTGATGGATGACATACGTACTAAACTATCTAGACAGTTGATGACTAATACTAACATGCAAGCAGAAGTGAAGTTGCATGATTGATTACCTTTGTCTCAAGAGGCACGAATAATCGGGGAAGCATGATGAATCGATCTCTTGCTGTTTAGTAAATTAGAAGGCCAGGATGCAGGTAACTCTCGAATCTCGATGGATGGATCCCGTCCAACGCCTGGATCGATTTGCAGCCGGCTAGCTCCACATTTCTCCTGCGCGGCGGCCACTTCCTTCGTTCCTACACATGCAATGCAATGCAAGCATTACATTAATCACTAGATGCTTCGATCGATCGGTCGACCTCGTTCAATAAATTAATTAATCAGTAGGATACTAGTGTATACAAGTCTTCCTGCAAACTAAATAAAAAAAGGTCACATAAGCTTACTTACATTTGGAGAAGCAAGCAGCTGACAGATCAATTAACAAGGAAATCACAAGCTGGAGAGCAACAAAGAGATATATATACAAGCTAGCTGCAATGAATGAAATGTTTTTTCTTTCTTTTTTTTTTTGGTGTCTTTGTCTACATGCATGCATGCCTCAGGTAGAGGCCTGGCCGATATATGAACATAGTGATAGTGTGCCGCTGATACGTTCTGTACCTTTGCTTTGCTTTGCTTTGCTTTGGGTAACGCTACAAGCAAAGCACATCTCCCTCGTCATCATGATATTCTTTGCTTGTAGACAGCCACCTATATTTAAAGAGAAAAGGTAAAGGTTGTAAATTCCTTGTCGGTCCTGGCCTCCCCGTTCGTTATTGAACAGCTCTATTCTGACTTCTGACTAGAATTAGAAAGAATCCCAGGTAATTACATAAGTAATTTTGGTAACAAACCCATTATACAATTATCGCTTGTCAGATTTCAACTGGGACAAGAACACACGCAATCATAGTGTAGTTTCACGAAGAACACAAACTAGCACCTCTGACTAAGATGGGAACGAAAGGAAGAAGCCTTTAACTTTTTTATGGTGCTTAACCTCCGCACCTTTTCTGTTTTCCCTCCTATATATTAACGTCAAGAAACAAACTCCTGATTACATGAAATCAACCCACACATATCCAACTAACTTGGGAAGATCTCATGGCTGCCTACGCACACTACTAACAGAAGAAAGATAATGATAAGGGAAACCAAGCAACAAGATTATCCAACAAACACCCCCTAATCTAGTTGTTTTGCTGCTTGATCTCATGACGAGATTTCTATTAAGGGGGTAGTCTGTAACATCCTGAAGAATTCAAAAATATAAAATTAAATAAGTAAAAATAAAAAATCAAATTTCGATTGTGATTACATTCTGAATTTTCTGGCATTATTGTTTTTTTCTTGGGTTTTTGCTCTAAAAGAGAAGTCTTTTATAATGAATTAGTAAAAGGTAAATGTAAGAAAGTAAAAAGAAACATAAAACAAAATCTAAAAAAATT
Organism: Guadua angustifolia; assembly: GCA_036346375.1. Classification (NCBI taxonomy): domain Eukaryota; kingdom Viridiplantae; phylum Streptophyta; class Magnoliopsida; order Poales; family Poaceae; genus Guadua; species Guadua angustifolia. The sequence continues at coordinate 1,380,333 of JAYEVE010000666.1, forward strand.
ATATTAAAATAAAATAAGTCTCAAGAGCTCTTTTACTGCAGTCATATGAACACATTAGAGCATCTCCAACAGTGTCCAATAATTTGACTCCCAATAATCCTGGATTAGGAGCTTCCCAAAAGTTTTTGAACCTAAAAAAAATGCCATACTCCAACAGTTCCCTTTTTTTCCCAAAAATTATTTTGACTTGGTCCGGTGGAACAGGTCCAAGAGGGGAGCAGACTAAGGCCCCGTTTGGTACGGTTCCAGATTCTAGTAGAAACGGAAACGGTTCCGGATTCTTGGTAGAAACGTTTGTAGAATCGAATCCGGAGGAACAGTTGCTAGCCGATTCGACCACGGTGTGTAAAAATCAGAAACGATTCGCTTTGAAACGTTCCGAGTCCTATTCCGTTTGGTTGGATTTATTTCAGATTCTAGGAGAAACAGTCCGGTTCCAAGTTGTCAAACGGGGCCTAACTTAGTGGAGGTTTTACTTACCGGCTGCTAATTAACGTTGGATCCGAGCCACGGTGAGGAGGGAGGGAGAGGCGGTAGCTTGCAGTGTACCAGAATCTGCAATGGTTTGGGGAGAGAGAAGGCGGTCTAGGGGGGTGGCACCTGCATGTGAGGATGGCGGCACCGGGCCCGGGCCTCGATGGCTTGAGGAAAACGACATCATCACTGGGGCCGGGAGAGGGCGGCGGCACCAAGGTGAGCGACGAAGGCAGGGTGGAGGCGTCGGGTGGGTGAAGAAGGCTGCACTGCGACTGGATTTGGGAGAGGCGATGTTGGCGGCAGTTGGATCCACGTGAGGTGAGGTCGTTGGCGGCGGGATCGGTATGCGACAACGGTCTTGTGCCAGTGGAACCCAAGCGAGACGAGGAGGCGGAGGTAGGCGAGACAGCAGTCTTTGGGTTCTGTGGCGATCATATTTCAGCGATTCGAGGACGGCGGACCTCTTGGTCATGGAGTGGCCACAAATTCGATTAGGGCCTTGCCGAGGCGGAAAAATGAGGAAGCAGGGTTCGTGTTTAGGGCGTGCGGAAATATGGGAGGAAGAATGAGGAACTGTTGGAGCATGTTTTTTTTCAATCAGACCCTAAATCAGGTTTTGGGAATAGATTTAGGGAACTCTTGGAAATAGTGGCTTGTCAGATTTTTGTAAAAATCTGCAGAGTTTACCTCTAGCTGAAATTTTTGCCATACTCTCCACAGAGAAATATAAATCTCTATTAAAACATCAGAAATTAATATGCATATTTATTGCCTTTTAAAATTTTAAAACAGAAAACTAGAAAATCTGGAAATTTAAATGTCACATTTATTAGAAAATAAATACGCAAGATATAAATCTAAAATTTTATATAATAATAATTATACAATGAAAAATCTTCCCAAAAATTTTAAAAAATTCTTGATTATATTTATATCCTCAAATAAATGAAAAACTTAAAAGGATAAATGAACAATTCAGCTTGTTAAAATTTTAAAAATTGTAGTAATATGATTTTGCCATCCGAAATACATATTTGTATTCAAATCCGTGTTCAACAATATCTAAATCCATATTAGTAATCATAGAATATCCAAAATCCGATTCCCATCCATTCCATAGATACGGAATTATGAGATCCTCCGTATGTCATCCAGTGACATCCCTACTGGGAAGACATCCCTAATTTCTAACGTCTCACCTGCAGCCTCGGCTGTCTTGTGCGTCATGAACAGCCAAGCCAAGGTAAGGAGCTCCCCGCCCCTGGCCAGCTGAGCCGCGTGCGCCTCGGGCCGAGACTTGCCGGCGGCGTAAACGAGTAACCGAATCCACATTTCTCTGACCTCCTCCAAGGTTTCCTTGCACACCGGCGGATTATGGAATATCTCATATTGGCCGGGTCTGCCCTGGGCGATGTCCTTGAGGTCGTTCTCCGTGAGGACCTCATATTTGCCGATGAATGACTGCAGGGTATCCTGAAGGCTGCTAGCTGCGGCCAGCAACATGGAAGATTGGGAAGCAACAAGGTAGAGCATGTAGTTGGAGAGTTTCCGGCACTCCTCCACCAGAACATTAACACCAGCAGCACTCGCCTCTGTATCCATAGGTGCATGAGGTGGAGGCTGCTCCTCCAGATCATTAACACTGGCAGCATTCGTGTCCATGCCCGAAGGTGCATGAGGTGGAGGCTCCTCCTCCAGATCATTAACACTGGCAGCATTCGTGTCCATGCTGGAAGTTGGATGAGGTGGAGGGTATTTGTTTAGATGTGCCTCTGTAAATATGTGCAAGAAAACAATCTGGTGACCAAGAGGCAACATTGGTTCTATTAATTCTTTCAGGACTGCACGGAGATTTGGCCAATCTTGTGTTTTGAAGGGTAAGCTGTGTAAAAACCCCTTGATGATCTTGTCGTCCACCGGGACATACTCTGCGTCCAAAAGCTTGCTCAGCCAAAAGAGCTTCTCCCTTCTTACACCAACCATGCTCCCCATCTTCCTAAGTATGATCATCACTCGTTGGGAGTGGGACAGCCTTGACTGCCCACTGCAATAGCCCAGGTAATGGCGTAAATTGTACTGCCCCATGGAATTCGACCACAAGGGCCTTTTCTCTGACCAACCAACACTACTTGAGAGAACAAACCAACACATTCCAGCAAGCCTATAGTACTGTCTGGCCTCCAACCATGCCCAATTCCAAGGTGACAACATGATCATCGCAAACATACCACAACCATCCAGAAGGATGCCTCCAACAAATAATGAATAGGTAATTGCAACATCAACCCTGTTATATCTCTGTAAACCGCTTCCATGGAAGAGCACAAGCGCAACCACTATGGACACTAGAGAGATGCATCGAAGTATTATGCATATCCTTGTTTGAAGCACCTTAGCCTTGGTATACAAATCGCCATAAACCATGGCAAGCTCAACCTCCAAAAGCTTGGGCAGCTGGCCTTCATCAAGTTTGTCTTCCACACAAAGGCTGCGTCGTTCCTCATCTGACATAACAAGGATGGACCGTCCAGCAAGGATATTCCGGATGGCTCGTGCAGAATGCAAAGTAAAGCAAACAATACTAGAATAATCACTTCGACGATTTGTCTCGGGAAGCCTTTCCTCCTTTTCTTCATTATTAGAGCTCCCGATGTTTTTTAGGTCCCCATACATCAGAGCCAATGTCCTCTCCCCATACTTAATGATTCCAGCAATAAACACAAAAATGCCAGGTAATAGAAGCTTTATATTTTGCCAAACCGTCGACTTCCAAAAGACATAAAAGGCTAGGCCAACTTGGACTACTAGATTCAATAAATGTCTCAACCACAAGTTGTTGTCTTCAATAGCAAAAGCAGTAATGGTGTCTTGGCCACCAAGATGAATGAGGAGAAAAGGTGCCCACAAGAATGCCAGTTTGTGCGTCCCTCCTAATGTGTACTTTTCAGTGGTGGCATCATTGTGCCTTGAAAGGTAGCCCAAGGCGTAAACTGCTACAAAGTCTGCTCCCAAATATGCTAGCCACATAGTGAACCTGAGCAGCATGTTGCCAGTATGTCGCCGCAGGGCACCAGCGAAGAAGAGGAACATTTGTAGCATGAAGCTCAGGACAACTAGCAGTTGGATTTCCCATTCATTAAGTAGTTCAATCAGGCTCGCCATAGTTGGTAGATATATTTCCTGTCCTGACAATGTGTGTACTTAAGTGATTTTTGCAAATGAAATATTCTCTTATGTATTAGCAACAATGATTAATAGGCAGAATGGAGATGCAACCAAAGTTGACAAAAAATAGTAGCAGTAGCAGTAGCAGTAGCAGTAGCAGTGGTAGCAGCATGAGCAAAAGCAGCAGCAAGCTAGAGCAGATTCGGTAGCTGTAGAAGTAGTGTAGCAGTGGTAGCAGCATGAGCAAAAGCAGCAGCAAGAGCAGTAGCGGTAGCTGTAGAAGTAGTTGATACTTAAATTCTCATATGAAACTACCTCAACATTACTCCAATCTAGTAGCCATGAATAGTATCATGAAGAAACAAAACATCATATTTTCAAAATAAAAATTCAAAGACTCCTCAAAGGACACCAATATTATTGACATTGACATAGCATCATATAATTCTTCTAGCATCCGAAGACATAATCAACAATTAAATATAATATCCACAATGACAAATGTAATTCCAGGATGTACATTCACAACAGATTTTACACAATGATAGTAGTTATTCTAACCATTACATTGATTCGATTCATCCATCAACATTAGATCCTTCTCAGTGACCTACTGACCTAGCTGGTCAGTAGTGCGTGCGTGTGTTCAGTTATGGAGAACGTGGCGTGGAAGCCACTCAGGATGGTGAGCGTGTGTGTGCACGCTATGTATATATAACCGTACGTGTAATTAGCCAAGAGCTGAGGTGTGTGATCCAAGGTGAATAACAAGAGAAGAAGGAGCAACATATACGGAGGCGTTTGCATCCTGAACAGAATGAGCCTCCGCCGCCGCCTCCGTCTAGTTTAGCCTCCGCCGCCGCCGCCTATGTCCTTCATCTGGCAGTCGCCGCCGCCTCCGCCTAGTTTTAGCCTCCGCCGCCGCCGCCTCTGCCTAGGTTAGCCTCCGCCGCCGCCGCCTCCGTCTAGATTTGCCTCCGTCTCTGCCTCCGCTGTCGCTTTCCGCCTTCATTACCTCCTCCTCAGCATATTCTCGTCACCTCCGCCGTCGTCTCTCCCTCCGAGGATGTTGGCATGAGCTCTGCCTTGGGTGTCGTTCTCGGTTCGGGAGCGGATGTGGCCTTGGCTGGCGTTGCAGAGGGTGCCCTTGTCCCCATCGTGGGTGTCGCCCCGGTGTTCCCTAGCTCCCTCGCCGGTGGCGGCCCCAATGGACCTTCTGCTGGCGCTGGCTCTGCTGCAGCTTTGGTGGAGATTGATTCTCTGGGGATTTCGCCGGTCCTGCCTCTTCACTAGGTTGCCCTCGACATAGGTCAGTGTTCTTCCTCTCATCGTTCTCAGACGTTTGGCTTAGAGCCTCTTGATGGGAGCGTTGATGCTGCTGAGAACAAGTTTCGATTTGGCTCAAACTGTAAGAGTTCCCTCGCGGATTCTCTAAATTGTGATGATTTTTGTAAAGATAGTGGGTTCCCTAGGATTGCTCGTGGGTGCAGGAAATTGGATCTAATTATACCAGATCAATCGATTCCTCACTCGAGCGAGGATGTCCTGAACCAAGTAGCCGGTCGAGGTACAGAGTGCGCATCCGACCTAGACAATCGAGCTTCCTGTAAAGCTCTTGTTAATCAGGGGATGTTTCGTCTGTAGGTCATGTTCCTAGCTTTGATAGAGATTATGTGAGGAATTTCAATTCGAATCAAAGGGGAGTTCGTCTTCCAGATAAAGGGGAGGTTCATCGTAAGCTTTTAGGCAAACCTTTCCCTCGCCGGGCTTGCCTGATACGCCCCTGGCACGGTCCGTTGCCTCGGCCTCGTCCGGCGACGGCGGTGACGCTGGCGGCTTTTTTGCCGCCGAGTGTTTTGTTGGCTCGGGACAAGAAATCTTCTTCAGATACGTCGGTTGACACGTGGATTAAAAAGGATGAGCTCAGGTGCGTAAAGGCGACACGTGCTCAGGAACCGAAGGGTCAGGATCTATGCCGTAATGAGCGGGCTCGGGAACCGAAGGGTCAGGATCTATGCCGTAATGAGCGGGCTGCTCAAAATATTTTCTCAGCCGCTGATCTGGGGATACTAGTCGAGCGGGCTAAGGGTTATGGTCGTTCCAGATCTTGTTTATTCCGCCCTGACCATCCCCGAAGAGTGGCCTGGCTCTCCTTCAAGGTGTCGTCCAACAATTGCGTCCTTTCTGTAGCTCCTCGTCGTTCCTACACCGCCATGGCTGCCAAACCAGCTCCTCCCAACCAAAACCATGACGCTACTGAGTTTAGACAACCAGCCGTCACAAACCACAGAGCCTACTCGACGAATCCCTCTCGGCCCAGTGAGAACTGGAGAGGAATTCAGGGCCGTCATGGTCCTGGTCGAGGCGGATTCCATGGGCGAGGTTCAAAAAGGTCCTTTTGGCCGGGGAAGCGCTGGACGTGGTGGGCGTTTTCCTCCTCATCAAAGATATCAGCAACGTGAAGATGGAAGAGGATCTTCTTTTCATTCTAAGGTACCTCCTCCTGGGAAAGCTTCAATGCCGGGTGGAGCAGCGACGGCCGGTGCAATCCAGCCCTTGGAGACAACGGAAGGTACCACTGTAAAGGCTAAGAAACCGAGACCACCTCTTTGCTTCCGTTGTAAGTGTTCTGGCCATGTGAATGATGATTGCACTGCCGATTTAGACTGTGTTATTTGCAACAAGAAAAACTCTCATGTCATGGTAAAATGTCTAATCCTAAAGATGCCAAAACCTGATGCCTCTCTCTTTGGTTTTGGCAAGAGTGAGCTCGGTTTCTTTCGCATTCCTGAATTTGATTTCAAACTCGAGACACCGGACCCATCCCCTATTGCCCTTGTTAAGGTCTCTGGTGGTCAGATTGCCGCTGATATAGTCCAAACTGAGTTGGCCCGATTGATCACTAAGGATTGGGTTTGGGAGGCTTTACCCCATAGTGAGGATTCTTTCCTTGTTTCTTTCCCTTCGGTAGAAGAACTTAAGAGGATGTCCGATATTGATTTTAAGCTTAAGAATCATGGGGTTACTCTCACCATTCTTGAATGGGAAAATGCGGGGGAAGTGCTGCCTGCTTACCATTTGGATGAGGTTTGGGTCCATGTCTCCGGTGTTCCTCATGCTTGGAGACATTATTTAGGTTTCTGGGCTCTGGGTTCAATCATAGGGGCTACACTCGAGGTTGATATGCTCACTTACAGAAAAAAGGAGTTATCAGGTTGCTTGTTGAAATGCTGAGCCGTGAGCTGCTTCCTTTCTCTACTGATATTGTGTTTGACAAATTTGGATATGACATTGTTTTTTCAATGGAAAAGGAAGGGTTTATTCCTGCTGCAACCGTTAACTCTAGTGAGGACTCTTCTAATGATGGGCATGGTAGAGATGACAAGATGAATAAAAGTAAAGGAGACAACCCGGATCAGATGGCAAAAAGGTTGAAAAATATTGAGGATACTAATGGCTCTGATCCTAATCCTTCTATGGGTGGAAGTGTTTGTTCTCCTATGCAGATGGCGGTCTTGCCTTTCGGTCGCAGACCGGTGCAAAATTGCAAGTCTATTGTTTTTGATGGAGATACTTGCTTACCTATGGTGGCGGTTACTCCAAGGAGAAATCCTACCGGTTTGGTCACAAGGGCTTCTCCTGCTGAATATCCGGCTACCTCTCTTGTCCTAGCAAATCAGGTGGGGAAGAGCGATCCTGTCCTAAAACCCTGTAGTTCATATGATACACATTCAGTTTCAGTTTTAAACTTGACACTGCGTGGCTCTCATTTTCTCTGTCAGGGGGTTGAAAAGGGTATGGTTAAGTATCCATCTGTTTCTCCTGCCATGCCATTCATGTCAGCACCTGGGAAGAATGTGAGGGCTTTTCAACTGGAAGCGATTGATCAGGTTTCTATACCTAATGCCTCTGGTTTGTCCTCTACTCCAAAGAGTATTGGCTTCAAGGTTTGGTCTGATCAACTGATTGTTAATACCTCTTCTGTATCGGGTACTCCTAATCACTTGAAATTGATGCAGACTGAAAAGGAAAAGGACATGGTTTCAGCTAGTGCAACCAACTCCACATTGACTACTGCCTCTATTCCTGATGATGGAGGTATGCATGCTCAAGCTAGTCGAATGGATGTTCAGACGGGTATAGCTCCTTTGATGCTGAACTTGTCTGGACAAAGTAAGGGGGATTTAGGCTTTGGGTCTGAAGTTGAGGAACAAGATGCTACATCTTTGCTCCCTCACCGGCCAGTTTCCCCAAATGTTTATGGCCAAAAGGTATGTGATGGATCCTCCATTACTGCAACTAACTCTGTCAATGCGCTAGATGAGCAAATAAATTCATTGCAGAGTTTGGTGACTGAAAGGGTGGAACCGAATTGCTTGACCATGGATGCAGTAATGAAGCCGGTTACCTCGCTCTCAGATTCTGCTTTGGGGGTAAGTCCTATGGTTAATGCGCATAGTTTTCAAAGTTCCAGTCTAGCTGCTGAAATTGATTCGCTGGGGTTCATTGATGATTCGGGTATGCAGCAGAGTGAGGCGGCAGGACTAAGCCAGGTTGTAATGGGGACCCAAAAAATCTCTCCCATTACTACAGGGCGACTTGATTCTAATGCAGGTCTGTCTCAGAACCTTTGTAGTAATTTTTTGGAGAAATCCTTTGAGCCTCGTAGAAGTCAAAGAATTAATTCTTTTTCAGCTAATGGGGCATCTCCTGCTGATGAAGATATGACTCTGAAAGCCATGCGCAGAGCTTCGATACGCAATCTGGATAATAGTATGGCTGGGTCAAAGGGGGTTGATCCAAAGAGGACGAATGGCACGGCTGCTCCGGTGTGTTGTCAACAGATTGGTATGTCGCCTTCTCCATGTCCCTCTTCCATTACCTCATTACCCAATTCAACTTGTGCAAAAAATCTTAATAACATTGGGCTGATTTTGGGTAAAGATATATCTGCGGTTAATTTATCTATTAATGCTTTGAAGCGTATTGAAGTGGATAGATGGGCGGTTTCAAAAAAATCGAAAATACAATCCCCGAGTAATAACTCTAAGATCACAGATTTTGAAAATCCCTTGATTATTGGTGATGACGAGGTCGACGAATTGGATAATGACCTACTTGCTCACCTAATAAAAGATGTTTCAGAGGTTGATTTGGATGATGTGGAGCTTGACACAAAGATTTGTGATCTATTGACTTCCACAAGAAGACCGAAGAAGTCATCAAGGAATCGGAGGAACCTGAGAGGTAGCAGCAACTTAAAAAAGAAAGTTTCTCAATGAAAGGCCTTTTCTAGAATAGCAGAGGTCTTTCAGACTTGGCTAAATTTAGATATATCTCCGAGGCAGTTAGAGATCTTAATTTAGATTTCATCGCTGTGATGGAAACCGGTAAGCAGGATTTGTCAAAGACGAACCTTTCTCGTCTCTCTGGTGGGATTGATTTCGTTTGGCATGGCCTCCCACCTCGTGGTAGATCTGGTGGAATTCTCTTGGGGGTTAGAGCTGACACTCTAGATGTTTCCCTCATTACTGAAGGCGATTTTTACATTAAATTTCACCTTTGTAATAAGCTAGATAGCTTCAATTAGATTTTGATGGCTGTCTACGGCCAGCTCAAGTTGATTTCAAGTCAGCCTTTCTAGCGGAATTGGTTCGGGCTTGTCAAGTAAATTCGCTTCCCACCCTCATTGGAGGGGACTTTAATATCTTGAGAAGTAGTAAGGAAAAGAACAATAATAGATTTAATAATCGTTGGCCTTTCCTCTTCAATGCTGTAATTGATAGCTTTAATTTAAGGGAAATTGTTTTAACGGGCATCAATTTACTTGGGCTAACTCGCTACCCAATCCTACCTACGAAAAGCTGGATAGAGTTCTCATGACAACTGAATGGGAGCTTAAATATCCGCTGGTCACTGTCCAAGCTCTAGATAGGGGGGTATCTGATCATGCCCCTTTACTACTAGATACGGAACTCCGGCTTTCTCGGGGAAAAATATTCAATTCAAATTTGAACTTAGCTGGCTCCATCGGGAGGGCTTTGATAATCAAGTTATTGATATATGGAACAAAACTAAAAAGGGAACGAACTCAGTCCAAAGGTGGAATAATAAGCTAAGTGCTTTGCGCAGATTTCTAAGAGGGTGGGCAGCTCAAACAAATGGTTCTTACAAGAAAATTAAATCTGAACTCCAAAACACCATTTGCATGTTGGATACCATAGCTGAGGGTAGAGATCTGAATGAGAGTGAGCAACTCCTTTTGGCTCAATCTCGGGATCATCTATCTAAACTCCTTAGAGAAGAGGAGATTAAATATTATTAACAGGCCAAAGCTAAGGATATCCTTTTGGGTGATAATAATACAAGATACTTCCAAATGGTTGCCAATGGCAGGTATAGGAGGAAAAAAATTTACTCTCTTGAAAATGGGGTTAGTAAGATAGAGGGACATGCTAATCTCAAAAACTATATAACTGGGTTTTACAAGGATTTATTTGGTGAACCGGAAGAAAACTCCTTCACTTTAGATGAATCATGTAATCTAGACATTCCCCAGGTTTCGCAGTGCGAGAATAACCTCCTCACAGCGGATTTTACGGAAATTGAGATTAAAGAGGCAATTTTTTCAATGGAACGCAACAAAGCGCCAGGACCTGATGGCTTCCTAGCTGAATTTTATCAGCATTTCTGGGAAACTATTAAAGGGGACCTGATCCAGATGTTTCATGACTTATCCAAGGGAGTTCTACCTCTTTTTAGTCTCAATTTTGGCGTTCTTATTCTAATTCCAAAGGTTCAAGAAGCGAACATCATTCAACAGTATAGACCGATTTGTTTGCTGAATGTATGCTATAAAATCTTTACCAAAGTTGCCACAAATAGATTGAACTCGATGGCAGACAAAGTGATTAGCCCGACGCAAATAGCTTTTTTAAAAGGAAGAAACATTCTAGAAGGAGTTCCTTGTTAAAACAGAATTGATTCGGACGATTCCTGTACAATGGGATTGGGTAGTTACTAACCATGGAACCAATGCATACATTGTCCCATTTCCTTGTCGAGTTGAGCTTCAACGTATGATTAGTATGAAACGTCTTCATATCTAATAATAATGAGGGGTTATGTCTTTCGAGGAGTGGAATATGGAAATTAAACCTAAGCGAAACCGCAAAAGTGCGGGTCAATGTCTATGGTGTTCCATTTGCGATTAGATCATTTTTATCGCTATGGGCGGTTGGTTCTATTCTTGGGGTCACTCGGAGAGTTGATATGAGATCAATGCGGAAAAACCTGGGGTGGTTAGATGTTGGTGGTCGCTCGGATGTGAATTGTATTCCGGATGATCTTGATATAGTGGTAGATGATTGTATGTATGAGATTTTTGTCAAAATTGAGCAAGTGGTCAATGATGGCAATGGGGAATCCACGAGTTTGATGACGCCGATGATCTTGATGACCGGATAAGCACACTAAAGATGATGATCAAGAGATGAGAGATCTTTGAAAAAGGTGATAAGGATGGTTTCTTTGAGAATGATAACAGATGTAAAGATCGTATTAGCTCGATAAGGGTCCATCTGCAGCTCGGGTTCCTCTTATGAGATCGATCGAACATGATAATTCTGTTTTTTAGTTCGGATGGATGAGTTAACGATCTTGATGTTCGGTAGGTGCTACGAAGGTGGATGAAGGCGAGATCTATATTGTGCATCAAAGGTGGGATGTGTGACAGGAGCTGGTGTCGGAACCTCTGCAAAAGGAAGGGAGACTCCTAAAGTTCGGTGTTTAAAAGAGTTGAAAGATCTTGATAATGGTATCTTGATGGCTCTGCTGTGGTGTAGCAGTCTAGAGGACATATGTGTTACGAGAAAGGTCCATATTCGATTTGCGGTTAATGCTTTTGTGAACTCGAGTCTATGAAAAATTTGATTCTTTAGTTCATAGCGAGGATGAGTTCAATAATCTGAAGGTCTTGGAAGATGTTCATACGGTGAAAGAAGGTCGGTCTGCTTTTGCTGTTAATGGTGGGGAAAGTGAAAGGAGTTTGGTGCCGGAAAGTATGCCAAAGGAAGGAGTCTCTTGGATTACGGTGGTCTCGATGATGGGGTTTCGATGATAGGGAACTCAAGCAAGCGAGTGGGCAACCTTTTTTCGATTCTGGGCTGCGATTCGATCCGAGAATTGTGAGGGGGATCGGATAGCTATTATGTCCGAAATAATTGTTATGGCAAGTCAATTGTTGAATGTTGGTGTTGTGTCAGGTCGATATGGAAGTTTGCACGATGATGTCTGCATGCGGATGAGGAGAAGCGATGTAAGGGCGTCTGTGGAAACGATTGAAGGTTGTCGGTTGGAGGATGTTGTGATTTCTCCTCGCTCCGGCGGCTTGACCGGTATGTCATCAATACTAGGGAGTTATGGCGAAATAATCCCGAGAACAGGAGTTATTTGGGACTAAGGAGTGGCGATTCATGAAGTGCGACAAAGCATTTTCTCTCAAGTGAGTTCTTGGAAAAATTGTCAACTGGCCTGGTTCGATTTTGAGTCATGGGAGTAGAAGTTCGTGTCTACAAATGTGTTGGGGGCTTCCAGTGAACATGTTTCAGTTGATGGGGCTTCAAATATTTGATGGCGATATGGAGGAATGGGTCGAAGGCATCGAAAGCAAGTTGATCTTTGGTTCGGTGAACATGAGCGAGGTCGGGACGACATTGAAGAGCAGCGTCGGGAAGACAATGCTGAACTGTTGGAGGATGACCGAATGGGTTTCAAGCTCGAAATTTACCTCGACGCATGCTGCAAGCATTATGCAAGAAGAACGAGATCGTGGCTAATCTTTCCAACCCGGATATGGTGAATTCTTTGCGGTTGCTGGAATCTATTAACGGTTGGGAAGATGTTGAGCTATCTCTGTCCTTCGGGCAATGCATGTTGAAGGGTAGAACAAGCATGAGGATTGCTGATATGGGGGACACTAATATAATGGCGAAGGCGATGAATCTGATGGAAAAAAAGAATTCATTAGCGTCAAGTAATTGCCCAACTTTACCATCTATTTCAAATTCTGAAATTTCTTTTCGATTGGCTAAGTTGGGCGTTTCATTGGGTAGAGACAGTACTACTATTGCTTCTTCTATTGCTTTGATTAAAAATATAGAATTAGACCGAACTAGGGTCTTGGATAAAAACAAAAGTGTCACCTCTAAAACCTGCTCACCTAAAATTGATCTGGATGAGGAGGAAGAGGATTTGATTGACACGCACCTTAAGCACATTCGATATGAACAGAAGGTGTTTGAGGAGGGTATGGATCATATTTGTAGCGAACTTATTGCTACACCGCGACGTAAAAAATTCAAATCCCGCAATATACATAGAGAGGGATTGAGTAGTAGAAAACCAAAAATATTATCTAAGCTGAGTTTCCAATGAAAGGAGTTTTCTGGAATAGCAGAGGTCTTGGAGACTTGGCTAAATATAGGTATGTAGAGGACATGGTAAAAATGAGCAACTTGATTTTATTGCTCTTCTAGAGGGTCGAGATCATTTCTCGGATAGGACTTTAAAAAATTATGTGGTGGCAAAGAATTTATTTGGCATTGCATGTCGCCTCATGGTCGATCTGGGGTATGCTCTGGGCGGATCTAACGTGTATGACCTAGGTGCCATTGATGAAGGAATTTTATATTAAGTTTACTCTTAAGTAATAAAAATGATGGTTTCAAGTGGGTTCTCATAGCAGTATATGGACCTACGCAACAAGAATATAAAGACATTTTTCTAACTGAAATAGCTCATATTTGTAGCAAAGAACAACTACCATATATTATTGGTGGGGATTTCAATATTATGCGAAATCCGGATGAAAAGAACAAGAATTCCTTTGATTTTAAATGGCCAAATCTTTTCAATATGGTTATTCAATCGTTAGATCTTAGAGAAATTAATTGACTGGGAGACATTATACTTGGGCGAGTAGTGGAGATAATCCAACTTTTGAGAAGTTAGATAGAGTCTTGGTATGTACTGAATGGGAAAAAAAATTCCCTCTTACCACTGTGGAGGCTCGAGATAGGAGTATTTCCGATCATACACCATTGATTTTGAATCTTTGGGGTATCGTCTTGTTATAATAATCAATCATTGTTCAAATTTGAACGTGGGTGGTTGATTCGTGATGGTTTTTATGATAGGGTAGCTGAAAAATGGCAGACTGAGACAAGGGGGATGACTGCTATGGAAGTATGGCAGAATAAAATAAGAACCCTTAGACAATTTTTAAGAGGATGGGCCAAACACACAGCTGGACATAATAAGAAGGAGAAAGGAAAAATGATTTCCATAATTGATGACCTAGATAGGAAGGCAGAACATAGCATTCTCTCAGAACATGAACTGAATTTGAAGAATTACCTTAAGGATCGAGTGGTGAATCTGCTGAGGGAAGAGGAAATTAAATGGTATGAGAGAGCTAAAACAAAAGATCTCTTAGAGGGTGATAATAACACGCAATATTTCCATTTGATTGCTAATGGAAAGCCTGTAAAGCAAACAGTATTTTTCAATTAGAGCATGATCTTTGGCATAATAGTAGGTGATGCCAATTAAAAGCGCATGTTACTAATTATTATAAGGGTTCTGTTTGGACCACCGAAGAAAATAATTTTAGTCCGGTGGAGAATCATATTCATGATTTGCCTCGGGTTTCCAATGAGGAAAATGCCATTCTCATTGAACAATTTATCAAAACGAGGTTAGAGAGGCGGTTTTCCAAATGGAACATAATAAAGCACCAGTGGGATGGATTTCAAATTGAGTTTTATCGAGTTTTTGGGAAATTATTAAAGGTGATCTGATGGCATTGTTTATCGATTTCTATCATGGAAAGTTGCCTCTGTTTAGCCTCAACTTTGGAATAATTACTCTTCTTCCAAAAGTTAAAGAGGTAACAAAAATACAACAATACAGAGCGATCTGTTTGCTCAATGTGAGCTTTAAAATATTCACAAAAGCGGCTACAAATAGAATTATGAGGGTAGCCAACAAAGTTGTTCGACCTTCCCAAACCGCTTTTATGCCGCCGTAATATTATGGAAGGTGTAGTGATATTACATGAAACCATCCATGAAATGCACTCTAAGAAGCTTAATGGAGTGTTATTGAAACTAGATTTCAAAAGGCTTATGATAAGGTTAAATGGACTTTTCTTCAACAAACGCTTCAGATGAAGGATTCATCACCAATGGTGTTCTGGATCAAACAATTTATTCTTGGCGGTAGTGTGGGCATAAAAGTTAATGATGATGTTGGACATTATTTCCAAACTAAAAAGGGCTCGTAGGTGATCCCATGTCTCCAATTCTTTTCAATATTGTGGCAGACATGTTAGCCATTTTGATTAAGTGAGCGAAAGAGGATGGTCAGATTCGAGGAGTTATTCCTCATATTATTGACGATGGTTTATCGATCCTTCAATATGCCGATGATACTATCATTTTTATGGATCATGATATTGAGCAAGCTAAAAATATGAAGCTTTTGCTTTGTGTGTTTGAACAATTATCGGGGCTAAAGATTAACTTTCATAAAAGTGAGATTTTCTGCTTTGGTCAAGCTCGTCACCATGAGCAAGTTTATACTGATTTATTTGGGTGTCGTATAGGATCATACCCATTCAGGTATTTAGGGATTCCGATGCATTATCATAAGCTCCGTAATGCCGATTGGGGAGTGATTGAGGATCGTTTTAAAAGAAAACTGAGTACTTGGAAGGCTAAACATCTTTCCTATGGGGGGAGGCTTGTTCTTCTAAATTCTGGACTCAGGAGTTTACCAATGTTTATGATGTCTGTTTTTGAAATTCCCAAAGGTGTTCTTAATAGGCTGAATGTTTATCGCTCGAGGTTCTTTTGGCAAGGTAATACTCATAAGAGAAAATATCGCCTTGCTAAGTGGGAAATATTGTGTCGTCCTAAAGACCAAGGAGGTTTGGGAATTGTCGATTTATAGATTAAAAATAAATGTCTTCTAAGAAAATGGTTATTTAAATTGTTGAATGAGGATGGGATCTGGCAGAACTTACTTACAAATAAGTATTTAAGTTCCAAATGCCTGTCTCAAGTGCAGGTCAAACCGGGCGATTCACAATTTTGGAAAGGTCTTTTAAAAATTAAAGATGAATTTCTAGGATGTGGATCCTTTGGATAGGAGATGGTTCACAAACTAGGTTTTGGGAGGACACTTGATAGATTCAACGCCTCTAAGGGCTCAATTTCCAAGTTTGTATAATATTGCTCATTACCCTCATATTGTTGTGGCGAAGGTTATGACTCAGATGCCACCTAGTCTTAGTTTCCGAGAATATTAAGAGGAACAAATTGATTGCATGGCACAACTTATTAGCAAAATTGGCTAATCATCGACTACCTAGGGAAGGATGTTTTTAATCGATTTACATAAACATGGACAGTTCTCTCGTCGGATCTATGTACGATTATTGTATGAATATCAACACTCCTTACAATTGTAAATTTATTTGGAAGTTGAAAGTCCCTTTGAAAATTAAAATTTTCTTTGGTACTTACAACGTGGAGTCATTTTAACGAAGGATAATCTAGCTAAAAGGAATTGGTATGGCGATCAGAAATGTTGTTTCAGAATTGTAATGAAACAATAAGGCATTTATTTTTTGATTGCCATCACTCAAAAGCCATCTGGCGAGTTGTACACATAGCTCTTGGTTTATCACCGCCAAAGTCCATTTCAATATGCTTGGTCATTGGTTAATGTGCATTGAGAAGGATGTTCAAAATTAATTCTTGTTGGGGGTGTGGCCATGTTATGGGCTATTTGGTGTACACGCAATGATATTGTATTTGAGAAAACAAAACATACTACTTTTATGCAGGTTATCTTCAGAGGAACATATTGGTTGCGGTTTTGGGCACTATTGCAGCATGAGCATAACAGGGAGAAGATCCGACAGGCAAGCACGGCGTTGGAGATTGTGACATTGCAACTTTTCGCCAAACATGAATGGAGAAGCAATTATAGATTAGGCTTTTAAATTCCGGATCTTGTTCTGCTCATTTTACATTATAGATATTTGTCATCGAATTTTGTATGAACTTGGTCGTATGCTTTGGCAGAGACCGGATATTCAATCCTTTATCTAAAAAAAATTCTAGAAGGAGTTGTGATCCTTCATGAAACGGTGCATGAACTCCACCGTAAAAACCAAAGCGGCATAATTCTTAAATTAGATTTCGAGAAAGCCTATGATAAAGTGCGATGGCCTTTTCTGTTTCAGACTCTCCGTATCAAAGGTTTCTCACCCAGATGGATATCATGGGTTAAGACTTTCATATCGGGGGGAAGTGTAGCGGTGAATGTCAATGACGACATTGGGCATTATTTTCAGACTAAAAAAGGCCTTCGTCAAGGAGATCCTTTATCTCCTTTGTTGTTTAATATCATAGCAGATATGTTAAAGGTGCTTATACATAGAGCTAAATTGAATGGGCAATTTGATGGAATAGTACCTCATCTAGTTGATGGGGGACTCTCAATCCTTCAGTATGCAGATGACACTATACTCTTTTTGGATCATGACCCGGATAAAGCTCGTAACTTGAAACTACTGTCTGTATGCGTTCGAGCAGGCATCGGGTCTTAAGATCAACTTCCATAAGAGTGAGGTTTTCTGTTTTGGGAAAGCCCAAGAATATTTAGGGTACTACACTGACTTATTTGGATGTAAGGCCGAATTTTCCGATCAATTATCTCGGCATTCCTATCCATTATAGGAAGCTTAGAAATTGTGATTGGAAAAAGGTTGAAGAGCGCGTTGAAAAAAGACTTGGCAGTTGGAAAGGAAAGAATCTCTCTATCGGAGGACGCCTAGTTTTGATTAATTCAGTACTTAGTAGCCTTCCGATGTACATGATGTCCTTCTTCTCCTTACCTAAAGGAGTTCTCAAAAAGCTGGATTTTTTCCGCTCTAGATTTTATTGGCAGGGAGATGAACATAAGAAAAAATACAGACTCACTAAATGGAGCATATTATGTCAACCGAAGGAACAGGGTGGTCTCGGGATTCATGACCTAAATATGAAAAATATTGCCCTTCTTAGCAAATGGCTGTATAAACTACTTACTTCAGATGGGCTGTGGCAACAAATTCTTCGTAACAAGTACTTGGGTTCAAAGCCTTTGGCCCAAGTGGAATGGAAAAATGGAGATTCTCACTTCTGGTCCTGCTTAATGAAGGTGAAACGAGATTTTTTTTCGTTTTGGAACCTTTATTGTCAAGGATGGCTCACAAGTTCGCTTTTGGGAAGACATCTGGTTGGGAGGATTACCTTTGAAAGATCAATATCCCTCTCTTTATAACATTGCCAGACCAAAATTTATAACAATTTCAGAAGCGTTGAGCTCTTCACCTCCAAGACTCTCTTGGCGTAGACTCCTCATCGGACCTAAGCTGGTTGCTTGGACTGATTTGCTAGCTCGCATTGAACGAGTTGTTCTATCGCAAGATCAGGATATCTTTTACTGGAACTTGTCCCCAAAGGGTCATTTCTCGGTAAAATCGCATTATTCTGCATTAATGCTTCGAAGCATTCCCAATAAGAACAAAAATCTGTGGAAGCTCAAAGCCCCATTGAAGATTAAAGTGTTCTTGTGGTACTTAAGACGGGGGGTTGTGCTTACAAAAGATAATTTAGCTAAACGAAATTGGAAGGGCAGTTTGTCATGTGTTTTCTGTCATAAAAATGAGTCAATCAAACATTTGTTCTTTGAATGCCGTTTCGCTCGAGCTGTTTGGAATATCCTTTATATAGCAACCGGGCTAAAACAACCTACCAGTGTGGAACATTTGTTTGAAGCGGCTTCAGAGTTTCAATAAGAATTTGAAAGCTCTTTTTTCGCTTGGAGCGGCACTTTGTCCGGTCACTTTGGATTTGCGAAATGATGTGGTTTTAGAAACAAATCTTTGTTTTCTCCTTACTGGTCATCCACTGGCGGCTTTTTGTCTCTCCGGTTGGGCTATTCTCCAATGGAGGACTTGCAGGCATGGTTAGTGGAGGGGTCGCATCTTTGGGTTCTAGCGGCCAAGGCTTTTTTCTACCAGGCACATGGGTGGCGGTCTAGTCTTAGGATTGCGGATCACTAGATTGTGTCTGTCCTTTATTTTCTGTCTTTTTATCCATGGCTGTGTGTTGTTAACAGAAGCCAGAAGTGTGCCAAGGCTTTGTATCTTCTTGATGTACTGTACTTGGTATTAATATTAAGCTTCCTTCATCTAAAAAAACAAGAGAAGAAAGAAAAAGTGCGGCTAGTAGGTTGCAGCCTTGTGCCGACATGTTGCATTCCTCCTGTGTTCGTTTCCTCGAGTGCGTATTATTAGAGAAACAATGAGCGAGTGTTCTCTAGAGAAAGTCTGGGCCAACAATGAATGTGATCTCCAGAACAATACTAACCTCTCTATGCACCACTACAGGTGATTTGATGTAAAAATTCCAATTCACCTCCTCTCCATAACTCTTTAATAATCAGGCCTGACCGCCACATGCAGATCAATAACTAGATGACAGAAACCCTGGCCACCACCTGCATATAAAAAATATGGTAAAAAAATAAATATCTCATCAGTATTTTCATGATCAAAATTCAGACTAAGTCACATGATATAATTTAACACTCCCTAATCTAGCTCAATGAGAAAATATCAATATAAGCTAAACAAAAATGGTTTTAATCTAGTTAAACCTTGAGAAATTAGAAATGTAAACAATAAAATTGATTTAGTGAACCCTTAAAACAAAAATTAAAAAAATAATTCATGTGTATTAGTACTGTATTTCAATGGCACTGCATATCTACAAGTATATCATTTCTATTGCATATCTATTTTGCAAAATCTAGTAAAAGTTCAAATACTATTGCACATAGACAAAATGTTCAACACAAGTATTCATAATTTGTACAATGAAGCAAATTGCAAAAACATATGCAAGTAACTGCAGAGGTAAAATGTGAAATTTGCTATTCTTCAGGTTTTTCCAATACTACTAGAAAGAGACATTAGTGCAAATTAATACTATCTACGTGCAAGTGCTCTTTCTAGTGTATGTGCAGATTAAAACTGGAAATAAGAGGTGCCTTGTCCAAAGTCCAAACATCCATGAACCATAATCTCAATGAAACAATGTGTGAAGCAATGCAGAGAATTAGAGGTTAACGTGTGCTTCAAGTGTATGCAATGCCTCCAGAGGTGAAAAGGAGCTAGAAATGAAGCATTGCAACGCAAAATCTGATCCAACAAATTTGTTTTTATTATGCACCAAGCAATGTACCACACAATATCTAAATTAAGACTTGCCATTTCAGAGTAACTCCAACATTAGACCAGAACTAGACATGTGCAGCGCACACCATTGCCAGTGCATTTGGAGTCACAAACATGTCTCATTTTTGTCCTTAATTTTGCACAAATATACAAAAAGTAAGACAAGAAGAGAAGCACATCTGAGTAAAAAATATGATCACCTGCTATGAAATAGGCTTTGTCATCCTAAGATTCAATAAATGAACTCGCTTGCTGGAACTGAGCTGCTCCGCGTGCCTTCATGTACAGAGTTCAGAGCAACACAACTAAAAAAAAAAAAACTTGTCCGAGATTACAGCCTTGTTGGGTGTTTGAACTCTCGTCTCCTAGTTCACCTAGGATAAAATTCAATTGGATCTAACCAGTATTTGAACTTGAGCATGGTATGGTCCATCCGTTTATGAAGAGGACCTCCTGACATGGCAAAATTGATCAAATGAGAAGATAAAAAGCAAATTAGAGAGGATTCCTGCTGATTTCCAAATCAGCAGATCGATCAGAAAGCGCAAGCTTCCCCTCAAATCGAGAAGAAAAAATTCTTCAGAGAATGAAAAGCAACTGGGACTGCAAAACCTCAAAGAAGTTGCAATTGATGATCTACTCCGAAACAAAGACTTACCTCCTGAGGTTCCTAAACCCATTAAATCCAATCGATCCCACAAAGTTAGTCAAATAAGACAATTTTTTTTAGATAAAGGATTTAAATCCGGTCTCTGCAAGAGCACACAATCGAGTTTATACAAATATCACAGCCAGAAAGCTGCAAAGAAAAGCAAACGAATAGAACTTAAAATCGAAAGCAAATTCTATAATGGCTTCTCAATCCATTTTTGACAAAGATGTCCAATGCTACGACCTCCAAAGCCCTGCATACCATCCGGATGATCACCCTATTGTTCTCAGACTGCAATAAAGCCCAAAACCGGAGCCAGTATGTTCCCCTGGAAGTAACCTGCATAGAAAAAGAACATTGTTTTTTTGTCAAAAATGAACTCATTTCGAGTACACCAAATGGTCCATAATATGGCAGCCCCCCCACCAAAATCAATATTGAAGCACTCTTTTCAACGCCTGTTAACCAATGACCAAGCATATGAGGCATAGACGTCGGCGAGAGAGACCAATAGCAATATACACAACACGCCAGATAGAGGTTGAAAACTGGCACTCAAAAAATAAATGTCGTATTGTTTCATTACAATTGCAGAAACAACATTTTTTATCCCCATTCCAGTTGCTTTTAGCTAGATTATCCTTTGTTAAAATTATTCCTTTCTGTAAATACCAAAGGAATATTTTTATTTTTAAAGGAAGTTTCAACTTCCAAATAAATTTACTGATGAAGGGAGTACCTTGATTCATGAAATAACTATACATAGAGCGTACAGAAAACTGTCCATGTCCATGTAAACCCCAGTGAAAAATGTCCCTTCCATCAGTAAGCTGGCAACTAGCTATTTTAGCAACTAAAGTATACCATGCCGTCAATTTATCCCCCGATAATAACCTTTGAAAATGAATATTCGATGGCATCTGCATCATGACCTCTGCCACAGATTTATGAGGATAACGAACAATGTTATACAGACTTGGAAATTGAATTTTAAGAGGTGTAGAACCCATCCAAATGTCTTCCCAAAATCTAGTTTGTGACCCATCATTAATATGAAAGGATCCACAACCCAGAAAATCATCTTTAACCTTCAATAGCCCTTTCCAAAAATGTGAGTCCCCAGGTTTAATATGCACTTGGGACAAACATTTGGATCCTAGATATTTATTGATAAGCAAGGACTGCCAGAGGCCATCCTCATTCAACAGCTTAAATAACCATTTACTCAGAAGACATTTATTCTTAACCTGCAGATTCACAATACCCAGTCCTCCTTGATCTTTAGGACGACACAGGATATTCCATTTAGCCAGGCGATATTTTCTCTTATTACTATGACCTTGCCAAAAAAAACGAGATCGATAATAATCCAACCTCCGCAACACACCCTTGGGAATTTCAAAAAAGGACATCATGAACATGGGGAGACTACTAAGCACAGAATTTAATAATACAAGTCTACCTCCAGAGGAAAGGTGTTTGGCCTTCCAAGTACATAGTTTTCTTTTAAATCTATCCTCAATCACACCCCAATCCACATTACGGAGCTTATGAAAGTGCATCGGAATCCCTAAGTATCTAAATGGAAATGACCCTATCCCACAACCAAACAATTCAAAGTATTCTTGTTCATGATGTCGAGCGTCCCCAAAACAAAAAATCTCACTTTTGTGAAAATTAATTTTGAGACCCGATAACTGCTCGAACACACACAACAAAAGCTTCATATTTTTAGCTTGCTCAATATCATGGTCCATAAAGAGGATAGTATCGTCGGCATACTGCAGAATCGATAAACCATCCTTAATAAGATGGGGAATAACCCCTTGAATTTGGCCATCCTCTTTCGCTCGCTTAATCAAAATGGCGAGCATGTCTGCCACTATATTAAATAAAATAGGTGACATAGGATCACCCTGCCTAAGCCCTTTTTTAGTTTGGAAGTAATGGCCAATATCATCATTAACTTTAATACCCACGCTACCTCCAGTGACAAAATGTTCAATCCATGAGCACCACTGTTGGCAAAATCCCTTCATATGAAGAGTTTGCTGAAGAAAAGACCATTTCACCTTGTCATATGCCTTCTCAAAGTCAAGTTTTAATATCACTCCATTGAGCTTCTTCGAATTTAATTCATGAATAGTTTCATGTAATATTACTACACCTTCCATAATATTACGACCTGGCATGAAAGTAGTTTGTGATTGGTCGTACTACTTTGTTTGCCACCCCCATAATTCTATTAGTAGCCACCTTTGTGAATATTTTGAAGCTCACATTAAGCAAACATATAGGTCTATATTGTTGTATCTTTGTTGCCTCTTTAATTTTTGGAAGAAGCGTAATTATCCCAAAATTTAATCTAAACAGAGGTAAATGGCCAGCCAAGAAATCATGAAACAATGCCAGCAAATCATCTTTTATAATATCCCAAAAGACCTGATAAAATTCAGCTGGAAAGCCGTCCAGGCCAGGGGATTTATTATGTTCCATTTGGAAAATTGCCTCTTTAACCTCTTTTTCAGTGAAATTAGCAATTAGGATATCATTTTCCTCAGTTGTTACCTAAGGCAAATCGTGATTATGATCCTCCACCAAACTGAAATTATTTTCTTCTAGCGGACCAAACAAACCCTTATAATAGTTTGTAATATACTCTTTTAATTGAACGTCACCCACGATTACACGATCGTCATGATCTAATTTGTAAATATGTTGTTTTCTGTGTTTGCCATTAGCAACCAAATGAAAATAATGGGTGTTATCATCCCCCTCCAAAAGGTCTTTTGTCTTAGCTCTCTCATACCATTTAATTTCTTCTTCCCTCAACAAGTGCACCAACCTTTCGTGAAGATAATTTTTCAAGTTTAATTCGTGAGCTAAGAGAACTCTATGTTCTGCCTTTTTATTAAGGTCATCGATTATAGAAATAATCTTTTTCTTCTCTTTTATATTATGACCAATTGTATGTTTGGCCCAGCCTCTCAAAAAATGCCTAAGAGTTCTAATCTTATTCTGCCATCTTTCCATAGCAGTAGCCCCTCTGGTCTCAGATTGCCATTTATCGGCAACACACTCATAGAAACCATCTCTAATCAACCAACCACGTTCAAATTTAAATAACAGTGGCTGTCTATTGTGAGATGAACTCCCAGTATTCAATAATAAAGGAGTATGATCAGAGTTGCTTCTATCTCTAGCCTGCACGGTAGTAAGGGGGAATTTATTTTCCCATTTAGTACAGACTAAGACCCGATCTAACTTCTCAAAAGTTGGATTATCACCACTACTCGACCAAGTATATTGACGACCAGACAAATTTAACTCTCTAAGTTCTAATGATTGAATAACCATGTTAAAAAGATTGGGCCATTTCTTATCAAAGTTGTTCTTGTTCTTATCGTTAGGACTACGCATAATATTAAAATCGCCACCAATAATATATGGTAACGGTTCTTGACGACAAATATGAACCATCTCTAATAGAAAAGACTCTTTATATTCCTCATATACTGATTTGTAAAATGACTATTAGCGCCCATTTGAAACCATCATTTTTATTACGAAGAGTGAATTTAATATAAAAATCCCTTTCATCAATTGCTCCAATGTCATACACCGTTAAATCAGCCCCCGTACATCCCCCGACGACCATGAGGAGGCATACAGTGCCAAATATATTCTTTGCCACCACTTAATTTTTTCAAGGTCCTATCTGGGAAATGATCCCGACCCGTCTCCATTAGGGCAATAAAATCAAGTTGCTCCTCTTTGACCATATCCCCCAAATACACATGCTTAGCCAAGTCTCCAAAACCTCTGCTATTCCAGAAAACGCCTTTCATTTCAGACTCAACTTAGATGGTGTTTTTGGTTTTTTAGGAATCAACCCCACTCTTGAAATAATTTTTATTTTGGATTTTTTCCTGCGAGGTGTAGCAACCAGATCACTACAAATATGATCTAAGCCCTCCTCAAACACATTCTAATCCAATTTATCAGGAATGTGCTTGAGCTGAGTGTCAACAAAATCCTCTTCCTCTTCAGCAAACTGAATTTTAGGTGAGGCGGATTGACAACTAGGACGTGTTTTTTTAGACGATACCCTAAGCCTATCTATTTCTATATTTTTAATAGAGGTAAAAGCAATAGAAATATCATTATTATCTCTACCCATAGAAACACCCAATTTCGCCATTCTTAAAGAAAAAACAGAATCTGAAATGGATGGAAAAGATGATGGGCAGGTACCTGACTCCAATGAATTTTTTTTATCCACCAGCTGCATCGCCTTTACAAGCATATTAGTATCTCCCATAGCAGCTACCCTCAAACTTGATCTACCTTGCAGCCCACAAGCCCCGGTTGAAGGAAACTGCTCAATCTCATCCCAACCATTAATTTTGTCCAGAGCTTTAAGAGCATTTACCATAGCCATATTGGAACTATTAGCACGAATGTTGTTCTTCTTACATAAAGATTGCAACATTCGGCGAGAAAAGCCTTGAAGCTGCATACCCTGAGAATCCACATGATCAGAACCATCCCTTCCCTGAGAGTGCAAATCCGATTCCTGAACAAACTGCCCAACATCCAGAGATGCCCCATTCCCTGCCAAAATTGGCGATACATGTGCATTTGTTGACCCAGCATGTTCATTACTACCAGCAACAGCCAAAATTGACGATCCATGTGCCTTAGTTGACCCAGCATGTGCATGACTCCCAGCAACCAGACAGTCTTTCCTTGAAGCAGACACGACCAGTTATTGCACAGAATCTCCCACAGCAGGTCCGACAAAACCATCCACTATCTTATCAGAAGTTAGACCCTCTTCAGCACAAACAACTGGAAAACCAGGCACAAGAGAAATCTTCTGTCCAGCCTCCACCCGCCTATCCCCAGCCTGCTCCATACTGGCAAAAGGGTGATTGATACTCCCAGAAACCGGGACAACATCACTTGGAACAGACATCAATAGTCTAGACGCCAACATTTCCCCCTCATCAGATGTCGGGACCCAGATCTGCAAATCCGGACCCTCTGTGTCTTCTGTACTAGTCCAGGATCACGCTAGTACACACAGGATAAACAGGTTGAGGTACCACAATCATACACAGCGGAAATAATAATAAAGTACCTCAAACATAATTATAAACGAGTTACACGACCTTATGGTCACCTTACAATAATTCACCACGCAGGGCGATAATTAACAAAGGTAACACAAGTTCAATAGCGGAAGCAAAAGTACGTCAATGAACCCCTTCTTGTTCTGCCACAGGCAACTGACGAGGCTCAACCCTAATTCTCCGGACCTTCGTTAAACTCCTCCCAAGCTGGTGTTGCTTCTTCTTCTAAGGTTTTTGTTGAAGCAAGGGTGAGTATACAACATACTCAACAAGTCATGCACAATGCAGTTCTATTACTACATGCATGGCTTATTCCAAGGGAAAGGCTTAAATGGTTATTTTGCATGAAACATCATTTCTTTTAACAGATAATCTTAATTAGATTAAAAGCGGTAAAACCATTATTATAATAATTAATTCCTCAATTCCTTTTTCCAGGAGTTTGGCACACAGCCCTAAGTTTGATTCATCAGTCTTTGGCACTGACCACCCATTCCACATTTTATTTTGAAACTCTAACCCTTGACTGTAATCCCCGAGCATTGTCCAATACCGATGACGCGGCTATTCAATAGATTTAACACACACTCTGCAGAGGCTGTACACTTTACCCACAGGATACAGTCGCTCACCACACAGGTGATTGATTGCAACAAAGTCTTTCAGAGACTAACACCTAACCTATGAACCTCTCCAGTATTGCCCTTCTAACACTTCCCTCACTCAGAGCCGAAGTTTAGAATAAGCGAATACTGTTGAATGGGTACCAAGCCGTATACGGTATGCTTCTCACACGATTACACCCGTGTGTAACTGCCGCCCCGAGGTGTCAAAGGAAAGATATTAGAACCCTACTAAACTAGGTCTATCCCATTCCAGACAAGTGGTTGTACGAGTAACTCAGTTCAAAGGCTCGCAAGGTGAAGTCCTTAACTATCCAGGGCAAGACATTCTCCTCGTAGATCCCAGCACGCAGCCTTCACATTACTCAATTCATCCCGTTGCCACACAGGCCCACCTGGCACGAAGCCATCTTGCCGCTTGCCCTAGTCCAAATCATTTCCCACCCCGGTTTGCATTTATGCAACACATGGCTATGCCCACTTCATTGCATGAGTAGAACCACACAGGTCGCTACCCCCAATTCCATCTCATGACATCATCGCATTAATTCCAAAATGTGTTTCATATTTGTTCAGTCAATATTCTTTTGCAATTTGAAAGTCATTCAGCGTATACAAGCAAGCTAAGCATCTACTCACGGTCTAGCCTCCCGTGTTGGCATCATAATAGCAACCAACTCATTTTAATATCTTAGGGTGACAAAGATTTCAGGGCATACAAGTAATATAACAAGGTGGCATAATGTAAGTTCAACCATCATTAGTTGTGGTTTTGGTGTTAATGACAAATCTAATCTATTGTTAATGACAAATCTCGGATTAAGATTATCCCCTAATGCGATATTATTATTAATGACAAATCTTGTATCGAGACTAACTTGTTTATTTAGAATATCTTTGGTTAGTCTCATCGCATTGAAAAATGGAAAACCCAAGGTATGTATGCGCATTCATCGTAGTATTATTTATGATACTTTGGAGTCAAGTTAAAGTATGGATATCCCGTTAACTTAACCACAATGTGCATCATGTTTCCCAATCCATATAATACATGGATGCACATATTTAGGGGGAGTTCACACTCTAACTTGAAGAATCAATTTAAATGATAATTTAAATTGAGTTCATTTGTCGTGTTAATCATTAGAGAACACTTCATCATGTGTTGATGGTGTTTCGTGATTAAGAAAGGACAAATGAATAGTTCTTAAGTATGATAAGGCATGAGTTGCATTATTGTACTTAAGACATACTTAAATCATTTCAATTGATTTAGGGTTGTGCTCAATTGATCTAAAGGCATCCATTATGTGTTAATGGAGTGCAAGAGATGATTGAGACAACCATGCATCTTGGACTAACAAGTTTCATGAGTTATGTTTGAGTTAGGTCCAAAGATAGATGAGAACGGGACAAGGACGACGTCATGAGTTGATGGGCATCAAGAATGGATCCCGAAGAAATGAAGTCAAGTTGATATCCCGGGGGAGCAAATATGCGATGATTATAAAGACCCCAAAGGGGATTGCTTGTGCGGCGGCGAAAGGTATAACTAGATAGGCTAAGGACTTTTGTAATCTTTGTGTCTAAGGTTTTACCGCCGTTCTATTAAGAGGGGTTGCCTCTTTCGCTTGAGCTTCATCATGTGTTGGTGATCTCAATCGCGCTCACTCAAAGCTCAAATCTTATGTTGATTTGGTTTTTGCATATGGGTTAACCATTTGGCATGTGTTGCGAATGTGTTAAGACTTATGCTTGGTTGTTTTGCATTATGCTCGGATTTGCATGTGTTGCAAAGATGAAAGAGTATATGCATTTGGTTTTCGCATAATGCTTTGATTTGCATGTGTTGTAAATAGGATAAGCTAATGCGTTGGCTCTTGCGTGGAGTTCACTTTTGCATGTGTTGCATTAGTTGAAGCTTCACGTTTTGGTTCGAAATAAATCTTTCTAAAAACCGTGAGTTTGCTTGGAGCTAAGTTTTGCATGTGTTGCAAAAGGAGAGAGCTCAAGCATGATTTGTGTTTGCGTGTTTGTATGGAGCTAGAGGCTTGCATGTGTTGCAAGTAAAGAGCTCATACGGTTGATTTGGTTTAAGTTGAAGTTTTGTTTTGGTGTTGCATTGAACTAGAGAATTGCATGTGTTGCAATTAGAGAGTTCATGCATCTTGATTGGATGTTGCTTGGAGCTAGACTTTTGCATGTGTTGCAAAGAGTAGTGCTCAAGCATGAAATGGTTTTATTGTGTTATTTGCAAGTTCACAGCGAATAAACCGAGGTTTATGAGTCCCAGATCCCGAGAGCATGTGAGTGGGGCTTGCAACGGTGTTGGCAAGTTGACCGGTCTTGTGTTGACCTTCACATGGCTAGGGGATTAATCTCATAAACTCGAGTTTGATTTGCTTAATACGTTTTGCAGATAGATCTTGAGTTGTTGGCGAAATGTGTTTTCGTCATTTGGATTTGGTTGCGGTTGTGCAAATGTGTTTTGCAAATAAGCGTTGGAATTATGCGTGTCGATCCTAGAGCATGTGTTGGCATTTGCAAATGTGTTTTGCAAAGTGTCGGGATCATGTGTTGATCCTTACATGGCTAGAGGATTGATCGTGTAAGTTCGGTGTTGATTTGCGGAATGCGTTTTCACAATTCGGTTGAATTCTTTGAGCATGAGCTAATTTGGTGCAAATATGTTTTGCACGTATGGTTGATCATGTATTGATCATCCTTGAGGCTCAAAGAATAGTATTTGATTTTTCGGAGAATTGATTGGAAAGAATCCGGAGTTTTCCAGCAGAGTTGCCTGGCTGATTTCTTGGCGGGCGGTCGGACCGGGCCTGGTCCGGTCGGACCGGCCATGGAGAGGTCGGACCGGCCCGGTTTCAGCATGCGTGCTTCGCAAGCGTGTCGGGCCGTGGTCGAGGCGGTGCAACCGGTTGAAGGCCGGTCGGACCGGCCAGGCGTGGTCGGACCGGCCCTAGGGCTTATACTGCTGTGCGGCAACCGGTGGCGCTTCTTAAGGCTGTGTTAACCGATCGGACCGGCCGGCCGATCGGACCGCCCGTGGCGTGGATTTTCCCGAAGCTACTGTTACCGGGTTTGCTGAGTTTGTGTTGAGCGGTGCGACCGGCAGAGAGGCGGTCGGACCGGAAGATGTTCGGCAAGAACGGTCATTTTTTCCGATTGGCTGTGGGAGGTCCGGGCCGGACCGCCGAGGTCCGGTCGGACCGGTTCTTGTTTTCTGCCGCTTGCCCCAAACGGCTAGTTTCTTTGGTGGAGGCTATAAATACCCCTTGGGGGTTGGAAATGTTGTTGATGTTGTGGTTCTTTGTGTTTTGAGGTTGTGGGAGTGAAGTGCATGTGTTGCTCTTCCCCATTTGATTCTTGAGCTAAGAGTGAGACTAATTGCATTCGTTGCAATTAGGAAGTGGTTTGGGTACCTCTTGTGCATGTGTTGCACTTGAGGAGGCCTTGTGCATGTGTTGCACTTGGTGATCACCGAGGAGCGCATTTGTTGTGCTCGGTGAGGTTCAAGCGGAGGAGCGGCTTGTTACTCTTGGAGGTTGCCGACTCCTAGACGGCGAGGGCGTCGGCGCTGGAGCTCTCGAGGTGTGAGAAGCCCCCCAAGTTTGTGAAGGTTCGGGTTGAGCCTACGTGAGCGTGAAAACCACACTAGTGGAAAGAGGCGGGTGCTCGAGCGGAGCCGGTCCGAGTCGTCGGGCTTGCCTCAACGTGGACTAGGGAGACCGCAAGTCTCCTAACACCACGGAAAAACGTGCTTGTCTCTTGTCTCATTTACATTCAAGTATTTACATTGTTGATATATTCATGATTGCTTGATTGTAGAATTGCTTAGTATTATTGATTAGTTCAATTTAGCAATTCTAGCTTAGAGACATAATTAAGTTAGTGCACATAGTGAGCTTAGTTTATTTAGGCTTTAATTGTCAAAACCTAGATTATCGCTTCCGCATATAAATTGATTAGGTTTTGACTTAGGGGTTGATTAGCGCGAATTGTTTAGCAAGAGATCGAATTTTTATAAACGCCTATTCACCCCCCCTCTAGGCGCATCCTCGACCCTACAAGTGGTATCAGAGCCACGGTCACTCTCATTTTAGGCTTAACCGTCTAGAGAGTAAAAGGATGGCGCCTAGCGGTTTAGTGCACTCTCACGATCCACTCATGCTAAACGAATCAAATTATGCTCAATGGAAATTATTTATGATCGATCATTTTAAATCCATGAGCCCACAAATTTGGTGGATCGAGATGTCGGCATTTCTTCTCCACTAAATGAAATTGCTCCAACTAAAGGAGAGGAGAAATGTCTACATCTCGACGCTCAAGCTACTAATGCTTTATTTAGTGTTGTGAGCGTAGAAATATTTAATCTCATATGCAACCTCTCAAGCGCTCATGAAATGTGGATCAAACTTCAAGATAAATTTGAATCATCCACAACAATTGAGGATTGCAATGAGGATGAGGAAGTGTCGGTTGATGATCATTCAACGCCTACATCAATTGATGAACCGACAACTCCGTCAACCTCAACCTCCGCCTCAAGCGGCATTTATTTTTCAATTCCATCAAAAATTCGTTGCTTTATGGCGAAAAGGTAAGAATGAGGTAAGTGATGATGAAGGTGAGCCCTCATATGATGATCTTATGAATTTATTAGAGGAGCTCAATGAATTTCTTGGAAAGGAGAAAAGAAATACAAAGTTTTGAAGTTAGAACATGATTCACTTCAAAATGAATATAATGTTCTAAAAGAAAATCATGAGAAAATCCTTTTCAAGGAATTCACTAAAGCTAGTATGGATATGGGCATTCAATGTAATTTAGTTGATGAATTGCCTCACTCAATTCCTATCACAAACAATTCATCAAATAAATGCATATCCACTTCTAGCGATGATTTGCCTTGTAGCTCTAATTCAAATTCTATCGCTATTATTTCCTCTATGTCTTGTGAGGCTAACCTTGTAGAGGAAAACAATAAGCTCAAGGCTCAAGTCATGAAGTTGGAAAATGACTTGAAGAGATGCGTTAAAGGAAAAGCCCTCTCGATTTAAATCTTGAGCAAGCCAAGGGCGCCTCAAGACAAGCGAGGACTCGCCACAACTCCAAGAGGAGAATAGCAAGACGAGGCACAACGCGCGTCACTCGAAGACCATCAAGTGTTTTGCTTGCAACAAGAAGGGCCACCTCGCCTCTTTGTGCCCAAATCAAGTGGATAACAAGGCCACAACTTCAACCATGAGGCAAACCGGCGTTGAGCACAACAAGAAGGTCAAGAGAGGACCAAACGGCGTAACGTGCTTCAATTGCTGGGAAAAGGGACATTTCGTAAGGATTGTCCCAAAGGTATAACTCCTAAGCCTATTCTCATTAATGAAAATTATTTGCTTAGGAAGGATAAGAATGGCAATGTGTTTGCCAAGCTTGTCAAGTCCCCTATGCCGGCTCAAAATAATATTCATTTGCATAGGAAGAGTAAATCTAGAAATGGGTTTGCTAAATTTGTAAAGACTCCTAAGCCCACACAACATAATCCAAATACTATGCTTAGGAGAAATAACAATAGCAAAACATTTGCTAGATTTGCTAGATCCTCTAAGCCATTTCATAATTTCAATAATCATATGCTTAGAAAGGATCAAACTAGAAATAGTTTTGCAAAGTATCAATGCCCTCCTAAGTCCTCTCACTTAAATTCAAACATTTTGCTTAGGAGGAATAATTATCGCAAAACTATTCCTAGTCATGTTAGTCAATTCAATAATGTTAAATTTAGGGCCATTTGGGTTCCTAAATCAATTGTGACTAACGTTGTCGGACCCAACAAGGATTGGGTACCAAAGACCGCCTAAAAGAATTTTAGGCAATAAAGAGATGGATTGGACGCTTGCACATCAAGAGGAGAAGGATTACATTTATCTACAAGTGGTGTCAAGCATGAAGATAATCAAGTCCATCATAAGCCAATGCCATCTCGGTAACAAGTATTTAAATTGATTACCATTTAAACTTATAGCCTTGTGTAGGTTATATTGTAATATTCATGCTAGAATCAATTTAGATTGCTTTGTATAGCCACTTGCTCTTGCCTCTTATCTATTCTCTTATTGCAAATCTTGAGCAAGTTTAATAGTGGCACATTTAGGGGGAGTGTTAATTCATATTCATGTGTACCACATCCCTACGTGTGCCCATATTAATAATAAGTGCATATATATATATTTTCAAAATCAACCATTTAGCCAAAAGTCAAAATTTTGTATACTATTACTAATCTTGTGAAAAACTAGTTGAAAAATGTATACAAATGCTTTTGAAATGTTTCTCAAAGGTTTTGGCTTCACAAAATCTATTTTAAAAGGAAAATGAGTTTTAACTCCAAAAACTAGTTACTAGTATCTTGATTTTGATTTAAACTTATAATTTTCATAGAATTAAAAGTAAAAGGATTTTGAAAGTATTTCCAAAACAAAATCCTAGAGTTGGTCATTCTCAACAACTTTCGTGTTCAAAAGATTTTCAAAAGACCAACTTGTCAAAAGATATTTGTTTTTGAAACTCACGAAAAATTATAATTGACCCATAATGGTCATACTATTGCACTTTGTGAGTTTCTCCATTTGGATCCATTCTTGTGTAGAATTGTGATTCAAAATGGCATTTTAGACTCATACACATAATTCAAATCCATATATCTTACCTCATGCTTCATTTGAATTTTTGTGCTAATTGAATTTGACTTTTGCTTCTTCAATTTGGACTATTTAGGTCAAAAGTCAAAAATCCTATTTAAAAGGCCCAAATTTATGAAAAGCTTTATAAAAGTATTCTAGTATGTATTTCAAAGGAGTTACAAGCTTTCAAAATGAAAATATTATGTTGAAACCTAATTCGCTCAAAAACGATTTGATTTGATCCAAAAAGGCCTATTTAAGCATATAGCTCAAATGTTGGTATTCAAGTTGAATTTCATATCAAATCTTGGCTAGAAACAATCTTGATACACCAATCTAAGCCATGAAATATTAAATTGCATGAAATCCAAACCGAAGTGCATTTTGAGGCTTTTTGTGAAAATCAATTTCCTTTTATGCCTCAAAGCGCAAATTGCCTTATCTTTTGAAATAAAATTGTTTTAAGAAAATTCTTTTTGCAATACCTTCTAATTAGTCCAAAGTTCATCTCTGCAAAATTTCATAATTTTTGGACTTCATTTGAATCTTTTTGACAAAATTTGCAAAAAATCTGGAGGTTTCAGCCTGTCAGGGCCGGTTGGACCGGCCTGAGGGCGGTTGCACCGGCCAGAGGGCGGTTGGACCTGCCCCTGACCTGTTGGACCGGCCGTGGCATGTGCTGTTCTGAAATTTCAGATTTTTCCGAGGTTTGCTTTGGGATATCTTTTGATTGGAACTTCCTTTTTCAAAATTCTTTTTGCAATAGCTTCTTATGATCCCAAAGTTTATTTGTGCAAAATTTGAAAAATTCTAAAATTTATTTGATCAAGTTTTCAAGTGGTATCAGTTATGAGCACTTTAATTATTTTAAAGAGTGTTTTTCACTTGATCTTTTGAAAAGACAAAACTTGTGCAATTCAAATGCAAATAACTCCATGATTCATTCATTAAACATCTTGGGGAGTTTATTCATTGCAAGTTTTGGGTACTTTAATGCTTCCAAGTGAGATCATGTCTTTATTGTGCTCTGATACTAAATCTTTGAGATTTTATTGGTCCTTCTTGAACTTTTGATACCCGTAAGTATATGATGCTCTGATTATATTGCTCTGATACCCATCGATCTTATCGATAAATTATTTCAAGTGGTATCAATTCTTCGTGAGTTGATCCTAAGTGGTATCAAGTGAGTTTTTATACATATGCTTACAAGTGGTATAGTTGAGATTCTTTTCTCCAAGTGGTATCATGGATCTTATTGTTTATTTCTTCTAGTGATATCCTTGAGTATTTGATTTCTTTTAAGTGGTATCATTGAGTTCCTATTTTCTACAAGTGATATCATTGAGGTCATTGCTCATTCCTTCTAGTGATATCCTTGGTTAAATAAATCTTTTCAAGTGGTATCGTTAAATTCAATTATTTCCTACAAGTGGTATGCTCATTGCCTCCTTGTAGCATTACTCCGATACCCACATTCTTGATTAAGATTTTTCCTCTCAAACTAACATTGTAAGTTCAACCGCTTAAGATTTCTCGTGTGAGAGTCTTTATGTGTTGAAATATATAAAAGAGGAAAATCTCAATTGAGCATTGTTCTTCAATCAAAATCTGAAAATGCTAAATTCTTTGGATTTTCAAGCAAAAGCCCTTGAGATTAATTTTACAAGTGGTATCAATTGTCTCAAGTGGTATCTATTTTTCTTGGGTTCCTCGTTTGACCCGCTTAGGCAAATTATTGGATTCTTCAAAAGAATCATATTGAAAATTTGCAAAGCCTAATAAAATGAAGAGTGAGTTATTTGAAAAAGGGTATCGCACGGGTCATTTGCTTTGGATACTATCCTTCCTTGCTTTTCATGCTTATTTGTTTTTACAAGTGGTATCCACATTTTAATGCTTATCTTTACAAGTGGTATCCATATTTGCAAATGCCTATTCTTCCTTCAAAGTGGTATCCAAAATCCCTAATATGGTCTCTTTTCGAAGTTTTCTTCTTTTGGTATCGTGCCATATTTCAAATGAAAACTTGTTTTATTCCTCGATATCCTTTTCATTTGGGATTTTATTGCCTATCTTTTTAAATTGGTATCTAAAATCTAAATCATTGCCAAGGTCATTAGTATCCTTTAAATTCTTGTATGACCTTTATTAGATATGACCCCGAAAGAAATTGTTAAATGCCAAAAGGGAGAATGATTAAAGTAAAAAGGGGAGAATAATGAAATGCCAAAGGGAGAATTATTTCTTAAGTTAAATGCCAAAAGGGGGAGATAATGATAAATCTTATTAAATGATATATGTTTGCCAAAAAGGGGTGGAATGTTCTTCAAGTTAATCTTTTAGTTTTCCATTTTTGGTGCTTAATGCCAAAAGGGGGAGAATTAGGAAGCTTAATGTCATTTGGTTAAAAAGTGAGCTTAATTTGATTAAGGGGGAGAATTAATATGCATATGTGTTCAATTAGCTTAAATTCTCTCAACATGTTAGTTTTAACCCAAATGTGTTTATTAAGCTTGGATTTGTCATTAATCACCAAAAAGGGGAGATTGTAAGTTCAACCATCATTAGTTGTGGTTTTGGTGTTAATGACAAATCTAATCTATTGTTAATGACAAATCTCAGATTAAGATTATCCCTAATGCGATATTATTATTAATGACAAATCTTGTATCGAGACTAACTTGTTTATTTAGAATATCTTTGGTTAGTCTCATCGCATTGAAAAATGGAAAACCCAAGGTATGTATGCGCATTCATCGTAGTATTATTTATGTGATTTTGGAGTCAAGTTAAAGTATGGATATCCCGTTAACTTAACCACAATGTGCATCATGTTTCCCAATCCATATAATACATGGATGCACATATTTAGGGGAGTTCACACTCTATCTTGAAGAATCAATTTAAATGATAATTTAAATTGAGTTCATTTGTCGTGTTAATCATTAGAGAACACTTCATCATGTGTTGATGGTGTTTCGTGATTAAGAAAGGACAAATGAATAGTTCTTAAGTATGATAAGGCATGAGTTGCATTATTGTACTTAAGACATACTTAAATCATTTCATTGATTTAGGTTGTGCTCAATTGATCTAAAGGCATCCATTATGTGTTAATGGAGTGCAAGAGATGATTGAGACAACCATGCATCTTGGACTAACAAGTTTCATGAGTTATGTTTGAGTTAGGTCCAAAGATAGATGAGAACGGGACAAGGACGACGCCATGAGTTGATGGGCATCAAGAATGGATCCCAAGAAATGAAGTCAAGTTGATATCCCGGGGAGCAAATATGCGATGATTATAAAGACCCCAAAGGGATTGCTTCAGCTTGGCGCGTAAAGGTATAACTAGATAGGCTAAGGACTTTTGTAATCTTTGTGTCTAAGATTTTACCGCCGCTCTATTAAGAGGGTTGCCTCTTTCGCTTGAGCTTCATCATGTGTTGGTGATCTCAATCCGCTGCTCACTCAAAGCTCAAATCTTATGTTGATTTGGTTTTTGCATATGGGTTAACCATTTGGCATGTGTTGCTAATGTGTTAAGACTTATGCTTGGTTGTTTTGCATTATGCTCGGATTTGCATGTGTTGCAAAGATGAAAGAGTATATGCATTTGGTTTTCGTGATAATGCTTTGATTTGCATGTGTTGTAAATAGGATAAGCTAATGCGTTGGCTCTTGCGTGGAGTTCACTTTTGCATGTGTTGCATTAGTTGAAGCTTCACGCTTTGGTTCAAATAAATCTTTCTAAAATCGTGAGTTTGCTTGGAGCTAAGTTTTGCATGTGTTGCAAAAGGAGAGAGCTCAAGCATGATTTGTGTTTGCGTGTTTGTATGGAGCTAGAGGCTTGCATGTGTTGCAAGTAAAGAGCTCATACGGTTGATTTGGTTTAAGTTGAAGTTTTGTTTTGGTGTTGCATTGAACTAGAGAATTGCATGTGTTGCAATTAGAGAGTTCATGCATCTTGATTGGATGTTGCTTGGAGCTAGACTTTTGCATGTGTTGCAAAGAGTAGTGCTCAAGCATGAAATGGTTTTATTGTGTTATTTGCAAGTTCGTTGTGCGAATAAACTGAGGTTTATGAGTCCGGTATCCCGAGAGCATGTGAGTGGGGCTTGCAACGGGTGTTGGCAAGTTGACCGGGTCTTGTGTTGACCTTCACATGGCTAGGGGGATTAATCTCATAAACTCGAGTTTGATTTGCTTAATACGCTTTTGCAGATAGATCTTGAGTTGTTGGCTAAATGTGTTTTCGTCATTTGGATTTGGTTGCGGTTGTGCAAATGTGTTTTGCAAATAAGCGTTTGAATTATGCGTGTTCGATCCTAGAGCATGTGTTGGCATTTGCAAATGTGTTTTGCAAAGTGTCGGGATCATGTGTTGATCCTTACATGGCTAGAGGATTGATCGTGTAAGTTCGGTGTTGATTTATGAATGCGTTTTCACAATTCGGTTGAATTCTTTGAGCATGAGCTAATTTGGTGCAAATATGTTTTGCACGTATGGTTGATCATGTATTGATCATCCTTGAGGCTCAAAGAATAGTATTTGATTTTTCGGAGAATTGATTGGAAAGAATCCTGAGTTTTCCAAACAGAGTTGCTCGGTGATTTCTTGGCGGGCGGCCGGACTGGCTCTGGTCCGGCCGGACCGCCATGGAGAGGTCGGACCGCCCGGTTTCGGTCGCGGGTTCGCGCGCAGGCGGCTGAGGTCGAGGCGGTGCAACCGGTTGAAGGCGGTCGGACCGCCAGCGTGGTCGGACCGCCCTAGGGCTTATGCGCTGCGGCGGTAACCGGTGGCGCTTATATGTAGGTGGTCGGACCGGCCGGCGGCCGACCGCCCGCGGCGGGCGTGGATTTTCCCGGCAGCTGTTTTATTGGTTTGCCGAGTTTGTGTTGAGCGTGCGACCGGCAGAGAGGCGGTCGGACCAAGAAGAGTTTTCGGCCAAGAACGGTCATTTTTCCGACCGCTGGCTTCGGAGGTCCGGCCGATCGGCCGAGGTCCGGCCGGACCGGATTTGTCTTTTCGCCTGCTTCACCCCAAACGGCTAGTTTCTTTGGTGGAGGTTATAAATACCCCTTGGGGGTTGGGGGTTGTTGATGTTGTGGTTGCTGTGTTTTGAGGTTGTGGGAGTGAAGTGCATGTGTTGCTCTTCCCCATTTGATTCTTGAGCTAAGAGTGAGACTAATTGCATTCGTTGCAATTAGGAAGTGGTTTGGGTACCTCTTGTGCATGTGTTGCACTTGAGGAGGCCTTGTGCATGTGTTGCACTTGGTGATCACCGAGGAGCGCATTTGTTGTGCCCGGTGAGGTTCAAGCGGAGGAGCGGCTTGTTACTCTTGGAGGTTGCCGACTCCTAGACGGCGTAGGCGTCGTGCGCGGGAGCTCTCGAGGTGTGAGAAGCCCCGGCAAGTTTGTGAAGGTTCGGGTTGAGCCTACGCGCGAGCGTGAAAAACCACACTAGTGGAAAGAGGCGGGTGCTCGAGCGGGAGCCGGTCCGAGTCGTCGGGCTTGCCTCAACGTGGACTAGGGGAGACCGGCAAGTCTCCTAACACCACGAAAAACGCTGCTTGTCTCTTGTCTCATTTACATTCAAGTATTTACATTGTTGATATATTCATGATTGCTTGATTGTAGAATTGCTTAGTATTATTGATTAGTTCAATTTAGCAATTCTAGCTTAGAGACATAATTAAGTTAGTGCACATAGTGAGCTTAGTTTATTTAGGCTTTAATTGTCAAAACCTAGATTATCGCCCGCATATAAATTGATTAGGTTTTGACTTAGGGTTGATTAGCTAATTGTTTAGCAAGAGATCGAATTTTTATAAACGCCTATTCACCCCTCTAGGCGCATCCTCGACCCTACAAGTGGTATCAGAGCCACGGTCACTCTCATTTTAGGCTTAACCGTCTAGAGAGTAAAAAGGATGGCGCCTAGCGGTTTAGTGCACTCTCACGATCCACTCATGCTAAACGAATCAAATTATGCTCAATGGAAATTATTTATGATCGATCATTTTAAATCCATGAGCCCACAAATTTGGTGGATCGAGATGTCGGCATTTCTTCTCCACTAAATGAAATTGCTCCAACTAAAGGAGAGGAGAAATGTCTACATCTCGACGCCAAGCTACTAATGCTTTATTTAGTGTTGTGAGCGAGAAATATTTAATCTCATATGCAACCTCTCAAGCGCCATGAAATGTGGATCAAACTTCAAGATAAATTTGAATCATCCACAACAATTGAGGATTGCAATGAGGATGAGGAAGTGTCGGTTGATGATCATTCAACGCCTACATCAATTGATGAACCGACAACTCCGTCAACCTGAACCTCGCCTCAAGCGGCAGCGATTTTTCAATTCCATCAAAAATTCGTTGCTTTATGGCTAAAGGTAAGAATGAGGTAAGTGATGATGAAGGTGAGCCCTCATATGATGATCTTATGAATTTATTAGAGGAGCTCAATGAATTTCTTGGAAAGGAGAAAAGAAATACAAAGTTTTGAAGTTAGAACATGATTCACTTCAAAATGAATATAATGTTCTAAAAGAAAATCATGAGAAAATCCTTTTCAAGGAATTCACTAAAGCTAGTATGGATATGGGCATTCAATGTAATTTAGTTGATGAATTGCCTCACTCAATTCCTATCACAAACAATTCATCAAATAAATGCATATCCACTTCTAGCGATGATTTGCCTTGTAGCTCCAATTCAAATTCTATCGCTATTATTTCCTCTATGTCTTGTGAGGCTAACCTTGTAGAGGAAAACAATAAGCTCAAGGCTCAAGTCATGAAGTTGGAAAATGACTTGAAGAGATGCGTTAAAGGAAAAGCCCTCCTCGATTTAAATCTTGAGCAAGCCAAGGGCCTCAAGACAAGCGAGGACTTGCCACAACTCCAAGAGGGAGAATAGCAAGACGAGGCACAACGCGCGTCACTCGAAGACCATCAAGTGTTTTGCTTGCAACAAGAAGGGCCACCTCGCCTCTTTGTGCCCAAATCAAGTGGATAACAAGGCCACAACTTCAACCATGAGGCAAACCGGCGTTGAGCACAACAAGAAGGTCAAGAGAGGACCAAACGGCGTAACGTGCTTCAATTGCCGGGAAAAGGGACATTTCGGTAAGGATTGTCCCAAAGGTATAACTCCTAAGCCTATTCTCATTAATGAAAATTATTTGCTTAGGAAGGATAAGAATGGCAATGTGTTTGCCAAGCTTGTCAAGTCCCTATGCCTACTCAAAATAATATTCATTTGCATAGGAAGAGTAAATCTAGAAATGGGTTTGCTAAATTTGTAAAGACTCCTAAGCCCACACAACATAATCCAAATACTATGCTTAGGAGAAATAACAATAGCAAAACATTTGCTAGATTTGCTAGATCCTCTAAGCCATTTCATAATTTCAATAATCATATGCTTAGAAAGGATCAAACTAGAAATAGTTTTGCAAAGTATCAATGCCCTCCTAAGTCCTCTCACTTAAATTCAAACATTTTGCTTAGGAGGAATAATTATCGCAAAACTATTCCTAGTCATGTTAGTCAATTCAATAATGTTAAATTTAGGGCCATTTGGGTTCCTAAATCAATTGTGACTAACGTTGTCGGACCCAACAAGGATTGGGTACCAAAGACCGCCTAAAAGAATTTTAGGCAATAAAGAGATGGATTGGACGCTTGCACATCAAGAGGAGAAGGATTACATTTATCTACAAGTGGTGTCAAGCATGAAGATAATCAAGTCCATCATGAGCCAATGCCATCTCGGGTAACAAGTATTTAAATTGATTACCATTTAAACTTATAGCCTTGTGTAGGTTATATTGTAATATTCATGCTAGAATCAATTTAGATTGCTTTGTATAGCCACTTGCTCTTGCCTCTTATCTATTCTCTTATTGCAAATCTTGAGCAAGTTTAATAGTGGCACATTTAGGGGGAGTGTTAATTCATATTCATGTGTACCACATCCCCACGTGTGCCCATATTAATAATAAGTGCATATATATATATTTTCAAAATCAACCATTTAGCCAAAAGTCAAAATTTTGTATACTATTACTAATCTTGTGAAAAACTAGTTGAAAAATGTATACAAATGCTTTTGAAATGTTTCTCAAAGGTTTTGGCTTCACAAAATCTATTTTAAAAGGAAAATGAGTTTTAACTCCAAAAACTAGTTACTAGTATCTTGATTTTGATTTAAACTTATAATTTTCATAGAATTAAAAGTAAAAGGATTTTGAAAGTATTTCCAAAACAAAAATCCTAGAGTTGGTCATTCTCAACAACTTTCGTGTTCAAAAGATTTTCAAAAGACCAACTTGTCAAAAGATATTTGTTTTGAAACTCACTTAAAAATTATAATTGACCCATAATGGTCATACTATTGCACTTTGTGAGTTTCTCCATTTGGATCCATTCTTGTGTAGAATTGTGATTCAAAATGGCATTTTAGACTCATACACATAATTCAAATCCATATATCTTACCTCATGCTTCATTTGAATTTTTGTGCTAATTGAATTTGACTTTGCTTCTTCAATTTGGACTATTTAGGTCAAAAGTCAAAAATCCTATTTAAAAGGCCCAAATTTATGAAAAGCTTTATAAAAGTATTCTAGTATGTATTTCAAAGGAGTTACAAGCTTTCAAAATGAAAACGATATGGTCAAAGCATGACTTGCCTTCGAAAAGTAGTTGATCCTGGTCTGGCTCTTGCGACGGTTCCCCGAAATCCTCCCCGACAGCTTCCGACAGTTCGGACTCTAATCGCATCAAGCAATCATTCAATAAGTACTCTAACAAATAGCAATTTCAACTCTAAAAATAAAATAAAATTCACTAATAAATAGTTCACATTTTTACAAATTTTTAGGAACTAGAATCACCCAATTCGGAGCTAAGACGCAAAAGTTATAGCGATTACAAATTTTGTAAATTCAAATAAAAGAAATACCCGAATTAATTGATTTATTTTTCTACTGGAAATCCTGGTTAAATCTCTCGGCTTGACACGTGTCAGCACCGGAGTGATCCACGTCGCCTCAGGTCTATAGACCGGGCTCATGATTGGCTCGGGTTCACGGTGGACCGGGTCCACCGAACAGTGACACTAACACGTGGCCCCCCCCTCGGATGACGTCATGCTGACGTCAGCCCACACGGCGGTCATCTTTCTGACAAGTGGGCCCGACGGAATAGTGCACGACTCGCTCAAGTGGTGACACTTGGAAAGATCCCGATCGTCCACCGAAATCTACTGTTGAGATCCGACGGCCGCTAGAACTATCGCAAAGACGTGGCACAATCTCGACCGTGGATGGAAGATCTAATGGCCCACTCAACCTAACCTTCGCCTCACCCGAGCCCTTGATTCAAATCCAACGACCATTTTCAAACACCACAAGAATGGCTACGTGGCGCTACGGTGGTCGAGGATTAAGGATCTACGACCATTTTCAACGATCTAACGCGGCCACGTGGACTCACTAGCGGTTGGATGAAGATCCAACGGCGGAAGTTATACCGAGCGATACCCTATTCACCGAACCTACGTGGCCTAATCCGAGCCGAACATCCAAGATCTAACGGTCAAGATCCACCGTTACCGATCTACGCGGTGCAATCTGCGCCGTTGAGACAAGATCTAACGGCCATTTTCAAATGTAACCTATACGATTACGTGGCCTCACTAGAGCCGCACGATTACCATCTAATGGCCGAGATCTACCCATACCATTTCAGCCTAATTCAAAAAGGAGAACACCGGCTTTACCTCGGACATTGGATGGAGATCTGACGGCGACGGTGAGCTGCGATGCTTCAAGATTTAGGCAATGGCGGCTTTTGAAGACCGGAGACGAAGAAGACGACTGGGTTGGAGGCACTACAGGGCTTCTCCGGCGGAATGAAGTACTCCACGCGATGCAGCTTGACACGGCGAACTCGGCAGTGGTCTTGGATGCGGCGGAAAGTGGCAGTCGGCGGTGGGAAGCAAGGAAAACCGTGGTGGTGGCGGTGCTAACTCCGGTGAGCTACTGAGTGGGCTACGGGGCACGACCGGGAGCGAGCGAACAGACAAACTGCGCGGGGCGAACGGACCAATTCAATGAGCTATAAAACAGGCGTTAAGAGGCTTTGGGAAGCGCGCAAATCCACCGCCAATCTCGACGGCCAACCCCCGACGACGGCGCACTGTTCGCCCCCTCCCGATGCAGCGCGATCAATCCGCACCGTCCGATCGCAATCCAACGGCTCAGGACGAGTGACGGTTCGGCTGCCAGCGCTACGTGGCGCAATCCTGGCGGCTCAAGTTACTGAGATCCAACGGCCCTCGTGAGCAGGTGACGCGGCCCAACCTCAGCCGTCCGATCGAGATCGAACGATCCGGAACGGGCTGCGCTAGGGTTTTGGCAGACGCGCGCACAGTGTTGGGCTCGGCCCAACACTGTAGCTACATATTTTCCGGTTTTTCTTAATTAAAATAATTCTAGAAAATCAAAGTAATTATTTAGGGCACTAAAAATACCCGAAAAATTCCAGAAAATATTTCAAGGCATTTAGAGCTTAAGTAAAATATTTTATTTATTTTTGATAATTACTTTTCTGCCTTTTTAATTATTCAAGAGGGAGATAAATTCAAATTAAACTTAATTAATTCCAAAAATTCACCAAAAATTCAAATAATTCAAATAACTCCAAAAATTGAAATTAGGCCAAATTTTGGGACGTTACATCAGACTTAGGAATATAGTCTTCTAAGTTGTCGGAATCTCACCCCCCTTCCTGTTCAGCCACTGGAGCCATAGAAGAAAGCCCATGAACCGAATTCATTGCCTCCAAAAGATGATCAGCAGAAGACTCAATAACCCCTTGATCAAAATGCATATCAGTAACCGTGACCTCCATACAATCATTAGGAACATGAATACTACCAGAAAGAGTAGCTAGCTCACTAGAAAAAGAAATAATCCCTATTGGCGCAGCGATATCACCTTGACCCAACTTAACTGAATTTTCTT
The DNA here is from genome assembly GCA_036346375.1 of Guadua angustifolia. Taxonomy (NCBI): domain Eukaryota; kingdom Viridiplantae; phylum Streptophyta; class Magnoliopsida; order Poales; family Poaceae; genus Guadua; species Guadua angustifolia. The sequence continues at coordinate 1,424,483 of JAYEVE010000666.1, forward strand.
CAGGCTTGCCAGAAGGTACCAGGACTTCACAATCAGTCGAGTGACAACCTTCTTCAGACTTGCTAAAAAGAACCCAGACATCACAATCAGCAGAGTGAAAATCCGGCACTGGAGCAATACCAGAAAGGCCATTCACCAGCCGCGTATGTTCTTCAGCCACAATACTTTTGACTGAAAACTCAGATAAGAAACCCTCGCATTTTAAGGCAGCCTCTTCCAATTTCTGCTCCTCTAAAAGATGGTCTTCAGATGAAACTAAACCCTGCTTAACAATCTGCATATCAGAAGGTTTGGAAACACCTGAAGCCGACCCCTTCTTAATATTAAAATTACGTCCGACATTATTGCCTGACTCAGAATTGCCATTTTTGCCACCAATATCAGCATCGTCCATAACTTGATCATTATCCTTGTTCTGGTTCTCCGGACCATCTAGATCATCCTCATCATCAAACTCATCAGATTCCCCAATTTTGTCATTTACCACCTGATCAACTTTAAAAAAGATTTCATAGAGGCAATCATTGACCACAATATCAGCATCGGCCGGAATGCAATTGACATCCAACACAGCGACTAACAATCTAACAACACCCGTCTTTCTCATTGATCTCATATCCACTCTTTGCGTAGCTCCCAGAATCGAACCAACCGCCCAGAGTGATAAAAAAGATCTAATTTCATATGGAACACCATAAACATCAACCCAAACTTTTTGCAATTTCTGTTTAGGCATAATCTCCATATCCCAATCTTCGAACGACATCACTCCCTCATTATTGACCGTGCGGAGACGCTTCATACTAATCATTCGTTGGAGTTTAACTTGACAAGGAAATGGCACAATGTAAGAATTAGTACCATGATTCCTAACCACCCAATCCCACTTCACCGGAATAGCCCAGGCCAATTCCTTTCTAACCAACTCCGTCGGGACAACGCCTTCAACTATTGTAATCAAAGCTGTCGCAGAAACCTTACAAGGCGTCTTCACAGCAGATGTACATGGAATATGAAAAAAACCCAAGCCCTCCCCAGCTAATCCACTAAATATGGTAGATGGCTTCGGGCCATGCAACAGGGGGCATTGCGGAGTAAAATGTTCATCCTCACAAATCTCACAACACAGGATAAACTTCTTCTTCTTCATCGCTGGTTCACTAACATTTTGAGATTCTTTATGTTTACCTGCTAGAAGAGAAGAGCTTTCCCCCTTCTCTTTAAGCGGCTTGAACTGAGCATCATCAGTAGTCTTCCCAGCAACCACCGCCCGGTAGCCCCCAGCATTACCCTCATTCAAAAGACCACCAGAAGAAACACCACGATGGAAGTAATCACCACGGCCACCACGCCCTTGAACACGATCGCGGCCTCCAAATCGCCCACAACCACGGACCGGAAATCTTGGCAGACGCCCACCGCCGCCAGCAACATGAAAATGACCACCGTAATTCTGGGCGTGAGGACAATCCTCATTGCCGGCCGCCGCCGCGCCCCCCGCCATTACAACCTGAGCGTAGGAGCGAAGAACCTGAATTGGTTTGCGATGAGATAGCCACTGGTGTAACAGAGCTAACCCTGGATTATTCTTGGACCATGCCGATAACGCAGGCTTCAGACCTACCAGCTCTGCCGGCCCATCAGACAGCCCAGCAGCCTGCAAGTTTGAATTCAAAACTACCAGACAATTGGAGACCCGCGAGAAATCAGGTTCACAGCCATCAGAGACCCGCGAGAAATTCGGATCACAGCCATGAATATGAGGACCTGAAACATTCAAAAATCTGCTACACACTAATCTTTCATCAATCAATGGCAGCAAATAATCCCCGATTGTTCTAGGCACAATCTTCGTTGGTTTCGGCAATGGACCTTTCGAACCTTTTGTTTTATTCTAAGGCCAACAACCCTTAACGTGGTGCTTAGATCTTTGTCGCCGATCACCCTGCAAGCCATGAACAGGCATGATGTTAACATCAGGAAGACCAGACGAACATACCTGCGAAGCCGGATGCATCTCTCCCAAAGTCTCCTCAGTATCAGATTCAGAATCACCGCTTGATGAGGCCCAGAATTTGCCTCCAAAACACCGATCTGCAGAACTCCGCGAAAGAAGATCATTCTCCTCCACAGAGGAAGAAAAACGAAGCTGTAGTAGATCCTTCTCTTGGATCGTCATCACCCCAAAAGTGCTTGTTCATGGATTCGGTATCAGCAATTCACTTCTATCTTGTGAGTGTTTGATTACCTGTACATATCATGCTGGTTTTCATCTGGAACGAAAAACTCCCAACTATCCATTATCGCTACCCGGGAACGGCTGCATGTTTGGGCCCTGCTTGGCGCTACTAGTCGATTATAAGGTCACCATTGAAAGCCTGGAGGACGTCACTGGAACCAAGTGCAATACTTCATACGTAGTTGGTGCTCGGCTTCCCCTGAGCTTCCTTCCCGCTCTTGCTGCTCGGCTGCTCGTGCCCTTCCTCTGTAGTTGGCTCCCTCCCTCTCTGCTCTTGGTGCCTCGCGTCCATCCCCCCTGTTAATCTCCCTTCTGCTCTCTCTCCCACACTCTCTCTACAGTGGAAACTGGAAAGAGCTCTGTCTAACACTCACTGGAAAGGAAGCAAGGGCGATCCAACGCCCGTCGAACGTGCCCCCGTCCAATGCCCCCTGCTGGCCATCAGATGAGGATCCGACGACCAGGAACAGATCTAGTATGAAATTTTGTTATTTTTATATATCTGCGTATAAATTAAAAAAATATTAATATTATTTAATATACACCAGATTGAACTTATATTATTTTCATATTTTTTATGAAAGTTTTTGGTTCAGTTTATACTTTAGAACATTTTTTCCTTGGGATAACCTTGAGGTCCTGCAGCTAGTTGTTCCAATATCCTTTTCCATTATCTGCATCAGGTGTCTTTTGGCCTGGTATCTGTTCCTTTCCATCATAACTAGGACTTGGGCTAGGTCAATTGGTGTTCCCACCGATTCTGCATCACTGCCCTGCTGGTTGTTATGCTGGGATCCTGCTCCAAAGTTCTCCATGGTCTTTATTCTAATTCTTTTCGGTCTACAGCAGGTTTTGAGAAAAACAGAAAATAAGTAAGGGTTAGGGTATGAGGTAAGAGTAGAAAGAATATATTAGGGCTCAGAAGAAAAGAATGAATTCTTTTGAGCGAGGCGGGAATATATAGATATTTAGGGGAAACAAAATTAGGACAGGGATAGAGAACATAGCATTTCATATAATATAGATTGTACGCAACACCGTTTTAAGGTTCGGTACAACTTATTTTTTGCATATAATATAGATTGTATGCAACACCGTTTTAAGGTTCGGTACAACTTATTTTATATTACAAAAGCCTAATACAAAAGAGGGCACAACTCTACGACTATCGACCAACTACAGCTGACGGTGTCGCGCAGTTGTCGGTGAAGATCGGCGAGCCATCTTGTGGACAGTGGACTTTTTGAAGTTTAGTTGAGTAAGGAAGATGTAAAACAAAACAGGAAGGGGAAAGAGAAGCTTCTAGGGAGAGGGAAGGTAGAAAAGGCAGGATGAGACAGCAATAATACCTATATTTTTTAAATTCATTTTGTTTGTAAGTAAAAATAATTTTTGTAAAAGATTTTTCCTAAGCCAACTTAAGGTCTTAATCTATGGTCAAGCCACGACTCTGATACCACTTGTAACGAACCGCCTTTTCAGGGGGTTCATTTAAATACCTCAACAGCTACCCAGGAAGATTAGCTGTCGAGAAACTAAGTGTACATTGCCAAGCAAAGGATAAATTCGAATATTTTTACTGAATATAAGGCATAACGGCCAAGTTCTTACAAAAGAGGCGCAGCTGGTCCCAAATAGATTACATTACCAAAACACTGCACAGGCAGGCCTGAGCAAAAGACTAAGACCTTAAAACTAAATCGAATCGCCATCTATCGAATGCTGAAAATCTTCAGCATCTTGGAGCTCTGAAAGAGTTGGGTTAAGCAAGGGTGAGTACTCAAGCGTACTCAACAAGTCGCATAGGAAACACTGAATACTACATGCATGGGATTAACAATGGATTGGCATAATGTTTAAGTATTGTGGATGCAATTTTGTTTGCAAGAACATTTTACATTTGAAACACAAACCTTAAATAATAGTAACGGGGGTCCACAAGTTATCACAATTAAGCCACATTCTCAACACTTCCAAAGTCTACTTGAGCTAGGTTACGGGAGTCACCCCAATTAAACTTAGCTTCATTAACCGGAAGCACGGCGTATTCGAATACCATTAATTTTGACTCTGCAGAGCTGCTCAGCTTTTCCCACAAGATATCTACAGCCGTTAATGCCACGCGTGAATCACATGCAACTTAAATGCATACGGCCGGGCCGAGACCATCACAGCCTTTTGATTGAACATCCCCATGGTAGCTCCTACCCGATAGGTACTCGGACCCTACTGTTCTTGGGACCCCACTAGCCAATGCAGGAGCCGCGTTCCAATACTGGGAGGGTAACTTATCATTGTAAGAACTGGCGAATGACACCTCATTCCCGTTCCACCAAAACCCATCAGTCATTCCCCTACTGAGAATGATTGCTCCCCATTCTCCTTCTGAGAATGGTACCACCAAGCATGTAGGTATTCCCAGGGGATGAACAATGTACTGAGCTATGCTGGGAAACGGTTCAACTGAACTGACCGGTCCCAACTTGTGGTTGAGAGGTGTAACATCCCAAAATTTGGGGTTTCAAAAATTTATATTTAAATTAGCTTTTCAAAAATTCTACATCAATCTTACTTGATTAAAGAAGCTTAATTTAGAATTTTCTAAATCTAAAATAATTTAATGTGCCTTCTGTGTACATCAAGTAATTTAAAATTTAGTTTTTACAGTGTTCTTTGTATCTCAGGAAATTTTCCAAATTTGAGATTTACTAAAAATTAATTAAAATTATTAATTTAAACAATTGGATGTTAATTGGATTTTTAATTTGAATTATTAATTGTTCGGGCAAATCTATATCCAAATTCCAATTCAAACCTTTCCTTTGAAATTCCATTTAAATCCAAAATTTGGATTTTCCTCGGTGTCCTAATTAAATTGGCATCCATATCCTTCCGAAATTAAAGTTCAATCCTTTACCGTCATAAAGTAAAATTTTCAATTTAGGTCCTTATTCGAAATTTCACCCGAGTTCCAAAATACTCCAAAACTTATCAAAATTCAGTGAAACCAATTTTATTAGGTTCTAAATAATCTCTAGTATTTTTAGAAATTTTTCCAAGAATCGTAGATCATTTTTTATATTTTATTTCTCGCGCTTTTGTCCTTCCATTTCTTCCAACCAATGAGAAAGCGACACATGGCCTTTATTGTTCATCTTCAACCTCCAGCCATGCGCACTGTTCACGTTTCAGCTCCCATGGCTGGCCCCATATTCAAATGCTCATAACTTTTGCAATTCTCAACGAAATTGAGTGAGGTCAGTTGCAAATCGTCGGTCTAGTTAAGGGCTTCAATTCCCCTATAGTTTCCCTCTCTGGAATCAAGTAAATCGGATGCTGCACCCACTTCTTTGCCGTTTCTTGTTTAGGCCATAACTTTTCCGTTTCTCATCCTCTCAACACGTGTGACCACCCAAAACGTGCATTTCAGCCTCTCCAACACGGTGCTTACCTTTGCCCTTCCAAAAATCGAAGAAACGGTCACCGGACGTCCTCCGTTGGCATTGCCGTGTCATCTTTTGATCCGGTAAGGCAAATTGACTTTCGTTCGCGTCATCTTGTGCGTATTAGTGTGTAGATCATAACCCCTCAAGAAAATCCAGGTTTCGTCAAGAATTACTCCGGGAATTTGTGTTTGTTCGTCGTTAAGTCGGGTTCCATTCGTCATCGATTCCTCCCAAACCGGTAATCCCCAATCAAATTCCTTCTTGATATAGTCTAGTATGATCTTGCTCTATGCCGTGCTCTTGCTAGTTTCGGAAAATTCCGCGTTTTATTGTGTTTTTGACCACCATGCCATTCGGACCGTTTTTGGTCGCGTCGGTCGTCGCCCTCGCCGTCGCTCCGGCATCCCCGCCATCGGCCGTCGTGCCCACGGGCTTCCCCTCACCTCTCCACCCCATCCCCACCACTGGCCGGCCCTCAATTGGCCAACGTCGCCCCAATTCTGTGCATGCACGTCACATGCTCGTATAAATGCTGACTTGATCCGTTTTGCTCCAAATCCGGTTTCTCTTGATCTAGCCGCCACCCCAACCTTGTGTAGACCTCCCATGACCTCTCCCACACGTCCTCACCTCAGATCAACTCATCCAAACCCGAGAAACTTTGCCCTCATCCTCCGAAGCGCCGCCGCGTTCCCTGTCAACTCGTCGACTCTTTTCAAGATCCGTCTACTTCACGTCATGCCTCAAGGTACCCTCTGTCTTCCATCCAAATTTGGTGCAATTTCATCCATGGATCAAAAGTTATGGCCGCCCAAAGATCAAATCTTGCCGAGCCCGTTCTCCTCGTTTCATGAGTTTGGCCATGAAATTTTATGGTAGACTCCTTGATGTCCCCTACACGGTGCTCACTCTAACTCAAGGTTTTACCAGCGGGATTTGTACAGAAAAATCAATCTTCCCGATCGATGCGTTGCGAGCAATGAAAAGAAATCACGCGTTCCCCGTTGATCCAGAAGGTAAAACTCAGATCCGTTCACGTCATATTGTGCCAAATATTCCCAGATAGCTCTCTGTAAAATTTGGTTAGATTTCATGCAGTACCTTAATAGTTATGATCGTTTGATCTATTAGCTCTGGGAGCCATTCATCGGCAGTTTGTGATCAATCCGGTGGGTCACCGCCAAATCCGCTTATTTTGTTGAGTTCGTCTCGTCGCGTTTTACGCGATGGACACTTCCCCTTTGCTGTTGCATATACCAAAATTCTTTTTATTCGTCCGCCGCCGCCTTTTGCCGCCGTCGCGCGTCGTCTTGTGCCGCCAACCGTTTTGGTTTGTCGTGGCCATGTCATGACCTCGCTGCCCTATCTTTCAACCGATGGTCGCCACCTTGTAATCTCATATGTATTCTGTTAACGCTTCACCTTCATCATTAACGTTCCGCCGTTAACGTTCCATCGTTAACGCTTCATCGTTAACGTTCCGCCGTTAACGTTCCATCATTAACGTTCCGCCATTAACGCTCCACCGTTAACACTTTGCTCTCATTGTATCGCTGTCATCGCATGGGTGCATGCAAGTGAAAGCCCTAATGTGATGTTCTTACCTTTTCTATCGCCTTATTGTGACCTAGCCCATCACGTTGAGTTCAGCCTCGTATTCCTGTCATCACCGCCTCGTCGTCGTCGAGTCCCGTCTCCGATGTAAGACTAAACTCTGGATCGAACCGTAGTGGATGTCGATCCCATCCGTCCTTGTCTTATCCTTGAAAATTTAATCTGCCATTAACCTAGAATTCATTCGTGGTCTTAGTCGATAGACCATTAGCCATATGCCATATTCTTGTGCCAGACCTAGTCTATCAGTCTATCTTCCTTTTGGTTGAATGTGTCGTTCGATCAACGAAAGTCAACCTCGAGCATCTGCTTAGTTCATGGCAAACTAACGTAACTTCGTGGACCCGGTCTATAGATCGAGAGTCCATATGACATCGGCTATCCAATCAAGATAATAACCCCGGAAGAAATATTCTTCGAAATATTATTCTTTCCCAGTTATTAATCTTTCTCTTTGGTGTATTTTTCGAAAGCCGTTCTCTTTTGTCTAATCATCGACCTAATCCATTCAAGTTCCTAATTTTATCTAAACCGTTGTGCCCAATGTTATTCGTTCTTAATTTGGAGTTTACTTGATTGCTTTTTGAGTTTTGTTGTATTTGTGCTTGTTTATCGTTAGATGCGTTGCCGGAAGTCACTCGAAGGAGCTGAGGATCAAGCAAGCGGAAATTGAAGATCGAGGATCAAGGATCGAAGATAAAGAGTAATAAAAATTTGCAAGGGCCAGGCAAGTTGTGCTTTGATCATATTGCTCCCAGTTTTACAAATTTACTTTGATTCAAATTATTGCATGCTAGTTCAAGATTAAAATGATTTAAATTAATTTGGGATTAGTTATTCAACCCAATTGCTAATATTACCTTGCCATGATTATTTGTATGCCATAATTCATTTGTCACCCTAAGATGGTTGATTATTAGTTGGTGGATATTACTTACCAACGTGGGTTGATTAGACCGTGTATAAATGCTTAGCCATGCCACGCAACTCATGTCTTTTGAAAATAAAAAGTTAATACTGATCAATGGATTATGAAATGTGTTTGTGAAATGGTGTGACGTATTGCCACACGATGATGTTGATATGTGGAACCAGTGTGGTTCTACATGGATGTTGAGTTGTTGTTGGCATTGTATTGCGCAATAATCAACTGGGTGGGAAAATAATTTAGATCGGAGCAAGTGGCTAGAGCAAGTGTGACTGGGTGGGCCCGAGGGGCGGAGGGGTTTGTGCAAGTCTTGCTCTGATCAACCCTAAGGACTTAACCTTGCGAGCCTTTGACCTGAGTCATTCATACAACCACAAGTTCCGGAATGGGACGGACCTAGCTGAGTAAATTGTGAAATCTATTCTTCGGTACTGTCGTGGTGGAGTGAGTCCCGAGTGTGCGGGTAGTAAAACTCACAGGCGCAAGAGGGGGGCCCTGGTTGTGGTAACCAGTCCCTCCAGTGTTGAAACCTTAGCGGGCAGTACTGGGTTTAGACGGATCTTTGGAAAGGCTTTGTTATGATCGCTCATTCGCATACTATTGTATGGCGATTCACGGCTGACGTGGTGAGTTGATTATATCTTGTGGGTAAAGTGTATAACCTCTGCAGAGTGTAAAAACTATTCGAATAGCCGTGTTCACAGTATTGGACATTGCTCGGAAATTACAGTCAAGGGTTAGATTTTGATAAAAATGAGGTTGAGAATGTGGGACAATGTGATATGGAAATTGGTTAAGGAAGAGAAATGCTTTACTTGAGAATGATTACGAAAGTTATTATGGGTATTACTTGTTTTACTGCTTTTCAATCTATTTATGATATTCATTTGTAAATGTTGTTTTATGCAAAATAGCCAATTCAGCCATTCAATTAGAATAAGCCGTGCATATAGTTATTTAGACTTGCATTCTGTGCACGACTTGTTGAGTACGGTTGTGTACTCACCCTTGCTTTAACAAAACATCATCAGTTGAGGAGAAGTCTCTGTCTTCGAAGAAGGAGAAGTTATGCAAGAAGGCGAATATCTAGGAGTTGAACCTTGTCAAATGTCTGTGGTATTTTGATGGGATTCACCGACGTTCTTCATTCCGCTGCTGTTCGTTTTACTCTGAGTTGAAGCCATCTAGGCTTCACAATTGTAAGTTGACTTTAAGGTTGTTCAACATGTTATATTAATAGATGAATACTTTATTTATTATTCCGTTGTGTATGATTGTGATATTTATCTTTGTTAGCTGTGGGCACTAGCTCTCGATCACAGGACTAGTCTTTGAAAACACGAGGGTTTCGGATTGGTAATTCGGTCTCGACAAGAGGAACTTAAGTTATTTACTTTGCTCAAGGGGGTTTAACCTTATGCTACCAAAGACCAAGCCATAACTTTCCAACCACAAACTATGGTACCTACCCGTACCAACCACCAAACAGACCTGGTACCAGCTCGCACCAGCCATCCACAATCATAGCTTAAATCATTAGTTGGGGATCAGACTCACATCCATCTCGTGGCTAGTCCAATACTGTCCCCCTGACCGTAGCACATTTTTAAATATTCCGAGCCAACTGCTTGTCACAGTCTTATTTCTCTTTTGAATATTTTGAGTGAGACTAATAGGAGTAATATCTAACTACAGTTGCGAAATTAATCTCTAGGGTTATTCAAGGTTTTAACATGGTTCAATAGTGTCAAGGAGGCTAAGAGCAATTCGGCATTAACTAATATCATGATCCTTTGAGTAGCTTTGCTTCTAGTATTGAAACTTATGACAAGTGTTGCTCATGTACATTCTTGCTAAAAATGACATGGTTTCAATTCAATCTTGCTAGCAACATGATTAGTTGCACTTGGACATGCCTTAGCTTAATCTATTTCTACCATAACTTAGCTTGGTATCATAACCTGTCTTGTTGATCACTTGGATAATCTTCAAAGCTCTCTTAGGCTGCATTACTTGCATAAAAACAAAAAAGGGGGAAAACAATAAAAGCCATCTGGATGCCTATATTGCTAAAAGGGGGAGAAATTATCTAAAAGGCATCTTGGCATCCTCAATGTGTTTAAGAGCTTTTCTACCGACTTGGTCATTGTGTCTTTCTTTTCTCTTCTTCCTGACCAAGTTTGATTTTGTAATCAAAATGCTTTCTGCCTTCAATCTCATCTCGATGTCTTTTTGGTTTGTTTGTCAATATACTCATCAAGGGGGAGATTGAAAAACCATATGGAGGTCTATACCTTTGTGTGATGAATAATTGACTAGATTAAAGGTTGATCCAAAAAGTAAAAGACTAGATTAAAGGTTGATCCGATTTGAATTTGTGACTTGGAGCATTTTGATAAGTTCCCAACCATGTCGTATTTTCTCTGCTGAGTACTTCTACCTTCTCGACTGGTTTTCTTCCTTGGCTGAGTGCTAAGTGTCGAGTGCTACCAGCCTTTGCTAAGTTCCTCTAGCTTTCCGACTGGTTTCTTTGCTAAGTACTGTGTTCTGAGTGGTTCCTGTCTTTTGCTAAGTACGTTTAGCTTTTTAACTAGTTTTCTTCCTTTGGTGAAAGCCGAGTGCCGAGTGCCTCCAGTCCTTGCTGCGTGTGTTTAGTTTCTTGACTAATTTCCCTCTTGGCTAAGTACACTGCTGCGGACAAGAGTTCTGTCATGGACTCAGTAAAGTTGTCGTGTCTGAGTTTCCAAAAATACTCTCTCAAAATCTTTTGGGCACTGGTAGTCGTCCTTAGGATGTTTGGTGGTTAGCCAACTTGTTAGCCGAGTGGTTGACCAGGTGGTTAGCCAAGTGGTGAGCCGAGTGGTTAACCAGTTGATTAGTCGAGTGGTTAGCCATGTAGCTAGCCAAGCGTTTTAGCTGAGTGGGCTAGAGTATATGGGTTTGCAGACTAGTTGTGGTTAAGATGTGTCTGACTATTTTGAGATAATCAGTGGCTATATTTGTGGGCATTGCTATGTGAAAGATTTCCCTGTCTTTGATGGTTGCAGGACGACGGTGCTGGGTCATGGTGAGGCGGAAATTGACCAAGACTAGGTGAGGTGCGTCGGAGGTCCAGAACTGTCGGGAGATCGCCGGAAGATGACCGGAGATGGAGTTCGGGTAAGCCAAAAAGGCAAGGAAAGGAACAGATACTAGCTAGATGCTGCGCGGGTCACTGAGAACTGTGGGAGTACGGTCTAGTTGATAAGAATAGCGGGTCTAGTAGTATATTTTGAGAGTCGTGCAAGAAAAACCCTGTGTTAGCGGGTTTGGTGTTTCCCCTTGCAGGCTGTGTGAGTGGACTCTTTCTAGCCCTTAGATGAGTCTCTAGGGTTGAGAGCTACATCTAAGGGTGGTAGGTGGCCCGAGAGTTGTATAAATAGGGGTGGAGGTGTAGCCTCCCCTAAGATGGTGGTAGGTGAAGGATCCCTGTGGGGTTTTAGAGGGTTTTTGAGTGCTCTGTTGAGCTTTGCCCACTTTTGATTGCGTGGCTGTGTAACCTCCCTTCCGGAAATACAAGTTACCACTCAAAGATTTCAATACTTGCTCTTTACTTCCTGTCATTTATATTATGCAAGTTACTTTCCGTAATTTAAGTTACGCAAATTTACTTTACGCAAGTTGATTCATCTCCTTCTTCATGCCTTCTTTCTTGCGTCTGTTGCATTCTTGAGTTGTTGATCTTGCTGTGAAAAGTTTTCAAGATATTTCTGTTCTTCAAGATCCCAAGAGCAAGCCTTGAACCAAATTCTCTGTTCTTTTAGTTTTTCTTGGTGTGCTTTTTCTTCTCAGGGAAAAAGGTCAAAACTTTGAGAATAATCCTGAGAATTGGTTTGAGATTCAAGTTTCTGACTGTCCCAAGATAGCTTCTACCAAGTTTCTTGGAGTTTTGTTTAGCCGATCAAAAGTTGCTTTATTCTTGTTCTAGGTCAGGTTGTTTGTTCGTGAGGTGTTCTTGAGTTTGGTACTTCCACCTACTTCAGAAGGGTACCACCAGCTTTACTTTTCAAGATCCTCATCCTTCTTAGGTGATCTTTGGTGTTAGTCCTTTTTGGAATACTGTGAGTGGGGGAAAAATTTTATTGCGACCATTCACTCCTTATTTGTTTGTCATCCCGATCCTTCACAGTCTCTAAAAAACAGGGAATTATGTACCACTAAACACTAATCCGTCTTTAACAAAGAATAGGAAAACATACAAAAACCCCTATATGAGATTTTGAATTTATATAAGAATGAAAAAATAGTCTAAGTCTAAAATGGCCAGCCAGTGCAGCGCACGGGTTTGACGACCAGTTCTTTCATATCCTAGTCAAAAGTCAGAACAGAGCTGTTCAGTAACTAACGGGACGCCAGGACAGACAAGAATTTACATCCTTCACCTTTTCTCTTTAAATATAGGTAGCTATCTACAAGCAAAGAATCTCTTTAAATGTTTGTAGCTTTGCCCAAAGCAAAGCAAAGAACGTACCAGCGGTCTACTATCTTCATATATTGGCCAGGCGTCTGCCAATTTAAAAAACAAGCTTACATACGTACGTGTGATCCCACGCTTCTATTCTAGCTGAGGCATGCATGCATGTAGACAAAGGCACGCAGAAAAAGAAAAAAAAACATTTCATTCATTGGAACGAGCTTGTACAGATCTCTTTGTAGCTCTCCAGCTTGTGATTTCCTTGGTTAATTGATCTATCAGCTGCATGCTTCCCCAAATGTAAGCTTATGTGATCTGTACCTATTTAGTTTGCAGGAAGACTTGTATAGGCTAATATCCTACTGATTAATTAATTTATTGAACGAGGTCGACCGATCGATCGAAGCATCTAGTAATTAATGTAATTGCATGTGTAGGAACGAAGTGGCCGATCGATCGAAGCATCTAGTAATTGCATGTGTAGGAACGAAGTGGCCGGCGCGCGGGAGAAATGTGGCCAGCTGCAAATCGACCCACGCGTTATATGGGATCCCACATAGATTTCTGAGGAATGAGCAGGTGGATCCATCCATCGAGAGTTACTTGCATCGTGGCATTCTAGTTACCTGACAGCTAGTGTAACACCCCGGCACCCCGTACCCTGAATGTTACACCCTCTAGCATCAACAACTACAAATCGCTAAGAACAAATATTCGCAAAGCAAGCGAACTACTAGGAGGTTGTCCAGAATTATTAAAAAAAATTCGGCAGCACCTCCCTAAAACTAGGACATCCACTCAGCAGACAGAAAACATTGCAGTTATAAGATATCATCCTAGCAGGTCCTTAGTTAACCAATCACACATCCAATAGAAATTAATCGACTCCACCGCATAATTATTACAGGACAAGGACTCATTAAACAGAACCACAGACAACCTTTTACAAGAATTCTTCACGAGCTAATAAGATCGGAATTATGAATCATTATGAGGGAACGGTGTTTATGTGAACGTGATTGTGCTATTACCCCCATCCATGCATGCCGGCTTCAAAACACCTACAAACATTAAATAATAAGCGTGAGCTCAAACTCAGCAAAGTACACGAGAATAGCAATTCCAATTGATCAGAAGGAAAACAAGGGCTTGACCATAAGAGCAAGTAATACAATTGGAACAACAACCAGAATTTACGCATTTATACCCATTCAAAGTAATATCTTGACCATACCCAAAACAATTACAGTAAACAAGCCATCAACTTGATAATGAACCCATTCAACGCCCAAGAAGCTTTACTTGATTCTGAATCACAACAACTCCCAACCCAACCACCTATTTCTTTGCAACTCAAACCATTTCATCAATTCTTTTATTGGAAGTCATAAATCAAAATTCACTCCACGATATTCATACAACATAATTAGCAAAGCAAAGAAAAGAAATGCGCTAATTCATCAAAGTCAATCCAATCTCCCCTTTTTGGGTTGAGGCCCGACTCAACCTTCAATTACCATAATCAACATCCATATAACACACCATTTACCACAACACTCATTATTAAAGATGCAATGCACATGAATGCTCATTTCCATGCACGTACCGGTACTGCCGAATGCCCACCCGTCGGTGTGCACCCTCACGTCCCTTCCATCCCGCAGATGGAAGGTGCCTACTCTTACTGTCTCGCTCCCATTCACCTCGATGAATGGGACTACGAGGTAGGACTTTCGTGTTCACTACGTGTGAACACAGAGGCCCGCATCAGAATGGGTCGCCCCTTCCATTATGAATGCACAAATGCAATTTTCATGAGTGAAATGCAACTTTTTCATTCAATGCCAGCACTAACATACCATAACCACACACATACATAAATATAGCCCAAAGTCTCACATTCATAACCATAACCACACACACATACATAAACATAGCCCAAATTCTCACATTCATAACCATCTAATCTATTCGCACACACACTTAATTCCTTTTCCCAGATGGGCATAACTAATTACGAGTATCCACATACCCCATACTCGCTACTCACAAAGAATGTTAACAAAGGTACGAAGAACTTATCGAGATTAAGGCTTACTAATGACCAGTCGAATCCAATAGCTAATCACGTCCTCGGAGGGACGACCACCAATATAACTCATACTTGCCACAATCAATAGAGATTAGCCATGAACAGATAAATAACAACGAACAACTCAATAAGGCACACAACTCGATGTACTTGTTTTTAGGAAGGAGCGGAGTGGCGAGAGGAAGATGCTATGCCACTCCCAAAACTACTCCACCTGAAACAACCATCGCAAAACGCTTTACAAATTATACCTTTTCGACAATACTCTACGCCCCCAACTACAACCACAAAAGCTCCTCTTTTAGGTTGACTCAGATAAATATAATCTACACTAAAGTGCCAACAATTATCTTTCATTTGCAAAGACTACTAGAAACTACTCCATTCAATACACTACAGGCTGGAGCTATGCATATGAGTAAGGTCATTCAGTATTACAATATATCCAACTTTCATTCTTTCAACCACGCAGAACAACGGGTAGAGAACCGGTTCAACTGCGAATTACGCTCCATTGACTTAAACACCGTACAGTAAAATTGCTAAATGGAATTTGATTAGCCACAAGAGATCTAGGGTCAAGCTGCTAAAAGCATCGATGCTTTCCAAAACTAATATGGTGCTTCCCAATCTTACTAGGTTACGAGTAAACAACAAGTTCAACCACTGTTATCTACCAATCTTTCATAAACCATAATAGCAACAGATTTGCTTGAAACAACAGGAGACACAATCCTCTCACCATATTCAGTTACAACTAGATGGATTGCATACATGCATGACAATTGATAAGGCTCAATTTTAAGTCACACTTTGATATATCTTATCCTAGTTAGGAAGAGAAGCACTTGCAGTATTCCATCAGTTCATATAGCAAATTAGCAACCAGACATAAAAGAGTTACTCTACAATCTAGAATTAAGACTTGACCTTTCAATCAAAGCAGTAATTCAAATTGCTCATAAGGTTTTAAGAGTTATGGTTTCTACTTAAGCTTTTGCATACAACTACTCGAATGACATAATAACCATTTCAGAAAACAACCTGGACCCTTTTTCTATGTCTCCATGAACAAACAGTGGATACACACAATTCCCTGGACCTAATCATCATTGGAGCAAAGCCTTATACATATGAGTCGGATGCTGAATCCTACAACCCTAACCCATATTAAATGAGAATCCAATAATATATGCATTTCTTCTCGCTCTAAATCCCGAACATCTATATATATCCATGCCTCCTTAACTCGAGCACCGACAACTTCGGCCTTATGCCATGCAAGCACAAAAGAATGCAAAACACAAGTGTCCCTTGCATAACTCAACTAAAATCAGCACAGCATTTTCAAGTTATCATGTAGACAAAGAAGAGGTTGCTAAATGGATTGATTTTTTTTCCATATCTAGGATTTACCACAATGCCATATAATGCCTTAAACATTTCAGATCTTTATTCATAATCATAATAGATGAGCTAATACCATTAATAAGAGAAGCAATAAGTTTAGCTCAAGGACTCACAGATCATCACTCAAAAACACAGTGCAATACCATACAATCAATCCTTTAAGCATTTCAACAAACACCTAGCATGCACATGGAAACCAAAATATCACAAATTTTTATTGCTTGAGCTCTCACCACAAGAAGGCAAGGGAGAGGAATGGTCTGCTGGTGGTCTGCTGCCAGCTGACGCCGCTCTTCTGGCGCTGGTATTCTTCTTCAGCAGGGGAGGGCGCCGAGAGGAGCAGGCCAGGGAGGAGGTCGCTGGGAGGAGCCGCGCAGGAGGGAGGTCGCCTGGGAGGAGCTGCGCAGGGAGGGGAGGTCGCCTGGGAGGAGAGGAGAAGCCGACTTGGGGTGGGAGAGGAAAGCTCAGACCCTGGGGAGCATGCGGCCTGGGAGGAAGAAATGGAATCGGCAAGTGCTAGGGAACAAAAATATCAGCCCATAAGAGGAATGGTAGCCACACAAAAAAAATAAAGGAAATAACGCTTTGCAATATTACAGCTAGAGGTCGATTCATCGTGCCTCCTGAGACGAAGGTAATCAATCATGCAAATTAAATTCTGCTTGCATGTTACTCCGTTCAGTCGCAATAGTTGTTGTTTTAGACATGGATACGATCTTCAAACAGCAGTTTTGATCACTAAGTTCTATTAATCATGACTGTCTAGATAGTTAAGTAGGTATGTTATCCATCGGCTCGTGTGCTGCCTGGACATGCATCCTCTGCCGTTACGGCAGAGGGCGCTTCTGCCTGCAAGTGGGGCCCGTGATTTGTGGGGCTCACGCAGAGTAGAAACCGCACCGCCAGAACGGCGGTGATATTTTCCGTGCTACCTCCACCTATTGCCGCCACCCACCTTCATTGGGGAACAGTAAGAACAATACACAACAATATGAGCTAGAATTTTTTTTAAATAATATTATTTTTTTTAGAAATTGCGACATTAATACGTGAATTAAAAAAATGCTAAAATAATACATCTTCGCCAAACCGTTTGGCGAAAATAGTATTTTTGCCAAACCATTCGGCGAAAGAAAATACCATTTCGCCAAACGGTTTGGCGAAAATAGGTTAATCCGGCATTAATACTCGTTTTGAACCCTAATAACTGAGATTAGCATATTTTCGCCAAACCATTTGGCGAAAATAGTAAAATTTCCATAACTTTTTACTCCAAACTCCGATTTAGGTAATCTTAGACTCTATACGAAGCCCTCTTCATAAGCTTCGCATAGAGTCCAAGATCACCTAAATCAGAGTTCGGAGTAAAAAGTTACGAGTATTTTACTATTTTCACCAAATGGTTTGGCGAAAATAGCTATTTTAGCTATTTTCGCCAAATGGTTTGGCGAAAATAGCTAAAATAGTTATTTTCGCCAAATGGTATGGCGAAAATTGTATTTTTGCCAAACGGTTTGGCGAAAATAGATTAATCCAGCATTAATACTTGTTTTGAACCCTAATGACCGTGATCAGTCTATTTTCGCCAAACTGTTTGGTGAAAATACTATTTTCGCCAAACGGTTTGGCGAAGATGTATTATTTTTGCAATTTTTTTAATCCGCGTATTAATGTCGAAATTTCTAAAAAAATAATATTATTTAAAAAAAAGGTCCACAAAGCTAACTGTGAATTTCACACTACATTGGTCTCACATACACAAACATACAAAAGACCTCTGGTCCTGTTAGCACCAAAAAATACGACAAGTGATTGATCAGCTCAAACACACGCAAACGTCGGGTTTAATTTTAGTCTAAAGCATGCTAGCTAATTTGATCCTGCAATCGGCAATAGAATTATAATCTAAACAGCTATTTCAGTCGATTAGGTTTTCAATTAAGATCTAATCTCAATAGCTATTTAACCGATTAAATCGCACGTAATGATAAATCTAAACAGCTTGTTAATGTTGATTAGATGGTTTATTAAAGGCAATTTTTCCCGAAAGGGGCAATGGGCAATAAGATATGAGAAAAACAAACTTGTGATAACTAGCATAATCAAAGATGATAAAAATCGGTGATGTACAACTTTATTGATAAAAAATGAATTATGGGGAAGATTCTAAATTACAAAGCTACTCCTAGTTGATAGAAAGTAAATAAAAAGTACATATGAGTTGTTTGATTTATTGTTATTGTTATTTTTCATCTCAACTTAGGTCCCTTTTATAGCACGTAGGCTGATCGTATCCTTCTCTGATTCGTCACAAACCATGATCCGTATCGGCCTTTATTTCTTGTAGATAAAATTCCATATTCGAACCGATGTTAGCTGAATATCCAATTTTTTAATTTAGCCTTACAAATCAGTCATATATTTTCAAATTCCAGCGCTGATAGTATTAGCTTCAATTTCTGAAATACTGTTGGCACCAAAAACTTGAAGCAAGGTTTGTCGGCAACAACACATCGAATGAACATCGGGTTCTGTAGTTCGAGGCATGCCAACCAATTTAATTCTGCAATCGGTAAGAGGAATATAAAATATGTTCAAAGCCGATCTCTTAGAATAATCGGCTCAGATCTAATCAGCTAAAACCCGATCAGATCAAGGGTAAAAGTGAACCCAATTAGCCGTTTAAGGCTAATCAGAGGGTAAAGGCAAATTCTTTCCGAAGAAGGCGATGCGCGGCAAAATTGGAGAAAAATCGAACTTGGCTGGCGTAACAAGAGATGATCAACAATTAGCGATGCTCAACTTTATTGATCAAATTGAGTTACAGCAAGAAATCTAAATTATAGAAGCTATTCCTAGTCGACAAGAAAATAAAAGATATGTTTGTTGGTTGGATTGTGTTGTTATTTTCTACTTTGCCCCGACCGTCTTTTATACCCATCGGTCAATCATATCTTTTTTCCACACGTTGTAAACATGATCCATATTGGCCATAATCCGAATGGCTATTTCCAAAAATATCAGCCATAACCCAAAATTTGACTCTTTCCCGTGCTCGATACTGGCAAAAATATCTTTTATATCCTTGATCTGATAGCCTATCAAATTCTGGTGCAAACACAAGCCCCTATTTTTGGGAGATAACTTGTTATTTCCCAAAAATCTTAACCATCGGCTTGTGTGACATCGGTTTGACATGACACCTTCACCAATAATCGCCATGTTAATAGCGCCATAAAAACCTTCATATGCATATCATGCATTTTAACTACTCAAGCCTCTTTGAAACCGTTCCCGCCGTTTCACCCTTTTACCCCTCCTAGAAATATGCACCCACACACCGTCATTCTGATACACTCAAGCTCTCTGAATGTCCGCCATCGGCTCCTTCACTCTAGTCAGCAAGCTTCTCAGCACCTTGGTCTCCTCCAATCCTCAATCGGCTCCTGCTCAGAAAAGCTGAATGGATCTCAATCAGGTACTCATTCCGATTCCCAACAGCAATGACCAGTACTACCTAGGCCCAGTAGGAAACCTAGATCCTGATACTATCATAAATCAAGAAATTCCATGTCTCCCTCTGTCGGCTTCTAGACATAACATAGAGGGGTGGAGTAATAACTTTAGGGCCTAGCCGATAGCTCTCAAAGGATGGAAGAACTGGTATATCCGAGTGGCTACTCAGAAAAGAGAATTATAGGAGAGAATGAGGATAACCGAGTGCCTCTCCCTCTCTTTAGTCGATCCAGAGGTTAATGAGCTCTTAGTGACCACGGCTTGCTATTTCTGGCCAGGCACCTTGAATGCCTTTATGTTCTGAACTAGCCTAGTCGGCCCAGCCCTTTTAGACGTAGCTCAATTGTGTTTCTTGAGGTCTGACGGGGAGCAGATATTGGCTTATAGCACCAAACCAAAACTCAAACTCATCAAACCTAAGGGTGAAGGATGGAGCAAATATATAAATAACAATAACCAAGTCAGTGGGCTGGTATTGGATAAAGAACATATCGTTTTTCTCAACCTCTGGCTGGATAGATTTCTCTTCTACGGGGCTTCTCTTGGGCCGACTCAAAGTTACCAAACCTTAGCAGAGCAGCTGGTAGAGGGTCGTCGGCTAGCCCTAAAAATGTTACTTGGGACAGTATATCAAATGTTGTATGTTATAAGGAGTCGGCTATTCACAGGCTTCGCCAACTTCATCGTCAGCAATGTGGGAGCACCGCTTTAGTTTATACAGATCTGGCTATATTGCCTATTTAGCTAATCTTTCACTTTGAGTCCATTCAAGATCATTCCATTTCCGCGAAAAGATACCTCGGAGGAAATAGTCCCCCAGTTCAGAGCAAGCCAATCATTCGGTGAAAATTTTATAATGTGCTCTAGGAATGAGACGAAGATCACACCTATCGGCTCAAGGAAATACATACCGTTCTTCTTACATCTTGACAGCAAAGACTTCAAGCAATATGATTTTTCAACTATACAAATGTAGCCAATTCTCTTAGCCTTCCTTCCTGCATTTGGATGCCGATAGTGCTTTGATACCTCAGGAAACTTTGGAATTATATAAGCTCTTCATGTCACCAAGTATATTGCACGTCGGCCTTCATATAAGAAATCGGACTTTTCAGCCTTCGTGTGAATTCTATCACCCATCGGTTTATGCCAGGAAATTGGGCTTTAGACAAGTTGTTCCGAGCGTGCCACTTCTTGATCGACTCTAGCCAAGAGCCAGGTCAGAAATGCAACTACAGCCAACATTGTTTTAGAAATAGCCGATGAACTCCAAAATGAAGCCCTGCCACATTTTGTGTTGAATACACGCCCTGCAGGACACTTCTCCTCTAAGTGGTCAGTGATTGCAGAGACACTTTTCCTTGAGAAGACACCATCGGTTATTATTAGCATTTTTTCCCAAATCTGCCTGAGTCGACAATAGCCACTAACAACTATTGGAGTGACGAAACTAGCTCTTTGGGGTACACTAACACAAGCCTCATAGACATTACTAGCAAGGTATCAGCTAAATGGATTTTCTATATTTTTCTTGATTTTTCCTCAAGTATATATTTTTTACTAATCGGCTCTTACTTCCTTTCCACAGACCAAAGCAACAGGCAAGAAGCCAATCTTCGGCCCATCAGGTAGTGGTCATCAAACTAAAAGGCTGCACGAGTCGACCAGCCTTACAGGGTATACTTCTGGTACCTTGGGTATTCAGAGCCCATCCCTATTGGATATCGAAAGGCAACCACAAACTAGTAAGTATACTTTTTGATCCGCTACTATTTTCTTTTATCCTACACATGTATTTGAATTTATCTCGGTAGAGAAAATCAAAAAATTAAAGGAGAAAGTACTGTGCTGAGAGGTGATATCAATGGCGCATTTCCCAGAATACACTATCATATGGGGAAAACATATTTTTACTTCTAATTTTTTGAATTTATTTAGTAGTGGGGTCCACCTATCATGTTTTTATTATTTTTAAAGATTTTTTCTAGTGGGTTCTACCTATCAGTCTCACATAACCTTAAACTTAATTTAATTATAAAACTACAAGTGGGTCCATTTATCTTACCCACATTAGGTACTAATTACATCATTAACTACTAATTATTTTCTTAATCACAATTTAAGCAACTGGCTTGTGGAACTTAGATGTCCGAGAAAGAAAGAGAGAGAATAGAAGGAAGAAATAGAGGAGCGCGGTGGTGGTCTTAGGCAGTGTTCACTAGCGGTGAATGGCTCAGAGGTTGGCAGTGGAAACTGACCAAATGGGTTGTTAGGTTGATGGCGAGGTCACTGGTGGCGGCAACATGGTGTAGGGTGGTCGGAGCCTTGCCGGTGATGATGAAGAGCTACGGCGAAAGAGGTAGAATGGAACTGGCGCAAAAATGGCTCCGACAAGCTGAATAAGGAGCGTAGAAGCATCTTGGAAACTCCAGTACCTACCAAGGCGGTTGAAAACTTGCTTGAAACAAACTTAACTTCTTGAAACTTTTGATTGAAACTTGGTGAGACATGAGTTTCAAAATCTAAAACTCATTAAAACTTTGGCTTGGAATCTTCTAGAAACACAGAAAACTCATTAAAACATGAAACTTTTTAAACATTATCTTGAAACTCACGTAAACTATATGAAACTTGTTTGCATACTGTTGTCCAGTTGCTCTCTCTCTCTCTCTATATATGTGTGTGTATATATGTTTGTATACATGTGTGTCCGTATGTATATGTATGTATATATGTATGTATGTATGTATGTATGTATGTATGTATGTATGTATGTATGTATACTTTTCCATACTCCCCGGAGTACATACTCTCACCTCTAATATACCACCTAAACAAATGTCTTATACCCCTTTATTACATTTAGTATACTTTAATAATAATTCTAAGATACTTCAAATCGACATGGTGAAAAAATTTCATGGAAGCTCTTTATTTTTGCTATAAAGCCTTCCCCATATATAAAAGGAGTGTACACACAAATTATGCTATAAAAAGCGGACCATGACAAAATTAATTGGCCAGGTTTAAACACTAAATACAAGACAATGGATCGAATCTCTATCACATCAGTGATTTCCAGACTTGTTAGGCTCGAAGGGATGCACACATCTCATCAAGCAAGGAGCGATGGATGGAGCAGGAGTAACTACACTTGGGAGCAGTATTACCGACTCGAAAATCGTGAAAACCGACCTTACCGAGTCAGTTCGGCTAGTGAAACCGAACAACAAACTGGTTCAATCAAATTGAAATTCAAAAAATTTGGAAAAATTTATCCTAAATTTCCCTAAAATTATTATTATTATCGTTGTGAACTCTAACGTTAAAATTATTTGAAAAACCAAATTTTTTTGACATTTGCGAGGCATAGCTTGTTCTTGTTGTGTTGTTAAATTGTGGAGCTTAAGTTTGGAACAAGTTAAACAACAGCTAGGTATATTTGTTGTTGTCTGATGTTAGTTTACTCTCTAATTGATGATAGCTTGTTCTTATTGTATTGTTATATTGTGGAGTTTAGGTTTGGAAGAAGTGAAACGGTAGCTAAGCATATTTGTTGTTGCTCTAATGTTAGCTAAGAAGATTTGTATGTTTCATATTACAACTTTTTTTACTAACATAGCGTTCATGTAGGTCCAGTCCAACATCCTCATCTATGCGACAATGAAAGGACGACGAAACTATACTAAGTGCGAACATTTATTTTCGGTGAGGAATATTGATTTTAAATGTCATATGCTGTAGTATTGCAACGCAAGAACACAAATGCACTAGAGGCTTCGTTGTAGTTGAATGCCGACTGATTCGTGACCTGAGAAACCGATCATCGATTGGGAAATTTGAGGAGGCAGCAGGCAGAAAACAAATTAGGGAGTTAGCAGTATCGTATCTATCACCTATATATACTCAGCATTTGTATTTGCCTAGGCCCATGGCCGTTGGATGGAGATGCATTTTTTTTTTTTGGCCCGATGTGGCAATACAGTTTAGAGCATCGGGTTCACCTTGGACGACTGGGCTGCATTGGTGTGCTGGCCGGTACTGTGCAAATTAATATACAGCGCAAGATGCACGTAATCGTGCCTCTGTTTTTTTTATTCTCTTTTGAGAGGAGTAATAATCGTATAATGGATTTGTTACAGAAGTTACTTCTGAAATTACCTGGGATTCTTTCTAATTTTAGTCAAAAGTCAAAACAAAGCTCTTCGATCAACTAACGGGAAGACGCATAAGGAATTTACAGCCTTTATCTTTAATTTGTCGTTAAAATATATATATATAGCTGGCTAGCTACAAGCAAAGAATCTAGTGATGACAAGAGGCAGATGTGCTTTGTTTGTAGATTTACCCAAAGCAAAGAAAAGCATTTGTTAAAAAAAAAAGCAAAGAAAAGAAATAGAAAGTACCAGCGGCATACTATGTTCATATATGGACCAGGGATCTGCCAATTTAAAAGGCAAGCTTACATATCTATGTGTGATCGCACGCTTCTATTCTAGCTGAGGCATGCATGCATGTAGACAAAGACACGCACAAAAAGAAGAAAAAAACATTTCATTCGTTGCAGCTACCTTGCATACATCTCTTTGTTGCTCTCGAGCTTGTGATTTCCTTGGTTAATTGATCAATCAGCTGCTTGCTTCTCCAAATGTAAGTAAGCATATTTGATCTTTATTCATTTAGTTTGTAGAAAGACTTAGTATAAACTAGTACCCTACTGATTAATTATTTTATCAAACGATGTCGACCGATCGATCGAAGCATCTGGTAATTAATGCAATGCTTGCATTGCATCGCATGTGTAGAAACGAAGGAAGTGGCCGGCGCGCAGGAGAAATGTAGATTTCTGAGAAATCTGTAGCAGTATCCTGGCCTTCTAATTACTAAACAGCAAGAGATCGATTCATCATGCTTCCGGTTCCCCGATTCTTCGTGCCTTCTGTGACAAAGGTAATCAATCATGCAACTTCAATTCTGCTTGCATGTTAGTATTAGTAATCAACTGTCTAGATAGTTAAGTTTGGGGAACAGAGGAAGAGCTAACTGAAAACTTCACACTATATTGATCTCACCTCACGTACACGTACATACAAGACCTCAGGTCCTTTTATAGACTTTATTTATTGTTAAACTGGCTCTACGTAAATACCCAATTAATTAGTTTACAACTCAATCGTTATAATTCATACAAATGCGAAGTTTTACACAGCAGTTTTTGCCGACATTGAATGTGCTAGTCCCTAGCAGAGATCAAAGTAAAAGATTGACTTGCCGGCTTGTTAATTAGGCCCGTTGGATACAACTAGGGGTGGGTATTCGGTTTTTTCGGTTTAATCGGTTCGGTTTTTTCGGTTTTTGAAAACTAGAAACTGAATTTCTCGGCCAAAAATAGAAAACCGAACGAATTCGGTTTTAAAATAATTCGGTTTTTCGGTTAACCGAAATATGAATAACACTACGTAGATTAGATTTAATCCTTCTCATATTGCAACACAGAGTATGAATAAACCCACACAATATTCATATTCATTACAATATAAGCATAATAGAACATATGAATATACTAAACATATGCATAAATGTATTATAACATGAGAATTATTTAGTGGCTTTAGGAAGAATATTATAAAAGTAGTGTTGTATGTGCGCTATTCGGTTATTCGGTTATTTCGGTTTTTGAAAGCGAAAAACCGAACCGAACACCGAAAACCGAATTATATCAAAACAAAAACCGAACCGAAAACCAAAAAAACCGAAATAATCGGTTAATTCGGTTCGGTAATTCGGTTTCGGTTTAAAAATGCCCACCCCTAGATACAACGATAGCTTTCTGCCCAATGGATACAATGATAATTTCATGATCCAGAAACAAAAAAGCAAGGTTAAAGACCTTGTTCACTTTGAGGGGTAGAAATTCAAGCAATAATACGTAAAAAGGAAAAAAATTCTACAAATATAAACAATTGGTTGTAGGATCGAGGCGCACCAAGAGAGGGGTGAATTGGTACAAACTAACACCTAAAACTTAATTTTTTTTGTGTTTTAATTTGAATAGTAGATCAAGACAAATACGCATGCATAAATATAAATTAATCTGCTAGAGAAAGAAAACAGATCAAATACCAGAACTCATACTTACTCAATAGTTCGAAACGGATACATGAGTTCCTTTTACAATGATGCTCATCTCTCTCTGATCTCCTGATTTTTCTCTCTCTGCGTACTGTAGCGCCGAATTACTGTAGCATCGCGCTACTGTAGCTCCAAAGTCCCTTCGCTGGTCGCTGATCTCTTTTTCTTCGCGCTGACGTCTCGAAGTCTTCGCGTTCTCCTGATTTCCCCACAATCCCTGCTGCTGCTCTCTGTCTCCTTTTATTCATCGCGTGCGCCTCGACCATCGACTCGGACATGACCTTCGCGTGTGTGCTAGGCTCGGACAACACTTCATCCGGCCCAAGGAAACAGTAACTAAATACAATCCGAACTCTTAAACTGATTACAATGCAGATAAACCACAACTCTGCACCGAACTAGATTATCTAGCCAACAACGCTGACACACGCTAAGACTAACCTGCCGCTCTCACGTGACTAGCTCGTCTGCACGACCCGCTGGCCGTCACACTACGTCGTCCGTCTGTGTAGATCTCTACGCATCCCTCGCTGCACCACCCGCAACTTTCGCGTGCTGCGCCTCCTGCACCTGCGATTTCGCGTGCCACCTGCACCTCTGCGACCTCGCGTGCTGCGCCTGCACCTCTGCGACCTTCGCGTGTGCTTCCCTCGGGCTACGCGCCACCTGCGCGGATTCTCCTCGACCAGCAGTGTACGTCTGCCTGCGTTCGCCTGCGCTGCAACGTGCATCTCGCATCCCTGCGTTGCACTTCCTGTTACCTGCGCTGCATCTCCTATCACAAATAAAACAAACTCTCGCAGTACCTTATTTCATAACAAATATTGTTGTCACATAAATCATCACACATATATTAAAATTGTTGTCAAATTAATCATCACAATATAAATTTCGCAAATGGAACTAACACTAAGATTAAATGCATCTCTTTCACTTGATAGCTAGAAATTCCTACAAATATCTTCAAAGTCCAAGAAATCCTAAGAAATCCCTTGTTAATCAAGAGAAAGAAAATGATCTAAACAACTTATTTTGATGGAATTAGATTATAACGATGTATATTGATCAGACATAGATTCTACATCTACTACAACTGTAGTAGAATGTA
The DNA here is from genome assembly GCA_036346375.1 of Guadua angustifolia. Classification (NCBI taxonomy): domain Eukaryota; kingdom Viridiplantae; phylum Streptophyta; class Magnoliopsida; order Poales; family Poaceae; genus Guadua; species Guadua angustifolia. Next base: position 1,451,421 of record JAYEVE010000666.1, read on the forward strand.
TAGTGCATACAACTGTATCTTAAAATGGATTAATAGAAATTTGATCCCTCAACTATGGCCCGAGCTCATTTTCGTCCCTAAAATATTGACTTGGAGAAACAGTCCTCCAAATTTACATTTTGGTTATTTTTCGTCCCTATGCCCATTTGCCATCTCACGTGTACAAGATGGGTCATTGTCAACGCACAAGAAGAAACCAAATTTCCTTGTCTATGTTACATCTATAAAAATAAAAATAACTGATGATAGTCAAGGCAACTCTTTCGTTTTAAAAGCAAGAAAATCTCATAAGAATACTTAAAAGAAAAAATACTAGAAATTCTCACATTAATCAAACGAAGAAAGGAAGGATCTTTACCTTTTATTTTGGTGGATATAGGTTATAATGGTACAGACTAATCATATATATGTATATGTATATAACAAACATAATTATATTATAGTTGGATATCAGAAATAATTGTATTATAATATCTAGCTACGCAGTTATACTGGTAAATTTGCTAGTTATTCTAATTTCTTGTTGCTACAATGAATAGACTGTGTGTAATGATTTCTTGTGTTGACTTGAAACTTTACTATAGTGGTTTGGGATAGGCAATTTGCTACAATGAATATACTATGTGTGTAATGAATAGCCCTTAAAATCATTACACATGAAACTTTACTATAGTGGTTTGCTACAATGAATAGACTACGTGTGTAATGAATAGCCCTTAAAATCATTTCACACATGTAAATTGCCTATCCCAAATTGCCTATTCTAATTGGTCTTTTCATGTGTTGACTATGCATGTGCAATATCATGTAAAGTGGGTGGAGGATCGAACACGAGCTGAAATGCATAGTTTTGGAACCGATTTGGCAAATTTCATAGTTGAGCGATGAAAATGAGCCATAAGGCAAAGCTGGAGGACCAATAGTATTGTTAACCATTTTAAAATCTAGTCCCGGGATGTGCAAATAATTCTATTAGTTTACAACAAAGGTATTAGAGTGATTTTTCCTTGTTGCTCTGTTAATCTTATAAAACTGTTAATTCATGTTTAGTCATTATACGAATGGATGGACCTCATTTAATAATAATTATTATTTCTGAAGGTGATCAAGGCAGACAACATCAATGAGGCTGCAGGGATGTTACTTGGTTATCTGGAGGATTCGAGCAAAGGAAACGTGATATACTTCGATGGCTGGCGTGGACTGGGGGCGTCCGCCGTTCTAAAACTCGTAGCCAGACACCTCCAATCATCATCAACAACTGGAACGGCAGATCTGAATCCACGACTGAAGTTTCACAGGATCATCCACGTCGATTGCTCAGTGTGGAAGAATAGAAGGGCCCTGCAGAAGGCAATCGCGGAGGAGCTAGAGCTTCCCAGTTGGGTGATGGCCATCTTTGATCAGCGTGATGAGGAGGATGACATCAACATGGTAGACGAAGCCTCTCGTGCTGAGATCGCAGATGTTGCGAGCTCGATCTACCAATGCGTACTGGGTCACAGAATCCTGGTGATTCTGTACAATGGAAGCAGCGACTATGTTGATCTAAATGATTGTGGTATCCCCGTACACTGGACCCTAAGAAACAAGGTGCTGTGGACCTTGCGTGGGAGGTTTCGGCTCCGTGTCCAACTAGAAGAGAAGAACATAGAAAAGATGAAGGAGCAGAGTGATGTTATTCTTGGTGCTACACACGCACATGAAGGCGATGATAAATGGTGGGATCTCGTGTGCGAAGAGGCTGAGGAGGTTGCACGGAACGTAGGTATCCCTGATCCTAGTATGAACCGCAAGATGGTCGAGGACTGCATCCTGTACAAGTGGGCACTGAGAGGTGTTGACAGCATCGACTGGGAGGCCCATGCTTCCAACTATTGGGTATGCGATGGCATCATACAACAAGAAGGCGGTGGTGGCGATAGATCAGCATGGGAGGTTGCTGATGCCTTGCACAGAAACATGCTGTTGGATTGGGAGGATTGGGAGATTGTCAGTGGTGTCATTAGTTATTACCAATGGAATCCTAATGACCGCTGGATTTCATACACTCCCCAATACCTGCAGCATTCATCATCTGGTCTGCCTCCTGAGGCGACGTCCTTCTTCTTCCTAGCAGTTGAAGAAACCAAATTACCTTTGTCTATGTTCCAACATCCAGACAGCATGCTACGTGTGATACAGCTCTCTTGGTGCACCTTCAGTTTTGCGTCTCCTCCCTTCCTCTACTGCAGAAACCTAAGATTCCTGCTGCTTGACCATTGCAGGGATGGCCCCAGTGGTAGTGCAGATATTAAAAAGGGTGGTGCAGATATTAAAAAGGGTGGTGCAGATGGAGGAGTGATTGAACACTGCCGCAATGGATCATGGAGGTCGTGTTTCCAGAAGCTATGGGTGCTGGACCTGAGTTATACGGACTGGTGCAGGTTGCTATCCGAAGAGATGATCAATTTAATGGCTGAGCTCAGAGAGTTGAATGTAAAGGGAGTCAAGCACTGGAGCCTAAGTCATTTCCATGGTGGTGGAACTAGGGACAGGACCTGGCTGCTTAACCTTGTGAAGCTCCGAGTAACAGCTCAGCCAACGGACGATATAACTCAAACACCATCAATGGCTGAATTCCCAGACATGTCCAGCGCAGTCGGCCTCAAGGAAGTCATCCTCAACGGTTGTGTTGGGCTGGAAAAAGTTAGCCACAATGCCTTGCCACCATCACTTGAATCATTCACATTCTCTGTTGGTACATCGACGAAAGAGGAAGATGTAGGTGAAGGTGGCGGTTCAAAGGAAGCTTCTACGTCTGCCATGGTAAATTCCATCTCCTTCTGGGGTTGTACTCAGCTAAAGAGTGCATTGCTGAGAGGATTGCTCGGGAGCCTCACGGAGCTGGACATGTCAGGCACAGCTGTGAAAACCCTTGACCTCAGAGCAATGCAAGCCCCACAGCTCAAGCGGCTCATACTGTTGGGCTGTGAGAAGCTTCGTGCAATACTATGGCCACCAGGAGACAAAGGGCCAAAAGGCTTGGAGAAGTTGCGCATTGACACCACCCGATCAGCATCAGCTGACACTGCTGGAGGATCATTAGTGGCGCTCGGCGGTCGAGCATACTCTGATTTTAAGTGGTATGTTTCTGTAAGAGATGCACGGCTTCTTCAGTCGCTTGTGTCTGCCGATTATTTTGATTATACTGAGCCTATAGAGGGTACACCGGAGGAGCTGCAAATCTTTGTTGTTAAAAAGCACGAAGAAGCACAACCCAAGGAATCTTCAGGATTCTTCACGGGGTATATACAAATCGATATTTCATCTACTGCTAGCAATAATACCGATAATAATATTTTGAATGCTACCTCTGGTTCCGGCTTTAGTGACGAGCAAATGCTTCCAAGCCTGCAGCAGCCTGGTAATTCGTACGCAGATGTCACCACCTTTAAAGACCGCCTTCAAGCTGCTAATGGTGGTCATTCCCCGGAGATCACGTGGCCTTTTCGTTGGATTGACCTATGCTACATGCACATACAAGATGAGATGAAGACCGAATTACAGCAGGGCAGCGAAGGAACCATTACTACTTTACCGGATTATGTATGTGATAGGGCTGCCATCCTGCACATGCATGATAGCTTGTCTATCACTAGTATCTCTGCACCTGCAGTGGGTTCAAGATGGCCTTTCCTGAGGGTGTGCCGAATCGAGAGGTGCCCAGAGTTACAAGGCTCTGTCTTCACTGTGCCCCATGGCAGTGGTGAGCGCATCTTAGGGAATCTGTATACGTTCACGGCGTCCCAACTCCTAAAGGTGCGCTACATCTGGAACTGGAGCACAGTGTTGCAGCCTGGAGAACTCTCATTTGTGAACCTGGAATCCTTACACCTGGACCAATGCACCAGGCTGATACATGTACTCCCCATGTCCACGTCAATGACCGGAGCCTTTCGTCGCCTGCAGACCCTCAACATCGTGTGGTGTGGTGATCTCAGGAAGGTCTTCCGTTTGGACACCGAACGCCAAGAGCAGTCCGAATTGATAGTGTTCCCTAGTCTAAAGCACATCCACCTGCATGAGCTCCCCATGCTGCAGCACATCTGCGGGCGCCGGATGTCCGCGCCCATGCTCGAGACCGTCAAGATCACGGGCTGCTGGAGTCTCAGGCGACTGCCAGCCATTAGCAGGGAAGGAATGGTGGGACGGCCTAGAGTGGACTGTGAGAAGGAATGGTGGGACGGCCTGGAGTGGGACGGCCTGGAGGCCAGCCACCACCCTTCCCTCTACCAGCTGACTCACTGTAGGTATTACAAGAAGAAGCTGCCCAGGGGCTCCCTCCTCAGGTGAGCCTGCCTGTCTGCTCAGGTGAACGCTCAATTTTTTATTACATACATTGCTACTTTTTATTACATACGTCGCTACTTTTTCCATTTTGCGAGGACACACCCATTTATTCTATCTGAGGTACTGTAATATTAATCTAAATGCCCTGATTATGCATGACTTTAATTTGCATACATTATGATGCATCTCTAATTGTTCCTACCTGCCTTGATTTACGTATCTATCTGGCGGTGTAACCATCGAGATTCGAAGCCTCCTGCTTTTTACAGGCAGACAAGCATAATTATTCCTAGCCTGTCCTGCTCATGATTTATTGGTCGTTTCTTCACTGACATTGGTTGGATCGGTCCTACAGGTAATTCCTCGCATTGCGTGCTGGGCTCTTCTGATCACACGCCGGCATGCGTGCGAAGAGGTTGGTGGTGTGTCGTGTTTGCAGGATTCAGTGCTTTGTGTGGTGTGCGCGCTGCCTGAGAGGCTGAGCCGGCTGTGCTTGCTCTGCTTCTCGGCTTCTGCTTCTGCTTCGTTTCTCCTGCTTGCTGGGAGACAGACATGCTTGATTTATTTGTGTGGCATGCATGCTTGTTTGTGTGTGAACTGCACCTGCACTGCCATGGTGTGGCGCTGCCGGTGCGTGCGTCTTTCAATTTTAGTCGGTTTGGTCGACTCATCAAAGTCAGTATCATCATATTATCTTGTTCGATAGATGATACCATCTCTCTCTATGTGTGTGTGTGAAAGAGAGACAAATAAATAGGTAGTTCAGCATGAGGTGTCTGCTGTGCTATTGAGTGTGCGTGTGAGCTTGTGATTTCATTTGTCAACTATACATGAACTGTCATTGTTACTCAAATCTCTATTCAATATATTTGACGATGGATGGATGATGGTGCGTGTGGTTTGTGCAACAGTCATTCCGGAATTATACCCTCTTACCACTACGACTTGTTGATTGCAATGGTTTCAGAAACCTGTAGTGTTAATAATTTTAGATGAAATCGAGATGGAAAATTCGGGCAAATTTAGTCCGAAAATTTCAGGTAACCAGCGGACAACGGTTACTGGATCACAGCTGGGCTAGCTGACGAATAGAATTTGGTTACTGGATCACAACGGTTACTGGATCCAACGCACATAGACCCCGAAAATCAAACTCTCTGCTCCGTTTGTTTCTTCTGGGATCAGCCCTTGCCCTGGGCTCTTCACTCAGCGCAGCGACGTCGCCTTTGGTTCATCACTTTTTAGCTCTCTGTACCTCTTTTTTCTTTTCGTAGACCTGGGTCTTCCGAACACAATTGTAAAAGAGAATCGCTAATTTAAGATCATCATTACCAAAGATTTCATAAGAACACTTCCTTTGTGTGATAAGTGGCAGCACCTCCTCCTTAAAAACGCTGTTATTGTGACAAATGGCATCACCTCCTTATCTCTAACAAGCGATGGTTGACATACGGGACGTGATTCATAGCCGAAGCTGACGAAGACCACATGTACGTCAAACAAGGATAGAAGCTGTCGTCCTGTACGAAGTCGAGTTCAATGTGCCAAAGAATCAGATATCGATCAAATTAAGTTCAGATGGGTCCTATTCAATGGAAAAAGGCATAAACATGTACACGTTTGGGTCACTAAATCGGTTACATATTTCCCTGTGGAGTCATGCAGTAAAAGGAAAGATAGCTACGTGCAAAGGAAGACGAGTCCATCCAAAATTTGGCGTAGGGCGGGGTAGGGCGCGCGCGAAGAATTTCGGTCAGACGCGATTGGGCGCGGGACGAGAGAAAAGGCGGTCTTATGGCAAATATGAACGTCGGCCTGACCGACGTTAATTAATTAATTAACGTCGGCTTATTCCTGGGCCGATGTTAATTAAGATGGCCGACGTTAATTTCCCTGTTTTCTGTAGTGGAAGGTTGACATGCGAGACATGATTCATAGCCGAATCTGACGAAGACCACATGAAATTCCCTGTCGTCGAGTCGTGTGCAGAAAGGGATCAATTTGCCAAAGAATCAGATATCGATCAAATTAGTTCAGATGGGTCCTATTCAATGAAAAAAAGAAGGAAGGCATAGACATATACAAGTTTGGGCCACTAAATCAGTTACATATTTCCGTGTGGAGTCATGCAGTGAAAGGAAAGATAGCAACGTGCGAAGGAAGACGAGTCCATCAACCAAGAAGATCACCGGTGCTGATTAGCTAGCACTCCAAGACTTTAAATGAGAATCGAAGGCTACTCCTCGACCATCCAAAATTTGACTTTTATTTTCTGCGCTTTTCTTGAACCTAAGTTTTTTTCTCGATTATGATTTTACTGCCCTCTGTTACAATAGAAATCTCTAGGGATGACTGCTACTACACGGACACTGACTTAGTTGTCCTTGGTCAACTACTACACTACTATAAAAATGAACATCAGAATCGGTTTTTTTCGTCATCTGAACCAGTTTTAGTGGCGATACAAAGTTATTAGACGATGAGAAGGTGCTATTACAGTCAATTTTCCCCCGATAGAGATATGACGTCATCACAATCGGTTCTTAGCTCAAAACAAATTATGATGTGGTGTACATCACACCTTTAATTAGCTCTATTTTACCATCTAATAGCAGACACCATATGGTAATTAAGGAGTGGGTACAAACATAACTTCACTATTTTCAATCTGAATTGGCAATGGCACACACATTGTACTAAAAATTCATACAACTAATACTCATGGTTCCTAAGAATCCAACATAGATCTACACATTTAGCAAGTATGGTTCATTATACAATTGAGATATGATTATTTGCATATGATAAATAAACTAATTCAATTATACAGATGAGCATAAATGGCAATGTGAAATTAGCCAAGCCAGTGCATAGTTAACCCTCTAAACTACACAAATATATATAACTAATGATTACAACATAGAAACATAGCAAATTGCTACTCGTTAACCCTAATTCCACCATTGAAGGCATTATGAATAATAGACTAACAGAAAATGAAATCTTGATGACAACACTTAGCCATTGTGTAAATACCTGGCCATCATTAATCTAGTGCAAATATTTGTCCCATTATTCATATGTGCAATATATAGTACCAGAGCACTGAAGGAAGCACAAAATTAAGGTGATATAACAACAATCAAGACAAATTACAGATTTGCAGGCCATCAGATGGCAGAGGCCAGAGAGCAAGATATGCCAAATGCTCATGGCACAAAAATACTATTAGGTCACATACCAACTATCTTTACTAGTAATCTAATTACATATGTCATATAGATTGACATATAATAAGCAGTTTGTTGCGCCAACCATTTGGCAGCAATCAAGGAATTAGGACATGAATCTAAATTTGGACAGCTAAAAGAATTTATTGTTAGAACTATAATATTTTCTTCTCACATAAAAAAGGCTCCTCAAGTAAAGAAAGGACTCAAAACTGGGCAGTTAGTGCTTGACAAAAAGAAGGAAAATTATGCATAAGAATAAGATGAGAACAGAATCTTACATATATTTTTTCTTTTTTTTTAATGTCAAAAAATTTTTTAATGTCACATTTTTTTGCTTTAAAAATTCATATAGGTTGCGAGTATAAATTTCCTCAAGTTTATAGAGAAACAAGCTTCGAATCGACATAAAACCCATATGAATGTACCCTAGCACATGTAATAACACAAAAGGAGAGTATAAGATCCAATGACGCATGGAATATGAATAATCAAGAAACCTTCGAACAAAACACAAGCTGGAGGTTATACATCAGACAGTAAGCTAGATACCTATATCTAGCCATCACAGTGTTAAATAAAAACAGTAAAGTCTGCAAAGTTTAATTAACCAAATTCATGTGGAATTGCACATGGTACAATCCATTTTTACACCTCTTGTGAATAATCCTAGTGCAACATTTAGTATTTGCAAGGACAAATGTCTATTCTTATTTATATAGAAAATATTGTCTTCTATAGTGGGATGCTATCACATCAAGATCAATCACTCAATTAAGCCTGAATAATGTTACGACCCAATTATTTTTCTACTAGGAACTGAGCCAATATACCCCAGCAGAGGAGTTAAATGGGTTTGCAAATTTAAAATTGAAGTGACCAATCCAAACTGAGGAAAAATGTACAATTATATACTAGAAAATCTAAAATCTGGTAGTTTGGGGATAGTAGGGGCACCTCAGGCCAACCTCTTGCAGGAAGAACGGACATATTAGATGCAGTTGATAGAGTATGTTGATGTAGTGTCCACATACATAAAGTACAGCTACGGCCATAGATGTAACCATTGAGAAAACACAATTCTTGATGAATGAACTATACTTGATGGATGAACCATAAAGTTATAGTAAACACAATGGTTCATTCATCAAGTTGAACCATACTTGATGAATGAACCATTGAGTAAACACAATTCCAACAGCAACAATTCTGGGCACATTTGAAGTTTCATCTGAATCTAATATTATGTTATCATTCCAAGAAATGGTCTTATATTATGTTATCATTCCAAGAAATGAAAGACCATGAAGAACTATTCAGCTAGTCCACCCATCTATACACTATTTCTTGACCAGACAGTTCTGTCCAAAAGTCATCAAGCGCAGCACAGAGGCATGAAACTTTTGGTTCATCCAACCACCTGGCCAAGATATTAAAATAGGGCACACATGTACTTGGATACGATCTTGGCAGAAAACATGTTAGCATGACAAGTGGCAAAGGCTGCAAGCATATACAAGAGTTCACCATCAACTTGATTCTCACTATTATCAGTTAGCCATCGTTCCATTTGGACAAAGTTTCAGGAACACCTGAACAACACAGGACATGGATAGTACAGATAGATATGGGCAAGAAGACATAACAATTACGCTCTTCTCAAGACTGAAAAGTTGAGGATGACAGAAGCTTCCAAAGAACCTGAATAAATCGAAGACTGGCCTTATTCTCTGAGATCACTGCATCATCCCCATAAATAGCTTGCAGAATAGCAATTTCTCGGTGCACTTGTGAAACAGACGAGCCACTAGGCACCAGCGTGCATCAGTGAGCGCTGTCACAGAAAATAATAATCAGTTAACAAATCCAAAACAGAACCATGACCTATCCTAATAGATCACAACAGCAAATCCAAAACCCACCCTTGGCCTACCCAAGGTTTGCGCCACATGATGCTCATGGGATTGTTGATGTAGGCATTTCATCGAACAAGTGTAAGGCGTCTCCGATTCCACAAAAAATGATTAAGAACAAAGATTGCATTTCAGATAGGAATTAGGAACAATAAAGGAATGAATATTTCAGCTAAGCACACTGTCAGCACTCTTCCTTTGACGACTGGACGTGAAGCTGAAACCGTAGGAGCGGGAACGGGTCAGGCGCTGGAGGGAAGATCTTCAAGCGGTGATCGAAAAGGCTCAAAATCAAAGCGTGCCCAAAGGCCCAACCTTCGTCTCCTGGGCCCAGAATGGGTAACCAAGTAAATGCTCGGCCGTATGGCTAAAGAGAGTTGTAATATGTGTGGTGGTGTCGCGTTAAGGACTGGGGAAAAAAGGCTACATATATAAGGAGAGAAAAACGACAGAAGAGGCAGGCGTTGAGTTGTTGGCTGTGCCGTCTCCTTGGCGAGCGATCGATCAGGCGGCGGCGAAACTTGTATCTTCCTGAGTTTATACCATATACACTCTGTGAGATACATATTGCATCGAGAGTCTTACATCTGTATCGAGCCGGTTCGTGGAGCCGGTGTCGGAAGAATCGAAGTCCTGGCGAAGGAACATGAACATTTCACTCGCCTGCAAGCCCGATCAGGAAATATGGTGCCGCCTAGGGTGGATGATCCACTGACGACCATATTGGCCAAGCTGGATGAGAATAGCAAGAAGGAGGACGAAACTCGGTCCATGTTCGCCGAAGTCCAGCAGTATATCCGACGCGTCGACGATTCGGTGCGAAAATTGGTGGAAGATCAGGAGCAATTAGAGGCCTGGAAGCCAAAGGTGGAGAATCGTGTGATGGATCTGCAAACTTCCGTCACCGATTTGAAACAGCAAATTGGTCGGGTGATGGCTCAATTTCCGTTCGACACAACCAATTTCAAGGGAGAAATCGGGACGTCACCTTCCGCCCAACTGGAAGGTTTGCTGGGTGCGGCAATGTCCGGGCCGAACGGCCACCGCGAGAATCTTCCACACCGGAGTGCGGGCTCTAGGACTGGCGATGTCCTGATGCCCCCTCCGGTCACAGGTATGCAGATGCAAACCCCTGCGTATTCACATCTTCCTCAGTCGAGTCCGATGTCCACCTCTACTTTTGCATCCATGGCGCAGCAATTGGGAGCTACGTTGCCTCAAATTAACATACCGATGTTTGATGGCATGAACCCCAAATTGTGGAAAAAACGATGTGAGAATTTCTTCGCGTTTTACTCTGTGCCGGAAAACCTCTGGGTGCGATTGGCTACTTTAAATTTTGAAGGACCTGCTAATTTTTGGATGCAATCAATGGATAACAAAATTTTTAGCTTGACTTGGGAAGAATTGGGTGTCGCTTTAACAAACCGCTTCGGTCGGGATCAACACGGCTCATTAGTGCGTAAATTTTTTCATATTCACCAAACTGGCACGGTGTCTGAATATCTTGAGCAGTTCGATGAGTTGGTGCATTAGTTATTAGTGTATGATAACACATTACATGCTGAATTTCTTACTGCTAGATTTATTGATGGTCTTAAGGACGAGATTCGTTCTGTTGTTGTTATCCAACGTACAAAAGACCTCGATACTGCTAGTGCTTTGGCGCTTTTGCAGGAGGACGTGTTGACTGTTCATCCTAGGAGTGAAGGCCGTCGCATTGATACTGTTACATCTGGACGATCGTTTGGGCGGCCGATGGCAATGCCCCTACCACCGCCACCTATCTTATCCAAGGCGGCACCAACAGTGACAATGGATGAAAAGAAATCGGCGTCAGCATTCCGACCACGCCAGTCAGACGATCGCATGTCCGCCCTCATGGCCTATCGCAAGGCAAAAGGTTTGTGCTATAAATGTGGAGAAAGATGGGGACATACACACCGCTGTGCGGCGACTGTTCCTTTACACTTGGTTGAAGAAATGTGGGCTTTGTCCCGAGCAGTCGAAGATGACATCAGGTCTGAATCTTCCATTGGTCTTCCAAGACAAACCACACCTGAAGATACGAGAGAGCAATTGCTTGCTATATCTTGTGAAGCGATGGCTGGTTCAGAAGGGAGCAAAACAATCCGCCTCAAAGGATTTGTGCACTGTCAAGAAGTATTGATGTTGGTAGATTCCGGGAGTTCAGGAAGCTACATTGGCAGTCATCTGCTTCCGTTGATGCCGGGCGTGCAGAAGATGTCTGATCCTGTTCGGGTCAAGGTTGCTGATGGAGGAATATTGAGTTGCAAGTTTGTCATTCCTCAATGTCAGTGGTTATGTCAGGGCCATACATTCAGGTCTGATTTGAAGGTGTTACCATTGAGTGGTTACGACATTATTCTCGGAATGGACTGGCTTGAAACACATAGTCCAATGGAGATTCATTGGGGACGCAAATCTCTCGCATTTTGTCACAAAGACCGTCAAATTTGGTTGCAAGGTATCGTTCCCAGGGTTAATAGTTGTCCTGTAATTTGTGGAATTCAGTTGGAGGCACTTCTTAAACAAGAGGCTGTTGAACAGATATTGGAGATTTCTGAGGTTGCTCCAGATACTTCGGCTCCAGTGATCGAACCACGGATTAGGCAGTTGTTGGAAGAGTTTGCTCACTTGTTTCTGAAACCTCATGGCTTACCTCCTCGGCATGCAGTGGATCACGCCATTCCTCTGTTACCAGGGGTGCAACCTTTTCGACTCTGGCCCTATCGGTACACACCCCAACAGAAGAACGAGATTGAAAAACAAGTGCAAGAGATGCTAACCACAGGTGTTATTCAATATAGCGCTAGTCCTTTTGCTTCCCCAGCTTTGTTAGTGAAAAAGAAGGATGGTGAATGGCGTTTGTGTGTAGACTATCGTCGACTCAATGCACATACTCTGAAAAATAAGTATCCTATGCCGGTCTTGGATGAACTTTTGGATGAGTTAGCCGGTGCTCAAGTGTTCTCGAAGTTGGATCATCGAGCCGGTTACCACCAAATCCGAATTAAGGAAGGAGATGAGTACAAGACAGCTTTTCAAACTCACCATGGTCACTTTGAATACAAAGTGATGTTCTTTGGTCTGACGGGAGCTCCTGCCACATTCCAAGGCTTCATGAACCTGGTATTGGCACCGTTATTGCGCAAATGTGTAGTGGTTTTCATTGATGATGTGCTAGTTTATAGCTCCACACTGGATATGCATGTTGAGCATTTGCGGCAAGTCTTCCAACTACTGAGTCATCATCGACTACACCTGAAGATGACTAAATGCTCGTTCGCTCAAACTCAACTGGAGTTTCTGGGTCATATTGTTAGCGCCGGAGGTGTAGCAACTGACCCTGCGAAACTTCGGGTGATTCAAGCATGGCCAGTTCCTACCTGTGTGAAGGATATCCGCAGTTTTCTGGGCATGGCCGGCTACTACAGACGCTTTGTACAGGGATTTGGAATTATTTCGAAACCTTTAACCAATCTCTTAAAGAAAGGCCAGTCATTCATTTGGACAAATGAGACCCAGGAGTCGTTTTCCGCACTTAAACAGGCTCTTGTATCGGCTCCTGTGCTCGCATTACCGGATTTTACACAGCCATTTACCATTGAGTCGGATGCAAGCGATAAGGGAATTGGCGCTGTTTTGCAACAGAAGGGGCACCCCGTCGCATTCATCAGTAAGGCTTTGGGTCCGAAAAATCAAGGGTTATCCACGTATGAAAAAGAGTTCCTTGCAATTTTGTTTGCTATTGATCAATGGCGGCCGTATTTGCAGCATGCTCCTTTTGTCATCAAGACCGATCATCAGAGCTTGACTCATTTGCTCGATCAACGAGTGACCACTCCGCTTCAACAGAAGGCTCTTACTAAACTTTTGGGACTTCAATTCTCCATTCAATACAAAAAAGGACAGAATAACCGAGTGGCTGACGCCTTATCTCGTCGTCCAGACTTTCAGGGTGACAGTAGCGAGATGTGTCTGGCAGTTACGGCGGTCTCCAGTAGCAAACCGGTATGGCTTGAGAATGTAGTGCAAGGATACCAGCACGACCCAGCTACTCAGAAGATCTTGACGCAATTGTTGGTAGGACAATCTGTGCCCCATTTTTCGCTTCAAGATGGTGTGCTTCGGTTCAAGAATAGAATATGGATTGGCAGAAATTCGCCATTGCAGATCACACTAATGAAGGCGCTTCATGACAGTGCCATGGGTGGCCATTCCGGATTTCCAGTTACGTATCGTCGCATAAAAAACTTGTTCGCATGGCCGTCTATGAAGAAAATTGTCCACCAGTTTGTGACTGAATGTGCTATATGTCAACAGGCTAAACCAGAGAGAGCTAAGTATCCTGGACTGCTTTTACCTCTTTCTATACCTGATCATTCGTGGCACACAGTCGCTTTGGATTTCATTGAAGCCTTACCTCGTGTGCACTCGTATAATTGCATCCTAGTGGTGGTTGATAAATTTTCCAGATTTGCTCATTTTATACCCCTTGCACATCCTTTCACAGCTCTATCAGTGGCTCAAGCCTACATGACCAATGTGTATAGACTTCATGGCATGCCTCGGGCCATTGTGTCAGATCGTGACAAAGTCTTTACGAGTCTGTTATGGCAAGAATTGTTCAAATTGGCAGGAACCTCATTGCATATGAGTAGCGCATATCACCCACAGTCTGATGGACACACAGAACGGGTTAACCAATGTTTGGAAGCATACTTGCGGTGTTTTGTGCACGCATGTCCAAAACAGTGGATCAAGTGGTTGTATTTAGCTAAATTTTGGTACAATACAAGTTATCATTCCGCTCTGCACACATCTCCTTTTGAGGTCTTGTATGGTCATCCTCCTAATTATTTCGGCATTGATACAGCTAAAGTGTGCACTTCGTCAGATTTGCAGGACTGGCTCACTCAAAGGAATCATATGAATGATTTGGTTAAACTGCATTTGTGGCGAGCTCAACAACGTATGAAGTCCCAGGCTGATAAAAACTGTTCCGAGCGCACATTCGAAGTGGGTGACCTGGTGTATGTGAAGCTGCAGCCGTATGCTCAAGCCTCGGTGGCGCCGCGTGCCAATTACAAATTATCTTTCCGCTATTTCGGACCATATCCAGTGATTCGCAAGATCAACGCTGTCGCCTATGAACTTCAGTTGCCAGACTCAAGCTCGGTGCATCCGGTTTTCCATGTCTCGCTCCTCAAACCAGCAAAAGGAGCGCACAACCAGGTCAGTGTTCATATTCCTGACCCTGAACAAAATTTGCAATTTCCTTTGCATATTTTGGATCGTCGGCTATGCTGTCGTGCTGGCAAAGTAATGTCGCAAGTTCTTGTGCATTGGTCCACATGGCCGGCTTCGATGGCTACTTGGGAGGATGAACACTCATTGAAGGATCAGTTTCCGGGCGCTCCAGCTTGGGGTCAAGCTGGCTGTCAAGGGAGGGAGGATGTCAAGACTCTTCCTTTGACGATCGGACGTGAAGCTGAAACCGTAGGAGCGGAACGGTCAGCGCTGGAGGGAAGATCTTCAGCGGTGATCGAAAAGGCTCAAAATCAAAGCGTGCCCAAAGGCCCAACCTTCGTCTCTCTGGGCCCGAATGGGTAACCAAGTAAATGCTCGGCCGTATGGCTAAAGAGAGTTGTAATATGTGTGGTGGTGTCGCGTTAAGGACTGGGGAAAAAGGCTACATATATGGACGCCGGCGAAACTCGCTGTCGACGCCACGCCGCAAATTGTCGAGAAAGCTCGCACCCAACGCCATAAAGGGAGCCCAGCCGCTCACCGGAGGCCCGATCCGGGGACCGTCCACGGGAGCGCGGGGCCTGACTTCCTATAGAGTCGGAGGAGTGAACCTCCTCCTTGGTCCGAGAGCGAGAGTCATGAGAGGGACTCTCACCGTCAGAGGCTATCCGCTTCCCGCGGCAGCGCTCCTGGGCCGAGCGTCGTGGCAGGTGACCACGAAGGTCATCACCGCACCGCTGGCGGCTGTCATCCAAGTGAGCCCGAAGGTCCCCACGGCCCCTCGCGGAACCGGGACCAGCGCTGCGCGTGCCCTTCCTTCGACTCTGGCCCGCCCGGCTAGAGTTATCTCCATTAGGGCGACTAGATGCCTGAGTGCGCTCAGCATGCGCCCTAGGCAACGGTGTACCGACGGTACCCGGCTGGTCGGGGAGCCCTACCTGAAGTTGGGCCACACCCACGAGACCGGCGATGCTCCGCAGCCACGGGGTGGCCGGAGTGTCTCCTGTGAGTTCCACCGGAGGGTGGTCCAAGAGGAGACGAACCGCATGCAGGTTCTGAGCAGGAGTGGCTGCCTCCATGGCCAGTCAACGTCGCACAGGGTGCTCCGTCGCTTCCAAATGAGCAACGTTGCCACCCTGCAGGGGCGGGGTGAGATGATCCTTCGTCCGGCGAGACTGCCGGGACGCGTCCTAGGCGACACTCGCCCCCGCCGCTTCTTGACGTTGAGAACCCGCCATCTCCAGATGCGCGGGCTTGCTTCCGAGCAAAGGACACCGAAGTCCGCCGGGGAGTTGGCCGGGAGAACCAACCACTAGCCCCCTACCTGGCGCGCCCCTGTCGGCGTATTCCACCTGACAGGCCCGAGTCTACAGACCGGGTTTGGTTCAGTAGGAGGGCGTCTTCGCGGCTGGCAAACCCTAGCGAGTGAAAACCCTAATGACTCCCACACGAAGGACTCCGGAGCCTATGAACTAAGATGACACAAAGATTTTTACCCAGGTTCAGGCCCCCTCTACTAGGGTAATAGCCTTACGTCCTGCTAGATCTTTTATAGAGTGTTGAAGCTAGTACAGAGCTTTCAGGTTACAAGTTCTTCCTCAGGTTCTGCTGCTGAACTCTCGATCCTCTCCCTTGATCCCCTGACCCACCTTCCCTATGCACTAGAGGACCCTTATATAGGCCAGGCCAGCGTGGGTAGGTACAAGGGGGGTCATCATGCTGATCTTCATACATTTATTACTCCTTCCGTCTTGTCCCATTCCTCCGGCCTCATTAAATACCGACGATGGCTTCGCTTGGTCCGCCTGGTATGTGACCCTTTGTGACGGTAGGTGAGAGGCGCCGAGGAATGGGCTTCTAGCGAAATCCTCGCAGTTGATAGATCGACAGCGAGCTCGCCTCGGGAAATGCGATAAGGAAGGAGACTTTGAGGTGAAGCCATCCGCCCACCCTTTTGCCTTCGGCGGGCAGGCGGCAGGCGTCCTCGCCCACCTGCCGCCCGAACGCCACGTGGGCGGCACTGGCCGGCGAGGCGTGCTTCGCCCGCCCGACCGCCAAAGCCGCCACGTGCCTGGGCGCCGGGTGAGCAGTGGCGCCTCGCCCACTGCCGCCCAACGCCACGTAGGCGGCACCTAGCCGGCGGGCGTCTTCGCCGCCGATCGCCAAAGCCGCCACGGGCCGGGCGCCGGCAGCAGAGCGCCTCGCCACCGCCGCCTCGAACGCCACGTGGGCGCACACTGGCGGCGGGCGTGCTTGCCCGCCGACCGCCAAAGCCCCGTGGGGTGGGCGCCGGCGAAAGCAGTATCTCGCCCACTGCCGCCCGAACGCCACGCTGGCCGCTTTGTCGCGGCGGAGAGGTACCAGCGTGAAGTACGCTGATAGCTGGTGACAACAAATTTTTTAACAAACAACCGCGTCCCTACGGAGGATGCAAATGTCAAGCACACGGTGGACTAAACATGCTAGCCGATTGGCCAAAATCGTTAGAGAGGTGAACTGGCTGGGGTCACTGGTAGAAAGATAGTCTAGGAGAAAATCGATCCTGAACGACATGACAATGCAAAGCTTTGTCGAATAGAAACAATTTTCAGATCGACATAAACCAATGAAGATCTACATGTCGATATGAAGCAAATATCGATTAACATCGAACTACAGACTGTAAATTAGATCCATGGGCTAAAACTAGAGCTGAAAAAAGAAGGAATAGAAGATTGAGCTCCAACTAGATCTATATCTTGATGGTTGCCCCACTCCCTATCCAATTATACTGTCTACTAAGTACTCGTGTGCTTATGCGCTCATTTCCTTAAATCCGCCTTTTCTTTTACTCTAAAATGGTGAGAAATACATCAGGAGTTACTAGGTTTTTTACCTACTCCCTTATATTTGATTATATGATAATGATCTTTAGTGGTTATATAATATGATTTAGGAGCTAAAAAGTATCCTTTTGATATATGGTGTTCCATCTTAAACAGTCCTCCGACTGAAGAAGAAATAACTTTATCTGGTAGCATTACTATAGAATGGTACAACACTACCGCTTCATCTAGGTCGGTTCCCAACTTATTAGGAAAAAATTGATTGTGACCAATAATTCGGTGAGGGTGTAATAATATGATGAGGAATCATCACAATCGGTTCTCACATCAGAACCGATTGTCGGTTCTGACCTAAAAACCGATTGTGATGTATGACAAGTTGCCAAATTCTATTCGTCAGCTAGCCTAGCTGTGATCCAGCAACCGTTGTCCGCTGGTTACCTGAAATTTTGGACTAAATTTGCCCGAATTTTCCATCTCGATTTTCATCTAAAATTAGCACTACAGGTTTTTGCAACCATTGCCATCAAGAAGTCGTAATGGTAAGAGGGTATAATTCCAGCATGACTATTGGACAAACCACACGCACCATCATTCATCCATCGTCAAATATATTGAATAGAGATTTGAGTAACAATGACAGTTCATATATAGTTGACAAATGAAATCACAAGTTCACACGCACACTCAATAGCACAGCAGACACCTCATGCTGAACTCCCTATTTATTTGTCTCTCTTTCACACACACATAGAGAGAGACGGTATCATCTATAGAACAAGATAATATGATGATACTGACTTGGATGAGTCGACCAAACCGACTAAAACTGAAAGACGCACGCACCAGCAACGCCACACCATGGCAGTGCAGGTGCAGTTCACACACAAACAAGCATGCATGTCACACACAAATCAATCAAGCAAGCAGGAGAACAAAGCAGAAGCAGCAGCCGAGAAGCAGAGCTGGCTCAGCCTCTCAAGCAGCGCGCACACCACACAATGCACTGAATATTGTGATGTTTCACTTTTTGTTGTCGGTTTCTTTTGTGAACCGACCGTGATTGTGCTCTCACAAGTTAAAGCCTCTAGCTCTTCCTCGCTCCTTCATTTATCACACTTCCTCACTTAGCCTGTCGCTCCCTCCCACAATGCCGCTCCCTACCCCACGTTGCTGCCCCTGCCTCTGCCCCCAACCCCCAACGCCGCCCCCTGCCTTGCCCCTTACCCCCTCGCCCCCTGCCCATACTCCTCGGCACCATCGCCTCCACTCCCTACACTGCTGCCTTCTCCTCTCACCGTGCCTCGCCGCCCACCTCCCCAGCTTGGCGTGCCCTCACCAACCCCTGCCGCCACCTCCATCTACAATTCATACTAGCGTGCCGCCCCCTCTATGTGCCGCTGCTACCAAGCAGGGAGTCCGGATTCGGTGACCACCATCGCCGAGTACATACATACATGATCTAGACTCAAGCTGAATGGATAGAGGATGGCTATAGGCAGAGTTGCGGCTGTCGGTGATGGTGCCACCTGGTCCTCTCCTGTCCAACTCTCCCTTCCTTTGCCTGCGCCAGTGGCTTTCCTCTTTCAGTCCCATCGTGACATTGTTGCCTCCATTGCCAGTGAGGATACGTCTGTTCTCTGTGGGTGTCTTTGTCTACATTGACAACACGTCCCATCACTTCATGGAGGAAAGCCCCTACAACCTTATGGTAGGGCTGCTTTTTTAACTTCTCTACATGCGTGAGTGAACTTATTGCCTTTGTTGCTCATAGTGTCTACATCATGCCCTACCTAATAGTTTGTTATGAATGATGTGCCTATTTCAGATTGTAGTTTCTCTTTTAAATGTTGGCATATCACTGAAGTCTTTCCACCATTGGTGTGTGCCTCCTCTAGGGTTGCCTTTAGGCTCTTTGATGCTCTCTAAACTAAAACTTTTTATCCTAGTGGTAAGTAGCAATGGAGGTTTAAATATTATTTTTATGTACAACTATTACTGATGTAATCATTCATTTCTATTTGTTGCAAAGTTTTATTCAGGCTGCTCTTTTTCAATTGCTACATACACTACCACAAATCATACATTTTTCTAGCGATTTAAAGTATGGTATGCCCAATGTCATTTTTCTCTAGTCTTCCTACATTTTGATAATGCATTTTGAGTGAACCTACAATGGTGTAGTTCTAAAGGGTAATCTTAGGAGCTTCAAAGATAACCAGGTTCAGAAGTGAAATGATTAACAGAGATACTCATGTGGTTTGCTAGCTATTGGTGATGTTAATGCTAGGGAGAAAGAGGTCAATACAATAAAAGATCTTCAGCAGCAGCTCAACAATAGGCCCCTCTGGATGGTAGCTTCTATTCACAAAGGTGAAGAAGAAGGTAAGCGCACAAGATGTGCACCTTTTTGCTGTTACCTGGACTCATATGATGTATTGTACCTTGACCCTTCCAATGAGCTGCAGCGGGACCAAAATTACATATGTGGTTGTTTGAATTGTAATTGTATTCCATATAGCCATAATGTTGTTACTCACTTACTCCTGATATCCCTAAAATCTTTTTTCACTTCTTTACGGTCTCCAAGATACAACTTTGACCACTATTTAGTACCACAATTTGTTGATAGAGTGTTGTTGAAATCTAATATTAAACAAATACTTTTGATGATGGATCTACATATGACCAATCTAGGGGGTCAGAACTACAAAGTTTGACTGATGAAGGAACTTATATTTAGGAACGGGGTGTAGGCAAGTAGATTGCATTTGTAAATTATCATATTCATTAAAGATGTCTTCACGATATTTAGGGGTGCTGAGTCAATGAACACTTCTGTACTCTCCAGCTTGCCAACATTTATTACTATATCTTTGTTTTAATAGTTGCCTTTGCCATGATTTCAATTTTTTTGTTCACCTTCTGTCATATTCGTCGTTCTCCTGCTATTTTGGTGGTACACTAGGGCCTAAAGTAAATTACAAACAGACCATTACCAAAATGTTGTGGTATGTTATTTAGTTAAGCATATGTGTTAGTAGTTCATCTTTTTAGGCTTTCTTAATCCTCATATTACTTATTTAAGCTTCTGTTACTCGTGTGGTAGTTCATCTTTACACTCTGAAGAAAAGCTTATGTCATTGTTTCTCTTCACTTATTGTCGCAAATTAACTACGTGCTTCGGCAGTGAAAGGCTGAGGTTTAGATGAAAAAACTAGTCTGGTTTGTTCATGGAAAGGTACTGTTTTCTGTGACATTCCTCTATTAGCTTCAATGCTTGGTATTAAAATTTACAGATGCTCAAGTATTAATATTAAAATTTGCAGATGCTCAAGTATTAACTTGATAATAAAATATTCTAATCACAACCTATGTTCTACTGTTCTATCCCAACTTATTTTACATTCTCCCCTTTTTCTATAAGATTATTTCACTTAACTAATCGTTGCTGTTGCAACCTTGATGCACACTTGATTACGCCACATATGATTCAACCTTTTGTGCATTCCAGTTTTCGTGGGTTTTTAAAGTATAGGTTGCCAACTATGCCCAAATTTGATTGTGGTGACATGGTTGCTAACTACAATTTTTCTCATTTTTTTTGTAGGTCATACTGCTGGACCATTTCAATGCAGTTAAGTCACCGTTGCGTCATTGTGTGGTTAGTAGTTGGAGTGTGGTTATTTTCAAAGAAGATGATACAATTATGTGTTTATTTAACAAGAAACAAATGCATGTCCCATGTCTTTGATTGCCACAGTAATACGGTATCAGGTCTTGGTATCTATGTCCAACAACTCTTTCCACGATGGTGTCAACCAGTGCTAATGAACTGAGCAGCCGCTCCCATTGGTGAGTGTCTTCAAGTTTTACCACTTGTATGGTTACCTTATAAATAATTCAGCTAATATATTGGAACAAGCTGCCAGTTTTCAATATACATTATTGATCATTATCAATTAGAATCAAATTATCTATGTGACATGTGTAGTTAGATTACTAGCAAAGATGGTTGGTATGTGACCTAATAGTATTTTTGTGCCATGAGCATTTGGCATATCTTGCTCTCTAGCCTCTACGGTCCGATGGCCTGCAAATCTGTAATTTATCTTGATAGTTGTTGTATCACCTTGGTTTTGTGTTTCCTTCGGTGCTCTAGTACTATACATTGCACATATGAATAATGGGACATAAATATTTTCACTAGACTAATAATGACCAGGTATTTACACAATGTTAAGTGTTGTCATCGAGATTTCATTTTATGTTAGTCTATTATTCATAATGCCTTCAATGGTGGAATTAGGGTTAACGAGTAGCAATTTGCTATCTTTCTATGTTGTGATCAGTTATATATATTTGTGTAGTTTAGTAGGTTTTCTATGCACTAGCTTGGCTAATTTCACATTGCCATTTTGCTCATCCGTGTTGTCATCGAGATTTCATTTTCTGTTAGTCTATTCAAGAAAAGCGAAGAAAATAAAAGTCAAATTTTGGATGGTCGAGGACAAGTTTCGTTAGTAGCCTTCGATTCTCATTTATAGAATTATAGTCTTGGAGTGCTAGCTAATCAGCACCGGTGATCTTGTTGGTTGATGGACTCGTCTTCCTTTGCACGTGGCAATCTTTCCTTTTACTTCATGACTCCACACGGAAATATGTAACCGATTTAGTCCCATCTCGATTTTCATCTAAAATTAACGCTACAGGTTTCTGCAACCATTGCAATGAACAAGTCGTAGTGGTAAGAGGGTATAATTCCAGCATAACTGTTGCACAAACCACACTCACCATCATCCATCCACCGTCAAATATATATTGAATAGAGATTTGAGTAACAATGACAGTTCATATATAGTTGACAAATGAATTCACAAGCTCACACGCACACACAAGAGCACAGCAGACACCTCATGCTGTACTCCCTATTTCTCTCTCTCTCTCTCTCTCTCTCTCTCTCAAACACACACACAGAGAAAGAGATGGTATCATCTATCGAATAAGATAATATGATGATACTGACTTTGATGAGTCGACCAAACCAACTAAAACTGAAAGACGCACGCACCGGCAGCGCCACACCACGGCAGTACAGGTGCAGTTCACACACAAAGAAGCATGCATATCACACACAAATCAATCAAGCATGTCCATCTCCCAGCAAGCAGGAGAACAAAGCAGAGGCAGTAGCAGAGAAGCAGAGCAAGTAGAGCCGGCTCAACCTCAGGCAGCGCTCACACCACACAAAGCACTGAATCTTGCAGACACAACACAATTAGAGATGCATCATAATGTATGCAAATTAAGGTCATGCATAATCGGGGCATTTAGATTAACATTACAGTACCTCAGACAGAATGAATGGATGTGTCGTCGCAAAATGGAAAAAGTAGCGATGTATGTAATAAAAAGTAGCGATGTATGTAATAAAAAAATGAGCATTCACCTGAGCAGACAGGCAGGCTCACCTGAGGAGGGAGCCCCTGGGCAGCTTCTTCTTGTAATACCTAGAGTGAGTCCGCCGGTACCCAGCTTCTGAGGAACGGGCTGAGAACTGTCGTTGTACCTGTACCCAGCGGGCCTGACAAGCCGGCAAATCAATCTTTTACTTTGATCTCTGCTAGATACTGGCACATTCAATGTCGATAAATACTGCCGTGTCAAACTTCGTATTACTATGAACTAGATCAATGTCCGTGCGTTGCTACGAAAAATAAAATTGATAACGAAACATAAAGGTCAAGCAATAAATGAAAATTGTACTACAAGATCAAACATCTATTTCTCCCGATTACAAAAGTTTTTATGCTTTTCTTCTACGGTATGAATTAAAACCAAATATACTGTACGTAGTAATATATATTACCAATCTCAAAAATCAATCAATCATTTTTATCCCTTTTTGTAATTTATATTACCAACTCGCATTCATCTTCCTCTCGCCATGCCTGCAGCGTGCGCTCCTCGGCGCCGTCGACCTCGTCTTCCTCATCGCCTCGCTCATCCTCGTCATCCACCGTCTTAGGGCGACACGGGCTCCCCGAGCACGAGCCTTCCTGCCGCTGGCCACCGCCATTCCGGACCAGCAGCGCTCTGGTCGCACTTGGGGTGTCCGCCGTCCTCCTCACGCTCGTGTTCTTCCTCTTGCCGAGCACGCCATGGCGTGCTGTGGAGTCCGCCTTCCCACCGCCCACTTAGTCGTGCACGCCATGGCCGCGTAGTCAGTCGTCCGTAGAAAGGGGCCGCCACCACCACCCAGCCTTTGCACCTCTGCGTCTTCTGGATCGCCACTGCCCTCGGCGCCGCGCTCTTCTCTGCTTCGGCGGTGATCCGCTGTGCCGATGGTTCGCTGCTCTTTCGCGATAACCCTCTCGCCTTTGCCGGCCTACTCGTCTCCATGCCTCTGGCGTACCTAGCCATCACTAGCTTCACTGACCATGACGCCAAAGCCCGTGAAGGTGAACTAAAAATACGGCGCCGAGGCACACGCCACGTCGCGCGCTTCGTCGTTTCTCTTTCTCGCGATGTTCAGCTGGATCAACCCGTTTATCTCCAAGGGGTATGCCAATGACTCTCTCACGGCGACGACGCCCCACCAGTATCGCCGCAATCGCGCCAAGTGTCGTGACGCTTTGTTCACGCCCAACCGGCCGGTGCTGGGTCACGGCACCGGTGTCGCGTCGCTCTGGCTATCCTCCTGCTACGATTACTCGATCACGGCGCTCGGCCTCCTGCACCTCACGGCCATGTACGTCGGTCCGTCACTTATTGATCGATTAAATCGAGTTCATTTCGCCATGCGACGATATGAGAGATCTTGAATGAATTCTCTTGATTGATTCTCGAAAACTATACAAAGATATATAGAATACAAAAGGAATGATTGGCGGCTATTAATTACCAAAGCAATAATCGGGATTTTGCTATAATAATCGACCATATTTAGAGATATGGATCGTCAGAAGGAAAGAATATTTAGCTATAATGACCACCATTATTGGAGATATGGCAGAAGTACAAAAGGAATGGTTGACCGTTATTAATTACCAAAGAATAATCGGTATTTTGTTATAATAATCACCATATTTAGAATGATATGGTGATCAGAATCGAGGAAAGAATAATTAGCAATAAGGACCGGCTATTATTGGAGATATAAAGGGCTAGGAAGAACGGATTGCTACCACCAACTTTAAATTTATATTAGTAGAGATTATGACGATATGTTGAAGTGAGTTGTAAATTAATTAATTGGTTATATGCGCAGACCCAGTTTGACTATGAAGTCTATAAAAGGAGCTGAGGTACGTCTTGTATGTACAAGTACGTGAGATCAATGTAGTGTGAAGTTTTCAGTTAATTCTCCCCTGTTATTGTTCTTCCTCTGTTCCCCCCAACAAACGGTGAGCCGCGGCGTCCGGTGAAAGAATGCTAGCTAGTGCCCGCTGGTAAGCACTCCCAACGTATATGATTTTCCTTTCCAAATAAGTGGATTACATACCTACTTTAACAATCTAGACAGTTCACGACTAATAATTAACATGCAAGCAGAACTACTGAAGTTGCATGATTGATTGATTACCTATAACTTTTTCTGAAGAGATGTCATGAATCGATCTGCTAACTTTTTCTCAAGAGACGTGAAGAATCGACTTTGAATCTGTGGATCCATCGGCCGATTCCTCAGAAATCTATGATGGATGGATTATATCGGCTGATTCCTCAGAAATCTATGATGGATCCCATCTAATCTGTGGATCGATTTGCAGCTGGTTAGCTCCACATTTGTCCTGCGCGGCGGCCACTTCCTTCGTTCCTACACATGCAATGCAATGCAAGCATTACCAGATGCTTCGATCGATTGGTCGACATCGTTCAATAAAATAATTAATCAGTAGGATACTAGTTTATACTAAGTCACTCTACAAACTAAATGAATAAAGATTACATAAGCTTACTTACATTTGGAGAAGCAAGCAGCTGATAGATCAGTTAACCAAGGAAATCACAAGCTGGAGAGCAACAAAGAGATGTATACAAGCTAGCTGCAGCGAATGAAATGTTTTTTTCTTTTTGTGCGTGTCTTTGTCTACATGCATGCATGGCACAGCTAGAATAGAAGCGTGCGATCACCCATAAATTGGCAGATTCCTGGCCTATATATGAACATAGTATATATGCCGCTGGTACGTTCTATTCCTTTTCTTTGCTTTGCTTCTTTTTTAAACAAATGCTTTGCTTTGCTTTGGGTAAATCTACAAACAAAGCACATCTGCCTCTTGTCATCACTAGATTCTTTGCGTGTAGCTAGCCAGCTATATATATATTTTTTAACGACAAAAGATAAAGGCTGTAAATTCCTTATGCGTCTTCCCGTTAGTTGAAGAGCTTTGTTTTGACTTTTGACTAAAATTAGAAAGAATCCCAGGTAATTTCAGAAGTAACTTCTGTGACAAATACATTATACGATTATTACTCCTCTCAAAAGAGAATAAAAAAAAACAGAGGCACGATTACGTTGCAAGAGATCGTTCTTATGTAGTAATCTAATCTAGGTATAGCCGAATAGGGTTGATAGATAAGATTAAGCTGTTAAGTGGGCTTGCCTTCTTCTTGATTCTTCCAGGTAATGGAACAATTTTTCAAAGAAAAAAAAACTATCATCAGATAACACTGATGGGGGAGAGAGTTCAAGGCAACTTAGGCAAGGTGCATCAATATCAAATGCTGCAAGTCTCACAATCTTCACTGCATGAACCACATGAAAAAGTTGCAATATATATATATATACTCCTACCTCCAGTATACCGTTTAAATGATGTTGTTATACCTCTTTATCCTTTTGAGTATACTCTAATCTTGATATAAGATATCGCAAAGTGAATTCACGAAAAATTTCATCAAGTCCACCCTTTATAGCATAATTTGTTTATATATTCCTTTTACATATGGAAAAGGGTATGTAGTAAAAATTATAAAGGGCTCCGATGAAATTTACATTGGAGTATCTTAGAATTATTCTTGGAGTATACCGAAAGTGATAAAGGAGTATAAAGCATTTATTTAAGTGGTATATTAGAGGTGGGAGTGTGTACTCCTGGGAAGACAGAAAAGGCTTCCTATATTATATATATATAATTACCCCTAAGCAGGGTTAACCAAACCAATTTAGGGTTGAAAATCGAGGTCCCAACGGTACCGATTTACCTAGAAAATTGACCAAAAATGTTAAAAATCAAACGGTTTGCAAAGACAAACAAGTCGGTTAAATGTAGCAAAAAAATCTCAGAAATTGCTTGAAATGGTCGAAAATCAACCGGTTTTTAAGGAAAAAATGTAAAAAATCCCAAAAAAATTTGAACAAATTGTAAAAAGCTGATAAAGTCTCTAAAAATTGTAAAAGGTTATAAAGTACATATTTAGCAATAATAGCACAACTATGAAAAAATATGAAAAATTTCAGCATGACCTTTGCTATATTTTAGACAATGTAAAGTTGTAAAGTATGCTTTTAGCAATAATATATCAACAAATAACATTTCATTTCAATACCGTTAACAACTCAATTCAACAAGTACACATTTCAATACTATGGCATATGACATTTAAAATCAATATTCCTCACCGAAAATGATTGTTCGCACTTAATATAGTTTCGTCGTCCTTCCATTATCGCATAGATGAGGATGTTGAACCTACATCAACGCTATGTTAGTAAAAAAAGTTGTAATTAAATGAAACATACAAATCTGCTTAGCTAACATCAGAGCAACAACAAATATGCTTAGCTACCATTTAACTTCTTCCAAACTTAAACTCCACAATCTAACAATACAATAAGAACAAGCTATCATCAATCAGAGAGTAAGCTAACATCAGACAACAACAAATATACTTAGCTATTGTTTAACTTGTTCCAAACTTAAGCACCACAATTTAACAACACAACAAGAACAAGCTATGCCTTGCAAATGTCAAAAAAAATTTGGTTTTTCAAATAATTTTGACATTAGAGTTCACAATGATAATACTAATAATAATTCTAGAGAAATTTAGGATAAATTTTTCCAATTTTTTTGAATTTCAATTTGATTGGACCAGTTTGTTGTTCGGTTTCACTAGCCGGACTGACTCAGTAAGGTCGGTTTTCATGATTTTCGAGTCGCTAACCCTGCTCCCAAGTGTAGTTACTCCTGCTCCATCCATTGTTCCTTGCTTGATGAGATGTGTGCATCCCTTCGAGCCTAGCAGGTCTGGAAATCACTGATGTGACAGAGATTCGATCCATTATCTTGTATTTAGCGTTTAAACCTAACCAATTAATTTCGTTATGGTCCACTTTTTATAGCATAATTTGTGTGTACACTCCTTTTACATATGGAGAAGGCTTTATAGCAAAAATAAAGAGCTTCGCTGAAATTTTTCAACCATGTCCATTTGAAGTATCTTAGAATTATTATTAAAGTATACTAAAAGTAATAAAGTAATAAAGGGGTATAAGATGTTTGTTTAGGTGGTATATTAGAGGTGGGAGTATGGAAAAGTATATATACAGACATATATATGTATATACACCTATATACACACACATATATATACACACATACATACATACATAAAAGTATGTATATACATATGTATACATATATATATATATACGTATATACCTATGTATATATATATATATACGTATATACCTATGTATATATATATATACATATATATACATATGTATATATATATATACATACATATATATATATATATATATATATATATATATATATATATATATATATATATATATATATATATATATATATATATATATTATATATATATATGTATATATATATATACATATATATATATATATACATATACATATATAGAAAAATGATTCCATACTCACTGGTATGTACTCCACCTCTAATATACCATTTGAATGATGTTGTTATACCTCTTTATCCTTTTGAGTATACTATAATATTGATTATAAGATACACCAAAGTGAATTTCATAAAAAATTCATTAAAATCTACCCTTTATAGCATAATTTGTTTACATATTCCTTATACATATGGAAAAGGGTATGTAGCAAAAAATAAATGGTCGATGAAATTTTTTAATCATGTTGTATTGGAGTATCTTAGAATTATTATTGGAGTATACCGAAAGTGATAAAAGAGTATAAATCGTTTATTTACGTGGTATATTAGAGGTGGGAGTATGTACTCTGTGAGTACTAAAAGGGTTCCTACATACATATATACATACATACATATATATATATACATACATATATACATACATACACATACATATACATACATACATATACATACATATATATACATACATACATATACATATATACATATATACATATACACATATATATATACATATACATATATACATATATACATATATACATATACACATATATATATACATATACATATATACATATATATATACATACATATATATATACATATATATATATATATATATATATATATATATATATATATATATATATATATATATATATATATATATAAAATTCTTTGCTTGTACATAGCTACCTTATATATTTAAAGAGAAAAGGTGAAGGATGTAAATTCTTGTCTGTCCTGGCGTCCCGTTAGTTACTGAACAGCTCTGTTCTGACTTTTGACTAGGATATATATGAAAGAACTGGTCGTCAAACCCGTGCGCTGCACTGGCTGGCCATTTTAGACTTAGACTATTTTCTCATTCTTATATAAATTCAAAATCTCATATATGGATTTTTTTTATGTTTTCCTATTCTTTGTTAAAGACGGATTAGTGTTTTCTGGTACATAATTCCCTGCTTTTTAGAGACTGTCACTCCCATTGTATCACAGTTCGGACATGTATGTTTGAGTTATTTGGGGCAAACTAAAAGAGAAGGTTAAAATATTTTGATCCATTTTATCCAATTGTATGAACTGTTTCGTAGGAAATTCCCGCATTCCAAACAAATCCTTATAAGAATTGAAAAAAAAAACGTGTGTGCTTTTGAATGATGGATAGTAAAAGCATACTCCCTCCGTTGCTAAATTTATAGGTCATCTTGGTATATGTAGAAAAGTACTAAATTGATCACATGAATTTGGTACTTTCTCTAGTTACAAAAGAGTGAAGTCTCCAAATTGCAAGTTTGACATGTAATTTCTACTTTAACATATTTACAAAATCTAATAATATTATAATATTATTAAAGTACTTTTCAAGACAATTTTGACCAGTATTATAATACAGCAAGGTAGGACTCCACTCCTACCCTCACAAAATTGTGTGCCATCCTGTACGAACATGAAAAATTTTCTTGTGCTTAATGTTCCATATTTGAACATTTCATAGTACATGTTACTAGCACTAGTGCTTGGTGCCTCAATGTGGAGATTTGTATCCAAGTGATTTGTAGGACAATGTGATGGATTGTGTGCACTACTATTGTTATCCATAATCTGGCAAATGAATGACAAATTCTTGATATGCAAAGCAGTAGATGGTTAGAGGTTGTGGATGCTAATGAATGCATTTTAGAGATGTGTTCATGTTACAGAAATGTGTACATTTTCAGAAATATTCATATATGTGTAC
This sequence comes from Guadua angustifolia, assembly GCA_036346375.1. Classification (NCBI taxonomy): domain Eukaryota; kingdom Viridiplantae; phylum Streptophyta; class Magnoliopsida; order Poales; family Poaceae; genus Guadua; species Guadua angustifolia. The sequence continues at coordinate 1,481,634 of JAYEVE010000666.1, forward strand.
ATTTGGTTGATAAATTTGGCCCTTGAATAAACAACTGATCAGACAGATCCATTTTGGTTCAAAAAGAGAGATGAAAATAAAAATGTTTGTGCCAAGATTGTTTCCTTTGTTCTCACATCTGTGCCTCATGAATTAATATGAACATCGACAGACTAGATTTTGATATGAACTGATGCAAAGATGTGTAATTTGATATTCACTGCCACTTTCTGTTGTAATTTTCCTTTTATCTCCATCCTTTTGACATGAATTTTGAGTTGTGGTTTGCAACCTTCCCAGTGGCCAATTATTACCTTCACGAAGCAGTAGCCATACAGCAAGAAAGACAAGGCAGAATATTTGGCTACTTTTTGTTTTTTCAGACTTTAGAGATCACCTCCCATGGTTTGCCATTGTTAGAGACAGCTCATTTTATTACCTTTTTGCCCTCGGTTCTATAAAGGCAAAGGTGCTATTCAGTTTCTTGATTTTAGACTTGGTTGTAACATTAGGTTGTCACATTTTGAGTGTTGAAAACTTACCGCACAAATTCGGTTCATGTAATGGCTTTCCCATGTATCACATTGTTGGGATATTCTTTTACCAATTTTCTGAATGTATAAATTACATGTAGAGGTTGTTCAGATATTCGGGTTGATGCAGTTTCTATAATTCGTCTACCATGAGTGCCATAAAAAATCAAACTTCAAAGGAAACATGTCATGGTTGACATTAAGATATTGATCATATCTTATGAGTAAAGTGTATAACCTTTGTAGAGTGCAAAACTATTTGAATAGCCATGTATCCTGTTATGAACAATGCTTGAAAATTTCACACAAGAGTTAGATTTTATAAAATAAAATTAGGAATGAGCTTATGTGCCAAAAAAGGAAATGGTGTAAGCTATGTGCCAGTAAAACTTGAGAAAATCTCTAAACAACTTATTATTACTTTTACTTTTTACTTATATTTTCAATCTATTATTGTAGTTAACTGCAAATATTGCTTTATGCAAAAGTAACCATACTGCCCATTCTTTTGAGTAAGCCTTGTAAGTAGTTATATTAGACTTGCATTCTGTACACAGCTTGTTGAGTACTCTATGTGCTCACTTTTACAATATTCAGTTGGAGAAGAAGAGTTATCTTCTGCGTTGGAGGAGTATTGTGAAGAGGCTGGGTTATTAGGATTTGAGCCCTACTCGATTGCATGTATGGTAGGTCGATGGGTTTTCCGCTGAAGTTTTCATTCCACTACAACTTCTCTTATTTAATGAAATGCCCTATATGAAACACAATAAATATAAACTTAACCATAAAATCATCACACTTTCTATTGATTTATCAAATTTAGTCGTTTATTCTTATTCCACTATATATATGTACACAGAGGGTCAGGATTTATATATTTAGATCCAGACAAATATGTTGCCAACACCACTGATGGTTGTCTCATATGCCCAATGTCATTTTTTTTCTCCAGTCTTCCTACGTGTTGATAATACATTTTGAGTGAACCTACAATGGTGTAGTTCTAAAGGGTAATCTCAGGAGCTTGAAAGATAACCAAGTTCACAAGTGAAATGATTAACAGAGATATTCATGTTGTTTGCTTAGCAGTTGGTAATGTTAATGCTTGGGAGAAAGAGGTCAATACAATAAAAGATCTTCAGCAACAGCTCAACAATAGGCCCTTTGGATGGCAGCTTCTATTCACAAAGGTGAAGAAGGTAACCACACAAGAAGTGCACCGTTTTGCTGTTACTTCGACTCATATAATGTATTGTACCTTGACCCTTCTAATGAGCTGCAGCAGGACTAAAATTACATATGTGGTTGTTTGGATTGTAATTGCATTCCATATAGCCATACTGATGGTTACTCATTTACTCCCGATATCCCTAAAATCTTTTTTCACTTCTTTACAGTCTCCAAGATACAACTTTGACCAGTATTTACTACCACAATTTGTTGATAGAGTGCTATTGAAATCTAATATTAAGCAAATACTTTTGATGATGCATCTACATATGATATGACCAATCTAGGGGGTCAGAGCTGTGAAGTTTGACTAATTGTACCGAAGGAACTTAGATTTAGGAACGGGGTGAAGGCAAGTAGATTGCATTTGTAAATTATCATATTCATGAAATGTGTCTTCAAGATATTTTGGGGTGCTGAGCCAAGGGACACTACTGTACTCTCCAGCTTGCTAACATTTGTTACTATAACTATCTTTATTTTAAGAGTTGCCTTTGCCATCATTTCAATTTTTTTTGTTCACCTTCTGTCATATCTGTCGTTCTCCTACTATTCTGGTGGTACACTAAGGCCTGAAGTAAACTACAAACATACCATAACCAAAATGTTGAGGTATGTTACTTAGTTAAGCATATGTGTTAGTAGTTCATCTCCTTAATCCTCATGTTACTTATTTAAGCTCCTGTTACTCATGTGTAGTTCATTTTTACACTCTAAAGAAAGGCTTGTGTTATTATTTCTCTTCACTTATTGTCGCAAATTAACTACAGGCTTCGGTAGTGAAAGGCTGAGGTTTAGATGAAGAAACTAGACTGGTTCGTACATGGAAAGGTACTGTGCCATTTCTCCATTAGCTTCAATGTTTGGTATTAAAATTTACGGACGCTCAAGTATTAATATTAAAATTTACATACACTCAAGTATTAACTTGACAATAAAATATTCTGATCACAACCTGTGTGCTACTGTTCTATCCCAACTTATTTTACCTTTTCCCCTTTTTCTATAAGATTATTTCACTTAACTAGTCGCTGCTATACTTAATGATTAGTTACTGTTGCAACCTTGATGTACACTTGATTAAGCCACATATGATTCAACGTTTTGTGAATGCCAGTTTTCATGGGTTCTTAAAGCGTAGGTTGCTAACTATACACAAATTTGATTGTGGTGACATTGGTTGCTAACTACAGTTTTTCTCATTTTTTGTGTCATATTGCTAGACCATGTCAATGCAGTTGAGTCACAGTTGCATCATTGTGTGGTTAGTAGTTGGAGTGTGGTTATCTTCAAAGAAAATGATACAATTACGTGTTTGTTTAACAAGAAAAAAATGCATGTCCCATGTTTTCGATTGCCACAGTAATACGGTATTAGGTCTTAGTATCCATGCCCAACAGCTCTTCCACGATGGTGCCAACCAGTGCCAATGAACTGAGGAGCAGCTCCCATTGGTGAGTGTCTTCAAGTTTTACCACTTGTATAGTTACCTTATAAATAATTCAGCTCATATATTGGAACAAGCTGCCAGTTTTCAATATTCATTATTGATCATTATCAATTAGAATCAAATTACCTACTTGACATATGTAGTTAGATTATTAGCAAAGATGGTTGGTGTGTGACCTAATAGTATTTCTGTGCCATGAGCATTTGGCATATCTTGCTCTCTAGCCTCTGTCACCGATGGCCTGCAAATCCGGAATTTGTCTCGATAGTTGTTGTATCACATTGGTTTTGTGCTTCCATCAGTGCTCTGGTACTATATATTGCACATATGAATAATGGGACATCAATATTTTCACTAGACTAATGATGAACAGGTATTTACACAATGACTAAGTGTTGTCATCGAGATTTTATTTTCTGTTGTCTGTTATTCATAATGCCTTAAATGATGGAATTAGGGTTAACGAGCAGCAATTTGCTATCTTTCTATGTTGTGATCATCAATTATATATATTTGTGTAGTTTAGAGGGTTTCCTATGCGTTGGCTTGGTTAATTTCACATTGCTATTTATGCTCATCCGGATAATAGAATTAGTTTATCTATCATATGCATATAGTTATGAATTTGACACTTAAGCATTCGTAATTTATCTATTTATCCGAACTAGCTCTTGTGCGTTGTGTAACACAAGTATGTCTCAATTGTATGATGAACCATACTAGCTAAATGTGTAGATCTGTGTTGGATTCTTAGGAACCATGAGTATTAGTTATACGAATTTCTAACGTAATGTGTATGCCATTGCCAATGAAGATTGAAAATAGTGAAACTATTTTTGTACCCACTCCTAAATTACCATATAGTACCTGCTATTAGATCGAAAAATAGAGCTAAAGGTGTGATGGATACCACATCACAATCGGTTCTGAGCTAAGAACCAATTGTTATGACGTCATATCTCTATCGGAGGAAAACCGACTGTGATAGTGTCTCTTCATCGCTATCTAACGACTTTGTATCGCTACTAAAATCGATCCAGATGACAAAAAAAGAACCGATTGTGATATTCATTTCTATAGTTGTGTAGTTGTTGACCAAGGACAATTGAGTCCGTGTCCGTGTAGTAGCAGTCATCCCTGGAGATTTCTATTGCGACAAAGGGAGGTAATATCATAATCGAGAAAAAAACTCCTAATGTACACGAAAAGCAAAGAAAATAAAAGTCAAATTTTGGATGGTCGAGGACAAGTTTCATTAGTAGCCTTCGATTCTCATTTATAGAATTATAGTCTTGGAGTGCTAGCTAATCAGCACCGGTGATCTTCTTGGTTGATGGACTCGTCTTCCTTTGCACGTAGCTATCTTTCCTTCTACTGCATGACTCCACACGGAAATATGTAACCGATTTAGCGACCCAAACGTGTATATGTCTATGCCTTCTTTTTTCCATTGAATAGGACCCATCTGAACTAATTTGATCGATATCTGAATCTTTGGCACATTGAACTACTTCGTACAGGACGTCACCTTCTATCCTTTGTTTCACGTACATATACAGTAAATCCATCCCTTTCTGCACACGACTCGATGACGGGGAGTTTCATGTGGTCTTCGTCAGCTTCGGCCATGAATCACGTCTCGCATGTCAACCATCGCTTGTTAGATTGGTTTTGCTACGGAAAGCGGGAGATACAAGGAGGTGATGCTATTTGTCACAAGCCACTTATAAAAAAAAAAGGTGTTCTTATAAAATCTTTGGTAATGATGATCTTAAATTAGCAATTCTCTTTTACAATTGTGTTCGGAAGACCCAGGTTTACGAAAAAAAAGAGGTACAGAGAGCTAAAAAGTGAAGAACCAAGGGCAACGCCGCTGCGCCGAGCGAAGAGCCCAGGGCAAGGGCTGATCCCAGAAGAAACAAAGGGAGCAGAGAAAGTTTAATTTTCGGGGTCTATGTGCTTTCGAGAAGTTGTCAAATTCTATTCGTCAGCTAGCCCAGCTGTGATCCAGTAACTGTTGTCCGCTGGTTACCTGAAATTTCGGACTAAATTTGCCCGATTTTTCCATCTCGATTTTCATCTAAAATTAACACTATAGGTTTCTGCAACCATTGCCATCAACAAGTCGTAGTGGTAAGAGGGTATAATTCCAGCATGACTCTTGCACAAACCACACGCACCATCATCCCTCCATCGTCAAATATATTGAATAGAGATTTGAGTACCAATGACAGTTCACCTGAGGAGGGAGCCCCTAGGCAGCAGCTTCTTGTAATACTGGGAGTGAGTCGGCCGGTAGAGGGAAGGGTGGTGGCTGGCCTTCAGGCCGTCCCACTCCAGGCTGTCCCACCATTCCTTCTCACAGTCCACTCTCGGAAACTCCCGTTCCTTGCTAACAGCCGGCAGTCGCCTGAGGCTCCAGCAGCCCCTGATCTTGACGGTCTCGAGCTTGGACGCGGACATCCAGTGCCCGCAGATGTGCTGCAGCATGGGGAGGTCGCGTAGGTGGATGTGCTTCAGACGAGGGAACTCTATCAATGTGGACGAGGACGACTGCTCTTGGCGTTCGATGTCCAAACGGAAGACCTTCCTAAGAGCACCACACCACATGATCTCGAGGGTCTCCAGGCGACGAAAGGCTCCAGTCATTGACGTGGACACGGGGAGTACATGTATCAACCTGGGGCATCGGTCCAGGTGTAAGGATTCCAGGTTATCAAATGAGTCTGCTCGAGGCTGCAACTCTGTGCTCCAGTTCCAGATGTAGCGCACCTTTAGGAGTTGGGACGCCCAGAATGTCCTCAGAGACCCAAAGATTGCCAAACCGTCAGAACCTTGCAACTCTGTGGCCACACTAAAGACAGAACCTTGCAACTCTGGGCACCTCTCGATTGGCACACCGTCAGGAAATCCCAACTTGAATAAAATGCTGGTGCAGAGATACTAGTGATAGACAAGCTATCATGCATGTGCAGGATGACAGTATGAAAACATACATAATGCAGTAAAGTAATAATAGTTCCTTCGCTGCCCCGCAGTAATTCGGTCTTCGTCTCATCTTGTATGTGCATGTAGCATAGGGCAATACTACGAGAAGGCAACGTAATCTCCGGGGCATGACCACCATTAGCAGCTTGCAGGTGGTCTTTAAAGGTGATGACATCTGCATACAAATTACCAGGCTGTTGCAGGCTTACAAGCACTTGCTTTTCACTGAAGCCAGAGCCGGAGGTAGCATTCAAAATATTATTGGTGGTGTTGTTTCTACTACTGCTGCTCCTGATGATTCCTTGGGCTTTGCTACCACCAGCAAAAACAATGCTTGCAGGAGTTGAAATCTCGATATGTATTAACCTCAAATTTGGAAATCCAGTGTCCTCTCTTCTGAAGTAAGGTTGTATATGTTCCTCCGGTGTCTTGACAAAAAACATTTGCATCTCCTCCGGTGTCGTAACCGCTTCCATTTTTTTATAAGCGCAAAAACAAAAAATATTCGGCAGGCACAAGCGACCCAAGAAGCCATGCATCTCTTACAGAAACATACCACTTAAAATCAGAGTATGCTCGATCGCCGTGCGCCACTGATGCTGATCGGGTGGTGTCAATGCGCACCATCTCCACGCCTTTTGGCATTTTGTCTCCTTGTGGCCACAGTATTGCACGAAGCTTCTCACAGCCCAACAGAATGAGCCGCTTGAGCTGTGGGGCTTGCATTGCACTGAGGTCGAGGGTTTTCACTGCTGTGCCTGACATGTCCAGCTCCGTGAGGCTCCTGAGCAATCCTCTCAGCAATACACTCTTTAGCTGAGCACAACCCCAGAAGGAGATGGAATTTACCTTGGCAGATGTAGAAGCTTCCTTTGAACCACCACCTTCACCTACATCTTCCTTTGAATCAACCGAGAATGTAAATGATTCAAGTGATGGTGGCAGGGCATTGTGGCTAACTTTTTCCAGCCCAACACAACCATTGAGGATGACTTCCTTGAGGCCGACTGCGCCGGACAGGTTTGGGAATGCTGCCATTGATGGTGCTTGAGTTATATCGTCCGTTGGCTCAGCTGTTACTCGGAGCTTCACAAGGTTAAGCAACCAGGTCCTGTCCCTGGTTCCACCACCATGGAAATGACCTAGGCTCCAGTGCTTGACTCCCTTTACATTCAACTCTCTGAGCTCAGCCATTAAATTGATCATCTCTTCGGATAGCAACCTATTCCAGTCCGTATAACTCAGGTCCAGCACCCATAGCTTCTGGAAACATGTCCTCCATGATTCATTGCAGCTGTGTTCAATCACTTCTCCATCTGCACCACTGTGGCCATCACTGCAATGGTCAAGCAGCAGGAATCTTAGGTTTCTGCAGCAGAGGAAGGGAGGAGACGCAAAACTGAAGGTGCACCAAGAAAGGTGTATCACACGCAGCATGCTGTCTGGATGTTGGAACTTGTCAGCTGATAATACTGTATCAAGTGGTGGTTTAACTGCTAGGAAGAAGGACGTCGCCTTAGGAGGCAGACCAGATGATGATTGTTGCAGGTATTGGGGAGTGGCTGAAATCCAACGGTCATTAGGCCTCCAGTGGTAATAACTAATGGCACCACTGACAATCTTCCAATCCTCCCATGGCCCATCCAAGCGCATGTTTCTGTGCAAGGCATCAGCAACCTCCCATGCTGATCTATCGCCACCGCCGCCTTCTTGTTGTATGATCTGTTGGATGTGATCTTCAGTTAAAACGGAAAGTTAGAGAATTAAGGAAAGTCAGGGTATTAACGGAAGGTCAAAGAATTAAGGAAATCGCGCTCTGATCGGGAGCCTTCCAAAATTACTGGTTTTGGTCCCGATAACCAGCGCCACTATTAAACAGAGGAGAATGGCACTCAAGAAATGACTTTTTGATCTTGAGCTTAGCCATCTTCCGGACACCCTTCCGATCTAGGGTTTTGGCGCCCAGGTTACCGAAGAACCAGAACCATCACCGTGAGGATCACGGTGAGCTCCGTTCTTCTTCATCGCGCGCACGTGCTGCCTCATCTTCTTCACCGACCGACGAAACCCTAATGGCTTCGGCATCTTCACCGGGTTAGTCAGTTCATCTAAATGATTTATTTCCGCATATTATTTAGTGATCATTCTTAAGGCTAGCTAATGATTCATGTTAATCAAGTCTTAGGTTCTAACATTTGGTATCAGAGCCCACCTAGCCTTAGTATGATCCGTCAGTTTTAGCCCGGCTTAAATCCTATTTCGTCGGTAATTAGTATTGCTTTTATGTTCTTCGGCTCGTGTAAGAATAGAGAAGGAGGGGATTAGCCGTAAAACACAAATCAGAAACCCTAAAATCCCCAAATCAAGAACCCTAGATTCCCAAAATTCTCTATTCAATCAAGCAAACTCTAAAATTTTGAGAAGGGGTTCTTCGGGGCTAACCTCATTCGACCGTCGTCGTTGCCGATGTTGTGGTCGCCGGCGGTCACCCCTGCGTGCGCGCATCGTCTTGGCCGTGCGGCATTAGCTTCGCCCGCGCGTGCGCCGAGGCTTGTTGTCCTCCTCGTCGGAGCCGTGTGCGGCATCAGCCTCGCCGTCGTCGCTTCGCCGGCATGCTCCGCGCCGCGCGTGCGCCGTCGCCGCCGCTTCGCATCGCGTTCGCCGCTCGTGTCGCCGCATCTCTTGCGGAATTTTCGGGGAGGCAAAAGCCGAATGGATTAGGGTTAGGTTTTTCGTCAGCTGCGGTTTTGTTCTGACCTGTGAAATCTGAACCGTCCGATCGCGATCTGCGGCTGAGATTCGCGCGTGGGCTTTGTTGGGCCGGTGGTTCGCGCGGCTTCATGGGCTGCGCGTTGCTGGGCCGTAGTAACGCCGTTTCGTCCTGGGCTGGCTGGAGGCCATTCGGCTGGGCCGCCGGCTGTGTGTTTTGGGCTGTCAGAATAGTAGCTTTATCTCTTTTTATTTCAGCCTTATTCAATTACTGCATTTAGTACTGTTTAATGTTTATTTCCTGGACATTAATATTATGATCAATTAATTTCTGGGCATTTATGTTATGTTTAATTTTCATGATTAATTTTTCTGGACATGTCATGTTATGATTACTTTTATGATTAATTTTTGACAATTGTTTAATGTGGCAATTAACTTCTATGTGATGATCATTTCTAAGTATTGTCTCTAATTAAAATGGAACTTACGGGAAATTTTAATTAGAGATTATTGTTTAACTGTTTAAAATTGGGATTATGTTATGATCATGATCATATACTAACCAACGTTGTTTATGATCATGTGTCACCCATAAGATAATTTAGTTCTTTTCGTTTCTACCCAACGGTGATGCGAAATAGAACTTTAAATTTTGTCATTAGCATGATTATTAATCAGACCAACGTAAGGTGAACTGAGCAAGATGTAAATTAAATTTTGGACTTTAATTAATTTTAGTGCATTTTCTTATGATTAATGTTGTTCTTTTATGCACTTCAATAATTAATGTCAATTACCCAGTAATAATGCATCATTTTATACACCCTTTGGTTAATGTTTAGTTGCCCTAAGTGATGCAATTATGATAATTGAGGAATGCACAAAGCTAGTTAATATTTTCTGGCCTATTATGATTAAGTTTGTCTCAAATCAAAATGGAACCAACGGGAAATTTTGATTTGAGACTATAACCAAGTTTTGGACATTAATATACTTAATTGTTGACTTTTCATGGTTGTATTTCTATCAAAGTTGTTTATTATCATGAATTGTCAAAATTTATTACCCACTAATGAAATATTTTGGATCCTAAGCTATGCATTATTAATGAGCTCATCTTTGGGCATAAGTTTTATGCTGGTTTTTGGACGTTTTCTCAAATAGGCCACAATTAATGCTTTAGTGCATTCCGGGAATAAGCTAAGATAGGATTAGTTAAGTACTATGTTTCTACCTGAGTTGTTTATATTGCCACATGTGTTATAATTTATTATGCCCTGAATTCTGAGCTTAAGTTTTCCTCTTATTTTTAATTTAGCATTTAATTTACTGCTCATTAATTGTTAATTGTTTTCGCTTCCGCAAATTGATACTTGATGTCTAATGCTTAGTAATTTTGATCATGTGATTAATTTTGTCTCTTATTAATGTATTCTACCTTGAGACAATGTGATTATGATTAATTAAATATTTCATGACTATATACTGACCAACGTTTTTATAGGTCATGTGACATTTAATTAATTCTCATATTAATTAAGTTATTGAGTCTTTTCAAGCATTTATATGAAAAAGACTATATTATAATTAAGATATCTCTAATTAAGATGAAACCAACGAGAAGTCTTAGTTAGAGATTTAATGAAGTTTTGGGATTATGTTGTGGCCATAATTGCATTCTGACCAAAGTTGTTTGCAATTGTGTTTCATTCCCATAGATTAAGTTCTTTTCCGTTATCTACCCAAAGGTAATACGGTTTGGAACTGTAGTTATGTTTTGGGATTATGATTGTGACACACGGTTATATTCCGACCAAAGTTGATTATAGTGATTTGTCATTCCCGTAGCTTCTCTAATCAAAATGGAACCAACGAGAAGTTTTGGTTACAGATTTCATGTTGATTTGAGGATTATGTTTTATGGCTCATGGTTACATACTATTTGTAATCCTTTGCCATCTCTATTAGTGAATCCAGTTGCTCTTCGTTTTCAGCAAAAATGTGATGCGAAGATGGACAACTGACTCTTTCCTCATATTAAGTTCTTCGTTTTTGCCCAATGGTAAAGCGAATTATAATTGTTAAATTCTGCATTAGCATGTTATTAACCTGATCAGCGTAGGGTTAATTTCATGACAGATAATCATTCACATTTTTGTGGATATTAAATAATGATCAGTGTTATATCCCTATTATCAATTCAGCCATAAGTTCTTCAGCTGTTTCTAATATCCTAATAAGAAATAGAGTAATTTATTAGCATATTATAATTTAAGCAAATGTCCCTTTTGATCATAAATTTTAGGATCAGGGGGAGCAATTCTCTAGTTAAATTATGACTATATGGCAATAGTGGAAAAGTATTATGATGCTCCTCAAAAGTTATTATCAGTATACTGTTCATAAGAGTGCTTAAAGTCAATGAGTTAGGACATGAAAATTATTGGAGTCTTTCTAATTCACTTCATTACGTCATTAATAAAGAATGTAACAACAATAATAATGAGAAGTGAACTATGATTGTGCCCATGAATGTGTGCATTCATAAAGAAAGTTAGCTAAATACTAATATAGAAGATTGTGTTTATGCTGCCAACATTACCTCGAGATTATGAAAGTTTTAAAGCGAAGCCTTAAAGAATGAATAGGAGGCTAATGTTGAAGCTATTGGAAGTTTTCCATCAGTACTAAGTTATGTTTTCATCCTCCATTCTAATATTGTAATTTGCTTATACTTTTATAAATTATTTAGGAAGTATTAAGTATGTTGCTAACTTTATTGGCTTCACTAAAGTAAAATATTTATGAGAGTTCATCGAAATTGTGGCATTGACGCTTGTACCACATTTCGAGGGGGAGAATGGAACGTCTCATTAAGAAAAGAGAAGCTTCATTATGTGAGACATAAACCCCATAAACAAAACAAATTATTTACTCTATTAAAGTTACTCTCCTTGTCAATAAGTTTAATGGATGGGAGGATTAAAGATAATTAATGTCAATACCTTACACTCTTTAAAAAAAATAGATACTTATAAAGCTTCCATCTAGACTAAAGGGTAACACTGTTTTTTAAACCACTGAGTTGATAAAAATGTTGATTCTAGTGGGAGTTTTGAGGCAAGGTAAAACTATACTTGACACAATCGTGCTTATGTTCTAATGTCGATAGTCTGAAAGAATAGCAATCCTTGTCTCTAAAAGTTCCACCTCCAGTTAATTCTGAAGTTTATGATAATGCGAGCCTCACATAAAGATACCCTAAGTTTTAACCTTAAGACCAGTGGGAGTAAATTTAACATCTTAGCTGTTTATATGGACTTAATTGTTTATATAGACGATGCATTGTTGGTTATAGTAATAGGGATATTAATGTTTGTCTTGGTGATGTCTCTCATGTTTTGACTATTAAGATTCACCAAGATAGGTCCAATATTAAGGGAGTTTACTCCGATTATTAAAGGCGACAAAAGTTTTTCTTATGTTCCGCTGTTATGAACATTATGTATACTTAAGTTGGTATGCACCCTTATTTAACATTTGTAACCAGGATACTTGGCAGATATTAATCCAGAACTGGACCACTGGAAAACTACTAAAGACAACTTTGCATCATAGGCAAAGTGCTCATGATTACATGCTCACCTATAAGAAGTCTGATAATCATAAAGTGTTGGTTATTCAGACACTGATTATGCAAGGTGTGTTGATATTAAGAAGTCCACATTAAGTTAAATCTTCAACCTTGCAGAAAGAGCCATATTGTGGAATGGTTCTAGTCAATATCTTAAAGCGTCATTAATGATACAAGCAGATTTGTGACATGTCATAAGACTATTAGGTAATAAGAAATCCACAATAGGCTGTTGTGGTTTAAGAATAAGAAAATTTATTTTTGGCTTAAGGTTTTATCCTGGAATCTATTATGTAAGAGTGCAATTTTTGTTTCGAGTAACAACATGTCAAGTTGTGCTGCCAAACGCATGACGTTGTGAAAGATGTAATCCAGAATCGAATTATTGATGTTCAGCCAATAAGAATTGAGTATCATGTTTAATATATAACTTTATGCATCATATTTAGTTTAATGATTCCCTGGTAAAGGCTTGTCTCAAAATTAGTGCCGGCATAAGACTTATTGACAGCCTATACTTCTGGGATAACTTGAGATCTCAAAACTTTGATTCTGGAAATTACAAAGTTTGTTTTCACTCTTTTAATGTGCACATGATGACAAATGAAAACAAACTGCACAAAAGGACCATAAGAATAAAACCAACTCCCGTTAAGAAATAATTAATTATCCTATCAAGATAGAATAATGCACTATAGATTCTGGAGTTGCAGCGATGTTTAGATTAATCGCTGTAATACTTTATCTTGGTGTATTGTTTTGTTGAGAATGGACTTATGATATTAGCCTTCGATCAAGTGGGAAAATGTTGGATGTGATCTTCAGTTAAAACGGAAAGTTAGAGAATTAAGGAAAGTCAGGGTATTAACGGAAGATCAAAGAATTAAGGAAATCGCGCTCTGATCGGGAGCCTTCCAAAATTACTGGTTTTGGTCCCGATAACCAGCGCCACTATTAAACAGAGGAGAATGGCACTCAAGAAATGACTTTTTGATCTTGAGCTTAGCCATCTTCCGGACACCCTTCCGATCTAGGGTTTTGGCGCCCAGGTTACCGAAGAACCAGAATCATCACCGTGAGGATCACGGTGAGCTCCGTTCTTCTTCATCAGCAAGCGTCTTGCCTCATCTTCTTCATCAATCCACCGAAACCCTAATGGCTTCGGCATCTTCACCGGTTAGTCAGTTCATCTAAATTATTTATTTCCGCATATTATTTAGTGATCATTCTTAAGGCTAGCTAATGATTCATGTTAATCAAGTCTTAGGTTCTAACATGATCCCATCGCATACCCAATAGTTGGAAGCGTGGGCCTCCCTGTCGATGTTGTCGACACCTCTGAGTGCCCACATGAATAGGATGCAGTCCTCGACCATCTTGCGGTTCACACTAGGATCAGGGATACCCGCGTAGCGTGCAACCTCCTCAGCCTCTTCGCGCACGATATCCCACCATTTATCATAGCCTTTATGTGCGTATGCGGCTTCGAGAATAACATCAGTCTGCAACATCATTTGTAGATGCTCCATTATCTTTGGCATGTACTTCTCTCCTGGCAGTGGAAGGAACCGAAACCTCCCGCCGAATGTCCACAGCACCTTGCTACTCATGTATCTGTATAGGGGGATACCACTGCCAGTTAGATCAACATAGTCGCTGCTTCCATTGTGGAGAATTACAAGGATTCTGCGATCCTGCACACGTTGGTAGATCACACTCGCGACATCTTCTATCTCGTCGCGAGAGGCTTCGTCGACCCCGTTGATATCGTCCTCCTCGTCTCGCTGATCGAAGATGGACATCACCGAACTGGGAAGCTGCAGCTCCTCCGCGCGCGATTGCCTTCTGCACGGCCCTCCTACTCTTCCACACCGAGCAATCGACGTGTATGATCTTGTCAAATTTCAATCGTGGATTCAGATCTACCGTTTTAGTTGTTGATGATGATTGGAGGCGTCTGGCTACAAGTTTGAGAACGGCGGACGCCCCCAGTCCACTCCAGCCTTGGAAGTATATCACGTTTCTTTTGCTCGTATCCTCCAGATAACCAAGTAACTTCCCTGCAGCCTCATCGATGTTGTCTGCACGGATCTCCTGCATAAGTAATAAAAATAATAATTAAATGAGGTCTATCTTTTTTTTTCAATTTTGGCCAAGAGCTCTGGCATTCAGTATAGAAGGAGAAACAAGAGGCAAGCTACATACGTACACACTCCATACACATGCACTCACGCGCACGGACTCGCTCCTCACGTGTGCCCGCATCGAACAGCACTCGAAGAGCGACTTAACCAATCGAACTGAGGCTCGACCGCAATAAGGTCTGTCCATTCATTTACTTTCTCAAAATTACACTTTTAAACATCAGATTTATATAACTTCAGTTTTCACAAAACTATATTTTTAAAATTATCATTGTATCCAAAGGGATGAAAACTGTCGTTAATATCCAACGGGCCTAACAAGCCGGCAAGTCAATCTTTTACTTTGATCTCTGCTAGAGACTAGCACATTCTATGTCCGCAGAAACTGCCGTGTCAAACTTCGCATTAGTATGAGTTATAACGATCTGTTGAAGTAAGCTGTAAATTAATTAATTGGGTACATAGAGCCAGTTTAACTATGAAGTCTCTATAAGGATCTGAGGTCTTGTATGTACATGTACGTGAGATCAATGTAGTGTGAAGTTTTCAGTTAGCTCTCCTGTGTTATTGTTCGTCCTCTGTTCTCCAAACAGATGGCGGGCAGCTGCGGCCGGTGGAGGCGGCTCAGGCGCCGATGGCGGGGGGTGAAAGAAGGCTAGCTAGCGTCCGCTGGTAAGCACTCCCAACGTATATGATTTTTCTTTTCCCAAAAAGTGGATAATTAACATGCAAGCAGAACTACTGAAGTTGCATGATTGATTACCTTTATCTTTTTCTGAAGAGACGGCAACAATCGATCACGAATCCGTGGATCCATCGGCTGATTCCTCAGAAATCTAATCGGTGGATCGATTTGCAGCTGGCTAGCTCCACATTTCTCCTGCGCGGCGGCCACTTCCTTTGTTTCTACACATGCAATGCAAGCATTACATTAATTACTAGATGCTTCGATCGATCGGTCGACCTCGTTCACTAAATTAATTAATCAGTAGGATACTACTTTATACTAGTGTTCCTACAAACTAAATAAAAAAAGTCACATAAGCTTACTTACATTTGGAGAAGCAAGCAGCTGACAGATCAATTAACAAGGAAATCACAAGCTGGAGAGCAACAAAGAGATCTATATAAGCTAGCTGCAATGAATGAAATATTTTTTTTTTTTGCGTGTCTTTGTCTACATGCATGCATACCTCAGGTAGAGGCCTGGCCGATATATGAACATAGTATGCCGCTGGTACGTTCTATTCCTTTGCTTTGCTTTGCTTTGGGTAACGCTACAAGCAAAGCACATCTGCCTCGTCATCATGATATTCTTTGCTTGTAGACAGCGACCCATATTTAAAGAGAAAAGGTAAAGGTTGTAAATTCCTTGTCAGTCCTGGTCTCCCCGTTCGTTATTGAACAGCTCTATTCTGATTTCTGACTAGAATTAGAAAGAATCCCAGGAAATTACATAAGTAATTTTGGTAACAAACCCATTATATAATTATCGCTTGTCAGATTTCAGCTGGGACAAGCACACACGCAATCATAGTGTAGTTTCACGAAGAACACACACTAGCACCTCTGACTATGATGGAAACGAAAACAATCAAGGAAGAAGCCTTAACTTTTTATGGTGCTTAACCTCCGCACCTTTTCTGTGTTCCCTCCCATATATTAACGTCAAGAAACAAATTAAACTCCTGATTACATGAAATCAACCCACACATATCCAACTAACTTGGGAAGATCTCATGGCTGAATACGCACACTACTAACAGAAAGATAATGGTAAGGGAAACCAAGCAACAAGATTATCCAACAAACACCCCCTAATCTAGTTGCTTTGCTGCTTCATCTCGGAACGAGATTTCTGTTAAAAGGGTAGTCTGTAACATTCTAAAAAATTCAAAAATATAAAATTAAATGAGTAAAATGAAAAATCAAATTTGGATTGTGATTACATTCTGAATTTTCTGGCATTATTGTTTTTTCTTGAGTTTTTGCTCTAAAAGAGAAGTCTTTTATAATGAATTACTAAAAGGTAAATTTAATTAAGAAAGTAAAAACAAACATCAGAAAAAATCTACAAAAATCATATTAAAATAAAAGAAGTCTCAAGAGCTCTTTTACTATGTCAAAAGCAATATGAACACATGAATGAATGAAAAGAAATGAGAAGTTATGGAATTTGACTAAAAACAGTGGCTTGTCAGATTTTTGTAAAAATCTGCAGAGTTTACCTCTAGCTGAAATTTTTACCATATTCTCCACAGAGCAATATAAATGTCTAGTAAAAATATCAAAAATTAATACCCATATTTAGTGCCAATTTTAAAATAGAAAACTAGAAAATTTAGAAATTTCAATGTCAGATTTATTAGAAAATAAATATGCAAGATATCAATCTGAAATTTTGACTAAATAATAAAAAATCTTCCCAAAAATTTTTAAAATTCTTGACTTTATTTAAATTCTCAAATAAATGAAAAACAGAAAATGATAAAATGAATAACTCGATTTTGTCGAATTTTTAAAAATTGTAGAAATAAGCTTTTAAACTTAGAATTTTAGTACGATAAAAATTTTGTTAGGTTCATCTAAAAAAATAAAAAATTCTAGACCATTCTAGCTAGATCGAACCGGCTAGGCACCCTGCTTTATCCAAACAGTAAAACCATGTGTCTATACCAAAGTGAGACCCACTTGTCATATGTGTCTTCTTCCCCTCGACCAGAACACAGCCAGGGCTAATTCTTCACTGTTTTGGTCAAATTAAGCTTGATTCCAACGCAACCAAGCTCCCTCGCATAGCTTTAACGCAACCTCACGCCGTATACGGCCAAGGAATCACCACCACTGTGATTTTTCGCTGCACACGACCACAAATATGGTCTCAAGTTCTCGCAACAAAGCACGGCCATTAGCTTCTATTTAAGCAGCTCCAAGTGCTCCCATAGCTTCCCCATGCTCCTGTCGGGACCCGAATCTGTGAATCCGGACCCTCTGTATATTCTGTACTAGTTCAGGATCACGCTAGTACACACAGGACAGACAGGTTGAAGTACCACAATCATACACAGCGGAATTAATAATAAAGTACTTCAAACATGAATATAAACGAGTTACATGACCTTATGGTCACCTTACAATAATTCGCCACGCAGGACGATAAATAACAAAGTAGCACAAGTGCAATAGCGGAAGCAAAAGTACGGTAGTGAAACCCCTCGTAACCACAGGCAACTGAGTGCGGCCCAACCCTAATCCTCCTGACCTTCGGTGAACTCCTCCTCCCATGCTGGCACAGCTTCTTCTTCTGAGGTTTTTGTCGAAGCAATGGTGAGTATACAACATACTCAACAAGTCATGCACAATGCAGTTCTATTACTACATGCATGGCTTAGTCCAAAGGAAAGACTTAAGTGGTTATTTTGCATAAAGCAGCATTTCTTTTTAACAGGTAATCCTATTAGATTAGAGGCGGTAAACCAATATTAATAATAATTATTGTCTCAATTTTTTTCCAAGAGTTTGGCACACAGCCCTAAGTTTGATTCATCAGTCTTTGGCACACAACCACCCATTCCACATTTTTATTTTGTGAAAATCTAACCCTTGACTGTAATCACCGAGCATTGTCCAATACCGCGGACGTGGCTATTCGAATAGATTTAACACACACACTCTGCAGAGGCTGTACACTTTACCCACAGGATACAGTCACTCACCACACAGGTGATTGATTGCAACAAAGTCTTTCAGAGACTAACACTTAACCAGTGAACCTCTCCAGTATTGCCTTTCTAACACTTCCCTCACACAGAGCCAAAGTTTAGAACGGGCAGATACAGTTGGATGGGTACCAAGCCGCAACACAGGTACGCTCCCCCATACGGTACATTTTTGTGTAACTGTCGCCCCGAGGTGTCAAAAGAAAGATATTAGAAACTTACTAAACTAGGTCCGTCCCATTCCGGACAAGTGGTTGTACGAGAAACTCAGTTCAAAGGCTCGCAAGGTGAAGTCCTTAACTGTCCCGGGCAAGACATCCATTTTATATTTCACGACACACAGCCTTCACAATCTCAATACATCCCGTTGTCACATAGGCCCACCTGGCACGAAACCTTCCTGCCACTTGCCCCGGTCCAAATCATTTCCCACCCCAGTTTGCATTATTGCAACACATGCCAATGCCCACGTCATTGTATGAGTAGGACCACACAGGCCGCTACCCCCAATTCCATCTCATGACATCATCGCATTATTCTAAAATGCGTTCCATAATTGTTTAGTCAATATTCTTTTGCAAATTCAAAGTCATCCACGCACATAAGCATACTAAGCAGCTATTCACGGTCTAGCCTCCCGTGTTGGCTTTATAATAGCAACCAACGTAAACTAACATCTTAGGGTGACAAGGTTTTTAGGACATAGTAACAACATAATCAAGGTGGTATAAACAAGATTAGCATATTAGCTACCATACCCAATTTAATCAATGACATTTTTAAATAACATAGCATGCAATATTTAAATCAAAGTATATTTTGAAATCTTGGTACGAAATGATCAAAGCATGACTTGCCTTCAAAAAGTAGTTGATTCTGGTCTTTCTCTTGCGATGGGTCTTCGAAATCTCCTCCGACAACTTCCGGCAACTCGGAGTCTACCCGTATCAAGCAAATACATAGTAAATACACATTACAGACAACAAGATAAATTTTAAAAATAAAATAAAATTCACTAATAAATAGTTCACATTTTTACAAATTTTTAGGCACTGGAATCACTCCATTCCGAGTTAAAATGCAAAAGTTATAGCAATTACAAGTTTCTGAAAATTCAATAAAAGAAAAACCGAATTATTCTATTTATTTTCCTATTGAAAATTCGGTTAAATCTTCTCGGCGTGACACGTGTCAGCACAGGAATGAGCCACGTCACTCACGGACACTGACAAGTGGGCCCCAGATGACGTCATGCTGACGTCAGCACACCCGGGGGTCAGCACACTACAAAGTGGGCCCCGGTGAACAGTACCTGGACCACTCAGCGACTGACACGCGGCGAGCAAGCATCAAGCCACGCGGATACATCTCCTCCCGGCCGTTGGATTCAAATCCAGCGGTCGGTACCCGGCGACAGCTGCGCCTCCGCGCGGCTACGTGGCACAATCTCAGCCACGGGTCCAAAATCCGATGGCCATAATCAACCGAGTCGACAATGGCTACGTGGATGCACTGCTATCGCCGGATGAAGATCCTACGGCTGCTGCTACCCGAGCGATACACTGCTGCCAAGCCTACGTGGCGCAATCCTAACCGGACATCACAGATCTAACGGCCATTAACACAACTTCTACGTAGCAGCTACGTGGATGACTCAGAACCGCACATAGCCATCAAACGGCCATTTTCGAAGCACCTCTATACGGCGACGCGGCACGACGGTAACGGTTAGATCAAAATCCTATGGTCTAGATCTATCAAACTTAAACGAGTTCAGTTCTACGGTCAGAGGAGACGTGGCAATACCTCGGACGTGCGATGGAAATCTGATGGTGGCTGGAGCTCGAGCAGATGGTGGCGGCGTAGCAGCTCCCGAAGACCGAAGACGAGGAAGACGATGGGCTCGGCGGCGCTACGGGGTTTCTCCGGCGCGAAGAAGTGGTCTAGTCGAGGCGGCGGGACACGGCGAACTCGGTGAAGGCCTCAGCTGCGGCGGAGAGTGACGGACGACGGCGAAATGTGGAGGAAACCGCGGTGGCGGTGATGGCAACTACGACGAGCTTCCGAGAGAGCTACGGTGCATGGTAGGGCTGAGCAAAATGAGCGGTTGAGTGTGCTGCATGCATTGGACTATAACCCCCGCTCGGACACGCCTCGAAACGCACGCAAATCCCTGCCGTATCTTCGGCGGCCAACAGTAGACGGCGGTGCGGCAGTGCTCCCTCCCGAGACGCTTCGGTCACCTCTCGCCGTTCGATCACGATCCAACGGCGCTGATTGAATAACGGTTCGGCGGAGCTGTGCCACGCGTCGACATCACAACGGCCACTTACCAGATCCAACGTCTCCCGCGTTAAGCGCGTCGCGGCTCAATCATGTCCGCACGATCGGGATCGCACGGCTCGGAAACGACGGCGTTAGGGTTTTCCCGGTGCGAGCACAGTGTTGGGCCCGGCCCAATACTGTAGCTAACGGATTTTTCCGGTTTTTCTCAATAAAATAAATCCAGAAATTCAAAGTAATTTTTTTAAGACACTAAAAATACCCGAAAAATTCTAGAAAAATTCCAGAAAATATTTCAGAGTATTTTGAGCCTAAATAAAATATTTTTATTTATTTTTGATAATTACCTTTTCTGAAATTCAATTTTCAAGAGAAGAATAATCTAGATTAATTTAAATTAAATCCAAATAATTCCCAAAAATTCAGATAAATTCAATTAAATGCAAATAAATTTCAAATAATTCACGAAAATCGAATAATTCCAAAAATTGAAATTGGTCAAATTTTAGGACGTTCTGACTCCCTAGTAGCTTCTCCCGAAAACAAACTCCAATTTCACTCGAACCATCTCCAATTCCACCCTAGCCAAATTCCCCAATCCAAACCTAGCTTCTCAATTAGCAAGCCATTATCCAATTGCTGCGCATGAAGCATCACTATCCACCTTGAAACAACCGTGAATTGTATTAAGCAATTTAATGTCATTACAGAATTAAGAACTTGTTTAATAAAAGTAATCAGCATTGATTAATTATACTCATTAAATAATACATCCGGATTCAATCAATTGAGCTGCAGAATATTAAAACTTGAATTACAATTACAACATGTTACAAGAATAAATAGTTACAAAAGCTGAAAAATAAAAATCTTCATATCTCAAATCTTTTGTCACCCAAATCTTGAATAACTCGCAAATATTAAAATATAACAGTCATCGAGAAAGCGAATAAAATAAATAATACAGAATGAATTAAATAATTTAAATTGAGTTAGAGATTACCGTCAGTCTGGAATATTTATTATCGCTCATTGAGGTACCAAATGTTGTCTGCAGGCCAACTAGTCACCTCTAGCGATTTATCTGCCATCATCCGACAATTTATACAAATCTGTTTTCATTCGTCAACGTGCGTATTTTAGAAAATGTCATGCGGCAGAAATATTTTTACCATCAGTAAAAGAACACAGTTAGTTAGATAAACACAACATACTATGCTCAGGGGACAACTCATAACCCAGAACCTTCCTGCAAACAGGGATTTAAATTTCGTTTTGGATAAAATTTCACCGGTGACCGAAATCCAAAATTTTGGTCAAATCTCGTTATTTTGGACAAAATCCTGTCAAAATTCAAAAAAAAAATTCAAATCCAGAATTTTTTTAACCGAAATTTCGGGCAAACACCCGAAATTGCCGAAATTTTGATTCAAATTATGTCGAAAAATTTTAGCAAATTTCAACTTATCGAAAAATGATTCAAATGATGTCAAAACATTTTGAATTTTTTTGAAGGTTCCTGACACATCAGAGATGTTCTCACAAAATGTTTAGGTGATTATCAAGTCTGTGGAATTTTTAAAAATTAAAACATTGCTGCTGTCCTGGTAAAATATTGACTGGCAAGTTTGAACCGAATAAAAAATGGTACAAACCATGTTAGAAAATTTTTAAAGTTTTTGTGCATGGTTCTGATGCATCACTAATATTTTTATAAAATTTTTAGATGGTGATCAAGCTTCATGAATTTTTAAAAATTCAGAAAGATCTACTGTCCTGATAAAAGCCTTACCGGCAAATTTGAACAAAATAAAAAATGGTTCAACCTCATTGGAAAATTTTGAAAATGTTTTTTGAAGGTTTCTGACATATTAGTTACGTTTCCATAAAAATTTCAGATGATTATCAAGTTTGAGAAATTTTTAAAATTTTAAATATTGCTACTATCCTGATAAAATGCTGACCGGCAAGTTTGAACCAAATAAGAAATGGTCCAACTACATTAGAAACTTTTGAAATTTTTTGTGCACGGTTATGATGCATCAGTAATATTCTCATAAAAGTTTTAGGTGATTATCAAGCTTCATGAATTTTTTAAAATTCAAACAGTGCTACTGCCCTGTTAAAGGGCTTACCGATAAACTTGAACAAAACAAAAAATAGTCCAAAACACATTAGAAAATTTTGAACATTTTTGTAGAGGGTCCTGATGTAATATTAATATTTATATAAAATTAGATGATGATCATGCTTAATGAATTTTTAAAAATTCTAACAGTGCTACGCCGTGATAAAAGCCTAATGATTAATACATAGATTTGCTTTAGAAATCATTTTTTTTTAAGATTTTACAAAATGGTGATAAGAAAATGTTTAAGATCTCACAAAAAGTTTGAATTATGAACACACTCTAGTGAATTTATAAAATTCTTACAAGGAACAGTAGCATTTATATTCTTTCTCTTTTTCATTTTTGAAATATAATAAAACAAATGAAGTTCAATACTTGCCATAGATTTGATTGACCAAACAAAAAATTAAATTTTTTTAAAATTTTATAGAATGGTATAGAGCCAATTATTAATCTCTCATAATAATTTTAGATCATGATCATACTCGAGAAAATTTATAAAAATCTAACAAGATTATTGTTCGATTATGTTCATTCTATTTTTAATTTTTAAAGATAACAAATGAAGTTTAATTATTTTGATTTTTTTAAGATCCTAAACTACTAAATATAGTACCATAAAATTTTTAGATCATTATCAAGTTTTACAATTTTATAAAAATTTGACAGTGTTTTTGCCGAAATTTTAAAATGTCTAAAAAATTCAGTTTTTCAACAAATTTCCATGGAAAATGACTTTCTTAAAGGTTATTGGACTAAATCCAATCAAATCTAGCCATAAAACATCAAAATCCGGTTTCAAATCCCAAAATTTCGGCTGGTTTGGGCGAAATTTCGATGAAAAAATTACTGTAGCATTTAATTTTTTTTCAAATTTTTTAATTCGGCCGGTAATTTGGATTTTGTGGTGGCCTGATATCCAAAATTTCAGTGAAATTTCACTGGTTTTCGGTGAAATTTTGAATCCTGCCTGCGAAAGCTAGCAAGTCCCAGCCATTAAGTCACAAGTATGCATTCCTCCCACACGCACAAGCCACATTCCAGAGCACACAAACCATCAGAGCACGTAGGAGCTCAAGCATCAGGATTCACGACCAAGCCTCGCAAGAACAAACACACAGCCAACACCCAAAAATCACCTAAGCCATTAGTGATTAAGCCTTGGGAGCCAGAAGGACATCAAGATAATCAGGAGCCAGAAGCCAGGAGGCAAGGAGAAGACCCAAGTCTCAAGCCAGCCAGCAGAACAAGAGGAACACAGCCATTCTACAACTCCTGCACCAACATCAATACCTCCCATCCTGCATTTCCTTTTCATTCACTATATGTTGAAGAATGTAATCTCTGCAGATATAATCTCAGCCAACTGTAATTAGTATCGTAACCGATTCAGGTTCTGTATCTTGTCGATAACTCCTGTAGCTTATCTGATAAACTCTGGTTAGTTAGTTTGTTATCCAGAGAACTCTGTAATCTATTGTATCTGAAGAATCGCTATAAATACAAACCAAACACCCAACCGAGGATTCATCTCGGCTGGCCCCAAACTACAATTTTCACATGGTATCAGAGCCATCTTCCACCTGATTGCCCACGATGTCCTTCAGCAACACCACCTCCTCCACCAACACCATCACAACTCCTTTCACCAGTTCCCCAGGAGTTCATTCTCCACCTTCCTTCAATCAGTTCGTCAATGTGAGGCTCAACAGGAGAATTATCTCCTGTGGAAGGCACAAATAGTGCCATATCTTCGAGCCAGAATCTGCTGTGCTTCGTCGAGGAACAATTGAAGTTCCACCAGCCGTGATCACCCAAGGTACTGGCAATGAAGCATGTCAGGTACCGAATCCAGAGTATTTCCACTGGGTTCAGCAAGATCAACTCGTCTTGAGTGCTCTGCTGTCTTCGTTAATGAAGAAATCTTGGCCCAGGTCCTGTTTCTCAGTACATCTGCGGCAGTCTGGGCAGCGTTGGAGCGCATGTTTGCCTCACGCTCGCGTGCCGGATAATGCAGATCAGGATTCAACTGGCTAATCTTCACAAGAAAGATATGACGGCTTCGGACTACTTCAGCAAAGTGAAGCACTTGGCCGATATCATGGCGTCTATCGGCAATCCTCTGCAAGAAGAAGAAATAGTTTCATATATTCTGGCTGGGCTTGGAGACGATTATGATTCTCTTGTTACGTCTGTCACAACCCGGCCGGATCCTATTACTTTAACTGATTTGTATGCTCATCTGATCAGTTATGAACTACGGAAGGAACAGCACTCCGTTGTTATGTCTTCAGCAAACAATGCTATGAGGACTAATCCCAGAAGCAATCAGAGTCATTCGAATCAGAGTTATTCTGGTTCACGAGGAAGAGGTCGCGGTCGTGGTGACGGCCGCAACCAACGTGGTGGAGGACGAGCCGGCTACAACAACTTCAACAATCGGCCATCATGTCAGGTGTGTGGGAAGCCCGGACATGACGCTCTGAAGTGCTTTCACCGATTTGATCACAGTTATCAAGCCGAAGACCAGAGAGTTGCTGCATCAGCGTTGACAAATTATGCAGTGGATACTAACTGGTATGCAGATATGGGGCCACTGATCATCTTACTAGCGATCTTGACAGACTCGCTATAAAAGAACGATATAAGGGAGGAGATCAAGTCCAGGTAGCTAATGGATCAGGTATGACAATTTCTCATCTTGGTCATGGTTCTGTTGCTGGTTCAAATTGCAATCTAATTCTCAAAAATATCCTTCATGTTCCTCAAGCCAGCAAACATCTTCTATCTGTCCATAAATTTTCGGCTGATAATGATGCATTCTTTGAATTTCATCCACATATGTTTTTTGTCAAGGATCGAGCAACGAGGAAGGTACTTCTTCAAGGCAAGTGTGAGAAGGGCCTTTATCCAATACCTTCAACTGGTCCTCGTCAGGCTCATCATTCATTGTCTGCCGAAAAGATCAGCAAGGCTCAATGGCATCAAAGGCTCGGTCATCCAGCCCCAGCTATTGTTCAGTCCGTTCTTCATTTTCACAAGCTTCCTAGTTCATCCAATAAAGACTCATTTGTTTGCGATGCATGTCAGCAAGCAAAAAGTCACCAACTTCCTTATAGTTCTTCCACACATGTAACTAGATTTCCTTTAGAACTTATCCATTCCGATGTCTGGGGACCTGCCCGAACATCTGTTAATGGCTTCAAATACTATGTTAGTTTCGTTGATGATTTCAGTCGATTTACGTGGGTCTACTTGCTGAAATACAAGTCTGATGTTGCACAAACATTTCTTAAGTTTCAAAACATGTCGAAAGACTTCTCAATTCAAAAATCAAATGCGTCCGATCTGATTGGGGAGGAGAATTTCAAAATTAACCAAGTTTTTTGTGACATTGGAATCTCTCATCAAGTTTCTGTCCCACACCCATCAACAAAACGGTGTTGTTGAACGCATAAGCACCGCATATTGTTGAGACTGGATTAGCTCTTCTCGCTCATGCGCCCATGCCAATTAGATTTTGGGACGAAGCCTTTCTTACTGCTTGTTACCTCATTAACAGACTTCCATCCCGTGTCATCCAAAACTCTGTCCCTTTGACTCGTCTTTTTGGTGTTTCAGCAAATTACTCAATGCTCCGGACATTCGGTGTGCTGTTGGCCAAACTTGAGGCCCTATAATACTCACAAGCTTGAATTCGGTCTCGCAATGTGTCTTTCTCGGGTATAGCAATCTGCACAAGGGATACAAATGTCTGCACAAACCCACTGGACGGGTGTATATCTCCGTGATGTGGTATTTGATGAACGCGTCTTTCCTTTGCCTCCGACAAACTTGTGTCATCCAGCTCGCCTTCCTACTCTCCCACTTCTGTTCTTCTCCTCCTTTGTTGCTGCAACGCCAGACACGTTCCTTGAACCAGTAACAGAACTTGATCATTATGAGAATAGTAATACCCACTCCTATGCTACTAATGATCTTTCCGAGTCTATTGTTGCAGCACCATCAGAAGAGTCACGAGGAGAAGAGCCACGGGAGAAAGTAGAAGCAGCGGCAGTAACAGTAATGGCTCTCCTGGTAGTTCCTCTGAAGCAGATCAGCAGCAGCGCCAAAGCTCTCCTGGTAGTTCCTCTGAAGCAGATCAACAGCAGCGCCACCCTATGCAGACGCGAGCTCGTGATAATATCCATAAGCCCAAGCAATACAGAGATGGAACAATACCATATTCAGTGCATGGAAAGCGTGCCTTCTCTGCACTCACTGAGCCTCCAAGTTCGTACATTGAAGCTCTGAAGGATCCAAACTGGAAAGCCGCTATGGATGCCGAATACTCTGCTCTACTGAAGAATAATACTTGGCATCTTGTGCCACGACAACAGGGACATAATGTTGTTGACTGCAAATGGGTTTTCAAGGTAAAACAGAAGTCAGATGGCACAATTGACAGATTTAAAGCTCGCTTGGTTGCCAAGGGTTTTAAACAGCAATACGGCATAGATTATTCAGAAACCTTTAGCCCGGTTGTCAAACCGACAACGGTGCGATTGGTTCTGTCAATTGCTGTTTCCTGCGGATGGACAATGCGGCAAATTGATATCCAAAATGCATTCTTACATGGAACTCTCAAGGAGGAAGTCTATATGTCACAGCCGGCTACTACAAAACAGTCAGTATCCAAATCACATTTGTAAATTGGATAAGGCATTATATGGGTTAAAGCAAGCGCCAAGGGCTTGGCATGCCAGGTTAAGCCAGAAACTAATTGAGATAGGATTCAGACCTTCAAAGGCTGACACATCATTCTTTATCTTCATTAGTGCTGGAATAACCATTTACATGCTAATATATGTTGATGATATTATTATCACAGGATCATGTGATAAGGCTTTGGAAAAACTGATCAAGAAGCTGTCAACCGAATTTGCTGTTAAGGACTTGGGAAAACTAAGTTATTTCCTTGGCATTGAGGCTTGTACTGACAAAGAAGGTATGATTCTGACTCAGCAAAAATATATCAATGATCTGTTAAAGAAAACCAACATGAGTCACTGCAAGCCAGTGTCAACGCCAATGAGCAGTTCAGAAAAACTATCCAAGACCCATGGAGAAGCTCTGTCCGAAGAAGATGTATTTCAGTATAGAAGTGTGGTTGGAGCTTTGCAGTATCTGACCATGACTAGACCGGATATCTGTTTTGCTGTCAATAAGGTCTGTCAATTCCTTCAGAGCCCAACCGAAGTCCACTGGAATGCAGTGAAAAGGATTTTGAGGTATATCAAAGGAACTTCCACAATTGGACTGCGAATTGAGCAATCTTCCTCCAAACTTTTGAGTGCCTTTTCTGATGCCGATTGGGCAGGATGCCCTGACGATCGGCGATCAACCGGAGGGTATGCAGTCTTCCTTGGACCTAATTTGATATCCTGGAGTGCTAGAAAACAGCCCACTGTATCCAGATCGAGTACAGAGGCTGAATACAAGGCTCTAGCAAATGCTGCAGCCGAAGTTCTTTGGCTTCAATCAGTTTTGAAAGAACTAAATGTGTTTCAGTCCAAGCCACCATGCTTATGGTGTGATAATCTCGGAGCAACGTATTTAGCCGCAAATCCTGTTCTTCACGCCCGAACCAAACACATTGAAGTTGATTTTCATTTTGTTCGAGAAAAGGTTGCTCTGGGAATATTGGAAGTTAGATTCATTTCTTCGGCTGATCAGGTAGCAGACATTTTACTAAAGCTTTGCCAAAACAAAGTTTCGATCGACTGCTGTATAGCCTGAATATGAAGAACAGTGGCTGAGATTAAGAGAGGCTGTTGAAGAATGTAATCTCTGCAGATATAATCTCAGCCAACTGTAATTAGTATCGTAACCGATTCAGGTTCTGTATCTTGTCGATAACTCCTGTAGCTTATCTGATAAACTCTGGTTAGTTAGTTTGTTATCCAGAGAACTCTGTAATCTGTTGTATCTGAAGAATCGCTATAAATACAAACCAAACACCCAACCGAGGATTCATCTCGGCTGGCCCCAAACTACAATTTTCACACTATATCCAGGTACTTTCCAAATTCCATACCCATAGCAGTAGCCTTAATATGGCTCTTTGCAATAACAAAAGTGTAGCAAATAAAAATGACAGTAGAGGATGTAGGATCGAATAAGAGGATATCAGTAGAGGATAGTGGTCTCAGCCAGCTAGTGCACACAGGAGTTGCGTCGCGCGTCCCCAATAGCCTCCCATGCTCCCACGGTGCACTGCCATCTAAGGGTTTCGCCACGGCACCATCCAACCCGCACATTTGCTAAATACTCTTCACAGACCAAAATCTTACCAGTCGTTTTAATTGCATCATAGAACCCAATAATCATGTGCAAATTAAAAATAATCATAGAAGCACCCAAAAACCAGTAAACCAGCAGGCTGGTAGGATTAGAAATCAGGCATGAGATAGGGCCGTAACGTGGCGCAGCTGCGAGCCCAGAGTCGCCGTGTGGTTGGGTGTGGCTGGTGCCACCACGAGTAGGCGCACAAGGCGGGAGGCCGGAGCGGCCGGTTGAGGCCCACGCGAGAAGCCAGGCCAGCGGGCCGGAATAGCACGGAAGCCAAGCGGGGGCGAGGAGGTGTAGGCTGCGGGCAAGCTGTGTGGACCGGTGGCGGAGGAAGCCGGTGATGGCTGGGGCAGGCAGCGGGCCGGCAGTGGCGGTAGAGGCGCGAGGCCGGCGCAGACGGTGGGTTGGCACCCGCTCAGGAGGAAATAGGGGCGGCACACCAGAGAAGGCTGGGAGGATCCGGTGTCGCGGCTTCGGTGGCCGGCGCCGGCGTCTGGAGGCCATCCGGCCAAACCCAATCGGGAGAAGTAAGAAAAATCAGAGATGAGGAAAGGAAGAGAGAGATAGATCAATGAAAAAAAAATGGAAGAAGCTAGAAGGAGCGTCGGTCAGTGTAGCGACTAGATAAAGAAGGGGGGAGAGAGTGGGAAGAAAAGGAAAAGTAAGAAAAAAATTTGAAAATTCTAAAATGCATGAAATTTGCTTCTAGACAGTAGAAAAATAATCGCAAGACCAATCCGTGTACTGAAAGACATATAAATCAACCGCAGTTAATAACTTAACCATAAAATAAAATAAAGAGAAAAGAAAAAAGAAAAATAAGAAAATTTGAATTTAAGTAAATCGGCTAAAATAATAATTACCTGGCTCTATCAAAAAATTCAAATCAATCTAATCAGTTGAAATTCGTTAAAAAGAGATTAAATCAGTTGGTTGGTCGAACGAATAAATAAAGTGTGACCATATAAAATTGAATAAGGCTAAAAATATCGCCAATTTAATTTTATAAATTTGACAATAATAAGAAAAACAAATTGGACAATTTAAAATATGCAAAAACCTGTACACACTAAATATGGAATTTATGTAATTTTAAGAAATAAATTAAATCAAACTGCTAATCAATCAGCGGGTAAAGACGATTTTCAATCAAAATCCAGGCAAGCTATCCATGACCATGCTTATTTTGATATTAGTGCTTTATTTGAAATATCTGTAGTATCATTGGTGCATGGTAATTGGTTAACCTGGAACGGGTATTGGTTCCAGGTTTATCTTTATCCTCACCTATATCTACTCTCCCTTACTTAGATTCTGATTGCTATGGATTTGAGTGCCATTTGCGCAGATCTGGTGGGAATTCTGAAGAAGTGGCGGTGCTCTGCAGAATGGGAGGATCATCGACAGCAACCAGAGACAAAGCACCAGTGTCGAGAGAAGCCATCGCATTGATCTGCGGCAGTACAACAAACCTCTTGCACCTATCGCTCCATCTCTCTCGCCGGAGCTACACCCACTGACCTCCTCGTTGTCACATGCATAAAGGGCCCTCTTGCACCTACTACACTCAACATAGAATGGACGGGGGCTCTTTGATTCTTGGAGATGTGTGCTTAGCTGAAATATTCATTTCTTTATTGTTCCTAATTGAAAGCGAGATTAATTCACACGATAGGTTTTGTATTAGCCGACTAGGTTTATATAGGGGAGCCTGGAGAGCAGCAAATTCTTCAGACATGGCGGAGCGCCAATTGGAATCGGCAAGCGCCCCGCGATATGTCTTAGGAAGCGGCGAGAGAACGGCAGCATGAAGATTCATCCGGTCGGTCGGGAGACAGAACCCTGTTTTGCCTCTGGTGATCATGCGATGTGCGTTGGTCACGGAGGGAACAGGGACCACGATGGGAGGTCCCCCGGTGCGACTGGATGCAGCAGGAGCCAAGGTGGACGGAGCAGGTGCTGGATTCGGCGCCAAGGGCTGAGCTACTGGACCGGATGGTGCTGAAAGCGGCGTTGGGCCGCCCCATCGGCAGCAGCCACCCGCCGAGGAGGCTGGGGGCAGCAGGGACGGTAGGGGCGGAGGACGTGGTTGGGCGGGCTAAAGATCCCGCGCAGGGGCCATCGGGCAGCAGGCCGGATCGACCGGAGGTGATGGGCCGTGCTGGCCGGCGCGGCAATGTACCGTGACGTGTGAGTCATCGAGGGCAATGGATCGCCAAGGCACACCGTGTGTGCCGGCAAGAGCAAGAGGGCACCGGCACCTACCGCTCGGCGAGGGCGGTGAGGCGGCACCGCGGTGGAGGCACCAGACCTGTAGAAAAGGGCGGCCCAATGGGCAACGTGGGGAACTCCATCTCCATCAAAAAATCAAGGTTAGTAGCATCAGGGGTCGTAGGCGCCAGATCGGAAAAGGGAAAAGAGTTCTCATCAAAGGTAACATGGCGAGAGATAATGACCCGATTGGAGTGCATGTCGAGACACTGATAACCCTTATGTTCAGAGGAGTAGCCAAGGAAGGTGCATAACGTGGAACGTGGTGCAAGTTTGTTGGCTACGGTGGCAGAAAGGTTTGGGTAGTATCGACAACCGAAGACTCGGAGATGGTCATAGGTGGGTGGAGAGCCATGTAGAGCATGATGAGGGGTGGAGAATTGGAGAGTTTTGGTAGGGTGTCGATTTATGAGGTAGGTGGCGGTGTGAAGTGCCTCAACCCAATATTGGGAAGGCATGCTAGCCTGAAAGAGAAAAGTTCGAACAACATTATTGATGGTCCAGATGGAGCGCTCAGCTTTGCCATTCTATTGGGAGGTGTAGGGGCATGACATGCGGAGAGAAACACCATGAGTGGCAAAGAAGGAATGGGCCGAGAGGTTATCGAACTCGCGGCCATTATCGCATTGGACTTGTTTAATGGTAGTGCCGAACTGGGTGTGGACGTATGCAAAAAAGTGAGAAAGTGTGCCGAAGGTGTCGGACTTAAGGCGCAAAGGAAAGGTCCAAAAGAAGTGGGAGAAATCATCGAGAATGACCAAATAATACTTATAACCAGAGACACTAGCAACAGGAGAGGTCCAAAGGTCACAATGTATTAAATCGAAATTCTGAGAAGCACGGGAGGAGGACGACACAAATGGCAAGCGAATGTGGCGACCTAACTGACAAGCATGATAAAGAGTGTCACTGGTGCTATGAGTACAAGAGATAGCGGTGGAGCGAGCTAAATGATGAAGGGCGTCTACTCCGAGATGACCGAGGTGACGGTGCCAGAGGGTGACGCTGGTGGTGATCAAGGCATGTGGAGCAGGTGGCGACGGGAACATCGGGTAGAGATCGCCAGAGCTATTGCACCTGATGATAACGGTCCTGGTGTGTAGGTCCTTCACAGAAAGGCCAAACGGGTCAAACTCGACGGAACAATTATTATCAATGGTACAGACACCACTGTTTTGGTAAGTGCTCTTACTATCCTCGAGCTCTCGTAAAATGTATATCCATTGATGTCATATCCTTGCCATGTCGTGATTGTACCAATGCCCTTTGCCAACCACCTCAATGTAACACTCTGCTTTCTTCACTAGACATGTGCTCCCGAACCAATGACCGAACAAACGATTGTGCTCTTTTGTTATCCAAAGCTCGACTTTCCTCGGTTTTCCTCCTTAGCTTACCCTTGTGTATGTCCATATACTGGTACACCTCAACCGATCGTTGTAACACTGTGAAATGGGCTTGTTCAACAAAATATTATCGTAAGAATTTGTAGATTTCTTTCCTATTACACCTTTCCCACCTAGCCTACCCTCATGGCGAGATACAGCACTCCTACCGGTTCGACCTCCTCCATGTAATCGACATAACGTAACTCAATAACCTCCTCGCTTGCATAACCTTCTACAATGGAGCCTTCCTACGAGATCGACACGTACATATTTTTTCGAACACCCATATACCTTTCAAATGGGTACATCCGATGCAGAATACGGGTCAGCAAATATTTATCTCATTGACAAGGTGAACAATGAGATGAACCATGATATCAAAAATGTCGGGGAAAATACATCTCCGGCACGTAGTCTTGACCACATCACCAAGATCATAAAGTCCAACGGATCGATGACCTTCTGTGAAATCGTGTTGAAGAAGGAACACAACCTCGTGATCGCCTCTCGGACCTTGTTAGGCAAAATACCTCTAATTGCAACAGGGAGCATTTGTGTCATCATCACATGACAATCATGAGACTTCATGCCGCTTAACTTCAAATCTTTCATCGATACCAGCTTGATGTTTATGAGTAACCGCACGGAACTTTCACACCATGTGCACTTGCAGAGTTCTGCTTTTCTTTCTTACTCAAAGTGTAGCAAGTCGGGGAAGGTAAAGCCGGCCTTTCCAGTTGTCTTGAGGATGTAGCTCGGCTCTAATCTTCATGTCTTCCGATCCCTTCGTGCCTTCATCCATCCTTTGTTTTGCTAGGAATATTCAAGAAAAGACCAACCACGCTATCACATACATTCTTCTCTACATGCATGACGCCGATGCAAATGTCGAACTTCCAAGTCCTTCCAAAGATGGTAAGTCCCAAAAGACGGATCTCTTCTTCCACGTGGTCTTTTCAAGATGGGATCGCGATGTATTACCAAGACTTCTTTCCAAGTACAACATTAAGATCCCTAACCATATCATACACCTCTTCCCCATGAAGACGCCTTGGAGCTAAACCGTCCTCCTTTGTCCCGTCAATTGTTTCTTCATATTGCATGCACGGATGATTCTCGCGAAGGAACCTCCCGTGACGCATGTACATCGCTTTTCCTCGAGTTGTTGAGCCACACACTAGTGGTTTCATCCATGCACCGGGGCATGCTTTGGCTCTTTTATAGTACAAATGGACAAGTTACCAAGCGCAGAAAATCATTGATGGTGCAGAACAACAATGCGCGAGAGTGAAGTACTCTCGCTTGTACTCGCCCCATACCCATACACCTTCGCTCCACAATATCACAAGATCTTCCACCAATGGTTGTAGGTATACATCAATATCGTTGCCAGTCGTCTCGCCCTTGGATAAGCAGGGACATCATAATGTATTTTCGCTTCATACACAACGTGGTGGAAGGTTGTATATACACGAGTCACGGGCCAAGTGCTATGAACGCCGCTCATGTTACCGAAAGGATTCATTCCATCCGTATTTAAGCCAAACCTTACATTCCTCGCCCATTTCCAAGTTCTCTCAAGAGTCTATCGATGGTTCTCCACCGGGAAGAATCACCGTGTCTCGCTTTTCCATCCCTCTTACGGTCTTCCGAAAGTGCCATCGCATCAATTTGGCGTGCTTTTTGTTTCCAAATAAATGCTTCAAACGAGGTATTACCGCAAATACCACACCACTTTTGCGGGAGCTCCTTTCTTCACCTCGATAGCTTACATTGCCATCGCCTTACGCTTGTATCGCGACGCTTTGCACACGGACATACATGAATGTCTACATAGTCTTTGCGATAGAGTATACAAATGTTTGGACAAGCATGTATTCTTTCTACTTCCAATCCCAAGGGACATACAACCTTCTTAGCTAGATACGTGGTTTTAGGCAACACGCTTCCTTCAGCAAGATGTCCGCTAAGAGATGTAACAACGCCGTGAAACTCTTTGTCGGACCAACCATTGGCTGCCTTCAATTTCGAGAGCGAGAGCATCGTGTGCAACTTTGTGTATTCCTCTCATAACCCGGAACAAAGGTTTCTCCGAATCCTCCATCAAACCCTTGAATTGATTAAACTCTCTCGACTAGTGTAGTTCTCTTCGCATTGCGCAACATTTGAGCAGATTAATGTCGCCATCGACGACCAACCTATCCTCGTCGGATCCATAACCGATGTCACCGCCACATTGCCGTCTCCGCTGCCGCCGACGTTATCACGCTGAAGTATGATCTCCTCTTCACCGTGCCTTGTCCAACTTGTATAGCCGTGTACAAAACCCTCCGGATCAAGTGCAAATGGATATGGTTTTTGTTCGAAAACATCTTCTCATTCTTGCAATCAATGCATGGACGGTATGTAATTCGCCTTCTTTTGCAAGCTATTCTCCTACGCTTAGAAAAACAGATACACCGTCGATATATTCTTGGCTGCAACGGTTCGTGATCGTACATCCATCTCCATCCATCTACAGCTCATTAATTTAAGCAATTTATTAATATCCAAAATCTTAATTAAATAAATTGTTATTCAATATTCAACAATATCCACTAACGGGACAACATTAATACTAAGTAAATGTTGCAAACTTAATTAATTTTAATATATACTCATACATAACCAAAATTATATATATCCTCCTAAGATCAACATAATAAATTCCTCACCTCAAAATTTCATGATCACCCGACTACCATATTAACTAAAATTTATTTATCATTCACATCCAACAATCTTAATTACATAAATTGGGTTTATATGCTTCATAAAAATTCACTAACAATACCCACTAATGGATATATGCACGCGCTAATCTAAAAAATTAATGGTAACTAAGAAAAATATTAACTACGTAATTTTATACATATCCTTCTAAGAGTAACATAATAAATTTCCTCATCTCAAAATGCAAGGCAATTAACTTCATGATCACCCATCTATCATATTAACTATAATTTATTTTTCATTAATATCCAATAATCGTAAATACATAAATTTGATATATGCTTGACAAAACATTCATCATCTAAACAAGGTAGACAACTTAATCTAATACAAAGAAGGTAATAAATTCATCATGTACAAATTGCTAGGTAAATAAAAACAAACTAAATGTAGACCTTGCATCTAAACATTAATTAAGCTAGAATAAACCTTTAATGGCAATTTTACAAGACAAATGAAAAGAGGAGACATATTTTACACACCTTGGAACAATTCTAGGAAGTAGAAGCACAAGATCTTGGCCAAACAAAATCTGAAATGAAAAAGCTAACTTTTCTTCTCTGGGCAAAGCAGAGGAGGAAGATGACCAAATGACAATGGCAACAGGGCTTTATATAGAAAACATTATTTGTGGCGGTTTAAATTAAAACCGCCACAGATAATTATATTAGTGGCGGTTCTAAAACCAAACCGCCACAGATAATTTATTATCTGTGACGGTTCCATCTACCAACCGCCACAAATAGTCAGGCGTTATCGATGGCGGTTTCAAATATAAACCGTCACAGATAATGATTATCTGTGGCGGTTTTGGATGAAACCGCCACAAATGGTCCTCCGCCAATTTCCACATAGAACCGCCATCGATACATGTATTTGTGACGGTTCCAAAGAACCGCCACAAATAGGGCGCCACCTATGTGCCGAGTCCATCAACCAAGAAGATCACCGGTACTGATTAGAATATAAATGAACATCACAATTGATTTTTTTCGTCATCTGGATCAATTTTGGTGGTGATACAAAGTTATTAGACAATTAGAAGATGCTATTACAGTCAATTTTCCCCCAATGGAGATATCACGTCATCACAATCAGTTCTTAGCTCAGAACCGATTGTGATGTGGTGTCCATCACACCTTTAATTAGCTCTATTTTGCCATCTAATAGCAGGCACTATATGGTAATTAAGGAGTGGGTACAAACATAGCTTCACTATTTTCAATCTTAATTAGCAATAGTACACACATTATACTACAAATTCATACAACTAATACTCATGGTTTCTAAGAATCCAACACAGATCTACACATTTAGCAAGTATGGTTCATCATACAATTAAGATATGCTTGTGTTACGCACAATGCATAAGAGCTAGTCCTGATAAACAGATGAATTAGGGATGCTTCAGTGTCAAATTCATACCTATATGTATATGATAAATAAACTAATACTATTATCCGGATGAGCATAAATGGCAATGTGAAATTAGTCAAGCCAGTGCATAGGAAACCCTCTAAACTACACAAATATATATAACTGATGATGACAACATAGAAAGATAGCAAATTGCTACTCGTTAACCATAATTTCACCATTGAAGGCATTATGAATAATAAACTAACAGAAAATGAAATCTCGATGACAACACTTAGTCATTGTGTAAAGACCTAGTTATCATTAGTCTAGTGTAAATATTTATGTCTCATTACTCATATGTGCAATATATAGTACCAGAGCACTGAAGGAAGCACAAAACCAAGGTGATACAACAACTATCAAGACAAATTATATAGA
Source organism: Guadua angustifolia (assembly GCA_036346375.1). Lineage (NCBI taxonomy): Eukaryota > Viridiplantae > Streptophyta > Magnoliopsida > Poales > Poaceae > Guadua > Guadua angustifolia. Next base: position 1,518,995 of record JAYEVE010000666.1, read on the forward strand.
TTTGAAGGCCATATCAGATGGCAAAGGCCAGAGAGCAAGATATGCCAAATGCTCATGGCACAAAAATACTATTAAGTCACATACCAACCATCTTTGCTAGTAATCTAACTACATATGTCAAATAGATTGACATATAATATTTTGAATACTAGCAAAGAACATCTTTGCTAGATGGTGTAGTAGCAACAACACCACCAATAATATTTTGAATACTATGAACAGTTAGTCAAGGTTCGTAAGATTGAGATGCAACAAATATATTACAAATCAAAACTGTCGGTTTTTTTAAACAAATCATATGGGTTGTGCTGGTAAGTATTGGTTATCAAAACTCAAAAGAGGCTGCCACCACCTACAAAACATATTTAGCCATGGGGCTTTTGACAAAAAAAAATCAATAATTTCAAAATGAGCAAAACTGACAATGTTTGCCCCGTTTCTAGTTCTTGTTACACAAATTATCTTTTTGTCAGTATGGCTTTTTTACTTAGATACCACAGAAATTTTAATTTCAGTGGTAATTTCACCTTCCATATAAAACCATGAGAAAAATGGACATTGGAATTGATAAAAAAAATATATATATAGAATGCACGGTGAAGCATTTGTTTGTAGTTAGCTTCCAAAGTAAATTATCTGGGGTGTTTGTTTATCAGAAAGGTTAACATTGTTACTTCTTATGTTAAGTTGATGCTAGATTGCAAGGTTCTCCCAATTAGATTTCTACAAAAAGGAACCTGTTGTAAACCATCTCCCAGCACATCAGCCACAAAAAATATTTCTGTTATGCGCAAAATTATATAATCCGAGATATTATTATGCAATAGATGCTTAGTCCAAAACTTTCTCGAGTGAAATATATTTAAAACAAATTTGGATTTACAGTGAACAACAAAGAGTAGTAGTTATGCAGAAAAAGATTATGGGAAACAAAATTATCCATTGCAATTGACCAAAAGCAAGCATCACCATTTTACACCTTTCATTCATAAAACAGGCAGATCCCACCTTAGCAAGATCTTTAGAACTCACAAATCATATCATTATGCTCATATGCATTGCCAATCTGCATGCTGGGCAGCACCCCGTTTGCGCACATTTACATATGCTTTGTCTAAGTTATGCACCAACACAAAATAAACAGTTTGTTACGCCAACCATTTAGAAGCAATCAAGGAATTAGGACATGAATCTAAATTTGGACAGGTAAAGAAAGGACTCAAAAGTGGCTGTTAGTGCTTGACAAAAAGAAAGAAAATTGTGCATAAGAATAAGATGAGAACAGAATCTTACATATATTTTTCCTTTTTTAATGTCAAATTTTTTTTAATGTCACATTTTTTTGCTTTAAAAATTCATATAGGTTGCGAGTACAAATTTCCTCAAGTTTATAGAGAAACAAGCTTCGAATCAACATAAAACCCATATGAATGTACCCTAGCACATGTAATAACACAAAAGGAGAGTATAAGAACCAATGACGCATGGAATATGAATAATCAAGAAACCTCGGAACAAAACACAAGTTTGAAGTTATACATCAGACAGTAAGCTATATACCTATATCTAACCATCACAGTGTTAAATAAAAACAGTAAAGTTGCAAAGTTTTTCTGGGCATCCGGCATATCCTGGCTAGACACTTCATACTTACCCAATATGGAGATTAAATACTACCATAGGGCAACCTTTTTCTGGTTGCTTCCCGCATACTATGAATGATACAATTTGATATGGCTCATTGCCCGAGTGTAGCGGTTTTAATCTTATATTATATCCTATGTAGAGGGTTCCGCCGGCAATACCAAAACATAGCACCCTCTACTCACCACTTAGCAACTCACTCCGACTTCACCGTCGGTTGAGTTAAAATTCACAATCACAACTGCATTCACAGTTAATCCAACAAACCGATTTAGGTTTTATTTTAAACAACATTTTACCATGTACCAATGATACCACATATATTCCAAATAAAGCATTAATATCAAAATAAGCATGGTCATAGATTGCTTGCTTGGATTTTGATTGAAAATCATCTTCACCCGTTAATTGATCAGCAGTCCGATTTAATTTATTTCCTAAAATTACATAAATGCCATATTTAGTGTGAATAGGTTTCTTGCATATTTTAAATTGTCAAATGTGCTTTTCTTATTATTCTGAAATTTATAAAATTAAATTGGTGATTTTTAGAGCCTTATTCTATTTTATATGGTCGCGCTTTATTTATTCATTCGATCGATTGATTTAATCGCTTTTTAATGAATTTCAACTGATTAGATTGATTTTAAATTTTTGATAGAGACAGATAATTATTATTTTAGCTGATTTGCTTAAATTTAATTTTTCTTATTTTTTCTTCTCTCTCTATTTTATTTTCTGGTTCTGTTATTAATTGCGGTTGATTTATATGTCTTTTAGTACACGACTGGTCTTGCGATTATTTTTCTGCGGTCTAGAAGTAAATTTCATGCATTTTAGTATTTTCAAATTTTTTCTTACTTTTCTTTTTCTTCCCACTCCCTCTCCCCTTCTTTTATCTAGTCGCTGCACTGACCGACGCTCCTTCTAGCTTCTTCCATTTTTTTTTCCCAATGATCTATCTCTCTCTTCCTTTCCTTATTCTCTGATTTTTCTTACTTCTCCCGCTTGGGTTTGGCCGGATGGCCTCTGGACGCCGGCGCCGGCCACCGCCGCCGCGACTCCGGGTCCTCCCAGCCTTCTCTGGTGTGCCGCCCCTATTTCCTCCTGAGCGCGCGCCAACCCACCGGCTGCGCCGGCCTCGCGCCTCTACCGCCACTGCCGGCCCGCTGCCTGCCCCGGCCATCACCGGCTTCCTCCGCCACCGGTCTACACAGCTTGGCCCGCGGCCTACACCTCCTCGCCCCTGCTTGGCTTCCGCGCTATTCCGGCCCGCTAGTCCGGCTTCTCGCGTGCGCCTCGACCCGCCGCTCTGGCCTCCCGCCTTGCGTGCCTACGCGTGGTGGCACCGGCCACACCCGACCACACGGCTACTCTGGGCTCGCGGCTGCGCCATCTTACGGCCCTATGTCATGCCTGATTTCTAATCCTAGCTCATGGTTTACTGGTTCTTGGAATGTTTCTATGATTATTTTTAACTAGGATAGTTTTCGTGACGTAATATGTTGTGTGCGTTGTTTTTTTTACGGAAACAATTTCGTTTATTTTTATCGGTGTTTTTTTTAAATCATCGAGGAAACGCGCGAAATGGTTGAAAGAATACAAACGCATCTGCGATTGCGCTAAATCGAAAGTTTCTTTTCGCGAAAAAGAACCGGAATGATACAAACGGCACTGCGTTTTTTTCGGTATTTATCTAGGGTCCCTTCACGAAAGATTCGTAATTTTTCGAACTAGAAGGTTCTTTTCGTAAAAAACTGTGGGAAGAACCTACACGTAATTATGTATTTTTTTAGGGACCTACATGAAAAGGAAAAAATGAGCCGAGCTGAGCTGGTTGTGCGTTTTGTTTCGCAGAAATAATTTCATTTTTTTCGTCGGTTTTTTTAATCATCGAGGAAATGCGAGAAACAGTTGAAAGGATACAAGTGCATCTGCGATTGCGCTAGCCGAGCCGAGCCGACTGTGCTTTTTTTTTTACGGAAACAATTTCTTTTTTTCGTTGGTTTTTTTTAAATCATCGAGGAAACGCAAGAAACGGTTGAAAGGACACAATCATATCCGTGATTGTACTAAATTGAATAGTCTTTTTGGTGAAAAATAGTCGTAATGATCCAAACGACACTACGTTTTCTTTTGTATTTATTTAGGGTCCTTTCACAAAGATTCACAATTTTTTCTAAACCAGAAGGCCCTCTTCGAAAAAAACCGCGTGAAGGACCTACACGTAATTACGTATTTTTTGAGGGATCTACACGCGAAAAAACAAAACGAGCCGAGCCGGCCAGGCTACGTTATGTTTTTTAGTATTTATTTAGGGTCCTTTCACGAAAGTTCCACGATTTTTCTAAACCAAAAGGTCCGATTCTCAAAAAAAATCATGGCGTCATATGCCGAGTGCGTTGTTTTTTTTCGAAGAAATAAATTCGTATTTTTCAGCGTATTTTTTTAAATCGTCGAGAAAACTTGTGAAACGGTTGAAAGGATACGAACATAATCAGTTTTTTTGTATTTATCTGAGTTTCCCTCACGAAGGATCCACGATTGCGTGCTAAATCAAAAAGGTCATTTTCGTAAAAAAATAGCCGGAATGATCCAAACATCATTACGTTTTTTTTGGTATCTATCTAGGGTCCTCTCACAAACAATCCATGATTTTTCTGAACCAGAAGGTCCTCTTCGTAAAAAAATCGCAAAAAAAACCCATACATAATTACAGATTTTTCTAGAGACCTAAACGTGAAAAAAAATTGAGCCGAGCTTCAGCTCAAACGCACGGGAGGCACGGAATCCTTCCAACATTAGGAAAGGTATTATTTTGCACATGATTATTGGGTTCTATGATGCAATTAAAAAGACTGGTAAAATTTTGGTCTGTGAAGAGTATTTAGTAAGATCTTGGTCCATGAAGAGTATTTAGCAAATGTGCGGGTTGGATGGTGCCGTAGCGACACCCTTAGATGGCAGTGCGCCGGGGGAGCATGGGAGGGTATCGGGGACACGCGATGCAACCCCTGTGTGCACTAGCTGGCTGAGACCACTATCCTTTGCTGCTATCCTCTTATGCCATCCTACATTCTCTGCTGCCATTTTTATTTGTTACAATTTTGTTATTGCAAAGAGCCATATTAAGGCTACTGCTATGGGTATAGAATTTGGGAAGTACCTGGATATGGTGAATGAAAAGGAAATGCAAGATGTGAGGTTTTCATGTTGGTGCAGGAGTTGCAGAATGGCTGTGCTCCTCTTGTTCTATTGGCTGGCTTGAGGCTTGGGTCTTCTCCTTGCCTAGGGGTGAAGATGGGTCAGATACGGTCAGGTAGTAGGTCATCCTGTATCCTACTCTAATTATTTTTTTCGGATACGGGTAAGGGTATGGGTAGTGAAAAATCGGGTAGGATACAGATACGGATACTGGGTATTTGTAAATGGGTAGAAAACGGATACCGGATATTATATGGATGGGTACAATACGAATAATGGGTACTTAGTCGAATAGTACACAAACTACTTAGAATCAAAATATGTGATAAAAATAATTTAACTAACACATGTGGTCTAATTATCACATATAATTCAACACATAGAGCCAAATTAAGATATAAGACAACACATAGAATAGAATAAACACACGTACTCCAACAGAGTCTAATTAATATATAATCTAACATATAGAGTCCAATAAACATACATAGTCTAACATAGAGTCTAATTAATACATAATTTAACACATAAAGGCCAATAAATATGCATAATTCAACATAAATCCCAATTAACACATATAGTCTAACACAAGGATTGCAATTTACACATAGACTTCGGCACACATAGTTCAACATATAGAGTACAATTAACAAACGAAATAAAGTTCATTATGCGTGCATGAAGGTTTCAATTTGTATAGTGTCGGGATCATGTGTTGATCCTTACACATGTGTTTTGCAAATGTATTTTGCAAAATGTGTTTTGAAAAATTGTGTTGATCATGAGTTGATTATCACATGGTTCAATATTGGATCTTATTGACTCTTGCTAACTTATAGTCGCGCTTTTGATCAAGTCTTTGTGAAGGATTTTGAAAATCATATTTTAGGCTTGAGTGACTACATTAGAGTCTATGTTTTTATGATATTTAAAAATATCTATGGTTGCTTAAATCTTGAAAATAGGTGAAGATTATAGCCCTCTTGATAAGCTTCGCATAGAGTCTAAAATCATCTAAATCGGAGTTCGGAGTAAAAAGTTATGATCGTTTGAGCTGGGAGCCGGGAGTGGCAGATTTACCGGGTACCCGGTTGTAATTACCTGCTGAGTACCCTTATCCGACCCATTTTTGTCGGGTATCTTCTATCCCGTATCTGAACAAAAATTATCCGGGTAGTACCCGAATCCGTATCCGAACCAAAAGTACCCAAACCCGTACCCGAAATTTCGGATAAATTTATCCTGGATACAGATACGGGTCGGGTATTACCTGACCCGTTTTCACCCTTGTCCTTGCCTCCTGACTTCTGACTACTGATTATCTTGATGTCCTTCTGGCTCCTAAGGCTTAATCACTAATGGCTTGGTGATTTTTGGGTGTTGGCTCTGTGTTTGTTCTTGCGAGGCTTGGTCTAGATCAAGCATTGAAATTTCGGTTTCGTTTTAAATATCGTCCATGGCTGGAGAACGAAATCTCGGTGAGATCTCGCTATTTCAAACAAATTCTGAATGAATTATAAAAATAAAATTTGAATTCTGGATTTTAAAACCAAAATCTCGGCCGGTTTTGCCTAGATCTCGGTGAGATTTGCTGAGATCTTGACCAAATTGCACCGAGCGAAAAATGGCTTAAACGACATCAAAAAAATTTAAATTTTTTTTTGAGGTTTCTGACACATTATTTATGTTCCCATAAATTCCTATAAAAATTTCAAATGATTATCAATTCTTTGGAATTTTTAAAAATTCAAACATTGCTATTGCCCTCATAAAACACTGATAAGCAAATTTGAACCGAATTGTCGGCATAAAACATTGCTGTTGTCCTCATAAAACGTTGACCGGCAAAGTTGTATAAATTGTCGGATGATGTAGATAAATCAATCACTAGAGTTGACTAGTTGGCCTGTAGACAACATTTGGTACCTCAATTGGCGATAATAAATATTTCAGGCTGAAGGCAATCTCTAACTCAATTTAAATTATTTAATTCATTCTGTATTATTTATTTTATTCACCTTACTGACGACTGTTATATTTTATTGTTTGCAGGTTATTCAAGATTTGGGTGACACAAGATTTCAGATATGAAATTTTTTTATTTTTCAGCTTTTGTAACTATTCATTCGTGTAACATGATGAAATTGTAATTCAAGTTTTAATATTCTGCAGTTCAATTGATTGAATCCAGATGTATTATTTAATGAGTATAATTAATCAATGCTGATTACTTTTATTAAACAAGTTCTTAATTCCTGTAATGACATTATATTGCTTAATACAATTCACGGTTGTTTCAAGGTGGATAGTGATGCTTGATGCGCAGGCAATTGGATAATGGCTTGCTAATTGAGAAGCTAGGTTTGGATTGGGGCATTTCGGCTATGGTGGAATTGGAGATGGTTCGAGTGAAATTGGAGTTTGTTTTCGGTAGAGAAGCTATGGGAGCATGGGGAAGCTATGGGAGCACTTGGAGCTGCTTAAATAGATGCTAATGGTGGTGCTTTGTTGCGTGAACTTGAGACCATGTTTGTGGTCGTGTGCAGCGAAAAATGGGGCTCTCAATAATCACAGTGATGGTGACTCCTTGGCCGTATACGGTGTGAGGTTGCATTAAAGCTATGCGAGGGAGCTTGGTTGCGTTGGAATAAAGCTTAGTTTGACCAAAACAGTGAAGAATACGTGCTGGCTGTGTTCTGGTCGAGGGGAAGAAGACACATATGACAAGTCGGTCCCACTTTGGCATAGACACAAGGTTTTACTGTTTGGACAGAGTAGGGTTCCTAAGCGGTTCGATCTAGCTAGAATGGTCTAGAATTTTTATAAATTTTTGTGGACGAACCTACTACAATTTTTATCATACTGTAAAATTTCAAGCCGAAAATCATATTACTAAAATTTTAAAAAATTCTAAAAGCTGAGCTGTTCATTTATCCTTTTAAGTTTTTCATTTATTTGAGGATATAAATATGATTAATAATTTTTGAAAATTTTTGGGAAGATTTTTCATGGTCTACTTATTCTTATATAAAAATTTTATATTTATATCTTGCATATTTATTTTCTAATAAATCTGACATTTAGATTTCCAGATTTTCTAGTTTTCTGTTTTAAAATTTTAAAAGGCAATAAATATGCGTATTAATTTCTAATATTTTAATAGAGATTTATATTTCTATGTGGAGAGTATGTTAAAAATTTCAGCTAGAGGTAAACTCTGCAGATTTTTACAAAAATCTGACAAGCCACTATTTTCAATCAAATTCCATAAATTCTCATTTCTTTTTACTCATTAATGTGTTCATATGACTGCAGTAAAAGAGCTCTTGAGACTTATTTTATTTTAATATAATTTTTGTAGATTTTGTTTTATGTTTGTTTTTACTTTCTTACATTTACCTTTTTGAAGGAAATCTTACATTTACCTTTTACTAATTCAGAATGTAATCACAATCCAAATTTGATTTTTTATTTTACTTATTTAATTTTATATTTTTGAATTCTTCGGGATGTTACAGACTACCCCTTAATAGAAATCTCGTCCTGAGATCAAGCAGCAAAGAAACTACATTAGGGGGGGTGTTTGTTGGATAATCTTGTTGCTTGGTTTCCCTTACCATTATCTTTCTGTTAGTAGTGTGCGTATGCAGCCATGAGATCTTCCCAAGTTAGTTGGATACTAGATAATGACCCGCGCTACGCCGTGGCATATGTAATTTGTTTGCTGCGTCGCGCGAAATTTTGATTGCTTGATATTTATGGGGAAAGCTGTGTAATCTCGGCTGTTTTGTTTTTTAGAAAAAACGTGTCAAAAATAGTCTAGAGGAAAAATGGCGAAAAATTATTAGAGATGACAACCTTCTTTTGTCGAGCCTAATACTCTACGCGTTCACCGAGTAATAATATATATTCGCAAAACCACTCACCGATGAAAAATAGTCTAGAAGAAAAAGGGCGAAAAATTATTAGAGATGACAACCTTTTTTTGTCGAGCCTAATACTCTACGCGTTCACCGAGTAATAATACATGTTTAAAAAAATATCAGAGATCGAGATAGAAAATCGAGTTGGGGAAAAAGTCTAGAGATAGAGCTGCACACATATCTCTGGTGACGAAAACTTTTTTTTCCGGGAAAAACGGAGAACACAACCGTGAATAAAAAAACTACGGATTTTTTTGGAAACAAAAAAATAAAGGTGAATGACCCGTACGCGAATATGAGGAAAAAGGGCGAAAAATTATTAGAGATGACAACCTTCTTTTGTCGAGCCTAATACTCTAAGCGTTCACCGAGTAATAATACATGTTCGCAAAACTACCCACCGGTGAAAAATAGTCTAGAGGAAAAAGGGCGAAAAATTATTAGAGATGACAATCTTCTTTTGTCGAGCCTAATACTCTACGCGTTCACCGAGTAATAATACATGTTTAAAAAAATATTAGAGATAGAGATGGAAAATCGAGTTGGGAAAAAATGTATAGAGATAGAGCTTTACACATTTCTCCGGTGACGAAAACTTTTTTCCGTGAAAAACGGAGAATACAATCGTGAATAAAAAAAACTGCGATTTTTTTAAACGAAAAAATAAAGGCGAATGACCGTACGCGAATATACGAAACGGTAGGGCTCTTTTTGCAAAATCACCAATCGAAGGGTCTGGATGTAATTTTTTATTTTCGTAAAACCACCCACTGGTTAAAAATAGTCTAGAGGAAAAAGAGCGAAAAATTCTTAGAGACGATAAACTTTTTTTGTGAGCCTAGCACTCTACGCGAGTAATAATACATGTTTAAAAAAATATCAGAGATCGAGATGGAAAATCGAGCTGGGAAAAAGTCTAGAGATAGAGCTGCACACATTTCTCTGGTGCTGAAAACATTTTTTCCGGGAAAAACGGAGACTTCTTTTGTCGAGCCTAACACTCTACGCGTTCACTGAGTAATAATACATGTTTAAAAAAATATCAGAGATCGAGATGGAAAATGGAGTTGGGGAAAAATCTAGAGTTAGAGCTGCACACATATCTCTGGTGATGAAAATATTTTTTTTCCGGGAAAAACGGAGAACCCAAGCGTGAAAAAAAAACTACGGTTTTTTTGGAAACGAAAAATAAAGGCGAATGACCTGTACGCGAATTTACGAAACGCTAGGGCCCTTTTTGCAAAACCACCGATCGAAGGGCCTAGATGTAATTTTTTATTTTCGTAAAACCACCCACCGGTCAAAAATAGTCTAGAGAAAAAAGGGCGAAAAATTCTTAGAGACGACAAACTTCTTTTGTCGAGCCTAACGCTTTACGCATTCACTGAGTAATAATACATGTTCTAAAAAATATCAGAGATCGAGATGGAAAATCGAGCTGAGGAAAATGTCTAGAGATAGAGCTGCACACATTTCTCTGGTGCTGAAAACATTTTTTCCGGGAAAAACTGAGAAAGGACCTAGACGTAAGGAGCAAGGGCCTGTTTGTTACGTTTTTGGACCTGTCCGCTATCCTGAAAAATTAGAAAAGGGCTTGTTCGCGATTTGAATTTAATGGAAGGTTTTTTTCCATAAAACGACGCGCTAGGGACCCAAACGCGACGAAGGGAAAAAAAATCTTCCCCTCACAAAAAATCACGAAGGACCTATTCGTAATCTACAGGGACCTATCCGTAATTTGAAGAAACAGAGGGGCTTTTTTGTGAATTGCCTCACAGTGACAGGTGGATGGACTGGCTGAGCTTGCTTTCTTCCGGCTTTAATATGGTTGATATGTGTGGGTTGATTTCATGTAATCAGGAGTTTGTTTTTTGACGTTAATATATAGGAGGGAAAACAGAAAAGGTGCGGAGGTTAAACACCATAAAAGAGGCTTCTATAGGATCGGATGACGTTAATCAGAGGGGGGTGAATGATTGAACAGAAGTTAAAACAAATTTTTAGTGATTCTTTAAACCCCCTAAATAACATAGGAAAAACCGCTTCGGTTTCGATAAAAACAGATTAACCTATGTTCACTAAAACAGTAATTACCGAAGATCCCACCGTTGGATTGATGTGAAATTTTAACTGTAGAAACTAGATTCAATTTTGAAATTAACACAATAGAAATAAGTTTGATCGGATCTACGGATCTAAAGATATTATCTTTGCAATATGACTGTATCAATAATGACGAAAATTGATCTAACCCTAATTACCAAATTAATCAGGATTTATGAGGAATTAACCAATCAAACTTTTAATACCAATCACTTGATGTCCTAGAAAGGTTTTTAATAGATCAAATCAAAATTATCATGGTTAATCAATGAATCAATCTAAAAACCAAAACTGACATGTAAACGAAAAGCGAAAACGAAGAACGAGATTGCCAATGCATCGACTTGCAAATCTTGATGTTTTTTGCCGAGATGTGTTCACAAGAAAAATTCCCATCCTCCAGCCACAGGACGTTCAATTTCTAGTCGCATGCATGCAAGCAATTGAAGCAGAACATCACGGCCAGGATGACTAAAATCAACCACAAGGGTGCTGCACTCTGGCCGCAGGGAATTGATCTCGTGCTGTAAAGCCTGAGGATTACTAACACCTGAAAAACAAAGGACCACCATAAAGAGATGCCTAAGCTGCTGCGCAGTGGCCCAAAGGACTGCCTCATCAAAAAGTAGGAACCATTCTATATCATCGCCTACCAATCTGCGAGCTTGGCAAGCATCTTTAAAGGTAGGATAACATATGTCTTCAAAAGATCTAGTATCTTCATAGCTTTGTGCACCTTCAACGATCATTAAAAAAATTCGGAGATAAAAAAGCTCACCAGTACTTGGATGAACATTATATATGCGGCCAATTTTGGAGCTAAAGCGTTTCCTTTTTGTCCATTTTCTATCATTATTGTCCCACCTCCATTTGGACGCAAATTGGCAATAGAAGAAGGATCTAGCTTCTACGGAATGTTGGTTAGCAACAAACCATTCCGTTAATGTTGTTCTGCATGATCTTGGATCAGCAACGAGGCTCTCTAGACTGAAGCTCTGATGGTATATAACTCTATTCATGCCAAGCATATGAACGGAGAGGCGTTCAACAGAAAGCATCCGACCATGAAGCTCAAAATCAAACAATCGCCAAACTGCTTCGCACGAGGATAAGTACCTATGGTTCGTATGGTGTAATTGTTAGAAGCAACCATGAAAGACCCAAAAAACATAACGAAAAGTAGGGCAAAAAAAGCAAGCAATGATATTTGACAAAGAATACCTGCACTTAATATAGTCGGCGATTTCATCTACACCAAAATTCTGAGGGTCGCTGGATTCTCCTAGCTGTTGGGCACCAGAATGAAAGGACATCTTTGCCCTATCCTGTCCTTTAGTTAGGTACTTGAATAAGTACTTAACAAGGTTTGTTTTGTTACACCATTCTAAGTTTATGTGTGCCTGATATTTTTTAAGAAGAAGCATATTGTATGGAACAACCGATATATTGTCCAATCGCACACCATTTTTCATTATGAAGCGGCCATCATCACGGCGACGATATATTGGGAATCCAACCTCATCGATCACTATTTCCACACAAAAAGATTTTGGATACTGCTTCGAACAGACATCGTTTTTCATACATGGACAGCTTTTATTAACCTCTCCACACGGGCCATGCATCATGAACTCCTCAACGAGAGCATAACCAAGCGGATCAGTAACTGGATCAGGTATCTCCGCACATATCAACGTGTCTATAAATGCTGGCGATGAATCTCTAGCACGATCGATCAGCCACGTAAGTGTGTGAACATGGGGAAGCCCTCTCTTTTGAATTCGATAGAAAAAGGATCGCACAAGGGGAAAACAACATGTAGTAAAAGCTGAAGTAAATAGAATAAAACAAAATAAGAGGAAACAATTTATGCACACTTCGAATAGAGGGTAGACCTGCACGGATAGGACCAAAACTGCAGCCAATTTTGATATCAGAAATATACTCATCGAGCTTCATGTGGAAAACACGTGTGACGATATCGGAACGGTCAGGATACCTTTGTCCAGGCTCATATTTCAACGCATCAGCAATTTCTGGCCACTTTGGATTACATGTGAAAGTATGGAAAAGATCAGGGGCGCCATACTCACGACAGATTGCCATGGCATCTTGATAATTCAAGATGTTATATCGAGGACCACTAGTGAAGCTGGAAGGTAGCAAAACCCGTATACCAATGTTTTTTCCTTCTGATGTGCCTCGACCGAGTGCATCAAAAATGCCTTGATATGTTTCCGAGCATAGAACATCTTGATTGAAAAAATGAAAGGAGAGACGGTTTGCTTCAATATAGGAATAACAATTAACCTTTATCTGATCAGAAAGGCGGCCACAACACGTATAAGGATTTGGTTCAGCTTTTCGATAATGGCATTCATAACAGTAATATTCAAGCATAGAAACGTGATCTCTAGCAGAAGGTGGCATATCATCAATCTCCTTATATTTAATACCTAGATGAAAACCTTTTTGACCATACGGAAATAGCAACGGATACTGTAGAGACATCAAAGCGGGGTTAAGAGAAGAAATTTGCTTGAGCTCAGCAGCGTGACTCTCGACAATCACATCAAACTTACTACTTTCTTCAGACATGCCACCCACCAGCAAAGCAACTAACTCAGGAACTGTTGGCAGAGAATACCGATCATCATGGTTATTAGACGAACCAATAAGGCGAATGCGAATCTCTGGGCTTTCTGGAGAGAGCAGCCGATTTCGAGCCATTCTAAATTTCTAAACAAGAGGATTGAAAAGATCAAGCATGGTAACTAAGCGCTCAACAATATGCGAAACTGGTTGATGATTGCTAGCACTCTCCTCGTGAAATATAGATAATCTATTAGAAAGCTCATTCGAAGTGTCATAGACATAGAGCTGAGCATATTTCGGTTTCTGATTCGGTTGGGGAATTAATGAACCAATCCGGTGATGAACAACACCGTTGATACGGAAAATATAAGGGCCTCCACCAGTGTTAATACTACTATCAACATCTACACCCAATGAGGTAAACACAAATAAAGAGTTATATTGACGAATTGACTGCATAAACGCATTTGATTGGCTGCCTTTGTTAAAACCAATGAGTTCTCGCAGAGGGGACGGAAACTCTTTATGCACAGGAAGGGAAACCCTACCACCTCGACAGCACATATTATAGACGATTCGATGCTGCCAAAAAGAACTCCTAGATTGGGATCTTTCCTGAAACCAAAACACAGCGGAACATCTGCCGCATTCGTAGTCTGGGCCACCATAATATGATCGCTCGCTATAGGTAGCTGCAATAATAGGAACCGCAAAAGACAAACCAAGCACAAGTAAAACACCCAAACAAAGTATAGAAGGCCAAAAGGGAAAAAAAGCAGGCAAACCTTTTAGGTACGAAACATATTCTTTAGAAACTGCGAGAGACGGTCCAGCAGCCAAAACGGAAGGAAGGATGGCACCCATCTGAGCCAGAGGAGGCGGCGCAACAGCTGGAACGGAAGGAAACACACCATCCGTTGCAGCGCTACGGTGCTGAATATTCAATAACCTCCTTTTCTTTCTATTTTCTGTTGAATCAGCAGCGCTAACCATTGGGTAAAAGTTGCGCTCTGCATAATGGAAAACACAAAGAAATAAAAAGCAGACCAACAATACAATGGAAACGGATTATAAAGCAGGAAATATAAAACGTAAGTAGATAACCATAACGGCGACGGCGGCCGAGGAGGCTGAACGGGCGAGTTCCTACAACGGAAACTGCAGTGGATAACACAATAATTATGAGGCTGAGTATTCTGCATATCACAAACCAGAATCGCATGCGAAAGGAAAACATCAACACACTTGATCGTACAGTATAACACAGTGAGTGCATGATCCTCAGACCAATCGTCTTCCACAGGCGCTGCAGAATGAAGAACCAAAGCTACTAAAAACAACACAAAGGAGCAAAAACAAAAAACAACACAGAGGAGCAAAAACAAAAAACAAGAGGGAGAACAACGGGCTGGGAGGACCATCGCGTTTGTTAGGATGAAAATCACACGAAACACGCACAGCATCGTAGGTGCCAACCTGCACTGTCGACCGCCATGGAGGTCGAGCCCACCACCGGATCAATCGGGCGTTTTCCACGCAGAATGGCCTGACGACGAGCACGAGACGAAGCGCCTGCGTCTCAATCCATCCGAACCAGAGCGAACGGCTTGACGACGAGGCCGAGGCGAAGGGCGTCGATTCATCCGAAGGCGCGCTCTGGTGACCGGTGCGCTGCAGCGTAAACGAAAGCGGAACGGGCTGCACCGCGGTAAGACAACCGGCAAAACAATGGCGCGCGCGGCAGCAAAAAAAGCGGGCGACACAACCAACCGAACGAACGCGCCACGCGGAGGAAAAACGCGCGCACGCGCGGAGGCAAGGCTCGAACGCGGGGCAGCGAGCTGCGCGCCAAAGCCTTGACCGCTGCGCCAGTGGGCTAGTTGTGGAAAGAAACGACGCCATATTACTTGAGCAAGGCAAGCCGGCGCGCCACGCCAGCGACGTGGACGAACGCCGAGCCGGCCGTACGCACGGGCAAGCAAATCCCTATTGGCGTGATCGACACGGCAGACGAGCGGACGGCCACGACGCCAAAGCGGTGACGCGGCACGGCGAGAGGCCGGAAACTCTCACAAGTTTATATACGGTAGTATATATAGTTGGCTAGCTACAAGCAAAGAATCTAGTGATGACAAGACGCAGATGTGCTCTGTTTGTAGATTTACCCAAAGCAAAGAAAAGCATTTGTTAAAAAAAAAGCAAAGCAAAGAAAAGGAATAGAAAGTACCAGCGGCATACTATGTTAATATATTATATATGGGCCAGGGATCTGCCAATTTAAAAGGCAAGCTTACATATGTATGCGTGATCGTACGCTTCTATTCTAGCTGACGCATGCATGCATGCAAGTAGACAAAGACACGCACAAAAAGAAGAAAAAAACAGTTCATTCGTTGCAGCTACCTTGCATACATCTCTTTGTTGCTCTCCAGCTTGTGATTTCCTTGGTTAATTGATCTACCAGCTGCTTGCTTCTCCAAATGTAAGTAAGCATATTTGATCTTTATTCATTTAGTTTGTAGAAAGACTTAGTATAAACTAGTACCATACTGATTAATTATTTTATTGAACGATGTCGACCGATCGATCTAAGCATCTGGTAATTAATGTAATGCGAGGTACTGTAGTAATGCAGCTCTACAGTACCACAATATTTTTATTTTTTAATTTTTTTTTAAAAAAATGTTTTCTTGCGGAGGGGAGTAACATCATTAGCTTGCAACACTTCCCGTGCGCGGCATTAGCATAGCAGCGCACGGGAAGCGTGGAATTGCAGGCTAGGTGGCTATTTTTGGAAAAAAAATAGCACGGGAGCTAGTTCTTAAAGAAATAATTTCTTAGGGGGCTACGACAGTGAAAATTTCTAATCATGTCTTGACGAGGGCTGGGCAACCCTTGGCCAGTCAGCGCTCGGTCAACGAGTTCTCTAGCTCGGGAGGCCTCGACCAAGACCTGGGTCGTTCCAAGCCGCACGACCTAGGGCGTGTAAGGCCCCGAGCTTGGGTCCCGCGACCTCGAGCTCGGATCGGCTTTCTTGCTCGGACGGCTACCCCTTGGATTCTGGGACGTGCATTTACTCGGCAGTTATCAAGACGTGGGATCATGGGGGCGATGCAGGCACGCGCGACAAGTCCGGGGCAGTTATAGCCAGCCCTCAATGCGCATGAAGGCCACTACCCGGGAATATCTCCCGTCCGTTTCAGGCAGGAGAGCTATAAGGCTAAGGGCGCGCCACCTGACGGACAACATGCATCAGAGCTTGAGCAATACACACCGCCATTGTTTAGCTTGAGCTGTAATCCACCATTGTACTGAAGTTAACAAAGATCATCGCCGCAAGGCAACTGGAGTAGGGCTATTGCCCTTCCCGGGGCTCGAACCAGTATAAATCCTCGTCTCACGCTCGTTGTCGCCTAGCTCCGACCTTCGGCACGTCGAATCCTCCTCCTTCGTTGAGCTAAGCTCTATTCGGGTCCTAAGTCTCACTAACTCCCATTTCACTTTTGCGGTTGGCGATCCCGATCGTCGACAGCTGGCGCCCACCGTGGGGCCCGATAGCTTTGCTCATTCGCAGGAATGACACCAGACTTCTGGGAGCATGACGCACTTCACCGACGGTCATTCCTCGGCGTGGAGTTGGGCGCTGACCCGACTCCGCGTCCTGTTACCGCACCTCACCGCGAAAGCGTATGCGCCCCGATGGCGAGCGGGCAACAGCGGGTGGTGGCGGATGGACGTGATCCGCAGACTCCCGAAGACGCTCGCCGGACGGTGCATGTCGCCATCAACCAAACCATAACAGCCCTCCGGTGAAGAGACGAGAAAAAGGCCGACGCCGCGTCTGCGCACCCGAGACTTCCTCCTTCGGGAGAGCGCCTCCGCGCCATCGCCCGGATCACGGTGGATCCTGATAGGGCGAGATCGAAACTTTTCACCGAGCCTCGGCGAGGAGCTCGGCCGAGCACGGCGAGGTTGTGCCTCCGCGGCCGGTCGCTGCTCGAGACCCACTCGAGGAGTGATGACAACTCATCGCGTCGTCGTCAGCGTGCTCGTCAATCGCCTCCCGGGCAGGGGGTGCCTTCTCGCCAACAGCAATCTCGGGACGTGACTTTGACACCGCCGTGTCGCCGCCCCTCGGGCGCCAACCCGAGCAGGGTCGGGCGCGAACCAAGCTACACGAGCACCGCGTCGACTGGAAGCAAGTGTGGGGGCCTCTCCCCATATGTTCCGCCCAGGCGCCGTAGGGTCCAGGACCGCCTGCGTTATCTCCCAAGTAACTCCCGGGCTCGACGTCATGATCGTTCTCGCCGCAGGTCGGGCCGTCGAGGCAACCCCGACTCCGAGTCTAGCAGCAGCGAAGACCTTGTCGGCGACGACCTCTCTCGGCGCGCACCCGTCCCGGCCTATGGCTGCTCGGCGTACTCCAACGACCTTCGCCGGGTATGCTGGCCGGCCCGATTCAAGTCGGCTTTGATGGAGCGCTTCGATGGGACCAAGAATCCAGATGAGTTCCTGTCTATCTATTCGACCGCCATCCTGGCGGCCGGTGGCGACGAGCTCGTGATGGCCAACTATCTCCCGACGGTGTTGGATGGCGCCGCGCGAACCTGGCGCTTTAACCAAAAGCCCGGCTCCTTCAGGTCGTGGCGCCAAATCCAGAGCGCCCTCTGCTCCAACTTCGGTGGTTGCTCTGGCGGCGGGGAGGGAAAAGACTGGATCGCGTGATCGTGGTAAGAAACGAAACCGCCGTGACCGTGTGGTGATTTATCCGCTGGGAACACGATCCCGAGCATCTCCGGACGAGGCCGTCATCAAAGCTTTCAAGTTCGGCGTCCGCGATCGGCGCCTTCTTCGAGGATCTAGAGATCACCTCGAGGCTCGGCGTCAACAAGTTGTTCCGTATGGCGGAGCGACATGCGGATCACGACGGCTGTCCATTGGAAACGTGACTACGATCTAGGTAAGCTTGGTCTAAACCCCACAGAGGCTAGCCCATCCAATTCCAAGGGCGTTGACCATGGTACCGCCACCAAGAAGCGGAAGCGCGATCGCAGGGGCGGCGGTGGTTTGCCGCGGGTGATCGTCTCGATGGACGGCCAGCGCGAGGTCCTCGAAGTCGAGACCAAGCTCGGGAGGGGTCCCGACCTCGCCATGGTCGGCCCCGACCTCGTCAGGCGCAGAATCAGCCTCAGCATGAGGGCCGACGACCTGGGCCCCAGCGGGCTGATGCTCGGCCATAGGGGGCCGAGGGGCGCTCTGGATATGATGAAGCGAAGTTCTGCCTGTTTCATAAGGCAGCCGGCCACGACCTGAGGACTTGCAGGGCTTGGCAAAGCAAGTTAGAAACTTTTTATGATGGGCGTGGGGAGATGCCCGTGTTACCGAAGGAAGACATCCAACCGGACAGGGTGAATGCGGGGGCGGACCATGACGACCTCGACCTAGAGTTCTAGCAGGGCGAGCGTCGCATTGATGTTATCTTCGGCGGCTCGTCGGCTTACCAATCCCGGAGAGAGCTCAAGGCCGCCTCGCGTACCATCTATCAGGTCGCCGCGGGGAAGCCCATCGAGCAGCACTGCAAGTGGGCTGGGGCCTCCATCACCTTCTCTCCGGAAGACGCGCTTCAAGGTATGGCCCGAGATCTGAAGACCGCTGGTCTGGTCGTGGACCCGACCATCAAGAATACCATGATCGGGCGTGTCATGGTCGATGGCGGCATTCCCTTAACTCGCTGATTGCGGCGGAAGGCGCAGCCGGGATCTGATTCACTGGTCGAAGGTCAAGAACATATTTATCCTTCTTCGGGATCGTTCTGAAGCTCGACCATTCCTTTGGGCGGTGGTCTTGCCGTCACCTTCGGGCGACTTCGGCCAACTTCCGCACCGGTGATTACCTTTGAGGTGGTCGAAGAGACCTCGGACAACGCCATACTCGGGCGGCCCGCCCTAGTCAAGTTCATGGCGGCCAACCATTATGGCCATCGATGTATGAAGCTGCCTAGCCCCAACGGTATCATAACCGTGCGGGGCAATCTTCAGGTGGCGCACGGGTGCGAGACCAAGGCTTTAGCCCTTGCTGGCATGCTCCCCCAGCGAGGCCCAGAGGCGATGGTGAAGAACGCCCATCAGAAAGCGGCGATCTAGCCCAGCGGGCAATGAAGGCTGTGCCACTCGAGGAGGATGACCAGACCAGGTGCATCTATGTCTCAGCCGAGCTGAGTTCCAAATAGGAACTCGAGCTCGTCACCTTCCTCCGCGCCAACAAGGGTATATTCGCTTGGGAACTGCGGACATGCCCGCGCGCGTCGAGGTGATCGAGCACAAAGCTGCGAGTCAAGCGGATTGCGCCCGTCGGCGTAAAGTGCGTCGCTTCTCTCTGGAGAAGGTCGCGATCATCAAGAAAAACCTCGACAAGCTCTTGAAGGCCGGCTTCATTCGCGAGATCGACTACTCCGAGTGGTTAGCCAACCCGGTCATCGTCCAGAAGAAGGGCGGAAAGTGGAGGATGTGCGTGGACCACACGGGGTTGAACTCGGCCTGCCCGAAGGACAATTTCCCGCTCCCGCGCATCGACCAAATCGTCGACTCCACTACAAACGCCAAGATGTTGAGCTTCTTGGACGCCTACTCGGGGTACCATCAGATCAAGCTAGCGGTTGACGACGAGAGCAAGACGTCGTTCATCATGCCATTCGGCACCTACTGCTACATGACCATGTCGTTTGGTCTTCGCAACGCCGGGGCCACGTTTCAGCGTCTGATGACCAAGACTTTCGACCCTCAGATCGGTCGAAACCTTGAGGTCTACGTGGACGACATCATCGTCAAGAGCCCCTCCGAGGGCGACCACGTCCGAGACCTCGAGGAAACCTTCGCCAACCTGGACAGGCACAAGATCAAGCTCAACCCCGAGAAGTGCGTGTTCGGTGCTGCGTCAGGAAAGGTGCTCGGCTACATGATCGGGGGCTCAGGGGTTGGCCCGAACCCGGAAAAGATCGAGGCAATCGAGAAGATGGCGCCCGACCTCGGTCAAGGTGCAAAGCCTCCGCCGCATAGCGCCCTCAAGCAGATTCATCTCAAGACTTGGCGAAAGTGGGCTCCCATTCTTGAAGCTCTGCACAAGCAGAGACTACGAGTGGACCCTAGAAGGCGCAGATCTTTTCGACGAGTTGAAGGTATATCTATCGACCCACCCCTACTTACGACCCCCGCGACCGGGCGAGAGATTGCTGCCTACCTTATGCCACCGCTCAAGCTTATCGGGCAGCTGTCTGAGTGGTCAATGGGGCTCTCAGAAGACTCCGATCTATTATGTCGTCAAGTCTTACCACGGCCCAAAGGAGCGCAACTACCACAGTACAAAAACTCTTTGTCACGCCTCCTCATGGCCTCGCGCAAGCTTCGACATTACTTCCAGCGACTGTGGTTGTTCCGAGCAATCTCCCCGCCGAGATATCTTCAGGAACCGGAAGGTGGCGGACGACGCCATAAAGCGGGCTATGGAGTTGGCGGCATTTGATGTCCAGGTCGTGGCTCGAACGGCCATCAAATCGCAAGTGCTCGCCGACTTTGTGGTCGAGCAGACGCCATGCCCAGCGCCTAAGCTCGAGGTCGAGGAGGAAAAACCCTCGACCATGTTCTTGACGGCTCGAGGTCCTTCAAATGCTCAGGCTTGGAATCCTTATTCTTACCTGCCACAGCGGTGACGGTGAGGTATGTGGTTCGTTTGGGTTTATTTACGACCAACAATGTTCGCGTAGTAAGCTCTCTTGGCGGGCCACTGAGCTTACCAAAGCATTAGGCGTTCACGGTTGGTCGTAAAGGTGACTCGGCTCGTGGATCAATCAATATAACAAGGAGTACTAGTGCTCGGGAGACTCGATGGCAAGGTACCTTGCCGAGGTGCGCAAGATGGAGAAATGGTTCTAGAACCTGGAGCTCAAGCACGTACCAAGGAAGGACAACTCCAGTGCCGACTTCCTCTCCAAGCTCGGCTCCTCCGACGACGAGATTCCCCCCGATGTCATTCTGGAGACGTTGGTGGCTCCCTCGATCTCCGATCAGAAGGTCTTGCTCGCCGTGGTCGAAGGTATCCCATCCTGGGCCGACTCTAGTTACAATTACCTTGCAAGGCGACCTCTGCTCGACGAATCATCGAAAGAGCGAGATCAAGCATCGGGCGAAGCGTTCTGCACTTCGTCGAGGGGCGCTTACTCTGGTAACGTCTCTGGAGTCCTAACAAGGTGTATCACCACGGAGAAGGGTAAGTACCTGTTAAATGACATCCATTCAGGTCTGTGTGGAGCGCACTCTTCGTACAGGACGATGGTCGGCAAGGCCTTTCGCATGGGGTATTATTGGCCTTCGGCGCTTCAGGATGCTCGCGATATCGTCCACACCTGTCGAGCATGCCAATTCCACGCCCGGAAGTCGCATCAACCAGCCTACGCGCTACAGACCATCCCGCTCGCTTGGCCTTTCTCGACGTGGGGGCTGGACATCCTTGGCCCTTTTTCTCAAGCGGTCGGGGGTAAAAAATTCCTATTCGTTGCTATTGACACTTTTACCAAGTGGATAGAAGCCGAACCGGTTTAAACCATAACGCGCCGGGCGGTTGTTCATTTTCCGCTTGTTACGTGGTCACTGTGCGGGGTTCCATGCAAAATTATCGCGACAATGGTACTCGGTTTACGGTGAATTGTTCGGGGAGTTTTGCGAGGACCTTGGCACCAAGGTGTGCTTTGTGATGGCTCGGCCCCGAGCAATGGAAGCGGCGGAGCGCGCCAATGGACCGTCGTCGAGGCGTCAAGCGGGTTTCGAGATGAGCTCGAGCGCTTCTGGCAAGACACTGGTGGATGAACTACCCGTCTTATGGTCTACTCATACCACGGTCGACCGTGCCATAGGGTCCGCCCTTCGGCTCGTGTTGGTCTGAAGCTCGTCACGCCTCCAGGGTTCTGTTGGGCTCTGCCAGAGTTAGCAAGTCGACCAGTCGACTTTGGCGTGAACGGTCTTCTCGACCTTGCCCTCGCGAGAAGAAGTAAGATGCCATGCCCTTCACGATCAACGCACTACCGCAAGCTCTTGCAGACATGCGTCTCGCCGCAGACGACCTAGGGAGCTCCTTGTTGGGGACCTAGCCCCAGGGCAGTTTAGGGCCTGGCCCAACACCAACAAGTTATCCTCATGGTGGGAGGGCCCTATAGAGTCGTTTCAACGGATCGCATGGGGCTTACGGCTAGCGATGCCTGACGAAGAGCTCTCTGGCTCGTGGAACATAGATCAGCTTCGGAAGTTTTATGTGTAATCTCTATAACTTACGTTTCAACAAAGTTGTCCTTTTATTCCCGATCTTTACTTCTTTTCGTTGACTGTGTACTGTAACTATTGTCCAAAATTTTACCGCACACGACCTCCGTGCGCAGCGCACTCGCTCTTGGTGTAACCGTTGCGAGCTTAACGTTCACCCCCAGTGGTCGAGCTAGCGTAAGCCGAATCTCTTCGCAATCCAGCTCTCCCCTGTGCCCGGGCTCGAACCCAAATCTCGCAGCTTTGGCCATTGAGCAGTGCGCACGGTTGTGGTCGTGATTCGAACGATAGTTCAGGTGTGACCATCTCATTAGCTTTTGTCACGTTTACCCCCTCTCTGGACCCTTACTCAACTCTGCAGGTTGTGAGCGTTTGCTCGCGTCTCAATCTTGTGCCCAAGGCCGGCGTTGCTTGGACCCAAGGGGGATGGATGAGGGCATGCTATCGGCAAACAACCTGAGGGGCGTGACTAAAGGCGGAAGAGACGAACACTAAAGATTTTCGACTAACGTGCTTAAAGCAAAGGATTTGTTGTTCCCCAAAAGAGATGCGGCTATATTAAAGTTTTTGTTTCTAAGTATTTTTACAGGTCGGCCATCTCAAGGGCAATCTTCTCCTGCTCGAGCTCGGCTACCTTGGCCTTCAAGGTCGAGAGCTCACTCTGGTACCGGAGGGCTTCCTTGGAGGCCTCCGCGGCTCGGCACCGTTAGATTTGGAGTTGGGCCATTGCGCTCTTCGCCGCCTTGCTGGCGCGCCCAAGCTTCTCTTCTAGCTTCGAGATCTTGGCCTTGAGCTCGGGGGACGCTCTCACCGAGGAAGACGCTTGTTCCGCGGCCTCCTTCACCAGCGCCTCCGTCTTGGCTCGCTCGGCCTCGAGCGCCTTGGCCGACCGCGCCTTCTCTTGCTCCATGGCCTTGAAGCCATGCTCATTTCGGTGTTCTGAGTCCGCTCGAGTTTCGGCTGCATGTGGTTACCTCCAGCGTCCTCATCGTCTGGCGGAGCTCGTCAAGCTCTTTGGATTTCTGCTCGAGCTCCTCTTGATCAACCTCGATGGTCTCGATGAACTTGGAGCGCTCGGCCTCCCGCGCCTCCACCATGTTCAGGAGGCCCATCAGCACCTTGGCGTGCCCCTGAAGACCTTGCAGCACTTGCGAGGCGTTGTCGGTCACCTTCATGACGGAAAGGGTGGCCCAGATAAGAAAGAGCGACAAGGAAGGTCGGGCCAACATGCTATGAAGTACGCGAGGGGGTGCTTACCTCGCGAAGGCTGCCCTCAAGGCGTCCACGGGTGAACTCCTCATGCTGAAATCGATCGTGCAGCACGGAGATCTCCTCATGCTCATCGCCTTCAGCCTTTTGAGCGAGCCGACCTCGACCACAGCTGGCGCGCTAGGGCCAGGATCCCTAGTCTCCACGCCGGTGATATCCACTGTGCTCTCGCCTCACTGAAGGTCAGCTCGCCCGGCAAGTGGGCTGGCGGAACGCGGCAGTGGTTCCGCCTCCATGGTCGAAGCTTCGCTGCGCCTCGGCGCTAGGGGAGCGGTGGCCGGATCTGCCGCTCGATTTTCTGCGGTGCGATCAGCCTCTATGGCCTGGGGTACCGCGACCTTGGCACCAGACACGGTCTCGGTCGGGCAGGCCTGAGGTGCTCCTGCTTCACGACCATCTTCGGTGGCCGGGGGCATCACGACCTCGACGCTCGGAGCATCCGTGGTCAGGTGAACCCGGGGCGTTTCCGCTGCTGCAACCAAGGCATCTTGGGTGCCTTCCTCTGTGTCAGCCTCAGGAAGGTCAGCGACGACGATGTCGCCCGCCTCGTCGGTGTCGTAATCCTCGCTAGTCGCGGGCTGGGCCTCTTCCTCGATCGAGTTGTCAAGCCCTTGGTCGTACTCGCCGGTGGGGACCCAGCTCGAGGTCCCCGATGGAGTGCGCGCCTGGCCCGAGGTCCGGCGTGGGGCCAGCACATAAGCATCCTCCTCCTCCTCGGACTTGGACTCGCCCTGAACAACAGCCATCGTCAAAATGGGCAAGTTTCGGGTTCGGGCGCTCCAGGTCTACGGTCAAGAGAAGGCACTAAGCTAGAAAAACACGAAAGGGGCGGAGCAAACTGAAAAGCTAAAAACTTACTTGGATCGTCGGCCTCTGCCTCGTCGCGGGTTGGCGAAGGTCTCGTTGCCTTGATCTTTGCAAAGGCGCTTTTTTCGCCCTCCGTGCGGGGACCTCGGGCTCGCGTCCAGTCCTAGCGTCACGCGTGGCGATCCTGAGGGGCACAAGCTTGGGTTCCTGGGTGGTGAGGCTCGAGTCTGGCGGCAGCCGCCACCCTTGCTGCTGAAGGGAGGAACGCGTCAGGCAACGAAGGACACGAGCACGGGCTCGGGGCTCGGCCATGGGAATCCTTACCATGGCGCGGTCACCCCACTCGACGTGGGGTTTCTTCACCTCCTGGCGGTCTGATCCGGTCGGGGGAGACCTCTTCTTCCCCTTCTTGCTCTTGCCCCCGCCGGGCAGCGGGAGCATCCTCCTGGCTGTCTCGAACAGCTCCTAATGGGCCTGCGAGCGTGCGAGGTTCAGGAAGGGCCTCGTGAGCATTTGGATTGAGGTCCTGGTCGGGATGGCTTACCTCGGCCTTCCGACGGAGCACATTCTTCGGGACTGGGTCGTCAATAACGTAGTCGTGAGCCATCTTCCCGAACATCTCGTTCATCCTGGCAGTGATCCAGGACTCCTTTGGCGCTGTAAGGGAAACAACCATCAAAGGGGATTGGACAGACTCGAGCAAAAACTCGGGGCAAGAAAAGCTTACCAGAAGTGCCCTCGCGGGTCGGGTCGACACGCCCTTGGATCTCGTAGAACGAGTGCATCCTCCTCCGCAGAGGGGACACCCGGTTCCGCAGGAAATCATTGGCGATCGCCTGCCCGGTGAGGCCACGTGTGGCGCAGATGTGGATGACGGCGATGGCCTCCTCGTCGACCTCGAGGTCATCCGCCTCTGAGGTCTCCTTCTTCCCGGTGATAGGGGTCCCCTCGTACACCAGCGTGCCGCCTTCCCCCTTCTTCAAGTAAAACCGGCGCTGGGACCACGGGCCGAGGGAGTCTAACTTGGATTTTGGGAAGGACCACTTTATCGACCGCAAGCAACGTAAAGACTTCCGACCACGAGGTCCTTCGGGCGGAAAAAGAAATGCAGAAAGAAGAAGGCGAGGGGTGGGAAGGATTCTAGAACCCCTCACACGATGGGAGAAGATGGCGCAGAAGAAGAAGCGAGTTTGGCACCTGGGTTGATGAGTTCGATCTCGCGGTGCAGAAGATCTGACGCGATGAACTTCGCTCTCCAGCGTCCATGAGCGAAGAAGGCGTAATGCTCGGTCGCGACGATCTCGTCGTCCACAGAAGCTTTTGGCTCGGTCTCGCCGCGGTAACCACCATATTCACGGTCGATCGATTTCAGGTCTCGAGCTCCTTCATCCTCGCCAGAGGGCAGTGTTCTCCTCCTAAGCAGCCATGGCGATTGCAGCGAGTTTGGTCGAGGGGGAAGGGGAATTTTGCTCGGGCAAAAAGGCTTGGAAGAAGAGCGCAGGATTGTGATTTCTTCCTCAACAGTTGCTGTGGGCTTGGTTTCGTATGTATGCGTCGCCGATAAAATAAAAGCACACAACACCTCAAAAGGCGTGCCATCACGATTTGATGTGCGCAATTAAGGTTTGGGCTGCAGGTTCGAGACTCTCCAGATGTCCGTCGCCCGTTCGCATCCGTACCAGCATCGTGAACGTCAAAGGTCGGTAGGTGTCTAGAGCCGGAGGCTTTCCTTTGTGTTCTCCGCTCGACCTCGACCAAGGGTTCGAGACCTGCAGATACTTGCTCCCCGTGTCCGCATCGAGAGGCTCGAGGTCGCTTTGAGTATCCTCTTCTACCTAGAGCCTCGGGCTAGGCGGACGAAATTTGGGCAACCCGCCAGCGATCGGCCTTCGGTCAGAGTTCTCTAGCTCGGAGGCCTCGACCAAGACTGGAGTCGTTCAAGCCGCCACGACCTAGGGCGCAAGGCCCCGAGCTTGGTCTACCGCGACCTCGGGCTCGGATCGCTTTCTTGCTCGACGGCTACCCTTGGATTAGGGGCGTGCATTTACTCGGCGATTATCAAGGCGTGGGATCGTGGGGAGGCGTGCAGGCATCTTGCGACAAGTCGAAGGCGATTCTGAAGCCAACCCTCAATCGCGCGCGAGGCCACTACAGGGAATATCTCCGTCCGTTTGAGTGTGAGAGCTATAAGGCTATGAAGCGCGCCACTGACGGACAACATGCATCGAGCTTGAGCAATACACACCGCCATTGTTTAGCTTGAGTGTAATCCACCATTGTCTTGAAGTTAACAAAGATCACCGCATAGAAGGCAAGCTGGAATAGGCTATTGCCCTTCGAGGAACTCGAACCGATATAAATCCTCGTCTCACGCTCGTTGTCGCCTAGCTCTGACCTTCGGCACGTCGAATCCTCCTCCTTCGTTGAGCTAAGCTCTGTTCGGGTCCTAAGTCTCACTAACCCCCATTTCACTTTTGCGGTTGGCGATCCCGATCGTCGACATGTCTCTTTTTTTCTAGTTTTGAGAGCAGCAATAATTGTATAATGGATTTGTTACCAAAATTACTTCTGTAATTACCTAGGATTCTTTCTAATTCTAGTCAAAAAGTCGAGAATAAGAGTACATTCAATAACTAACCGGAGGCGGGATAGACAAAGAATTTAAAACCTTTACCTTTTCTCTTCTAATATAGGCGCTATGTACAAGCAAAAGAATCCCATGATGACAAGAGGCAGATGTGCTTTGTTTGTAGCTTTACCCAAAGCAAAGCAATAAAACATACCCTGCGACATACTATGGTCATATCTCTACTAATATAAATTTGCAGTTGGTGGCAGTGGTCCGTTCTTTCTAGCCCCCCCTCTCCATCCATATCTCCAATAATAGTCGATCATTATAGCTAATTATTCTTTCTTGATTTACAGCTAGCCATATATCTCTAAATATAGCTAATTATTATAGCAAAATCCACGATTATTGCTTTGTGTAATTAATAACCGACCAATCATTCCTTTTGTACTCTATATATCTTTGTCTGGTTTCCACAGAATCAATCAAGGGAATTCATTCAAGATCTCCCATGTACGTAAACGCCACGGCAAATGAACTCGACGAATTGATCAATAAGTGACGGACCGGCGTACATAGCCCTTGGCCTGGAGAGCCGAGCGCCTTGTGATCGTAGTAATAGCTGCGGCGGAGAACTGACGAGCTCGGCATGCCGGTGTAACATCCTAATTTAGATCTTTTTGCCTAAAGCTAATTTAAATTAATTTCAAAATTTGAATTTTCCTTGGTGTTCTAATTAGCCTGGCATCCATATCATTCTGAAATTGAAGTTCAATCCTTTACCGTACGCAAAATCAAATTCTCAATTCCGTTCCTTATTCGAAATTTCACCTGCATTCCAAAATACTCCAAAAATCTCAAAACCTACTAAAATAGATTCCAAATATTCTATAATGATTTTGGAAAATTTTCCAAGATTTATAGAATCCTTTGGTATTTTATCTCTTGCGCTTTATTAAAATCCATTTTATTCGTCCCGAAATAATCTAAATTTCAACAATTCATCTAAAAATAGTGAAACCAATTTTATTGGGTTATATTTTATTAATTAGGATTTTTAGAATTTTTTCTGGCATTTTTAGACCTCGTTTGCTATTTTATCTTGCGCGCTTTAAGATTGACACTGTTCATCTTCTCCATTGGAATAGCACTGTTCAACAGCAGATTCCAGTTTGAGCCTTTTGCAAGCTCCAACTTCAAATGCTCATAACTCCCTCCACGATTATCCGAATCCAGTGAAATTTGAAGCGTTGCGACGGCGTCATAATGGAGATTGATTATCTCACCGTTGCTTATCCCGAAATCAAGCGAAACGGTCGCTGCAATCAATTCTTTGCCGTTTCTTGTTTTAGCCATAACTCTTCTGTTTCTTCGTCTCTCCAAGCGTGTGAGTACTCCAAACGTGCGTATCGATGTCCTCTACCCCGTGCTCACTTTGCCCCCTTGATCTAGGGTTGTTCTCCATCCCAAAACTCAAGAAAACAGTATGCCCAGCGTCCTCCAAAGACACCGACGAGCCATCTTTTGCTCCGGTGAGTTTCCGGGTAAACCAATCATGTCACTTTGTGTCTTTTGCTTCAGTGATCATAACCATTCAATCGGATTTGATTTTCGTTGCAGTTTGACTCCGAATTTCAAGTTTGTTAAATGCGTCGGCCGTCGCTCCGTTAAGTCGTCGATTTCTCTGTTTGAGTGCGAACCAATTCAATTCCTTTCACAGTAGACTCCCCTCGATGCTAGCTATCCGATGCTCACCTTAGTTTTGAGAAATTTCACGTTTTTGGCCGTCGTGCCGTCGGCTCGTTTTTGGTCGTCGGTTTCCTTCGCCATTACCGTTCTCGTGCTCCTCATTGCCGCCAGCCACCATGGGCATGAGCTTCACCGCACCCGCACGCACCATTTTCGATCCGGTGCCACCGCCCAGCCTCGGCCGGTCTCCCTCGTCGTGCGCCTGCTGCTCCGCACGTGCTGCGTCTGTAGCGCCTCGCTTTGCCACCGCTGCTCGTTCCCTGATGTATTGCCCGCCACTCCTTAGCGCTGGCAAGTCCCTTGCTCCTTGGCGACCCCCTCTCTCCTTGACCTCTTCTTCCATTGCTTTCCTTTGGCTGTGCGCTGTTGTTTCTTCCATTGCTCTCTGTTCCTTGCTCTTCTCTGTACAGGCAAATGTTGAAGAAAGTAATAGCCTATGACGTGTGGGGCCCAGCTGTAAGAGAGACAAGAAAATCAGAAGTGGAGAAAGAAAAGATTCCAAGGAATATTCCTCAGTTTTCTAATTTTCAGGATTTTGAGAATTCAAACAATTGTTTCTCCTTAAATCAGTAACTCTGAATCAAGTGATTCCAATTGCTAAATTCATCTAAATTCATCCTCTATCTGCCAGTATTTTTTATTATAATTTTTAGTTTCATCTAAATTTATTTTATTCTTTTCGTGTATCGTTTTACGCGTAGTCGAAGAAGTGGTCGTTGTCGCCAATGAGGGAGAAGACTTTCAGAGTAGCGCATCGCACCTCGTCGATGAAGGCAAGTCGTAGTCCTTTGATCATGTTGAACCTATGCTTGCAAAAGTAATTTGTTTTATACAATTGCATGCTATTTGTGCAACACTACTAGCTTATGGGAGTAGCTATTCACCTGATTGACATTATGCCACCTTGATTATTGAAATGCAATATACCCATTGTTAACCTTAGGTTGGGACATTATTAATTGGATATAACCATAGTACCAACATGGGATTATAAATAGCTATGTAGCCATGCTTAGTTGTCAGATGGGATTCATATCACCGTGAACTAATGTTAATCTTGACCTAATGAGATATTGAATTGTGGTCATTGACCTTTGTTGTAAAATTTGTTGTACCTTGGTAAGGGATGCCATTGGTCTTGGTTGAACAAAATGTTTTCCTCGGGCAAGTGATCGTGCGATAAAGAGGGGTGCTGTCTAGCACATTGGGATGTATTTGTCTTGCTGAGACAACAGGACTTAATCTTATGCGCCATTGGTAGGCCTAACCGTGCAACCACAAGTCCGGTATGGGGCGGACCTAGCTGATTAATTTGCAAAGTCTAGTCTTGAGTCTTTAAGCTGGATGTGTGGGTTCGGGATAGGCGGGTAGATTCACATGGCTCAAGAGGGGGCCAGAGGGCTAAACCTTAGAGAGCGGTACCGAGTTTAGGCGTGCATTGTAAAGGCTTTGTCATGATATCTCTGCGACACACCAAAGGAAGTGTGTTAATATCGATTGCACTAAGAGATGTTCATGGCTTGTGGGTAAAGTTGTACCACCTCTCAGAGTGTCAAACTATTGAATAAGCGCGTGTCGCGGTCATGGACAAGCAGGGATTTCACCACGGTATAGAGTGTTTAATGAAATGTGGAATTGTTGGGATGTGAACGGGAAATTCACTGTTGTTTTTGTTGTCTCAAGCTATACTGTTGAATTGTGTGGTTGATACTTGTATCGAATAACGTAGGGTGAAGCCTCGCCATTCTTTTCATGTTGTCTACCATTGATTTACGAGTTATTTATTATTGTTTTATCAATCTGCCTTCAATCTATTTATTGTATTTAAATTCAAGTTATTGCTTTATGCAAATAAACCATGTGACTATCCTTTGTCAAGCCGTGCATGAATATATTGCATCATTTCCTACGGCTTGTTGAGTACGTTTGTACTCACGACTTACGCCCATGTTGTTCGATTGCTAAGGAAGGACGGGTAATGAATATCAAGAGGAGTACTATGAAGACTAAATCGACTAGGAAGCGTTCCCAGACGATTACTGTGGCATGTCGAATAGCCCAAGTTATCTTATTTCCTTTACTTAGCAGTTTTATTTGTTTCTTAAGCTATGAGGCATTGGTGTATGAACCTTGACCATAAAATTAGTTTGCTTTATTCAATAATAATTTGCTTCTTCTTAGTTATTTCAATGTATGGAATGATATGTTGCGGAGAAAGTCGCGGCAAGGGTAGTGGCGATCAAAAGCCTTGAAGGTGCAAAAGGTGAGTGGCGGCGGTGGCCCCTTTCTTTGAGAGCGTGACCCGCTTGACCATTGCGATTAGAAGCTTGGATTATAGCAAACTAATGCCCATGTTGCAGGAATCATCGATCTCTGAAAATCTAGGAGAATTTACCTTATCAATATGCAATTTATGGAACTCTTGAATCGATAGGCGAGTCTTATCTCTTGTTCATAGATTACACCTATGTTTGCTGCTGAGCTTCCTATACCTCGTTTCTTGTCGTTTATCCTTTGTTGAGATGTTTAAAAACTAAAGCACGTTGCCTTTCTTTAATATGTGGTTTTGCTAGGCTCACCTCCAGATCCTCGCATACAAAGTGACTTTTACCAACAATATCAAGTCTGTTGCAGCAACTTAGTCCACACTCCAGATGTCTCAGGTTAGCCATTGTAACATCCCCAATTTCGGGTTTCTGCTAAAAGCTAATTTAAATTAATTAATTTTAAATTTTGGTTTTTCCACGGTGTTCTAATTAACCTGGCATCCATATCCTTCTGAAATTAAAGTTCAATCCTTTATCGTCCACAAAATCAAAATTCTCAATTCCACAAAATCAGATGCCGTATGAAGAGATGGAATTAAAAGAAGACCTGTCGTATCCAGAGTATCTAGTCAAAATCTTGGATGAAGCTGAACGACGAACCAGAAGCCAAGTGATCAAGTTTTGCATGGTTCAGTAGAGTAACCATTCTGAGAAGGAAGCAACCTGGGAGCGAGAAGAGAACCTTAGAGTAGAGTTTCTCGATCTTTTTCTTTCTCCGTCCGAATCTTGGGGACGAGATTCTCTCTAAGGGGGGTAGGTTTGTAACATCCCCAATTTCGAGTTTCTGCTAAATGCTAATTTAAATTAATTAATTTCAAATTTTGGTTTTTCCACGGTGTTCTAATTAACCTGGCATCCATATCCTTCCGAAATTAAAGTTCAATCCCTAATCGTCTACAAAATCAAAATTCTCGATTAGATCCTTATTGAAATTTCACCCGAGTTCCATAATGCTCCAAAATCTTGAAACCCATTGAAATAGGTTCCAAATATTCTATAATAATTTTGGGGAATTGTTCCAGGATTTTTAGAATCTCTCTGTATTTTATCTCTAAGTAGTCTTTCATCAAATTGAGTTTATTCGTTACGGAATTGTCTAAATTCTAAAATTTATCAAATTCCGTGAAATCAATTTTATTGGGTTTCAAATAATCTCTAATATTTTTAGGAATTTTTTCAGAATTTTTAGATCATTTTTGCTATTTTATTCCTCGCGCTTTTGTCCCTCCATTTCTTCAACCAATGAGAAAGCGACACGTGGCGGTCTTGTTCATCTTCCCCAAGTCCAGCACCTGTCTGAGGAGATAGCACTTCTTGCAAGCACAAACTTCAAACCTTCATATCTTTCAATTTATTGCACCAAATCATGTGGGAGCTGAAGCATCGCGAAGGTATTGATGTGATTCTTTTCCCCTTGGTGCCCATCCTCAATCCGCGTGAAAGCGGCGTAGTGTCGTTAATGATAAATTATTGCTCGGCCATTATCTCGGCGTCTCTTCACCTCTCGGGACATGCGGGTACTCAAAGTTCGTCTTGGCGTCCTCTATCCGTGCTCACCTTGCCTCTTTGATTCCGTGTCATTTCCCATCCCAAAACTCGAGAAAACATGGCCTTGGCGTCCTCCAAAAGACTGCGGCGAGCCATCTCTTGCCGGTGAGTTTCTAGACAAACCAACCGCGTCACTTTGTGCCTTTTGCTTCGTGATCACAACCATTCAATCGGTTGATTTTCATTGCATTTGACCACGGATTTGAGTTTGTTCATAAATGCCCCATCGTTAGTTAAGTAAATCGATTTCTTAGTTTGAGTGCTGAACCAATTCAATTTCTTGCACCATAGACTCCCTTAATGCTAGCTATCCGTGCCCACCTTAGTTTTGAAAATTTAGCGTTTTAGAGTGGTTTTGGCGTCATGCCGTCGGTCCGATTTTTGAGGCGTCGTCGAACTTCGCTTCACCGTTCTTGTTCTCGGTCTCGCGCCGTGGCCGTGTAATGCCCTCTGCTAGCCCTAGCCCGCACTTGCTGCCCGACCCACCGCGCCGCCTAAAACCTCGCCATGACTTGAGCGCCCGTCGCCTCCAGCATACTAACGGCCGTGTATTCCCAGCGCCATACACGCCGCCCTCGCCTACGCCCACCGCTTCCCCTGTCTTGGCGCCATTCTCCTTTGGCCGAGCCCCCTTCTTCCTTGGCGGCTCCTCCATTGCTCTCCTCACTGGCATGTCGTTTCTCTGGTCTTCCTCTCTGCGGGCAAATGGAGAAAAGCCCTCAGCCAATGACGTGTGGGGCCCATTTGCTAGTGACTCGAAATCGGAAATTAGAAAAAAATTTACATGGAATATTCCTCGGTTTTCAATTTTAGGATTCCAAAATTCAAACGCTTATATCTTTTCGTCCGAACTCGGATTGACCCCATTCAAATTTCTAAATTCATCTAAATTCAAGATATTTCTGCCAGTACTAATTTTGTAATTTTTGGATTTATCATATTTTATTTTATTCATTTGGTTGTCTTGTTTTGCTGGCGTAGTCGAAGAGTTTGCGGATCCGCCCGGCTGTCGTTGACCCTCAAGACTTGGCGCCTCGCTGTAGCGAAGGCAAGTCTCCTTGGCGCCGTTGATCCCATTGTTTGCCTTTGTTTTATAAAATGTTTACAACTTGCATGTCTATTTATATAAAATGATGATGTTAAAAATATAGGATGTAGTTATACCCATTTTGAAATGACATCCTTGCTGTTGATTACCATGCTGTTGATTACCATGCCGTTGTAACCTTAAGATTCAATCATGAAATCATGTATCATGTGATTAACCTTGTCTAATCGTTAGGCGTGCTTAGGATTAATGTTGATCAAAATGCTTATGGTAGGATAAATTCCAAAATGTTGTTGAAATGTGTTTTTATCAAAAGCTGTAGCAAGGTTATTGCTCTTGTGATTGCAAAATAAAAAATAAAATAAAAATGGTTTAGATTGGGGCGAGAATGGTTTGTCGGTGCGGTGCGGATGGAGCCTTGGTTACGGTTTGTGAAAGCCGCCCTAATCAATTTAAGGACCCGCGCTTATGGTGTCCATTCTAAGTATTCTTAGTGCAACCACATGTCAAATGGGCTCTAACTTTGGTGAATAATTTGTAGAAACCTAACTTAGACTCACCGGATGGTGGAATCACTCTGAGAAAACAGCTTTTTTAAATCGGCCATATCTGAGGGCGAAAATGAGATGATTCCAGGCGAAAAACGTTTTTTAAATCGGTTTGCCAAACGAAATAACGTGAAGCGAAAATAAGGAGTTTTTAAAGTCATAGCAGATAAAAATCTTGTATTTTCGTTATTTACGTAATAAGCGAAAACAAAAACCGTTAGCGAATGACATGCCATGTCGGCACTATTTTAAATCGGTCGGTGTGGCGGCGAAAATACTGCTTGCTACGGTAGCCACCTCTACCGAACCCGATATTTTAAATCGGCGGTGTGGCGAAAATCTTGAGCCTTCGTTGCTGCGATTTTGAGCCCTTGTGGCGAGCCAAACCCCGATATTTTAAATCGACCATATTGGCCACGAAAATCTTTGGGAATACCTATTGTGTTTTCTTTACTTTCGTTTTGAGTTTGAAAATCTGAGTTTTTCATAAATTGACATACTTTGAAACATATTACTTAGAACAATCACAAAATCGTATTAACATTACATTACATAAATGCATCACATTAATATATAAATGCATCACATTAATATATATATATATATATATATATATATATATATATATATCAATCCAAAACATATCACGAGTTTTATCCGCTAGAACATACATATGCATCACATTAATATCACGAGTTTTATCACAAGTCTCCCATCCATCACAACAATGTACAATCCTAACTCTCGGGGTTGTTTGAATTATGCCACTACCTCGCGAGAGCAAAGCCATCGACATACGGATTAGGAGTGTGCGAGCTTGAACTCTGAGGTGACCACAGTGGTGGTGGCGGAAGCAGGTGCCACAATGAAGAATGAGAACCTGTAGAGTCATGAAATTTCACGTTAGTACAGAATTGCAAATAATTAATTAAGCGAGTTCTTTTTTTATTTAACAACATGATATTATTGGTCAGTAGTGATACCAATTCAACACACACTACGAATATATATATGGAGATTCTGAATTAATCTAAAGCATATGTACCTGCGGTGCTTGCTCTGGTGGTAGATACCCGTAGAACGGCTGAGGAGGCTGAGAACCCTATAGAGTAGTTATGAAATTTCATGTTAGTCTAGAATTACAAATAATTTTCAAACCGAATTAACCTAAAGCATAATTACCTGCGGTGCTTGCCCTGGAGGTGGATACAGAAAAACGGCGGAGGAGAAGCGTGGAAGCAAGCCCGTGTTGAGTGCCACCTGATTGCATCTGATTCTTTGCATATAGTCAAAGTGTTAGATGCGCAATAGTAAAAATTAATCGATATGTCGAAATTTTGAGCTTTACGAAGAGCTCCACGGAAATGCGTCTGCGTTTGCCTTAATCGCCATCTCCCGCCGTGCCGCTATCACCTCACGTTGTTGCCTAGCCTCCTCCTATTTGTTGGCGAGCTTTGCTCCTCGTACTCGCGAACCTCGCATTATCACTGGAGGCGGCGCTGCTCTGTGAGGACAAGCGGTCTTCTTTGGGGCGACGGGCGGCGTCGAGTCCACAACCCCATTGAACATGGAGAACACACTTGAGACATATATGAAGCGGAAGGCATTAATAAAAGGATTATACACAAATAAGGGGATTATTTCACCTTCCATGTCTCTTGCCCCCACCACTCTGGTATAAGCTTTGAGACATCGAGGTCCTCGCTCCTCAATTGTACTCCGGGCTATGGCAAGAGCCATTTCATCTCCATATTGCTCCTGCATGCCGACAATCTTGAAACAACAGTTTGAAGACATAAATTTCATCAAAGTAGGTCAAGACAACTCACAATCCTCTGAGTCAGCTTGTTGGGTGCTGGTAACATCGAGCGACTCACGGATTAGTCTTGATGTCCCGAAGATAAACATCGATGTAGCTCGGGACAAGCGCCACTTTCGCCTCTGTAATCCAAAGTTAGCGACATGCATTCAAAAGCGTCTTGAACTAAGGCTAGATACTTACCATCGCCTCGCTAAGCGGAGGTGTCCATCCAGCGCCGTCTGGGTGCAACAAGAATCACCCTCTCTGTTGCCTCGCTTCTTGTTGGACCTAGAAATAAAAGTCGGTAGGCGCCGATCACGTGCACAAGTACTTGAAAGCTTAGGGCACTTCATCGATCGGGGATGGGCGCTGGAGGTACTCATCCTCAGCGAGTAGATCTTGGAGGCCCGAGCTTCTTGGTCATTTTCTCCTTTTCACCCCTTTAGTAGGAACACACCGCTTTGGATCGTGCATTGGACATCATGTCCTTCCGACCTTATGGGCGCCTTGTTGAAGACTTTTAGGCCCTCTCTTGATTTCGAGGACATCCCGTCCTCGGTGGTACCTCTCCTACAAAAGCAATTATTGAGCTAGCGACATATCACTACAAATGAATGAGCTGTAAAGAGGTAAAGAACTCACCCGAAATAAATGCGAACAGCGTCGTGCTGGTGCCATATGCCGCCTCGAGGAGCCAACTTTGTAGTGCTCCACTTTAGGGCCGCTGCGGCACCCGTGATAGTCACCGGACGGGTAGTGGTGGCGGCAAGAGCTCCCAAGACGCGTTAACTTGCGATCATTGTTGCCTACCCTCCCGCCACGTCATCCCATTGCCTACAATTAATGAAATCAAAGCTGGTTAGATTCTCGACAAGTTACTTTTTCAAAATAGAAAACTAA
The DNA here is from genome assembly GCA_036346375.1 of Guadua angustifolia. Lineage (NCBI taxonomy): Eukaryota > Viridiplantae > Streptophyta > Magnoliopsida > Poales > Poaceae > Guadua > Guadua angustifolia. The sequence goes on from JAYEVE010000666.1 coordinate 1,556,338, forward strand.
CACCAATCCCCATGGGGCTGATCACCCTCCATTTGGTTAGGTTCAGCTCTTGGGGGCGTTGTTGGATCCCCGAAACTGAAAAATGCCAAAAATGAGAATCACAAGTCTAGGCATACAAAATTAACATGAAAACACGAATACAAGCTTATTTGTGAAGAAAGCGCGCATTGTTGCCTCTGGGATCTCTTCATCACCATCATCCTCAGCCAACTCTTCGCTTCACCTCCTCCACGGCTGGTGCTAAGTCCTCGAGACTTCGTCAGAAGTCGGAGCCGAAGGCCGAGTACTCCTCGTTGGCCTCTCGTTACTGCTTTGCATGCACCCAATTTCTGCTGGTGCCTCTGCTGCTTCTGGGCCAGTCCCTTGGAAGAGGCTTTCTTGACTCCTCGAGGACTCCTGTTCACTGGACCCCTAACTCTTCCCCTTACCCCCACTCCTTGAGGTAGATCTACTGAGCTTACCAACAATCTTATCCTTCGCGTGCCTTAACATCTGCAAAAGTTTCAATAGAGTAAGATTGCACATTTATAACAAATTATAGAAACAATGTGGAAGTAGTAAGAAATATAATCAAAGTAGTATTACTGACAATAAGAGGATATGTACTTATCAAAACTCATCGGCGTCTCGAGGTTCATTGGTGACTCGTTGTCTAAAAGATGTGTTTTTCCACAGAATCCGATGTCGTTTCTTTGATGGGCGAGGCTCAACTATTAGGTGCGTGGCATCGATGGCTACGATGAAGGTCATCCCGTGAGCAACCCGAAAAAGATCTTGGCGAGACCTTCTTCTGGTAGACATCCGTTTCCTCATCGTCCATCGTCTTTGTCGGCGTGAGTCGACATCCGGGAGGATATAACCGTTCACGTGGGTTAACTTTATATGCTACCCACCAAGCATGCAAGCTGGGATGAGGATAGTTCGAGGTAGTACACTTGCTCAACTTTGGTGAGCAAGCACAAAAGTGTTATGGCCTTGAAGCCTTGGTGGTGCTTGACCTCTGTCATGCCAAATTAAATCAAACCGTGTGCCATTGTTAGGATCAAACCAATCACATTCAAAAAACTACTCTCGAGTTCTTTAGACCCCCAAACTTGTACTCAATTATGTTTTGAAGAACACCATAGTAGTTAATTCTGCGTCCACTTGCATCATGCGCCTTAATTACCACTCCACTTTCATTCACGGTGGCGCAAGTGGGCGTCTACGCTTCCAATGTTCTTTGTTAGGAAATGAAACCCATTAACATCATAACGATTGAAGTTCCTTGCTGTAGCAGTGTACCGTGTGATAGGCTGCGCCAGTGACATAGACGTCGGCATCGAGCATGCACTGCATAGGTTAAGACATCCTTACTAGGTGCAACGGAAATAATTTGAAGTACATATAAAGCAAATAGTTTAGGGTTAGAAAATTGCGAGGAGGATAAAATTACATGCTTCGGAACTATAGCGAAACTAGGGCCGTTGTTTAACCCTCAGCGTCGTAGCTTATCAAGCGCTTACTAGTAGGTTGGCGGCGATTTCAATGTTGTTGATCAAACAATCTGCGTGGGTGACCAAATGAGAATAGGTTGAGGATTACACAATTTAGTAAAAATACGAATCGTTACTTACTCAAAATATTTTCCATTTCATCCATGTTGGAGTACATATAAAGCAAAGCCGAGTTCCACTCTGTTGGTGACACCTCATGTGGAGTAGAAGCGGAAACAAATTTACCCTTCCTTGAAAAATTTGAAGGTTACTCGGGGGTGCTTCTGCGATATGATACCCAGCGTTGTAGGGGCATTAACATTGTGCTCATGTCGAAATCACGTGCTTGAAATGCGATATCTCTTTTAGAGCATCGCCTCGTGATGCACCCTTCAACTCTACGGCCTTGTTGCGTCACGGTTGACTGAGCTTTTTCAATTCTCTTTCCTGTAATACATCCACAGAATTGCCACAGGTCCTCCAACCTCCGCTTCCCGGGGCAAATGCAATAGATGTTGCTTCACGTTCATAAAACCGGTGGGAATACATTCCATTTTACATACAAGTACGGTATTTCTCTCTGCAACTTTAGCATCATCTTCTTGAGATTTCCTTAGCACAAGCTTTTATAGAAGTAACTAAGCTCATAAACATTCTCCACAACTCATCCTTGAAGTAGCCACGAAACATTACGGGAGAAGTCTTTCCATTATGATGTGGTAATCATGGCTCTTAAGCCCATTTAGCTTCGGTCTTGACATTCCTTGCACACTTTATGTTAGCTGCATAGCGATCTAGGAATTTAGGGTTTTCAACCACTGAATATTTGTTTCTTGTCTTGAGGTTTCACACGATCACGGAGCTCGTGGTGCAGCAATTAGTCGCCGAGGATCTTATGCGATCTCGGCGCGGTCGATCACAAATCTTAGCTAAGTCTCTTACGTACCTTCACATTGTCTTTTGTTTTGTCTTTGAAATCAAAGCACATGCTTCACGATGCTTTCTGCGACTTCGCTCTTGGTGCTTCACATCTATATTGTCTTGGCGGAATCAATCTTGCACAATAAGAAACTCCCAAATTGCCTGAATATGGGTCGGTTGTGCTCACTTTGAAACCTTGAACCCCATCATCTTTTACTCTTGCTGCCTATGCGAACAGACTATCTCTCCAGGTCAAAGCGCATAGGCGGGCCCTTTATATGATGGTGTTCTTTTTGGAATGCATTGGACATCACTTTGAAAGGGTGATTCAATGGTAGGAATTGTCGATGGCAATCAAAAGCGAACTTTCCACCATGCGGCACCGGAATGCATCTGAGTCAAACATACAAATGGGACAACAAAAGCCGACCATGAACACTCCAGCGGACCATATATGCCATGAGTAGATCGTGGACCGACCACGGGTATCGACCCGCAATGTAAAGTTTACTTTACGTAGGCATCATATGCCTCTACCCTCTCCATAACTCTTTCAACTCTTCCATTAGCGGTAGCATGAACATATTGAGGTGCTTCCTGGATGATCGGGACCGGAATGACAAGTGCTAGAAATGTGTACTCCTCCTTCAAGCACAATGCAGGTGGTAGGTTATGCGGCAAGATGAAAACCGGCCAACAAGATGCAGGGTAGCACTTGTACTAAAGGTGTGAACCCATCTGTCATCAACCCAATCACGAACACTCCTAGGGTCACTTACAAATTCGAGGGTTGAGCGGTCCAATGCCTTCACGCCTCGCCATTTCTTTGGATGCACCATCACACCATCGATCTCACGGACACCTTCTTTATGCCACCTCATATGCTGGCGGTTTTGAAGATAAATCTGAGACGTTTAATCCTATCCGTGATTGGCATGTATCGGGCTGCTTCGCCGCCACTTTTGTCGTCACCGTTATCCCTCATCATTCACCACCTCGACATATCTAGACTTGTTGCGATTACCTACAATGAGTGTCGTTGGCATGTTCCTTCAAAACAACATGCAATTATCCTCACAAACATCAATCTTCTCATATTTCATCCCAAGGCGGACAACATCTTCTTGGGTGGTACATGTCATCGGCATCTTATGGTTCGGCGGAAGGATATCACTAATCGAGTTGGACCATATCGTTTGTAGTACTTGTTAGAAAAGTTGTGCCGACTTCATTGACATGAGCAGTGTCACCGTCATGGGGCGGTCACCTTGAAATGAACTCATGCAATTTCTCTTAGAGGCGAAAAGAGCCTATAAAATCTTTGCACCTCGGCCGGGCTCCTCTTCGAATTAACCTCAAACTCCCTAGCAATATCATTCAACATCTCATCCATCTGTCTTCATCCTCATGGTCAGAGCTCAACAATGGGCTCGCCTCACCATGTTACACAATATCAAATAGTCGGGCATGAAACCAAACTTACATAGGTGCGCTCTACATCCGATTTCACGTGGTAAGAATAGTTGCGGCACTTGCTACGATGCACTAGAGCACCACCGGCAGCCCCTGTGAATGCATGGTCCACGAGCGCTGTCGCGGCGATGCCCATTCTCTTGAGTCGCCCGGTCTTACTCCAACCATCATACATCACCTTGATCATCACCCATTCTCGAATCTAAACACATGCACGATATTAATTAAATTAATAAAGCAATCATCTAATTAACTATTACGATTGACGAAAAACTCACCTTGCTTGAGCGTCTTGGCAGGATGGCGGTGGTAAGCCTTGTGGTCTCTGGCGCCGCGATGTGGGATATGGCGTGCAGCGAAGCGAATGGCGCGTAAGGGAGGAAGGCTGGCGAGGCGGCGGTGTCGCCGTGGCGTGTGTGGCGAGGAAGCGAGGCGGCTTGATGTGCGGCAGGGAGGCGGCAGCAGCGGTAGCGTCTTGGCTGCTAGCGCTGCGGCAGCAGCGAACGCCAGCGGCGGCGTGGATAGCGGCGAATGGATTAGCGCAAGAGCGGTTCATGGGCTTAACCGCCATATTTTTTAAGCGCCCGCAGCGGCAGCGATAATAAATCTCGTGGCACTATACATATTTTCCGTTGGCTACATATCTGGTGAAAATAATCCTCGAAGCCGTGGCGCCAATCCGAATAGCCCGGCATTGTTTTCGTCGGGCGGGTAATGGCGGCAATATTTTGAAACAATTTGCGCACAGGGCACAATTGTTTTAAATCGGCCCGGTGGCTTTGGCGGCAGTAATATAGGTATTTTTGTCGGTTAGTCTTGTTAGGTGCGAAAATAAAGATTTTTCGTCGGTTTAACCTGGGCCAGGCGAAAATAAAAATATTATCGTCGGCTTAAGTGAAGAAAGCGAAAATAATCTTGAACCCGACGAACAAATGTCGTTTTCTGTAGTGAATGTGGCTGCGGATGGAGGCAAGTCCTATTTTTCCCTACGCAGCGCAGAGGGCTTCTATCTTTGGGCAGATGGAACCCTAATAGCGGTGAAATCTCGGTGGTGAGTCGGGTTAAGCGTATACATTGTAAGGTCTTGTCATGATCTCTCTGCGGCACACCAAAGGAAGTGTGTTGTCGCGTGGCACTAAAGAGATGATCATGTCTTGTGGGTAAAATTGTACACCTCTGCGAGTTAAAACTATTGAATAAGCAGTGCCTCTGGTCAAGAACAAAGCGAAGAATGCTTTCATCTTGGTAGACTTGGTTTTGGTTAAAAAATAAGCGATGTTTTGTTTTGGGATTAGGGAGTAGATGGAACTCTCGGATGTTTATTTAGCGGATTAGGCCAATCGGTAGATGGAACTGTTTTGATCATGGCGGATAGAGTCATGAGTTGGTTTACCTTAATCTTTTAAACTGTGCGGTTAGAGCCTTTATACTAGTGATGGTGGATAGAACCTTCACTAGAATATTAAATAATTCAATTGTTAAATAATTGTTTAAAATGTGCATTGTGAAAATTATAAATAAGTATAGTTTGATGAAACTTGGATCTATGCAAAAGAACCTATTAAGCCTTTCCTTGAAAGCCCTACATGTGCATTTTCCCGGACTTGCGAATGCGTTTGTACTCATACTACAAAATTTTGTCATCAGAGAATTACCAGGATGCAGTTGAAGACAATGAATTCTATATTGAGGAGTTTGATGAAGGTCGCCAGGATAACTAAGCGTGTGTTCCTAGTAAATGCTTTGTGGTGTTATTTGGATTTTATTACTTGTTGTTTTATTTCAGCTGCTTTGTGAACTCTGGTCATGTGACTAGGAGATGTAATAAATAGCCATGTGGTGGTACTTTATATTTATGCTATTACTTAGATTACATTGCAGTTATGATTATCCTTTGCTTCCTTTGTGTGTACTAAATGATGCAGGACTAATCTGAAATACCACAGGAGATTAGGATGGTAAATCTGGGGTCCCTGAAGGTAGTATCGAGCTTGGGCGGTATGGGGCATAACTTAGTTAGAATGGCAAAGCTTTAGGATTAATATTTTATAAAAATATATTTATAAAATCTCAATTTCCTCTGCTTCTATCTTTTCTATCTTAGTGTCTTGTTCTTACCTCATCCTCTATTTAAAATTTATTCTTGACCTTGTCTTATTTCAAAATTTATAGATGCCTTTCTATACCTCGTTTGCCCGATAAGGTGGATTCTTCCCCTCATGTCACGAGGAGTGTGAAGGGGTAGTTAGTTTAGCTTTGCACTGTAGCACCTTTCTTTGTCTCGCTAGAGCGTTATTAATTGTGTGTGATGGATTGTATCATGCTTCTAAGCATTTGTGATACATTCATCTCAATAAAACTATTTTGATTTAAATAAAGATTTCAGTTGGCGTTTTCTTTTGTTGGTTGTGCTTTTGTCTTGGGGATGCTATTTAGATTCCTTGTTTTCTTATCTTTGCTTTTCCTCTTTCCTTGTTCTTTCCCGTCCTTGGTTTCAGATGGAGAACCTGGCGAGGTAAGTAGTAGAGGAAGAAAAGAGAATATGTCGAGAGGCCATGGTGGTGGACGTGGCAGAGTTCAATTCCAGGATAAAGTGCCATTAGAACAGCAACAGTACATTGAGAATGACCAAGTACCGCCACCTCCAGCACAACAAGAACCAGTGCCACCCACCTGAATCGACCTCCAAGCATAGGCGGATGATGGCCATGCGACTTCAAATCCTGCAAGCCCTAGCCGCGAATGCCCTCCATCCACCTCAACCGGCCCGGCTCAGGCCGCAGCTCAACCTCCCCAATCTAAGTTTGGGGAGTTCATGAGGACCAGACCCCCGACGTTTGCTTGATCTGTTGATCCGTTGGAAGCGGATGAGTGGTTAAAGGGGGTTGTGAAAACTTTATCGGCCAGTGTGAGGAGTATGAGAGTGTTCTTTATGCCTCTCATCGGTTGAAAGAACAAGCGCTATTTGCCCAAAAATGGAAATAATTATAAAGGGGTAAAGTTCTAAGCGAACTTAATATTATTGGATACTAAGGGAATAGAAGTTATCCTTGGAATGGTGGTTAACCAAGTACAAAGGTCGAGATAGTGTGCTAGTAGAACTATCTCCTTACTAGTCTGAGGAATTGAGTGGAGTTCTTGTCTAATCTTTCCTCTAAGGGGGGTAGTACCCTGAACCGTCTAAAAGGTACATCTTTGGAAAATGTGCCTATAGTGAATGAATACCCAGATGTATTCCCAGATGATTTGCACGGAATGCCGGCGGGACGAGAGATGTTGAGTTCATAATTGAGTTAGCACCTGGTACCGCCCCTATATCAAAAAGACCTTACCGGCTACTTGCTAATGAGTTAGCAAAGATGAAGAATCAGATTGAAGAACTGCAAGAGAAAGGATTTATAAGACCAAGTTCATTACCTTGGGGTTCCCCAGTAATCTTTGTGAAGAAGAAGGATGGTAGTATGAGAATGTGCATAGATTACCGATCTTTGAATGAGGTCACAATAAAGAATAAGTATCCTTTGCCGGGATAGATGATCTATTTGACCAGGTGAAAGAGGAGCTCAAGCGTTCTCAAAAGATTGATCTGAGATCGAGGATATCATCGACTTAAAATCGAGAAAGAAGATATCCCAAAATAGCTTTCACTACCCGTTATGGATTGTACGAATTTACAGTGATGTCCTTTGGATTAACAAATGCACCGTCATATTTCATGTATTTGATGAACAAGGTGTTTATGGAGCTTTTAGATAAGTTTGTTATCGTTTTTATTGATGACATTCTTATTTATTCCAAGAATAAGAAAGAGCATGAGGATATTTTGAGGATAGTTTTGGAAAAACTCAGAGAGCATCAGCTTTATGCTAAGTTCAGTAAGTGTGAATTTTGGTTAAAAGAGGTTGCTTTCTTAGGTCATGTTATCTCGGTTGGAGGAGTAGCAGTTGATCCTGCTAAAGTAAAGGCCATGCTAAATTAGAACAACCCAAATGCATTAGGACATCGAAGTTTCCTTGGTCTAACGAGGCTATTATCGGCGTTTTATTGAAGGTTTTTCCAAGATAAGCGAGATCGCTCACCCGATTCTTGAGAAAGGAAAAAAGTTTGAATGGACTAAGTCTTGTGAACAAAGTTTCGAGGAATTGAAGAAGAGTTAACTTCCGCACGATGCTTGTTACTGGGATATTCATAAGGACTTTGAAGTTTTTCTATGATGTTTCAAAGCAAGGTCTTGGATGTGTTTTGATCTGAGGAAGGAAAAGTTATAGCTTATGCCTCAAGACAACTGCGACCCCATGAAGAAAACTATCAACCCATGACCTAGAGTTAGGCTGCGGATTGTGCATGCCCTCAAGATTTGGAGGCATTATTTGATTGGGAATCGATGTGAGATCTATACGGATCATTTCAGTTTGAAATACATTTTCACTCAGCCAGATCTCAATTTGAGGCAGATAAGATGGTTGGAATTAGTTAAAGACTATGATATTGGTATCCATTATCATCCCGGAAAAGCTAATGTTGTTGCGGATGCTTTGAGCAGGAAAAGTTATTGCAACAATGTTACGGTTCGGAAAATCGGCTTGACACTTCATGAAGAGTTGAGACGCCTCAACTTGGAATTGGTAAATGAAGGTTGCGTTTTCAATGTCGAAGTGCATTCAACCCTGAAAGATCAGATCAGAGAGGCTCAAAAGAATGATAGTGGTATCACGGACCTAAAGATGGTATGAAGAAAGGTAAATTTCTGAATTTTACGAAGGCGAAAAGGCAAATGCGGTTTGGAAAAAGAATTGTAGTTCTGATCGAGAAGGGAATCAAGGATTTGATTTTAAAAAAAAGCTCATGATTACTGTTTACTCTATTCATCGGGAAATCACGAAGATGTACTTGGATTTGAAGGAAAATATTGGTGGTCCAATATGAAAAGAAAGTTCTCTGATTTTGTGTACGTTGTGATATTTGTCGACTTGTTAAAGCAAAGCACGAAACCAATTGGATAGTTACAACCTTTGCAGGTTCCTGTTTGGAAATGGGAAGAAATTGGAATGGATTTCATTACCGGGCTTCCTAGAACCAAATTCGGTTATGATTCTATCTGGGTTATTGTTGATCGGTTGACAAAGGTAGCACATTTTATTCCAGTGAAGACAACTTATTCTAGCGATAAACTTGCAGAATTGTACATGGCTAAAATTGTATGTTTGCATGGTGTGCCAAAGAAAATCGTGTCGGATCGAGGTTCTCAATTTACCTCAAGGTTTTGGCGAAGTTGCATGAGGTTACAGGCACAAACCTAAACTTGATCTGACTTACCACCCTCGAGACGGATGGTCGAGACGGAAAGGATAAATCAAATACTAGAAGATATGTTGAGAGCTTGTGCTTTGACCTATAGAGGTTCTTGGGATAAAAATTTGCGTATACACGAATTTTACCGTACAACAACGATTATCAATCAAGTCTGAAGATGGCACCATTTGAAGCTCTTCTGGAAGAAAATGCGAACACCATTATATTGGAAAGAGCGGATGGTGGACAAATAATTGGACTGAGATTACGAAGGAAGGTGAAGAACAAGTCGAGTGATCGTGAGAATTTGAAAACCACCAGTCAAAGCGGAAAAGTTATCTTGACAATAAATCGTTGGAATTAAGTTTTGCACTGGTGATCATGTGTATCTTAAGGTTTCATCTCTCAAGGAATCGTCATTTAGTCGATTGGGAAGCTTGCACCTCGCTACATCGGTCCATTTCGATTGGTAGCGGAAGAGGAGAAGTTGCATACAAGTTGGAGCTTCCACGAGAAATTGTCGGATGTGCATGATATCTTCCATGTTTCTCGATTGAAGAAATGTCTCGAATCTTAGGAGCATCGGATGCAGTATGAAGAGATGGAATTAAAAAGACACATCGTATCCAGTATCGGTCAAAATCTTGGATGGTAGACGTCGAACTAGAAGCAGTGATCAAGTTTTGCAAGGTTGATGGAGTAACCATTACGAGAGGAATTAACTTTGGGGCGAAGAGAACAGCAGAGTAGAGTTTCCCGATCTTTTTCTTTCTCCGTCCGAATCTCGGGGACGAGATTCTCTCTAAGGGGGGTAGGTTTGTAACATCCCCAATTTCGGGTTTCTGCTAAATGCTAATTTAAATTAATTAATTTCAAAATTTGGTTTTTCCACGGTGTTCTAATTAACTTGGCATCCATATCCTTCTGAAATTAAAGTTCAATCCTTTATCGTCCACAAAATCAAAATTCTCAATTCCGGTCCTAATTCGAAATTTCACCCAATTCCAGAATGCTCCAAAAATCTTGAAACCCATTGAAATAGGTTCCAAATATTCTATAATGATTTTTTGAATTGTTCCAATATTTTTAGAATCTCTCTAGTATTTTATCTCTCGCGGTCTTTTATCAAATTTAGTTTATTCGTTCCAGAATTGTCTAAATTCCAAAATTCATCCAAATTTAGTGAAACTAATTTTATTGGGTTCCAAATAATCTCTAGTATTTTTAGGAATTTTTTTCCAGGATTTTAGATCATTTTGCTATTTTATTCCTCACGCTTTTGTCCCTCCATTTCTTCCAACCAATGAAAGCGACAACGTGGTAAGTCTTGTTCATCTTCCCCAAAGTCCGGCTTTTGTCTGAGATGTCGTGCTTGGCGCCCGGCAACAGCGGTGGGCGGGCATACTGCTGCCCGCTGGCAGATGCGGCCACGTGGCACCCGACAAGCGGTGGGGCGGGCATACTGCTTTCGGCCAAGCGTCCGGTCACGTGGCGGCTTTGGCGATGGTGGCGAAACCGTCCGCCGGCAGTGCCGGCCCATGTGGCGCCCGGCGGTGGCGAGGCGCCTGCTGCTGGCGCCTGTCGCGTTCTTTACTGGCGGCAATGGCGGCTTACGTCCGCCCGGCAGTCTTGCGACCGTGGCGCCCGGCGCAGTGGCGAAATGCCTGATCGCCCGGCGTCGATCCTCGAGTGGCTTGGCGGCGTGGCGGCGAACCGCCCGCCGGCAGTCACCGGCCGTGGCGCCCGCGGCGGTGGCGAGACACCTACCGCCCGGCGCCCGATCCGCGTGGCGGCTTTGGTGGCGGCGGGAAAACACGCCCGCCGGCAGTCGGCCGCGTGGTGCTTTCGGTGGCGGAGTGGCGAAGCGCCCTACTCGCCCGCCGCCAAAGCAAAAATGTGGTACAAGGTAAGCCGCCTCGAAGTCTTCTTCCCCTATCGTACTGCTTTGCTAGATCACGGAGCCTCAGCATGTCGAGATCTACAAGCCCATTCATCGGCGCCTCTCACCTACGGTCACAAAGGGTCACATCCCGCGGATAAGGCGAAGCCATCGTCGGCATTTAATGAAATTTGGAGGAGCGGAGACGACATGGGAAGGAGCAATTAATGCATGGAGATAAGCATGATGAGCCCCCTTTTACCTGCTCCCGTCGCCCGGGCCCATATAAGGGCGCCCTAGTGCATGGGGAAGGGGGATCCGGGATCGAAGATTGAGTCGTTCTGGTAGAGAAGAACCTAGGAAAACTTGTAATCCACAGAACATTGTACTAGCTTCAAACTCTGAGTAAGCAATCTAGCAGGACGTAAGGCTATTACCCTTCCAACAAGGGGGCCTGAACCTGGGTAAAACCTCTGTGTCATCTTAGTTCACAAGCACCGAAAGTCCTTCGCATGGGATCCGTTAGGGTTTTCATCCGTTATTGTTTGCCAGCCGCGAAGACGCCCTCCTATTAAACAAAACCCGGTCTGTAGACTCGGGCTGTGCAGTGGAATCTTGCCAGATGAAGTGCGCGAGTGGGGGGCTAGTGGTTGGTTCTCCGGCCAACTCCCGCGAACTTTGGTGTTACGTGTTACGAAGCAAGCCAGCGGCGTCTGGAGATGGCGGAGTTCTAGCGTCGAGGAAGAGGCGAGGCGAGTGGCGCCCAAGGTGTGTCTGACAATCTCATGCGTCGAAGGATCGCCTCTCCCCGCCCTTGCAGGGTGGCATCATCGCTCCCTTGGCAGCAGCGGAGCATCCGGTGCGACGTCGGCTCGCCATGGAGGCGGCCACTCCTGCCCAGAATCTACATGCTGTTCGTCTCCTCCTGGACCACCCTCCGGTGGAACTCGCAGGAGACTCTCTGGCCACTCCGTGGCTGCGGGATATCGCTGGTCTCGTGGATGCGGCCCAACTTCAGGTAGGGCTCCCGGCCGTAGAGTCCGTCGTCAGTGCCGTCACGAGAGTCTTGTGATCGCCTTTCAGTGTCTAGCCACCCCAAAGAAATAGCTCGGCAGCAGGCGGGCAGGCAATATCGATACCGGTCCGGTTCCACAAAGGACCGTGGGGACCTTGAGTCATCGGGCGACAACGCCGTGGCAGCGGTGATGATCTTCGTGGTAAACGCGCGCTTGGACCAGAGAGCACTCCGCGGGAAGCGGGTAGCCTCTGACAATGAGAGTCCCGTCCACGACTCTCGCTCTCGAACCAAGGAGGAGGTGCACTCCTCAGGTTCTGTAAAGGAACGAGGCCACAGCTCGAGGCTAACTGAGCTCCCTCTATGGCCGAGTGCGGGCTTTCTCCCGGCAACTCTGTTGCATGGCGTGGCGAGCATGTCCGCCGATGTCCATCGCCGAAGTATGGCAGCACCACCAACCGGAGGATTCTTGCAGATCTACGGCGGTGGTGCGGCGATTGGTGGGTCTAAAAGGCCATAGCCAACTACTTCCCAACGGACCTTGGCGGGTTACGCGGTTCTTGGCTGCTAAACCTCCCTCAAGGGTCGGTGCGCTTGTGGGAGGTTGTCTTGACCTCTTCATAGCCAACTTTTAAGGGTCCTTTGCGCGGCCGGTGTGAAAGGGCGACCTCCACGCCTGGAAGCGAGAGAAGAGGCGGTCGCTGCTGACTTCATTCGGCGGTTACGCCCTTGCCGCAACGCCCCGATTCCCCACATTTGAAGCGATCGATGCGTCGCCGCCTTTCGAAGAGGCATTGAGCGCAAGATGAAGGAGAAGATGGCCACCCGTACCATCAACACCACCTCTGAGCTCTTTTCCCTCGCACATAAGTGTGCACGGGCGGCCCGAGGCAAGGGGCAGCTTTGGCCTTGGTTAGCTAAAAGCAGGGCAGGCCGGGACCTTCAAGGATTCGACCCACGGAAACAGAAAGCGTGGAAGCGTGAAGGCGGGAAGACGGGGAGGTCTTGGCGTCGAGCAGCGACCCGGCGGAAGAGACTCAGCGTCGCGCGTGGCGCTGCTTATTGTGATCGGCGTGAAGCCGTGGCCGTGGCGATGGCCAGATTGCGGTCATAGGAGCGGCTGCCGCGAGCAAAAGGAAGCGAGCCCTATTGCCCTATCCATCGGACCAACATGCATGACCTGGACGATTGCCGGGTCATAAACAAGAAGGTGGAGCAGCGGCTCAAGGAACGTCGCCCCGACGATGATCAAGATGAGGACCCTGTCCCGCTGGCCTTCCAGCAGGCGGATCACGCCGTGGCATACATCCATGGTGATTCATCCACCTTTTCCTCCAACGCCGCGTACAAAGCGGTGAAGAAGTGTCTTGTAGGCGTCAAGCTCGGCGGAGTCGGATCTTGAAGTGGTCGGAGGCGATCACTTTCGTCGGTGACCACCTAAAACACCGGCCTAGGGCATCTCCGATTGTGGTGTCACCCTGTCCGGAATGTCTTGGTAGAGGCGTGTCTTGAGTAGGCGGAGGAGTTCTATCAACCTCCTGTCCTCCACGGCATTCTGGCCGGGTCCATAGCAGGACCTCATGGCTTGCCTTTCTTCGGGATAACCCGGGGAGTCAATCCCCTGGGTCAAGTCGCCTCCCGTCACCTTCCGGAGAAGAACAACTTCCGCCGCGGAGATGGTGGACTTGAGGTCATGCGATTTGACCTCCTCTAGCGCCTTGGCAGTCGGCCGTCTTGGTCAAGTTCATGGTGGCAACCCACTATGCCTACATGGTGGTGAAGATGCCGGGGCCCAATGGCCCCATAACAATCCAGGTGGATAGGTCAGAAGCCTTGCGTTGCGGAAATGCGCGTGGACTGGCGGCGTCGTCTGGCAGGAGGCGTCTTGTCTGCTGCTCAAGGAGCCCTCGGAGCCGGACCGTGCCTCACAGCTCTGCCGGTGAGGTCAAGGTGGTCGCCCTACAGTGAGCGAGCCGGGAGCCGTCAACTGGCGCCAACCTCGGCGCCAAATAGGAAAAGCGGCTTCGTCACCTTCCTCGATCTAATTCCGGCGTGTTAGCTGGCTTAGCCGTCAGAGGCATGGCCCAGGGTCCCGAAGTGATCGAGCAATTGCTAACAAGCAGCTCCCTAATGTCGCCGGTCGTGAAAGGTCGGTGGCGAAGCCTGGGGGCGGCGAGATGCCATTCGGGAGGAGGTAGAGGCGCTGCTGTGCTGAGGTCCATCGGGAAAGTCTCTCATCTGAGTGGCTTGCCAACCTGTGCTTGTCCAAAAGTCAGCGGGAGATGGGCGCATGTGTGTGACTTCACCGAGCCTCAACAAGGCACGCTCGAAGGATCCTTATCCTACTTGCGTGAGTCGACCTCATTGTTGACTCCGCAGGCGAGGTAATGTTCTTGTGCTTTACGGGCCGCGTATTAGGATACCACCAGTTAGCATGGCGTTAGAAAACGAAGAAGACTGCTTTTGTAACCCCTACGGGTGTTTATTGTTATGTTAGAATGGCTTTTGGTTTAAAGAATCTTTGGTTCTACTTATCAGCGTGACATGCACATTACTTTCGGAGTCCTCAAATAGGTAATCTAGAGGAATCTCGTTGATGACTTAGTTGTGAAGGTCAAAAAGGCGAAAATTAATCCGGACACTGGAGGAAACCTTTGCCAACGTCCGGAAGAATTGGCAAAGCTCAACCTAAAAATTGCGTGTTTGGTGTGCCCTCTGCAAGCTTCTTTGGGTTTCTAGTGTCTACTTAGGGGCATTGAAGCCAATCCTGACAAGATAGCGGTCATCGAGCACATGAAGCCGCTAGCGCGACTCAGCGAGTCGATGTCATTTGGTACAGTTTTGGCCTCCTTAGGCGGTTCATCGCTCGTTTGGGAGAAAGAAGCTTACCTCTGTTCAAGTTGTTGAGGAAAACTAACCATTTTGAGTGGACGGATGAGGCACAGAAGGCATTCAAAGATCTGAAGCAATATCTTACCTCTCCCAGATCTTGGTGTCCCTACATACAGCGGCCGTTGCTCACAGTACATCGCTTGCCACTCACGAGGTGGTGAACCGCGATCTTGAGTGGCGGAGAGGAAAGGCGTCGAGCCGGTCTACTACATCGGCAAGGTGTTGCATGAGCGAAACTTCGATACCCGAGGCTCAAAAGATCTTTGTATGCAGTCTGGTGGCATCGAGGAAGCTATAGTATTATTTCCAAGGCGAGATCATCGTGGTCACGGCTTACCCTCTGCGAAATTCTCCTGGCAAGTGACCCGAAGGCCGTATGCTAAATGGTCGGTGGGTGTGGAAATTCAATCTCAAATTTGTGCCTGCTAACCATCAGAAGTCGAAGTTAGCGGAATTCATGGTGAGTGGACTCAGCCACTCCTGAAGCGAAGAAGCACCAGCGCCTTCTCCTGGACCTTGTTCTTGATGGTTCATTCATCTTTGGAAAGCGCGGGGCTGGGGTTGTCTGGTCTCACGACCGTGACACCCTTTAGTATGTGGTAAGCCCTCGATTTCAAGAGACACGAACAACATAAATGAGTATGAGAACTGTTTGGCATAACTGCTTGTCGCTTGGCTGAGCATCGGCGTCTCGAGTTAAGGGTGACTCCTGCTAGTCATCAACCAAAGCGAAGGGGTTCGATGCTCTCGACCCCACCATGGTGGCGTGCACAGCGGAGGTCAAAGATGGGCGCCACTTTGAAGGACAGGGTATGTTCATATCCCTCGCCGTGACAACCACCTGCGTGGATGGGCTTTCATAACTAGCGATCTCAGCTTATCTGTTCGGTTGGGGTCTTGAAGAGACTATCATGACCGAGTCCATCACACCCGGCTCGGTGGGGATGATGGTGCATTGTCGCCGACCCCGATTCGAGGCGGGAGACGGCGGCATGGCCGTTGAGGCCTCGGCTCGGCGGGAAGCGGCGCCACTACCCTGACCTCGAGTCTAGGGAGGAAAAGTGGCCTTCGCCTGAGCCCAGTCCAGGGAGGAAGCGGTGCTGCCGATCTGGCCTGAGAAGGCTCGGCCCAGCGGAGTACCCAGGTGAGCACCGAGTGTTCACCACACTTGGCCAGTAAGCTTAGTGGATGGATCCTATCCTAGACTTCCTGCGTGACCAAGTGATCCCCGACGATGATGCCTCAGCTAAGAAGATTGCACGTAAGGCCAAGTGCTATACTCTGGTAGGTGGGGACCTATACCGCCGGAGTAGAAACGGAGTTCTACTGAAGTGCATCACTTGGGAAGAGGGGAGCAGCCTGCTCTCTGATATCCATGGAGGCATGTGCGGGAACTATATGTCCGGCCGAATGATGGTCGGCAAAGCATTCGCCAAGGATTTTATTGGCCTCGCCCTCGGGATGCTTGCGGTGGTGAAATCTGAAGCTTATCGAGTTCTTCGCCGAGGCAAATCACCGAAACAAGCCCAAGCTACGCAACCCATCAGCTCTCTGGCCGTTAGCGTAGTGCAGAAATTTGGATATCTGAGCCGTTCACGGGCCCCACGAAACTTCACCCACCTCTTCGTCGCCATCGACAAGTTCACCAAGTGGGTTGAAGCTTGAGCGATGTCTTGCCATCACGGCGCTTTGTTGCTATCAAATTCATACCACGGATCTTCACCCGTTTTGGGTTATAGCAAGTATCATCACCGATAACGGAACCCAATTCACTAAGCGCGGCCTTCATGGAATTTTGCGATGAGATGGGCAAAAGTATGCTTAACCGGTTGCCCCGCGAAGCAATGGTCAGCGGAAGAAGCATAGCACGTTGGTGTTGAAGGCCTCAAGACAAGAAGCGTTAAGCGAGCTTCTGGCGAAGCGCGATGGACGAAGAACTCGGCAGTACGTGCTCACGGTAACTTCACACCACACCCGGTAAGACCCTTTGGTGAGCGCCTTTCTTCACGGTGTATGGGGAAGCTGTCCTTCGCCATACACATGGCTTTCGGTTATGCCCAGCGTATCGGCATTCAATGGGAAGACCAAGAAGACCTCCGGTGAAGAAGTCAACCTCCTAGAGGAAGTCTTGGCGGCAAGACGCCTTATGCAGCGCCGCCCGAATCGTCAATGACCTCGGCGATACCATGCCACTCGGGTCTCAGGGACAACTGGCGATGGGCGACTGGTCTTCTTGTGAGAATCGGGGCATCTTTGGGTTGCATAAGCTATCTCCCTAGTGGGAGGGCCCCTTTAAGGTGGTCTCAGTATCTCGACCCGGGGCGGTTCGTTTAATAGCGAGGGCTGACCAAAGGCGAATTCCTTCAACATAGAATTGTTGCGAAAGTTCTATCCTTGAAAGAATTGTAAGTATCCACTAGTTCGCCTTGGTCAGCCTCGAGGTAGGTTTCCCCCCGGCTGACCAGCGGCTACTGGCGATTAGTAAAGTTGTTGCCTTAAAGGCCTTTTGCTTTATCGTTCCTATCTCTTTCGTGCCCTAAAGGGCAGTTTTTCGTATGGATGTTGTTGGTTCCGAATGTTTGGGATTCTTTGTCAATCCGTGGCGACGCCCAGCGCCTGCGTGAGGCAAAAACGGGCAACTGGGGGGCGAGTTTAGCGTGGCATCCAAACGCGACTCGTACGCCTCGGGTTGGCTCTCAGAAGCACCGCTGGTCGTCATCGCGGGTGCCGTTGGCCTATTACCTGACCCGTTCCTTGGTCACGTAAACGTGGTTTGATTCGAGAAAGTGTCGCGGACTTAGAATCCAAAAAGAACAGGCCTTAACTATCCCTACGAATACCACACATAATGCCTATTTGCCCTTGCGATAGTTGTGTGTGCACAGGCAAAAGATCAAAGCACCAGCTCACTCCGAGGAAAAACTCGGCACCACCAGATACAGGGGTTTGAGTGCTGATGATCGGTGAGTCGCCCGAACTGAAATTTGACGCCAACCTTTGAAATTTGTCATAACGTTCGGTGAGTAGCCCAATGCTTGGGGGCTGATCACCCTACGATGCATGAGCCAGATAAGTGTCTTGTGCCGCCCTCTTAGCCTTTCACCTATGTATACTAAGATGGGCCAGGTTATGCGCAATTGTCGCGGGTGTCAAAAACCAACGGCTCCTTGGTGATAAAAGGAAAATGCTAAAATGCTAGCATCCGGTGAGGACATGTGACCGGAGTGCAAATTTGGCACGATACTCAAACAAGGCTTGCACACCTCGGGTTGGCTCCCTGAAGCACCGCTGGTTGTCACCGTTGGGTACCGCTGGTCTAAAACTGGCAACAATATGGCGCGAAGACTTACATCTAAAGTTGTTCTATGTTTCGCATGAACTGCTAGGTTTAAAACCGATTCTACTTAAGTTCTGCATAACTTGTGCGATCTATGCTCGCATTTGTAGCTGGCTGTGCGTGACCTAAAAAGGGGCCTTGAACTGTTACCTCAAGCTGGGAGCCTTATCCGGTGTCATAACTATGTTCAAAATTTGGTGCGCCGGCGCTCTATGACGAGATCAATCAAGCAAAGTAAACAAGCACACGGGTAAAGCAATCAGAAAACATCCGTTACGCTAAAGTTTAGTTCAGATGTTAATGTCTGCAGGGAAATCTATTAACACATGACAAAACAAAAAAGCAAAAATTTGAGGTGGCTATCCGGCCCTTGATCGTCGCCCAGTCGGTCATGGCGCCCTCTCCTTGCTCGCCCAGTAGTGGAGGCGATCCATGCCAATGAGGCACTCCACTGCGGCAACCCGACCCGTGCTCGGTGGCGCATGCACCAGCGCCTCCTGCTGCGCGCATCTCCCTCAATGCTGGCCGTCACCACCGCCATTGGATCGAAGGCGGCGTCGTTGCTGGCGCAGCAAGATAAGACGAAGGTCGCGGCCATGATCGCAACCTCCCATCCCTCAATGGCAGAGAGGGCGGCCAGGGCGGCAGGCAATCCTCGGTGCCTCCGGGCTGATTAGTCGCGATGGGTGGCTGGCGCGTCGTGCGAGGCATGTCGAGGCCACGCCCAAGGTTCGAGCATCTCCTCGTGCGCTGAAAGGACTTCTTGAGCATAATGGCGAGGTTGTGCCGCAGGCGGTAGGACTCGTGTTCCGCATGCTTCAGCGCCGCCTCGGCCCTCTCCGCCCTGGCTGCATAGCGTTGTGTTGGCCTTTCTGCGCCGATTACATACGCCCTCTCCGCTCCGCGCCAAATCGCCGCTCACTGTCACCAATTGCTGGGCCGTCTGGGCCCCATGCCTAGCGGCTGTGGCAAGGACGGCGTGTATCCCGCCGATCTCAGTGAAGAGATCGATGGCCTTGTGATGGCGCGATGACATCTGCGAGGCGGCGTGGCGGGCTGGCTGGCTGAGTCGCCCTCCTTGGCCCTTTCTCGGCGGTGGTGGAGGCACACAGGCGGAAGTTCACGCCCATCGGTGGTAGCGAGGTACTTGTGCCTGGGGTGTCTGAGGGCCATCATGGCGGCGTCCTCAGCGGGCGGCTTTGGGGCGTGATCGCCTTGTTGTGGGGTGGGTGCGCTCCGTGGCGAAATTGGCGCCCTTCTGCGTCGGTCGGCCGAGAGAGATGGAACGAGAGAAGGTAGCCAGGTGGCGTCGCGAGGCGGCGGCTCGGTGAAAAAGTGTGGCGAGGCGGTTTCGCCCGCCCTAATGAAGATGCCGCCCGTCGGGGCGTCTGGCGGGCGTCGCCCGCGCAGCGAATATGAAGGCAAGACCCGTGGCGTCAGGACAAGTGTACGCTTACTGCGGCACAATGCATCGCCGGTCGTCCCCGATCACCGGGGTAGCGGTAACACCCGCAGCGGGTCGATGGAATCCATCGTGAGGCTACTGACGATCTGCGGCGTTCCGCGGACTCGGTCGGCCAGTGGCGGCTTTCTTTGGGAAGTCTACGCCGCTTGGAATCGGCGTCATCAACCTAGCCTGCCATCTGGCGGCAGCTTGCCCGTCCAAATTTCCCGCGCCTGATCAAAAACAAAAGTGAAAAAACTAAGTTGCTGGTTGGTGGGATGCCAAGACAAAAGAGATGCTCCCATGCAAAAAGCTAAGGGAAAGTGAAGGCTTACTGCCAGGGTACGTGCGCGTGATGTCGTTGTCGTCCATGTATTGCCATGCGAGACTATGCCGCGTTGAGAGGAGGCCGATTCTCCGGACCACAGTCGGGCCGCAATTCCCGGTCAAGCCGGCGTCCGCGATCTGTTGATCGCGAGCGCCATTGTGAAACTCAGCGTCTCCTCGGCCGTGAGTTCAATTCTCGAGCCTCATTGCTCCGGTGAGCACCTCGAGCGTCGACTCGGCTGTCATCGGCGATGTCTGACGATCCTGCGCCACGCCTTCCAGTTGGACTTGGGTTGGAAGGAGATGTAGCGGGAGGCCAATCCGTCTCGGAGGCGGAAATAGCAACTCCCTATTACCTCGCTGTCGGTAGAGCCACGGCAAAGGAAGAAGTAGCGGAAGAGAAGAAGATTTGGCATCACCCCTATAAACATTTCACAGAGGTGTGCGAAGACGGCAAGGGTGACGACAGAGTTGGGGGTGAGATGAAGGTGATGGATTTCGTAGAAGTGGAGGACGGTGAGAAAGAAGTCAGAAAATGGCAGCACGAGGCCCGCCATCAGCGCCCAGACGTGAATGAGGATTTCGTTGGAAAGGCACCTTGGCGTGGGGGTCCCCGCCCAGAATTGGAGGGTGCCCTCCAGCGCGATGTTGGAGATTCTCTTTATTGTGGAGCCATCCGCGGTGGAAGCTGGAATGGGGGACGCCATGGAAGCAGCAAGGATGCTAAAGGCTTGAAGCAAGGAAAACAAAGGAGCGGAAAGTTGAAGTCGCATAAAGCGCAGAAAGCGTAAACCGCTCGTCTGAATGTACCTATATATCGCGCCACCCACCTTGATGTTCGCGAAGAACAAGAATGTCTTGTTGTTTGGTCCCAAGGAAAATCGGCGGATCTGGGGAAGATGCAAAGGCGGTCGTATCCTCATAGTGGTGGCCCTTAAACGCCGCGACATTTAATGAAAATTTGTGAAAAAGATTTGTACAGCGTTCCAAAGGTGGGCCTAGGGGCAACTATCGGCGTGCTTGGCGTTGAGGTACCCTCTTCGCCGCACAAAGCGTGCCGGCATAAGCGCCCGGCGGCAGTGGTGAAACGCCCTACTCACGGCGCCCGATCACGTGGCGGCTTTGGCGTGGCGGCGAAACACGCCCGCCGCGGCAAATGCCGGCACGTGGCGCCCGCAGCGGTGGCGAGCGCCTGCGCCCGGCGTCGATCACGTGGCGACTTTGGCGTGAGGCGGGCAACCGTCCGCCCGGCAGTGCGGCAATGGCGCCAGAGACACCACTGCTTCGCCGGCGCCATCCCGCGTGGCGGCCTTGCGGCGAAGCGGCGAAACACGTCCCGCCGGCAGTGCGGCCGCGTGGCGCCCGGCGGCAGTGGCGAGGCATACTCGCCCGCACACCATCACGTGGCGGCTTTGGCGTGGCGGCGGCGGCGTCGCCCGGCAGTCTTGTACGTGGCGCTGGCGGCAGTGGCGAATGCCTGCTACGCCCAGCGTCGATCCGTGGCGGCTTTGGCGTCGGTAACGGTAACGCCCCCAGAGCAGTCTTCGCCCATAGCGCCCGGCAGTGGCGAGGCATCTACTCACCGGTGCCGATCCATGTGGTGGCTTTGGCGGTGAAGCGGCTACGCCCATGGCAGTGTCGGCCCGTGGCGCCCGGTGGCAGTGGCGAGGGCATGCTCGCCCGCCAAGGCAAAAAGGTGGTACAAGGTAACCGCCTCGAAGTCTTCTTCCCCTATCGTACCTTTGCAAGATGCAAACTTTCTTTGTGTCGAGATCTACAAGCCCATTCCTCGGCGCCTCTCACCTACAGTCACAAAGGGGTCACATCCGGCGGGCCGGGCGAAGCCATGCTTGGCATTTAATGATTTGGAGGAGCAGGACGGCCGCGGGAAGGAGCAATTAATGCCTGGAGATAAGCATGATGACCCCCCTTTTACCTGCTCCCGTCGCCCGAGCCTATATAAGGGCGCCCTAGTGCATGGGGAAGGGGGATCCGAGATCGAAGATTGAGTCGTTCTGGTAGAGAAGAACCCTAGGAAAACTTGTAATCCAAAGAACATTGTACTAGCTTCAAACTCTGAGTAAGCAATCTAGCAGGACGTAAGGCTATTACCCTTCCAACAAGGGGGCCTGAACCTGGGTAAAACCTCTGTGTCATCTTAGTTCACAAGCACCGAAAGTCCTTCGCGTGGGATCCGTTAGGGTTTTCATCCGTTAGGGTTTGCCAGCTGCGAAGACGCCCTCCTATCGAACAAAACCCGGTCTGTAGACTCGGGCCTGTCTGGTGGAATACGCCGACAACAGAGATAGCACTTCTTGCGAGCACAAACATCAAACCTTCATATCTTTCAATTTATTGCACCAAATCACGTGGGAGCTGAAGCATCGCAAAGTTATTGATGTGAGGATTCTTTTCCCTGCTGTTGCCCATCCTCAATCCGCGTGAAATGGCTGTAATTAATCGTTAATGGCAAATTATTGCTCGGCCATTATCTCGGGCGTCTCTTTACCTCTCCGGACGTGCGGGTACTCAAAAGTTGCGTCTTGACATCCTCTATCCTGTGCTCACCTTGTCCTGCTGATTCCGTGCCGTTTCCCGTCCCAAAACTCGAGAAAACCCGACGTCCGACGTCCTCCAAAGACACCAGCGAGCCATCTCTTGCTTCGGTGAGTTTCTAGACAAACCAACCGCGTCACTTTGTGCCTTTTGCTTCCGTGATCACTGTGATTCAATCAGATTTGATTTTTCGTTGCGGTTTGACCGGATTTTGAGTTTGTTCATAAATCGGCCGTCGTTAAGTTAAGTCGTCGATTTCTTAGTTTAGTGCTGAACCAATTCAATTCCTTGCACCCATAGACTCCCTTAATGCTAGCTATCCGTGCTCACCTTAGTTTTGAGAAATTCGGCGTTTTAGAGTGGTTTTGGCCATCATGCCATCGGTCCGTTTTTACGCGTCGTCGAACTTGCTTCACCGTTGCCGTTCTCGGCCTCGCCTTGCATGGCGCGCCGTCGCCCTCTGTCACCTAGCCCATGCCCACTTGCCTGGCCTGCGCCGCCGCCTTGACCTCATGACTCCTCGCCGTCGCCTCCGCTCCTAGCGCCGTGCACCTCTGCTGCGCCAGGTATACTGGCCCCGCCCTCATGGCGTGGCCACCGCTTCCCTAACGCTGCGCCATTCTCCCCTTGGCGGCGAGCCCCCTTCTTCCCTTGGCCGGCTCCTCCATTGCTCTCCTCCCTAGCATGTCGTTTCTCTGGTCTTCCTCTGTCTTTGGCAAATGGAGAAAAGCCCTCGATCAATAGCGTGTGGGGCCCATTGCTAGTGACTCGGGAAATCAGGAAGTGGAGAAAAAAAGATTCATGGAATATTCCTCGGTTTTCAATTTTAGGATTTCCAAAATTCAGCAACTTATATCTTTTCGTCGAACTCGGATTGACCCCATTCAAATTTCTAAATTCATCTAAATTCAAGATCTTTCTGCCAGTACTAATTTTTTAATTTTTGGATTTATCATATTTTATTTTATTTTATTCATTTGGTTGTCTTAGTTTTTGCGTGCGAAGAGTTTGCGGATCCGCCCGGCATGTCGTTGACCCTCAAGACTTGACGCCTCCGCTGTAACTGAAGGCAAGTCTCCTTGACGCACGTTGATCCCATTGTTTGCAACTGTTTTATAAAATGTTTACAACTTGCATGGCTATTTATATAAAATGATGATGTTAAAATATAGGATGTAGTTATACCCATTTTGAAATGACATCCTTGCTGTTGATTACCATGCTGTTGATTACCATGCCGTTGTAACCTTAAGATTCAATCATGAAATCATGTATCATGTGATTAACCTTGTCTAGTACGTTAGACTGTGCTTAGGATTAATGTTGATCAAAATGTTATGGTAGGATAAATTCCAAAATATTGTTGAAATGTGTTTTATCAAAACTGTAGCAAGGTTATTGCTACTGTGATTGCAAAATAAAAAAATAAAATAAAAATGGTTTAGATTGGGGCAAAATGGTTTGTCGAGGCGAGTGCGAGATGACACTTTGGTTACGGTTTGTAAGCCGCCTAATCAATTTAAGGACCGGCGCTTATATTTGTCCATTCTAAGTATTACAGTGCAACCACATGTCAAATGGGCTCGACTGGCTGAATAATTTGTAGAAACCTAACTTAGACTCACCGGATGGTGGAATCACTACTGAGAAAAGCAGCTTTTTTTAAATCGGCCATATCTGAAGCGAAAATGAGGTGATTCTCGGCAACGTTTTTTAAATGGGTTCTTACGACAAAATAAAGCGAAATAACGTAGATGAAAATAGGGAGTTTTTAAGTACATTGCAGCAAAAATCTTGTATTTTAATTACATTTAATAATAAGCGAAAACAAAAACCGTTGGCGGGCTGACATGCCATGTCGGCACTATTTTAAATCGACCCGGTGTGGTAGGCGCAATCTGACTCTACCTGTTAGCCACCTCTGCCGAACGATATTTTAAATCGGCCCGGTGTGGTAGGCGAAAATCTTGGAGCTCGTTTTTGCTCGTTTTGGGCCCTTTATGGCAGGCCAAACCCCGATATTTTAAATCGGCCATATTGCCATTGAAAATCTTGGGAAGGTACTCTCTATTGTGTTTTTCTTTACTCGTTTTGAGTTGTCCGCCTCTTCTTCTTGGTAGTCTTCTGTATAATCTCTTCTTCACCGTGCTTGGTCCGGCGGTATAGTTTGACATGAAACCTCTTGTGAGCAAATGAAAGTGAAGGTGGCTGGATTTTGGCCACTCCTTCTCATTCTTGCAGTCTATGCATGGACAACATATGTGGCAGAAGCGTCGTGTGTGCATCGGCGCCTGAAGAAAATCTTGCAAACCTGCAAGAACTCAGGAGGCGTCGGTCCATGTACATCCATCGCCGGTCCATCTACATTATGTCACATCAAGATAACTATTAGCTCATTTTGCGATAATGAATTGTTGAACCAAAACCTAAATATTAGCTAGATCCACACCTTCAATCCGAGCTAAATAATAATCCAAGCAAAATCAAAACTCACACAACAAGTTTTTGCAACCTACAAAAAGAATTGGTCGTCAGTGCGGATTCAAAATTACGAACAAAATTCACGACGACTTTGTTTGCAAATTACATTGAAATTGTAACACCCTAAAATTTCCAAATTATTATTCAATAATTTATTTTTATTTTTCCTAAATCTCTAGCACTTAATTAATGATGTTTTCACAAATAATTTCTTTGATGGAAATTAAAACCAAAATTATACTAGAAGTAATTTTTCTAAGTTTAAAATATTCCAAAGTATTTTTGAAAACTTTTCTCAAATATTGAACTCATTTTATATTTTCTATTCATATTTACGATATTATTTTAATTAGCAAATGAATTTAAATTACTTCTTTTCCACATAACTATCGCCATTTCAATATCCCAAACTCCATGATTTTCATGCACCATTCTCCCCCAACTCGTGCAACAAACCTCATCCTTCATCGATCGATGGAACTAAAACCTAAATTTAAGCTAGATCCACACATTAAATCGAGTTACATTATAATCCAAGCAAATTCTAAGCTTACACAACAAGTTTTGGATCCTATTTGAAAAGATCAAGCTAGATCTCTACATTCATAATCTTTCATCAATCATGGGAAAATATCAAATTTTTTCATAATTCAAGCAAAAAGAGGCTCCATTTAACACCAAATGATGTGAGGAATGATATTACTAACCTTAGTTTCCTTGGTTGCAAGTAAAATGACCAAAATTTTGAAATTTGGCGCACCTCCTCTACATTCATAATCTTTCATCAATCATGGGAAAAGATCAAATTTTCTTCATAATTCAAGCAAAAAAGTGGCTCCATTTAACACCAAATGAAGTGAGGAATGATATTACTAACCTTAGTTACCTTGGTTGTGAGTAAAATGACCAAAATTTTGAAATTTTGGGCAGCACCTCCCTCCTTGAAGCTCTTGGCGAGCTCCTTTGTTCTTCTCGTGATGAAATGATCTGGAGTGCAGCGAGGCGGGAGGAGAAAGAAGTTTAAATTGGGACATCGATGCGGTTGAAGGCACAAACCGGTCTGATGTAATCTTATCGATGCTAGGTTCATGTAGCGAGCCGGTACTATTCAACTCCCGCTAAATAGTGGGTTCAATACCTGAACCGATGCGATATCTTCCATCGATGCCGGTTAGTGTATTGAACCGGTATTGATCGCCCATGAACTGTAGCCATTGAGCAGGGTGATCTAACTATCGATCCGGTTAAATCTGAACACGTCTTGATGGGCGATATGGAAGGTCGATTTGTAGTAGTGTCGGCGAGGATGCATGCAAGAAAGGTGCACCACTTAGCCGATTCATTGCTATTTTATCTAGTAGTTATGCTGCGGCACGATATCCATTATATATTGATCTGTATTCTTTGTAGTTGCGTAGCATTCGTTTCCTTCAACATGTAAGTTTTTGCTTTGTTTCTCCTTATCTTATTAGCACCGTCTGTTTGTTTTAGGAGATTATGGCTTGACAAGTTCCACAGTTCTTTGACAAGGATCTGTGCATGAGAATGAATATTTTGAGGTTTCCTCTCAAAAAAAAAAAAAAAAGCAGAGGGTTTGCCAATTTATCGCATATTCTTTGTACCATTTTATGCTCCATCAACAAAAATGCCCTTCTATCGAGATAAAATGCTTTTTTTACGATTCCTTACATATGTATGATCATTGTAAGGCCCTATTTTTTATATTAAATACCAATAATAGGTTTTAGGAGCATACAATACTAGTTTCATGATCGATTAGTTAGTGCGGCGCATTTACAATGTTGACATCACATCCATACCTAAAGCACATGTATTTTATTAAGTAGACTTTGGCTTACAAACCAAAAGTACATCATGTTGCAGCAGAAAAACCAAAAGACTTGTAGTTTGTCCAATACTCCCATAGGCAACTGACAAGGTGAAATCCTAGAAAAATTCATCGTTAACATCCTCAAAACCTGCGTCAAAGTAAATATCATTGGGGTATTCTGAATCTTCACCTAAAAAAACAACAATAGCAAGTTGAGTACTTTGCATACTCGCAAGACTTTTGCAAAACCTATATTATATGCAGGCTTAAATCAAGAGAAAGGCTTCTACAGTTATTTTTGCATAAAGACAAATTGAATTGTAAATACTGAATAATAGATTTCAAACAGAATTTTAATAAAAGCAATTTGATAGTTTAATAAAAATAAAGTATGTAAGCATAAGTAATCGAATCAACAAACCTGTGAGCACCATAATAAACCATTTCCTACCATGATATAAACCATGTTTTTATAAAAATAAAACATCTAACTATGTGATGACTTTACCAAGTGCTCATAACCGCGGGAGCGACTAATCGATTAGTTTTACACTCTGAAGAGGTGTATAGCTTTATCCACAAGAAATGATCAACCTCTTTTGCCAGGCTAGTAACATACTTTCTTTGGTGTGTCGGCAAGGAGATCATAATATAACCATTACATTACTTAACTCTAACTTTGCACCAGTCTGGCGACATTAAACCCATACTATGGTGTAAATGTTTGTACAGTCACTACACAATAAATGATTAAGCATGTTCATAGCATGGTGTACATTGTTATATCAACAAACGTTATTTCCAACACCTCGGTGTGGACGCCCCTCCAAGCAATCATTCACTTAAAAAGCCTATACTATTCCAGCCTACCAATGTGCAAAGCTAGTGCTAAGTAACTTAATAGGTTAAGGTTGTCTCGTACCAGCCTTGTGTTTATACGATTAACTTGGCTTGAAAACAGTCCATAGTTCGGTTCCTAATCTAACACGAGTGATACTTCTCCCTACACTACGTGCATGTCCCTTGCACCTCCGGCTATTGCCAATAATCGCCCGTGTTAAAACCATAGTTTTATTTTCATTTTTAAGAAATTACCATTGATCACCATTCCCAATATGTCCAATATTTCCATCATGTTCCAAAATCATTGTTCATAATGAACAACATAGCCAACCTGTCAGGACCCGAATCTGCAAATCCGGACCCTCTGTGTTTTCTGCACTAGTCCAGGATCACGCTAGTGCACATAGGTTAAACAGGGTTAAAATCATGATCATACAGCGGAATAATAATAAAGTACTTCAAACATGTATATAAACGAGTTGCACGACCTTATGGTCACCTTACAATAGTTTGCCATGCAGGGCTTACATTAGTCAAAATGTCGGAAAAATAACAACGAAAAATAAAACATTGTGGTGACCCATCACTTTGCCACAGGCATCTGACGAGGCTTGCTCCTAGTTCTCTAGCTCCTCAGCAAACTCCTCCTCCCAAGCAGGTGTAGACTCCTCTGGTATATTGTTGTTTGCAGGGGTGAGTACACACCGTACTCAACAAGTCATGCACAGAATGCAATTCTATTACTACATGCATGGCTTGTTACAAAGGAATGGTTCGATTGGTTATTTTGCATTGAATCAACATTTTAAATTATTATTTATTTAGATAGAAAGCAGCAAAACCATATAAATATAATAATTTTCTCAAATTGTTTTTCCACATATTTTTGACACACAGTACTGAATCAAATTTCACAATTATCCCTAGCACACAGCCACTCATCCTCATTTTATTTTCGAAGATCTACCCCTTGGTTTGTAATCCCGAGCTCTGTCCAATTCCGTGGACTCGGCTATTGAATAGTTTTGACACACTCTGCGAGAGGTTGTACACTTTACCCACAAGATCTGATCGCTCACCATCTGGTGATTGATTGTAACAAAGTTTTTGAAACTTCCATCTAAACCTATAAACCTCTCGATGTGCCTTAGTATCACTTCCCTCACAGTGAAGTATAGAAACGGTGAACAACTTGTTGGATGGGTACCAAGCCGTAGCAGTCGCTCCCCCACGATTACACCCTTGTTAGCTTGCATACTGAGTATCAAAGGAAAGATATTAGAACCTTACTAAACTAGGTGCATCCCATACCAGACATGTGGTTGTACAATTAACTCAGTTCAAAGGCTTGCAAGGTAAAGTCCTTAACTGACCAAGGCAAGACTTCCATCTTCCACAAGTTTGGCACATATCCACCTTATTTGCTACACAGGCCCCCCTTCTGGCACAAAGCCTCGGTTCACTTGCCTCAGTCTAAATCACTTCTCACCCCCAAATTGTTTTACGGTGCAACACATGCTAGTAACCCAACCTCCATGTAGAACCACACAGGTCTCCACATTTCAACGTCATTACCAACAACATTCCACCATTTACCAAAATACATTCATTAATCCTTTAGTCAATATTGCTTTTATTTTTCAAAGGATTATTTACGGTATATGCAATGCTAAGCAACTATCCATGGTCTAGTCTCCCGTGTTGGCATATCATTACATCCAACTAATATTATCACTTAGGGCAACAAATGAATCATGGCATACAAATATTAAAGTTAAGGTGGCAATAACAGATAGGTTGATTAACTAATCTACCCAAATTAATTAAATCTATTTTTAATTAATTTAGCATGCATAATTTGAATCAAAATACATTTTTAAAACTTAGGAGCAAAATAATCAACGCATAACTTGCCTTCAAACAGCTGTTGATCCTGATCTAGAGCTTGGTCTTGCGCTGAGAATTCTCCCTCGAAGCTTTCTGGCAAATCAACGTTTACTCGAAATAAATAAATACATAATAAATATGATTTATAGAGAGTAAGATCAACTCTAAAAATTCCACAAAATTCACCAACAAATAGATCTTGATTTTACAAATTTTTAGAAATTAGAATCACCTCAATCGGAGTTAAAACGCAAAAGTTATAGCCTTTCAAAGTTTTAAAATAAAATAAAAAGATTAAATCAGATTATACAAATTATTTTTTTCATTGAAAAATCGATTTTATTGCATCAGCATTGCGTAAGCCGACACGTGGCACTCATCCGAATGGCCACGTCGACCCTGGTCTATGGACTGGTCCACGCATGACTCGGTCACCGTGGAGCTCGATCCACGACCGCAGTGCCACCTGACACCTAGGCCCCCTTGATGACATCGACGCAGCGTCATTAGCGGCGTCCTTACGGCGCCTGGCGCCGCAGCGCGACACCTCGATTCTCTGTGACCACTTGGCACAACACCAACGAGCCACGTGATCCGGGATTTCAACCGTTAGATCGGAATGCAACGGTTGGATGAATTCGACACTTTGGGTATGACAGGACACGCGTCGAAATATTAATGGCTCGGTGCAAGGCGAAATCATAACCATAAATTCAAAATTCAACGGCCTAGATTAAATCTAATTCGTGCATCGCGATCTGCTACGCGGCTACTTCGATGCTCGACGTGTGGTCTCATCTATACCGCATGACTGAAATAACGACCCAGATGGATTCAATCCTACGCGTTAGATTACTGCTACGTGGCATCACTCGGATCACTAGATCTCAATTCGACAATCTTCATCTAACCAAGTTGAAATACTGAAAAGGCTACGTGGACTCACCTTGATCATTGGATGAAGATCCGATGGTCGATGAAGCTTACAAGTCTGATGATAGCGCGGCGAAGAGAAGTTGCCGGAGCTAGGGAAGATGACGAGTCCGATGGCGTTTGGGGCTTCCTCCGGCGATGTGAAATGACTCGTGACGCGGCTCGTCCTGATGAGCTTGAACTTGGTCTTCTCGGCGGAGGCGTTACCGGCAACAAAGAAGCAAAAACTTCGTGCGCAAATGCGGAACTATAGTGAGCAACTCTGGGCGCTCTGGCGAGTCTCAGTGAGTGAGAGTTAGAGTAAAAGGTGCAGGAAGGAATGCTCTACGTGGTGCACTAGGTATTGAAGAAGGAGAGGGAGCACACCGGTGATAATGGCGCGCGAAATCTCCGGCCATAACGCACGGCGGCGGTGTTTCCGGAAACAGTCAGCGAGGCGACGTGGCTCAATCTCGACCATTCACGTGGCAACGAATCGACGGCCACCGAAGGACACGCGACGTGGCCTCCTCGGGACCATCCGATCAAAATAGAACGGTGGATACCCCGCGCTGATTAGGGTTCCCATGGCTTGGGTGGCGGCGTGCCGCGATGTGAGCTCGACCCATTCTTGTTCACTCAATTTTCTGATTTTTCCAATAAAACTAATTCCAAAAATTCATTTAAATCATTTGAGGCATTTAAAATAGTAGAAACATTTTAGAAAAATTCCAGAAAATATTTTGGAACATTTTGAACTCAAATAAAATAATTTCATTTATATTTTGCAAAAACTTATTCATTATTTAATTAATTTCCAAAGAAAGGTTAAATTCCAGAAATTCCAATTAAATCCAAATGAACTCCAAAAATTCTCATAAATTCACAATAACTTATTAAATTCAAAATAGACCAAATTTTGGGATGTTACAAACCTCCCCCCTTAACGGAATCTCGACCCTGAGATTCAGGACTGATTAGAAAATAGATCGGGAAACTCCTTCCTCAAGTCTTCTTCACGCTCCCAAGTGGCTTCGCTTTCCGAGTGATTGCTCCATTGGACTCTGCAGAAGCGGGTTGACTTGCTCCTTGTTTCATGATCCATAGTGTCCAAAATCTTCACTGGGTGTTCTCTGTAAGTTAGATCCTCTTGCAGTTCAATCGCTTCTAGAGGTGCTTGTTCATCAGGTACTCGAAGACACTTCTTTAATTGCGATACATGGAATACATCATGTACCCACGCCAATGACTACAGCCATTCTAACTGATAAGCAACTTCACCTCTGCGACTCAAGATCTTAAACGGCCCGACATATCTTGGTGCAAGCTTTCCTTTTGCATGAAATCTTTTTACTCCCTTGAGAGGCGTAACCCTAAGATAAACAAAATCTTCAGGTTCAAAGCTCAATTCCCTGCGACGATTGTCAGCATAACTCTTCTGCCTTGATTGAGCAATTTTTAGCCTTTTCCTGATCATGGCTATCTGTTCCTCGGCTTCTTGAAGTATATCTGGTCCAAAGACACGACGCTCACCTGTGTCATTCCAATTTAGAGGTGTTCAACGAGGTCGACCATACAAAGCTTCAAAAGGCGACATCTGCAAACTAGCTTGATAACTATTGTTATAACTGAATTCAGCATATGGTAAACATCTGTCCCAAGAAGTTGCATAAGCTAATGCATAAGCTCTCAATATATCTTCTAGAATTTGATTAACTCTTTCAGTCTGACCATCAGTCTGCGGATGATATGCTGTACTGAAGTTTAATCGAGTCCCCATGGCTTCATGCAGCTTGCCCCAAAATCTTGAGGTAAATTGGGTACCTCTGTCCGATTCTATCTTTTTTGGCACTCCATGCAAGCAAACAATTCTTGATATGTAAAGTTCCGCCAACTTATCGCCTGAGTAAGTGGTTTTCACAGGTATAACATGTGCAACCTTGGTCAAACGATCCACTATAACCCATATGGAGTCATATCCACCCTGAGTCCTGGGTAATCCGGTGATGAAATCCATACCTATTTCCTCCCACTTGCATTCAGGTATTTTTAGTGGCTGCGATAATCCTGTTGGCCTCTGATGCATTGCTTTAACTCTTTGACATATATCGCACAAGGCCACATACTCAGCAACTTCATACTTCATACTCGGCCACCAAAATCTTTCCTTCAAGTCTTGATGCATCTTAGCACTTCTTGGATGAATCGAGTACATGGAATCATGAGCTTCTTCCAAGGTAAGTGATGAGGACATCATTTCCATGGATATAGCCACATCTATACATCAATTTGAACCCGCTGCTATTATACAAGGACCGGTTACTTGAGCTTGCGCATGACAGTTTAATCATTAGGTGAATGCGTTCCAAAGCCTTCCCATTAGTGATAATATGAATGGAATTCTATTTAATTCTTGTGATGATTTTATTATACTTAGGAACCATGGAAAAGGATGCTCGTGGACCAAAATTGCACCAAAGACCAAGTTCAAATCGGATTTGGAAGAGAAGTTCAAGTCCAGTTCGGCCTCACTAATAGCATTAATTTTAAAAGGCTATAACTTTTAATTTCGGAGGTTTCTGGAGGCCCATGAGTACACGTTTGAAAGGTCTCAGAGTCTACTTTCCAAAGGATCTGGCCTCACCTCAAAACTCCTTCAGATGCGTCCGAAAACTGCCAAAAAGCACACACTACTTTTTCAGTCCGAGTTCGAGTCCAGTTCGGCCTTGGACTTCAAAACGCTATAATTTTTTGATTCCTGAGGTTTCTTGAGGTCCATGAGTACACGTTTGAAAGATCTCGGAGTCTACTTTCCAAAGGATCTAGCCTCACCTCAAAATTCCTTCAGATGCGTCCGTAAAGTGCCAAAAACCATACATTGCTTTTTCAGTCCGAGTCTAACTCTAGTCAAAGTAGACTTTGTGTTTTGAATTTGAGTTGTATTAGATCTCCAATGCTATGGACGGCCCCTCCTGCTCCCTAGTATAAATAACCACCCAAACCCTCATCTAGGACTTGGGTTTTGTTTAGTTATGTCTAGCCTTTGCTACATACCGATAATCAGCGTGTCGACTAGACCGCTTTGTTTTATCATTCTGAGAACCCCACCGTTTGTGTTTCTTTCAGATTTGATCTTAATACATATTTGTCAATTTAGTTGGTTGTTCATCTTGTTCTTGCTATGTTCTTGATTGCTTGCGGAACAACGACCTTCGTGGTCAGGTTGATCGCGTCTCGGCGAGATCAATAACCATCTGGAGTTGGTGTATCGATTAAGCTAAGGCATAGCGTCTGGAGCGGTTGTAGTCGGGCCGTCGCGTCGATTCCACCGTCGATAGTTACCCACCTCTCATCGAAAAATCGGGAACCAAAAGTCACATCAAGTGGTATCAGAGCGCCAGGTTGATCGGTGAGAGATTACTAGTTTGCATTTATTTACCTACAGTCTAGAAAACCAAAAAAAATATAGTAGATTAGATTGCCTCTGCCCAAACCAATTTGAGCATTTGCTTTTACTACTTAGTCCATGCTTGTTGAGTCTTCGGTTGCATCGTTGTGTCGTGTGCTGGTTTTACCGTCTTTCCCGTAGAGTTTCGAGTTCGAGTCACGTTTATCGTCACCTTTGTTTTCATCATCATCGTCGTCATTGTCTCTTGTGTCACCTAGGGTTTCGTAGCAGCGTGCTACCATTGCTGATTAGAGCTGCCGCCATCACAATTCTTGGGTTTGTGTTCATCCTAGAAGGAAAATCCAAAATTGTTGGTCAATCTTCCCAAAAAAAATAGCATATTGGTTTCTACAATTGTTGAGCGATCTTGCGAAAAATAGTGGCTTGGTTTCCTTGTAAAAGTTTCTGCCCCTACTGTACCATCTTAAAGTTGAAAAGAAAGAAAAAGGCACGTGCAAAAAAAAAAAGCCGCACAAAAAAAAGAGAAAAGGCAAGTGCACAGAAAAGAGCCGCACTAAAAGAATAGAAAGAAAAAAGGAGCTTGGGATAGTGTCTATGCTTTTCAGTTAGAAGGTTGGATTTCGTGGCGGCGTTTGTGTCGGCTCGCGTCTCTAATGCAGTTAGGCCTAGGACCAGCCGCGGTACCATCGTTGAGCGATTATTCAACTTGCTTTGGCTAATGTGGTTTTAGCTTTTCCTTTGTACTATTTTCAGCCACCTATAGCTCCACATATACTACTACGGTACATGTGTTTGGCACGATACACTTATCTCGAAGTTATTTTCTTGTCGGTTGCCATCACCTCACCTTTCGATTAGTAAATTGGTAGAACTTGATTGAACAAGTTGAGTGTGAGCAACTTGTTTAGCCACATCAAGTAGTTGATAGGGGATTACATATGGTTTTGTTTTTCCTTGTTATCTACTAATCATAGCAGTCCACATGAAACGAGTTCACTTGATTCAATCAAAAGATTTGCGACATAAACAACATGAAGGCCGTCTCCTACTCTGAACACGGTAACCTCAAAATAACATTGCCTCCATATCTGGAAACTTTGACCTGAAGCATATATTGATTGGAAAATAGCGGTAGACAAACAATTTAGCATGTCTAATTTATGCGAAAATGGCTGATTAGTTTTCCGCTAATGTGCTTTACGGGTATGCATTAACATTGTGGAAGGATGTTTGTAGAAAAGGGAAAACACGAAAATTGGAATGACATGAAAAAATTATGAGACTTGAATTTGTTCTGAATATTATCTTGTTGAGTGTTTGCTTGCTAAACTTCAATGCTTAAAACAAGGGAGTATCTTGTTAGAGAATACTATCGTGAATTGCGAACTTGTTTGTTACGTTGTAGTTTAGAAGAGCGTGATGAAGCTATCGGTTTAGGTTCATTCATGGGCTTAATAAGGATATTCAGGATATTCTTATTGATCAAACATATCGATCTCTTTCACAATTGTTGGAAAATGCTTGTAGTATTGAAAGTTTGAATGCACTACTAGCTTCACTTGGCGCCGATTCTTTGCACCTCCTCTTGTGGCTAACATTTTGCGAGACAAAGAGGACAAGCAAAAGAGTTTGAGAACATGGAAGATGAAAAAATCGAGCATGGGACATTCCTTCGACTATGAAGCGAGATATGGATACCCGACACCTACAACAATGGATGAAATTTTAGGAGGTAATGTAAAAGGTGTTGATTTTACGTGGTGAAAATAATTTTGATATGCTGAAATTGTCCACTACTCATCTTTGTCATAGAGCAACCTATAGTGGAACCCATGGCTGAAATTTCATTGTTACAAGATGATGTGCATGCTATCTCTTGTGATAAAGAAGAGTTGTGTGAGAATGCTTCACTTATATCCATGTCACAATTAGTGAATGAACATGTTTCTTCTCTTATAAAAACAAACACTTGTCTTGATAATAAATGTGTTATTCACATTGCTAGTGAAGAAGATGAGTTTAGTGATATCTTCTTCAAATACTTTAAGTTACATTGAATTTGACATTACGTGTGATCCAAATAGTTTAAAGGAGAAACTTTTTGTACATGCTGATTTGCCATGGTTATCACGAAACACTTTTCATATTATCGGCAAACATAATGAAAATGGAGATTATATGGTACATCGTGTTTATATTTGTTCAAATACAAATCCATCATTTTATATGCAACAATGTGATCAATCCATGACAAATACTTCTTGTTTTGTTTTCAATCTACATGATGAGTTTTTCAAGAAAGGAGTACATAGATGTTGATGATTTTAATTCCAACAATTTAATTGCAAAAGATGTGCATATTGCTTTGTTCCTTATTGGTACTAACATTTTGCAGGAGACTATGATGGAGTCGAGGACGACTCCAATTCAAGAAATGGAGAATGATGAGACCATGTTCGGCATGGATATGACCAAGGCTATTCCTACTATGTTGCTTTCATTTGCAAGGTTTCACCGACCTCCATCTTGGCAGGCGATCACACAGTTGGCCTTCTTGGCTTTTGGATTTGGCATCATCATCTCGTCACCGGCTACCACCTTGGCCGCCCTGGGCTTACAGGCATGGGACCTTCACCTCCAGCAGATTAGGCGCCACCTTGGCGCCTCGATGAGGACATCACCTCTTTGATACAACTATGCCTACTACAACTCACCAATGAGCGATCCACAATAGTCAAGGATCGATGACTCGAGCTAGCGCACGACAGATTAATCATCAGGCCATTATATGCTTGAAAGAAGTCTTGAGCTATATCGATAATTATCAGGTGAATCCTCTAAATATTTTTCTTGTATTTAAAATATATAAGGAGGCAAAGCTACTATTTTATTTAAATAAATGCAGATCCTATATGAAAATGTTTTGTGCTGAAGATGTGCTAAAAGGTGAGCTTGAGTCGGGGACGACTCAAATGCAAGAAGGGGAGGATGATGAGGACATCACTTCCATGGATATAGCCACATCTATACATCAATTTGAACCCGCTGTTATTATACAAGGACCGGTTACTCGAGCTCGCGCACGACAGTTTAATCATTAGGTGAATGCGTTCCAAAGCCTTCCCATTAGTGATAATATGAATGGAATTCTATTTAATACTTGTGATGATTTTATTATACTTAGGAACCATGGAGAAGGACGCTCGTGGACCAAAATTGCACCAAAGACCAAGTTCAAGTCGGATTTGGAAGAGAAGTTCAAGTCCAGTTCGGCCTCACCAACAGCATTGACTTTAAAAGGCTATAACTTTTGATTCCGGAGGTTTCTGGAGATCCATGAGTACACGTTTGAAAGGTCTCAGAGTCTACTTTCCAAAGGATCTATCTTCACCTCAAAACTCCTTCAGATGCATCCAAAAACTGCCAAAAAGCACACACTACTTTTTCAGTCCGAGTTCGAGTCCAGTTCGGCCTTGGACTTCAAAATGCTATAACTTTTGATTCCTGAGGTTTCTTGAGGTCCATGAGTACATGTTTGAAAGATCTCGGAGTCTACTTTCCAAAGAATCCAGACTCACCTCAAAATTCCTTCAGATGCGTCCGTAAAGTGCCAAAAACCATACATTACTTTTTCAGTCCGAGTCTAACTCTAGTCAAAGTAGACTTTGTGTTTTGAATTTGAGTTGTATTAGATCTCCAATGCTATGGACGACCCCCTCCTGCTCCCCTAGTATAAATAACCACCCAAACTCTCATCTAGGACTTGGGTTTTGTTTAGTTATGTCTAGCCTTTGCTACATACCGATAATCACGCGTGTCGACTAGACCTTTGTTTTATCATTCTGAGAACCCCACCGTTTGTGTTTCTTTCAGATTTGATCTTAATACATATTTACCAATTTAGTTGGTTGTTCATCTTGTTCTTGCTATGTTCTTGATTGCTTGCAGGAACAACGACCTTCGTGGTCGAGTTGATCGCGTCTCGGCGAGATCAATAACCATCTGGAGTTGGTGTATCGATTAAGCTAAGCATAGCGTCGGGCGGTTGTAGTCGGGCCTTCAACGTCGATTCCACCCAAATCGATAGTTACCCACCTCTCATCGAAAGATCGGGAACCAAAAGTCACATCAATAAGTTGCTTCAGCTCCTTCTTGTTTGGTACACAAATACGTTCTCTCATCCACAGAGTACCATGCTTATCCAGCTTGAAATCCTTAGCTCTGCCTTTTGTCATTTTGGACTTTATTCTCCTTATCTTTTCATCATCCTTCTGACCTTCTCTGATATGATCTTCCAAGGTAGGTTTCACTTCCAAAGCCGCCAAAATCCCTCTGGTACTTTTTCCAACTTCATCTTTTGAAAGTCTTTACACAACTCAACTTGACTTTTCTCTAATAACATATTTACACTGTGACTCTTCCGACTTAAGGCATCAGCCACCACATTGGCTTTACTAGGATGATAATGAATTCTCACGTTGTAATCTTTGATCAATTCCAACCATCTTCTCTACCTCATGTTCAGATCTGACTGAGTGAAAATATACTTGAGACTCTTATGGTCCGTATAAACTTTACATCTATTTCCGATAAGATAGTGATGCCATAGCTTTAAAGCATGAACTACAACTGCTAATTCCAAGTCTTGTGTTGGATAATTCTCTTCGTGCGGCTTTAACTGCCTTGATGCATAAGCAACTACTTTTCTATTCTGCATCAATACACATCCAAGTCCTTGACGCGATGCATCACAATAGATATCGAAACTCTGTTGAACACCAAGTAAGACTAATACTGGCGCTGATGTTAACCGCTTCTTTAGCTCTTGAAAGCTCCTTTCACACTTCGGTGTCCATGCAAATTTCTTTTCTTTCTTCAACAATTGCGTAAGAGGTCTAGCAATTATTGAGAATCCCTCAATAAATCGATGGTAATATCCCGCCATTCCAAGAAAACTGCGGATCTAGGTTGCCATTTTTG
The DNA here is from genome assembly GCA_036346375.1 of Guadua angustifolia. Taxonomy (NCBI): domain Eukaryota; kingdom Viridiplantae; phylum Streptophyta; class Magnoliopsida; order Poales; family Poaceae; genus Guadua; species Guadua angustifolia. Next base: position 1,595,292 of record JAYEVE010000666.1, read on the forward strand.
GTTGCTCCCAATGTAGTACTGCTTCAACCTTACTTAGATCTACTGCTACTCCCTCGGCAGTCATAACATGCCCAAGAAATTCCACCTTATCCTTCCAAAAATCAAACTTACTAAACTTGGCAAATAATTGTTGTTCCCTCAACTTTTCCAGTACCAATCTTAGATGTTCAGCGTGTTCCTCTCTTGTCTTGGAGTAAACCAAAATATCATCTATGAACACTACCACAAACTTATCTAGGTACTCCATGAAAACCTTGTTCATCAAATTCATGAAGTAAGTAGGTGCATTGGTCAGTCCGAAAGACATAACGGTGAACTCATAATGACCATATCTTGACGTAAACGCAGTCTTCGGTATATCTTCCGTTCTAATCTTCAGCTGATGTTATCCCGATCGAAGATCAATCTTAGAGAAAACTCTAGCTCCTCTTAACTGATCAAACAAGTCATCGATCTTGGGCAATGGATACTTGTTTTTTATTGTCACATCATTAATTGCATGATAATCTATACACATCCGAAAACTTCCGTCCTTCTTCTTAATGAACAAAACAGGTGCTCCCCATGGCGACGAACTAGCTAGGTCTTATAAACTCTTTCTCCAACAATTTCTCAATCTGCTTCTTCATTTCTACCAACTCCTCAGTGGATATCCTATAGGGTCTTTTGGCTATTGGAGCTGTTCCGGGTACTAATTCAATTACAAACTCTATATCCCTGTCTGGTGGCATCCTAGGTAAATCTTCAGGAAATACATCCGGGTACTCATTGACCACTGGAACATCTTCTATGTTAATAGCCTTCATGCTATTGATCATCAATTGACCATCCCGAGCAGCAATTGCTTGAAACTCCACCTTTCTACCATCTGGGATCTCGACTGATACTACTCTTCATCCACAGTCTAACATTGCCTTGTGCTTGGATAACCAATCCATTCCCAAAATAACATCTAGGGTCTGGGTATCCAATATAATCAAGTTCGCTAGGAACACTATTCCATTTATTAATAATTTTACCTCAGAACATCTTACTTTAGTTCGGAGTTCTGATCCAAGGGATTGAACTAAGAGCATGCACTTGAGATTCACCATCTCTAAATCATTCTTAGTAGCAAAACTTCGAGAAACAAATGAGTGTGAAGCTCCAGAATCAAATAAGACTGTAGCAGGTACTGAGTTAACCAGTAACTTACCCAACACAACATCTAAAGCATTCTGAACTTCGCCAGCAGTGATATGGTTGACTCTGCCTCTCGCAATTACCTAGGGTGTGGCTCCAGCTTGGACAGCTCCCCGGTTCCCTCCTTGAGCGGGTGTCCTTGCAGGTGTGGCTCCCAAATTGAAGCAGACTGGCGTAACAGTGTAAGTTCGAGGTAACCCTTGTATGATTTTGGTGATTAATGACAAACATAGTTATTGACAACGTTTATTTTAAAGCAGTGCTTAATGACAAACCTCTAATATGCTTATTGATATGAGATTAATATGTTCATTGTAAGATTGTTTTAGTCTCACCTTATTTAAAGGGAAATCATATATGAAAAGAATGAGTATGCAACTTTGAGGTATGTGCTCGGTATTCCCCTCCTATTCATTAGTGCATTTGTCATATGCAAGCACACGCTAATAGTTTTTTTGCATTTATGCCACTCATATCATGTCATATTCATTTGGGCATAAACATTACCGCACTGTTCGTATTTTTCTCTTGGGATCATGTTATTATTTAGTTCTTTAGTGATTCCCAAGTTGGCTATTAAAATAATGGTTTTTGCCTGTATGCCGGATCGAACTTTAGATATTCTTATCTTAGTTTGGCGCTAGTCCAGTAAGATTTCCTTTCACGTTGGACCGTCTTTCCTCTAATTCTGTGTCAAAAAGTCAGTAGCTCTTGATTCTGTGAAATCCATCTCTGACGGACCAAATATTTTGGTCAAGCATACATCTTAATTCTCATTCCTTCGCTGACCAAAATCTTCTTAACTTCCTATATGTCGACGGACTAAATTTTTTAGTCTGGCGTGAGCGTCAATTTGCTTGTCTTTGGATCTCTGATCTTATATGACTATTCTTTAGTGATCCTTTGGTTGCTTCTTTATAGACTTCCCCATGCTTGATCATATTTGTGCATATAAGCTCACCATGAATGTTTCTATCATGCACAACCTTTGTGGAGTCTAATTTGGTTTAAATATTTTTGTTTCGATGTTGATCCATGTATCTATATGTGTTTAATTCATTGGATCAATATATCTTCATGCCTTGATGTTAAGAGAGCTTATGATGGGTATTTGATAACTTGTGTTTTGGTGATTGAATTTGATTGTGATCGATTTGGATTTGGATGTTTGACACTTTTTTGGAAGTCCTTTCATGGGGAACGGACCGGATTTAGTGCTTAGAATATGCACTGGATCACCCACTCAATCTAGCAGTAAGTTTCCCTTTTATGACGGCCCGAATAATTTGGTCTGGCATACATGTTAAACTCCCATGTACGACGGACCAAATTATTTGGTCCGTGGTACACATGCTTTTGACAGTGTTTCGTATTTTGCATTTTTGAAGGTCTTCCCGTGCTCGAAAAAACAAAGTGTCTACATGAAAGTTGTAGAGAATTTCAAGACGAATCTTTTTTCAAGTTGACAACTTTTTCATTTGAGAAACCAAAAAATTTATAAAAATTTGGGAAATGGACTGAATTTCTATGTGTACGACGGACCAAATTTGGTCCGAGGTACACAGGCTTTTAACATGGTCTTAATATTTTGCATTTTTAAGGGTCTTCACATGCTCCGAAAAATAAAGTTTATATATGAAAGTTGTAGAGAATTTTGATACGAATCTTTTTTATGTTGATAACTTTCTCATTTGAGCAACTAAACAATTCATAAAAATTCTTGAAGTTGACTGCTGTGTTGTGAAGGAAATCTTTATGTTCTTTAGTGTTGCAATTGCAAATATTTTTCAATGCACATGTCTTCCTCATTCATATTCATTCATATGCACATTATTAAGAAGATAAAAGATCAATTGAGTAATTTAAATTGATTTACCTTGCAATTAATTTAAATAACTTTTGGTATTATTCTCACTAAGTGTATGAATCAAATGCATATACATCTCGGTGCACTTAGTAGGAGCATTCTTTTGTCAAGTGTTTCATATATATTGGGTTTCATTATCAAACACTTGTTGAGCTTAAAATTTAATGACTATCAAATATATCCATGTAAACCTATTGAGCTTTTGGGACTAATGTTTTTCTTGAGATGCTTTGAAGAGAATTGGGTCCCAAGAGTATGTGTGATTACCAAGGTGTGATAAAGGATTGATTGTTAAGTCAAGATCAACTAGACGAGAATTTACCAAGAGCTGAGGATGAGTCAAGATCGATTTGATGAGAGGATCATCGAGCGGATGATCGAATCAAAGTCGATAGGATGGAAGAGTCTCATGAGGTGATCAAGTCAAGGTTAACAAGACGAAGACTTCAACAATTATGATGGTCATCCTGCACAACACATCAAGTAAAAAGCATGAAGCTTAGAAGTGAACTTATAGATGCTCAAGGCCAAGGTATGGCTAGTATAGGACTAAGGATGTTTCCTAGTCATTCACCGGTCTTGGTGTTGGTGGAAAAACCGGATTGTTAGGATAGTTGCCGTACTAGCAAGACGAGTCCAGATCGATATTGATCGGACCGTTTCCAAGCTCTTGAGTGAAGTGATGTACATTGGTCTCCTTTCTCCTAAGTGAGCCTAGTGAGGTGTCTTGGGGTGTTAGAACTGTTTAGTAAAAGAGAGAAGTTAGTGGTGTCTAAAAATATGAGTTTTTGGGTGTCTTTTGATTCCTCATGAATTCTGCACTCATCCTTTAGTATTTGGGTGCTGAGACCTTACTAGATGGATAGCCCTTATTCTTAGCCTTTCATAGAGCCAAAGATCACCCAATTCCGAGTTCGGACGAGAGAGAAATCGCTGTTTTCGTGTAGGCTGTACATGCAGTGACAGACCAACTTTTTTGGTCCATCATGAATAGGATTTTGCATAGTCCAGTCCGTGGCAAATGTAAATCCTCTGGCGCTGTCCTCAACGGCTAGTTTTGGGTTCCAACGGTTAGTTTTGAGGGTGTTGGGTATTTATACCCCCTCCAGACTGTTAGGAACCAACTTTTAGCAACCCATTCATTATCTTTGAGCTGAAGGTGTGTGAGAGGAACTTCTATGTGTTAGGAGTGTCCAAGACACTAATCTTTTGAGTGTGATTAAGAGAATCCTAAGTGAGATTAGTGTGTGATCAAGAGTGTCCTGTGTGCATCTCTCTTGAGTTTGATCTGGTGTGATCAAATAAACTCCGGGCTTGTTACTCTTGATGCTTGAGAGCACCTAGACGGTGTGGAAGGTGTTGAGCCGGTGATCTTCTCAACGAAGGTTGTGAGAAGGCCCGGGCGAATCGAGGGCTAGTGAGCCAAGAGACAGGGCTTGAGGACGGCCTATTTACTCTTAGAACTAGCGTGCTGTAAGAGGTTGGGGCTCACCTCACCGTTGTGGTGGAAGAGTCACCCTGGTGGAGATGAGGCGTGGGCTCGAGCGGGAGCCGGTCCTTGTGAGGAGCAAGGGCTTGCCTCAACGTGGAGTAGGAGCGTGGCTCCGAACCACGGGATAAAAATACTTGTGTCACTTGTGGTATCTCTTGTCTCTTTTATGAATTGTTTTACTTTGTATTTATCCATTATGCATCTTATGACTTATATGATGATTTGAGCACCTTACTAGTTATGCCCTTGTCATGTGTTGACTTGTGTGTGCTAACTAATTTATCTTGAGCAATTTTATTGCTAGCATCCCCATATCTAGAATTGAATTGCTTGCTTGTCTCCCTAGGATTGCAAACAAAGATTTAGTTAATTCTTATTCTAGAGTGCTTATCTTGCTTGTCATCACCTAGGATAATAACCTGTGTTCAAATATCAGTTTTCAACTTCCTCATTTCATTAAGATTTGGACACAAGTATAAAATTGGTTTAGAGATTAAAATTTGATGAAGCCCAATTCACCCCCCTTTTGGGCATCCGATTCCTTACAAGTGGTATCAGAGCTAGGGCTCTCACTAAATAGACTTCACCGTCTTGAGATTGATTGGATGACCATGGAGGATTTTAGGCACCTAGGTGATGCACCTTTATTTGATAGCATGAACTACAATCGTTGGAAAATTCGCATGTCATGCTATCTTCAAGCTGTGGATTATCTTGTTTGGCGGATTGTAGATGTAGGTTTTTCTCCTCCAAAGAACTCCAAGGTCCTAACCGTTGAGAATGAGAAAAACTCGCATCTCAATGCTCTTGCTATTGATGCTTTGATTAGTGTTTTGAGCATAGATGAGCAAAAGAAGGTGAGCTATCTTATGAATGCTCATGATGTGTGGATGCAAATTCAAAGAAACCACAACAAGTCCATTGATCAAGAAGATGCAATTCAAGAATGGACTTCAAGTGATGATTTATCCACATTAAGCTCCGATGATGATGAGTGCTCTTCATCTCCCACTTCACCTCATTGCTTCACGGCTGAAGGTAATGATGAGGTAGTTGACAATGAGCCCTCCCATGATGAATTGATACATATGATTGGTAGGCTCCATGATTCCCTTAAGAAGGAGATAAGGAAATCATATGACTTTTCTCAAAAACTCAATTTGCTTCAAAAGTTATATGATGCCTTAAAGGGAGATCATGAAAATCTCCTCCTCAAGAGTGTTAATGCTAGCAAGGTGGATGTAGGTTTAAGCTGCACCTTTCTAGATGATTTGTCTTGTTTATATGTCATTCCATCCACATCATCTAGAAATAACATATCCACTTCTTGTGATGATTTACTTAACATACCATGCTACTCTAGTGCTAAGGTGGATGCTTACATGACTTGTGATCTATTGGATGATATGTCTTGTTTAGGTTCCACTCTTAATACTTCATCTAACAATAGTAGCTCCACCTTATGTGATGAATTGATTGATGACATTCTTGGCACTAGTGCAAATGCTTCCATTTCAAATATGTATTGTAATGAGATGAATAATGTGCCTAACTGCTCTAACTTAATTGCTCCAATTTCCTCTAGTACTTGCTATACTAACCTTGTTGTAGAGGAAAACAAAGAGCTCAAGGCTCATGTTGAAAAATTGAGAAAGGACTTGGAGAAATGCTACAGAGGGAAAGCCAACCTAAATGCTGTCTTGGGCAACAAAAAATCTGAGAAGGATAAGAAGGATCTTGGTTTCATCCCTAAGAAGAGCAATCACAAGACAAGACACTCCAAGTCCACCAAGAATAAAGGAAGTTGCCCCAAGCCGACAAGATGAGGAACATTCAGTGCTTTGGATGCAATAAGTTGGGGCACCTTGCCTCAACGTGTCCTAACAAAGTGGAGACCAAGAATACATCCATAAAGAGTCAAACCGGCAAGGAGCAAGTCAAAAAGAAGAAAAGCCTCAAAGCCAACTTGCTACAATTGCTGAGAAAAAGGGCATATTGGTAAAGAGTGTCCTTATGGTAAAACTCCTAAGCCCATCCTTGTCAATGATTATTATATGCTTAGGAGAGATAAATATGGCAATTTGTTTGCTAAAAATGTTAGCCCAACCAAAAAAATGTCAAGTCTATTTGGGTGGCAAAACACATAATTCATGACAATTCTCTTGGGGAGCAAGGGGACACCTTGGGTAAGAAAGAAATTGGGAGTTTACCCAAGGATGGTGGTAGGATAAGCCCCAAGGTGAATTTTGTCAAGAAGTGTGTGCTTTGCCTCCTTGCTAAAAATTCAAAACCCATGGCTAACCAACTTACTAAGTGTCCCAAAATGAATTCTAAAAGTAGTAAGTCTTGCAATTCTCATATTGATACTAAGAACAAGACATCTACTTGGCACCCAAATACATTATGACTAACACTCATGGACCCAACAAGAATTGGGTACCCAAATGTGCTTAAAGTGCTTAATGGGTTTTGAAGAGGCATTGAAGGACTTGGCACGTGTATGAATGAGGTGGAGTCACCACCAACCATTTGAGGCCAAGCATGAAGATATACAAGCCATCATCATGTACCAATGCCACTTCGGTAACAATTTAAATTCATGCACTTTACCTTGTGTAGGTAATTATATTTCAATGCATATCATGAAAAATCATTCTATCTTTCATGCTCTTATTCAAAACTCCAATATTGTTTTATGAGCTTGATATGTGTTGTGGCACATTAAGGGGGAATGTTAATTCAATATTCATGTGTACCACATCACTATATGTGTGCCCATATTTATATAAGTGCATATATATTTTCAAAATCAAGCCATTTAACCAAAACTCAAAATTTGTATACTCTATTATTAATCTTTTGAAAAACTAGTTGATAAATGTATAAAAATATTTTCAAAAGGTTTTTTCAAAGGTTTTTGCTTCACAAAATCTATTTTGAAAAGAAAACGAGTTTCTTGCCCAAAATCTAGATAGTAGTATCTTGTTTTGGATTTAAACTTATAATGTTTATAGTTTTAAAGGTAAAAAGATTTTGAAAATAATTTCAAAATAAAAATCCTAGAGTTGGTCATTACTTACCAATTTGTTGGTTTGATTTAGAAAATAATTTTGAAATTCTAAACGACCATTCTAACTAGGGTTGCGACCTACAGTCGATATGGCTCTGATACCACCTCTGTAGGGACCCGGATTACTGCATCCGACCCCTCTGTGTTTAACCGTGCTAGTCCAGGAAAAGCTAGCACACACAGTCGATACAGCGATGATAGCAAAGACATATCACGATGCAAATAACAGTAAATAAGCAAAAGGGAAATAGCTATGTAACACTTTATTACAAGTATCAAGCCTTATGGCTTAAGTGAGTAAGTAGCAGCGGAAATTAAATAGTAGCAACAAAAAGGAACCAGCCCATATGCCCACAGGCAATCGACTGGGGTACGCTCCATAGAAGTCCAGATCGCCTTCGTTGAAGCCACAAGCAAAGAACTCAAAATCACCTTCTTCAGGGTACTCCTCTGGGGAAAAATTTTGATGTTGCAAGGGTGAGTACACACCGTACTCCGCAAGTCTTGGAAACTTAATGCATGATAACTATATGCAGGGCTTAACCATGGATGGCATATTATGGTTCATTTGCGTAAAGCAGAATTTAAATTTTAAATACTAATAATAAATTCATAAAGCGGTAATTGACAAAATGAAATAAGTAAAGTAACAATTTAACTTGATGTACAACAATTTCCCAAGTTCCAACCACCCGGTTGGCTCCAACTGCCAAACCAAAAACTCACGAGTTCCAACCACTCACGTTTTTCCAAAATCAATCTTTTCCTTTAAAAACCAAAACCATAAAATCTACAATGTGCTAGCGTACCTCGCTCGCCCATGACCGTGGGCACGGCTACTCAAGTAGTTTTAACTCTGCAGAGATTATACACTTTACCCACAAGACATGATCGACTCTTGTTGCTTAACACACTTCCTTTGGTGTGTCGGCAGAGAGATCATGAAAAGGCCTTACAATGTGCGATACCACTACCAACCAGCGCTAAGGTTTCACATTGTTAGGGTTACATCCACCGATCTGAAGCCCCTCTTGCGCCTTGCAAGGTCTACCCGACACCCCACACAACCTAATGGCGAAGCTAATAACGACACACACAAATTACTTAGCCAGGTCGTACCCATATAGACTTGTGGTTGTATGGTATAGCTTGGTCCAAGGTAACACACGCCTCGGTCCTTAATTGACTTGGGCGGAACAATCATTTTCCAGAATTTTGTGCATCCGCACCCACCATGCAACCATCCGCCCCAGTCTAAATCATTTTTCTCATTTTATTTCCAACTAATAATAATAACGGCAACACCGATTGCCATAATTTCACAATTCATTTTAAACCATAAAAGGAAGAATTTCCATATTGGTAAGATACCGAAGTTTAAGCAGGGCTAAGCGATTCTACCGTCCCATAGTAAAATTTTGATTAACGTTAAATACAATAATTATCATGGCCTAGGGTGTCAAATGTTGTCATGGCAAAGATCAATAATGGCATAACAAGTTAGGTATTTAACTAGGCATTAAAACTGCAATTAAAATAATTTACATAAAATGATAAGCAAGCATAATTTAAAACAATATAAATTTTCATAAAACTGGGATCAATATGGTCAAGGAAGACTTGCCTTCAGCGCCTCCCGCTGGATCTACCTCTGCCGGATGATCCGCTCGCTCAACAGCTGCGTTGTCTACACGCGAAACGAGACCGAATAAATAAAACAAAATCAAATAAAATCCAAAAATTCAAAAGAATGACACCAGTAGATAGATAATGATTTTATATGAATTTAGAAATTTGAATCGTTCGAATCGGAGTTCGAACGGAGGAGAACGGGCCTTCCGAAATTCAATGGGCGAGAAAAATCAGAAAAACAAAAGAAGGGACACGTGTCAGGCATTGATTGGTTGACTTCGGATTTTCGGGAAAGCACAGAAAAAAATGAGAAAATTCCTATGGCTGACAAATGGGCCCACGAGTCATAGACTCGGCTCGAGGTTGACGTGGCAGCCACGCGGGGTTTAGGGCGGACGGTGGCGGCGTGGCGCTGCGTGGGTAGCGCTTGTGGCGCCACGCGGCATCGACATGGCGCAGAATCTGCGGCGGGTGTTCTTGGCGAGGGCGGCCCGCGAAGCTAAGCCGAGGTGGCGATGACGCGGCCGCCACGGGGAGACACGTGGATGGTGACGGAGCGGCTGGCTCGGAGGCTTACCGGTACACGTGGCCAAAATCCGGACGTAGAGTGGTGATCCGACGGCGATGGAGTGTCGGCGCAGTAGGAAATGATGTGGAACGATCCGAGCCGCCGAATGGAGATCTAACGGTGGATCATTGGCGAAGCAACGGACGGCGAGGTGGTGGCTCGATCACACCGGAGCTGAGGAAGAAGAGACCGACTCGGGGCAATACACGACGAGAAGTGCTCAGGTCTGGCGCAAAAGAGAGGATGACTCGAGGAACTCGGAGGTACCAAAAATGGCGACGGAGACTCACCGGAGAGGAGGGAAACGACGGCGGAAGGCCTTTGGCACAAGGGCTAACTTCGGCGAAGTCGTGCGGCCACACGGAGGCGTCCCCGCCGGCAAGACTTGGGGGAAAACTAGCGGCGTGGAGAGGCAAACCTAGGAACGGTGGCTACAGGGTCTTAAATAGCCTAGGGCAACGGGAAAAAACACGGAAGTCGAGGTTGGTCCCGCTGTTCTAGGTTTCGGGCGGCGGCGGCTGAGCAAGCGACGTGGCTCCATCGGGGTCGTCCGAGTGGCGAAGATCCGACGACCCAAAACACGGAGCACGGCATGAACGTTGGATCAAGATCCAACGGTGGGGAACGGTGTGCGTTAGGGCTAGGGTTCATGAGACGGCGCGGCACGGCTTAATCGGAGACGCACACGTGGCGATGATCTAGCGGCTGGCGAAGATTGAAGACGCGGGCGAACTGGGGCCGTTGGATTGCGATCCGACGGCGAGGCGCTAGGGTTTTTGTCTGAGTTAAAATGATATGGTGCGGTTCGGCCGTTCGATTAGAATCTGACGGCTGGGCTTCGGCGAGGTGGGCAGGCTGAGGAAGTTTGGCCGGGCGATTCGGAACCGATGGATCGAAATCAGACGGTGGAGCGCAGCGGATGAACAGGAGTCAGCCCGGGAGAAAAAGAAAAGGAGTTTGCGAATTTGAGAAAATGCCAGAAAATCCACAATAAATCCAATATATTCAAATAAATAGCAAACAAATTCAAATAAATATCCAAAAATACAGAAAAATCCAACGAAGCACAAGGAACCCAATAAAAAAATAAGAAATATTAAATTTGAAGTATGAATTAATCAAATTAAATCCTTTTTGCTTTGGAAAATTCAAATTAAGCTGGAATTAATTCAATAAAAATGCACGGGTTCGGATTTTGAAATTCAAGCTCCAAGAGGCACAAAAACAGAATGTTACAAATCTCCCCCCAACAGAAAATCTCGACCCCGAGATTTGGGACTAACCAGGAAAAGAGGCTGGGGTACTCCGCTTGAAGATCCTCTTCGCGCTCCCAGGTGGCTTCCTCTTCTGGATGATTGCTCCACTGCATTTTGCAAAATTTGACCGTCTTGTTCCTTGTCCTGCGCTCAGGTTCATCCAGAATTCTGACCGGGTACACTGGATATGAAAGATCCTCCTACAGCTCAACATCTTCAAACTGCATCTGACTTTCTAGCACTCTGAGGCATTTTCTTAACTGCGACACATGGAACACATTATGCACATCTGACAACTGCGGCGGCAACTCCAACTGATACGCCACTTCTCCACTTCTGGCTAGAATCAGAAACGGTCCAATGAATCTCGGTGCCAACTTGCCACGAACTCGGAATCGACGCATTCCTTTGAGCGGGGAGACTTTCAGATACACATGATCACCAGGAGCAAAGGTCAATTCTCTTCTGCGATTATCAGCATAGCTCTTCTGCCTGGACTACGCTGTTCTCAACCTTTCTTGAATCATCTTCACTTGTTCCTCAGCTTTCTGCAGAATATCGGGACCAAAAACTTGACGATCACCTGTCTCATTCCAACAAAGAGGTGTCCTGCACTTTCTGCCATACAGAGCTTCAAATGGTGACATTTGCAGACTTGCTTGATAGCTGTTGTTGTATGAGAATTCTGCATAGGGCAAACTTTGATCCCAACTGGTTGCATTAGACAATGCACAAGGTCTCAACATATCCTCCAGGATTTGATTTACTCGCTCGGTTTGCCCATCCGTCTGAGGGTGATAAGCTGTACTGAAATTCAGATTGGTACCTAATGCTTCTTGTAACTTTTGCCAGAATCTAGATGTGAATTGGGTGCCTCGATCAGAAACGATCTTCTTGGGCACACCATGCAAGCACATAATCCTTGACATATACAGCTCTGCAAGCTTATCTCCTTTGTAGGTTATCTTCACAGGGATGAAATGAGCAACTTTCGTCAAACGATCCACTACAACCCAAATTGAATCATACCCTGACCTGGTCCTCGGAAGTCCTGTAATGAAATCCATCCCAATTTCTTCCCACTTCCATTCGGGCACCTTCAATGGCTACAACAAACCTGCTGGCCTCTGATGTTCAGCTTTGATTCACTGGCACACATCACACATAGGTATGTATTCTGCAATTTCCTTTCTCATCCTTGGTCACCAATACACACCTCGAAGATCATGATACATCTTGGTGTTGCCGGGGTGAATTGAGTACGCTGACTCATGCGCTTCCTTCAGAATCAACTGCTTGACTTCTTTCTGATTTGGCACATAGATGTTGTTTCCAAGCCACACTATTCCTTCCTCATCTTCTGCGAATCCTGGAGCTTTACCTTCCTTGATTCTACACTTGATCTCGGCAGCATCCTTATCTGACTTCTGCATCTTTTTGATTTGGTCCACCAGGGTTGGCTGAATCTCTAAAATAGCAATAGAACCTTCTTCCACCAAACCCAAATTCAGGCGCTGAAACTCCTCGTGAAGAGCAGGCTGTCCTTCTTGAATCATCAGATTATTGCAATAGCTCTTTCGGCTTAGGGCATCCGCAACCACATTGGCCTTGCCGGGGTGGTAATGTATGCCTGCATCATAATATTTGATTAATTCCAACCACCTTCTTTGTCTCAAGTTGAGGTCTGCTTGGATGAAGATGTATTTCAAACTCTTGTGGTCGGTGAATATCTCACAACGATTTCCAATGAGATAATGCCTCCATAACTTCAATGCATGCACAACTGCAGCCAATTCCAAGTCATGGGTTGGATAATTTTCCTCATGTGGTCGCAATTGCCGCGAGGCGTATGCGACTACCTTGCCTTCCTGCATCAGCACACAACCAAGACCCTGTCTTGAAGCATCACAGTAAATCTCAAAGGCTTTCTGAATATCCGGGCAAGTGAGCATTGGGCCTGTAGTCAACCTTTTCTTCAATTCTTGGAAACTTTGCTCGCAAGCTTCGGTCCATTCAAACTTCTTCTCTTTTTTCAGCAATTGGGTGAGCGGTCTCGCAATCTTCGAGAATCCTTCAATGAATCTTCTGTAGTAACCCGCTAGACCAAGGAAACTCCTTATGTCAGGCACTGACTTGGGCTGCCTCCAATCGAGCACACCTTTCACTTTTTCAGGGTCTACTGAGACACCTCCAGCAGAAATGATATGACCCAAGAAAGAAACTTCTGTCGACCAAAACTCACACTTGTTGAACTTGGCATACAACTGATGGCTTCTGAGCTTTTCCAACACCATTCTCAAATGTCCTTCATGTTCAGCCTCATCTCGAGAATAGATAAGAATATCATCAATGAATACCACCACAAACTTGTCTAGGTACTCCATGAACACCTTGTTCATCAGATTCATGAAATAGGCTGGAGCATTGGTCAGACCAAAGGACATGACTGTGAACTCATACAATCCATAGCGAGTCGCAAAGGCTGTCTTTGGAATGTCCTGCGGCCTTATCTTCGGCTGATGATAGCCAGATCGCAGATCAATCTTGGAGAAGATGCAAGCTCCCTTCAACTGATCAAACAGGTCGTCAATCCTGGGCAGCGGATACTTGTTCTTGATGGTGACTTCATTTAGCGCTCTGTAATCCACGCACATGCGCAAGCTGTTGTCCTTCTTCTTCACAAAAAGAACTGGCGCTCCCCAAGGCGATGAGCTTGGATGGACAAATCCCTTCTCTTGCAGCTCTTCAATTTGCTTCTTCATCTCGGCGAGTTCATTGGCTGGCATGCGGTAGGGTCTCTTGTAGATTGGAGCTGTGCCGGGGACTAGTTCTATGGTGAACTCAATGTCCCGATTAGGCGGCATGCCTGGCAATTCCTCCGGAAATACATCCGGGTATTCACTCACCACAGGCACACTTTCCAGAGTGATTTCTTTCAACTTGTTCAATGTGCACTTTCCTCTCAAAGTCACATCAGGCATATACTCCACTCGAGTGCCTTCTGAATTAGTGAGAGTAATGGCTCTACTGGCGCAATCAATTTGTCCTTTGAACTTAGTCAACCAGTCCATCCCTAGGATGACATCTATTCCTTTTGAATCCAAGAGGATAAGATTCGCTAGGAATTCTACCCCATTGATTTTTATGGCGGCGCTTGGGCACACCGAACTTTTTTCATTTCTTTGCCCGAAGATTGCACTATCAACTTCATCCTTTTAGCAGCTCTTCCTTCAACCTTGAAGATCCGACGACCCAAAACATGGAGCACGGCATGAACATTGGATCAAGATCCAACGGTGGGGAACGGTGTGCGTTAGGGCTAGGGTTCACGCGACGGCGCGGCACGGCTTAATCGGAGACGCACACGTGGCGATGATCTAGCGGCTGGCGAAGATTGAAGACGCGGGCGAACTGGGGCCGTTGGATTGCGATCCGACGTCGAGGCGCTAGGGTTTTTGGCTGAGTTAAAATGATATGGTGCGGTTCGGCTGTTCGATTAGAATCGTGGTGGGCTTGGCGAGGTGGGCGGTGAGGAAGTTTGGGCCAGGCGATTCGGAACCGATGGATCGAAATCGGACGGTGGAGCGCAGCGGATGAACAGGAGTCAGCCCGGGAGAAAAAGAAAAGGAATTTGAGAATTTGAGAGAATGCCAGAAAATCCAGAATAAATCCAATAAATTCAAATAAATAGCAAACAAATTCAAATAAATCTCCAAAAATATAGAAAAATCCAACGAAGCACAAGGAACCCAATAAAAAAATAAGAAATATTATATTTGAAGTATGAATTAATCAAATTAAATCCTTTTTGCTTTGGAAAATTCAAATTATGCTGGAATTAATTCAAATAAAATGCACGGGTTCGGATTTTGAAATTCAAGCTCCAAGAGGCACAAAAACGGAATGTTACATCTAGCAACCCTAAAGAGTGAAAAAGATACCCTTGGTGGTATATTTTCCTTGAAAAGCTTTTTAAAAAAAGTCCAAACTATCATATATGACTTGGTTAAACACATGGGGACATATTTTGGAAAAGCTACATATTTCTTCACCTTGGGTCAATTTGCTAAAACTTTCAGTTTTGGACATATTTTAGGCTGCCTATATCCATATGGGTTCATAATCTGCGAAAATCATTGTAATAAGCTTTGATGCTCCATAGTTGATCTTAATGGGTGAATTCTCTCATGACTTGTGGACCATGGTTGAATTTTGTTTTGGCCCTATTTTGAAGCTTGAGTTGAAGGTTTAAAATGTGAATTTTTTAGCTTGATGCAACCGTGACTTCCTGCATATCATTTGATTTGGTTGCATTATTGGAAAACCTTTCGAGATGAAAACGAGGATGCATATAAATAGTAACTCTACAATCTACTTAATATCCATCGGAAAAATTTTACTTGAGTTTCTCATTCGATCGAAAGTGTTCGTGTGTATGTCTCTTGGAGTTGGTATCATTTCTTAATCTTTGGCTCCAAGTTTTCCTTCTTAATCTTATTTGATTTTATCCAATAAAGGAGATTATTTCCATTATCAGTTCAAGAGTGGAGATTATTTCCATTGTAAGTTCAAGAGCTTGTTTGTTTACTCGAGCTTTATCTTTTGCTTATACTTACAAAAGACATCAAATTTGTTTTATTCGATCTTTGCCTGTTCTTGCAAGTGTAATCTTGTTGCTTTGATCCACTATCTTCTTATTGCAATATTTTTCAAAGTGGTATCAAGTAGTAGCATGCTTTACTTGCAAGTGGTTTTGTTTTTCAATCTGCATCATACAGTGCATCTAGCTTATTCATTTGTCATATAACCCACTTTGTTCTTATGGTCATATCTTACAAGTGGTGTTATCTCTTTTAGTCTCTTAAAGTTACAAACTTACAAATAGTATCAAGTAGGAAGATATTTGTTTCCGAAAATCGGTTGTTTGTCTACACATGTGCAGGGGATCGAAGGAGGATCAATGTCGACGGTAGGATGAAGGATATAGATGGGATCTATAGTCTGAGGGATCGAAAGCCTTGCGAAATGATTGGGTTCGGTTCAAGCATGTGGTGGGTGAGAATCGACAAAGGGGCGTATTCTTTCTCATGACCATATCGTAAATGCCTATGCATTAACTTGTAGGGATCCGATTATTTGTGATATCCTCTTCCCTTACAAGTGCTTTACAAATGGTATATATTACAAATGATATTCTCCTATACAAATTGCTTATGTGTTATCTAACTTTTCTTATGTGAGTTAATAGATGCTTCATTTTGATATAGATGACACACCATATTAAGGTACCCACATGCCCATTACTTTTAAAGATCAGCTTGTACTTCACTTATATCTCTTGTCTCATGATCATGATATTCTATTATTGTTCTAGATTATCTCTCACAAGTGATTTCACATATCCATATCATGCTTGTTCTCACTTATATCCTTATGGCATGACACATTTGCTTCATTAGCTACTTGTGATTTGTTATTGCCTAAATCCTAGATATTATTGCTTTCATATCATGCCTCGATTTAGGGGGAGCTTGATTTTCATGATATACCTTTTGCTCCTTATTATACCATACTCTCCATTATCTTGTTTATTCATCTCATAAGAGAGTATGGGTATTCATGTTGATTTATTGTAGATAATAATCTTTTTGGATGATTAATGACAAAAGGGGGAGAGTTTTCATGTATTATCAATTGCCCCCCTAATTTATTTATAGAGCCAAAAAGGGGAGAATTTTGTCATGTGCACAATTTTGTTATGTTTTTATTGCCATATTGTCATTTATTGCAATTGATATGAGGTTTGTCATAAATCACCAAAAAGGGGGAGATTGTAAGTTCAAGGTAGCCCTTGTATGATTTTGGTGATTAATGACAAACATAGTTATTGACAATGTTTATTTTAAAGCAATGCTTAATAACAAATCTCGAATATGCTTATTGATATGAGATTAATATGTTGATTGTGAAGATTTTTTTAGTCTCATCTTATTTAAAGGAAATCATATATGAAAAGAATGAGTATGCAACTTCATCCTCAATTGCAAATTCAGTTGCATCTTTCTTGTTCTTGCTTGTGTTCTCGATTCATTGGCGAGGATTAGCCTTCGTGGTGAGGTCAGCGGCAGCGACGGTTGATAAACGAAGGAGCGTGGTGCTGCGATTGCGGGGTTTTGATCGTGCGATCAAGAAGCTGGATCGTGTGTGTCTCGTGCCGCCTAATCGACTTATCCTCCACCTGACGGAAGTTCGGGCATCCCCGTCCCCATCAAGTGGTATTAGAGCAAGGTTTACCATCAGGTTCGCCTTTTTCCCGTAGTTTGATTTAGTTTTGCGTTCATCCTATAGTCCACGAAAAAGCCAAAAAAAAATTGCAGTTCATAGTCTACCATACCTAGAACCACGCCTATTCTTTGCACAATTTCGGTTCCAGAGTCCGTAGTATTGAGTTTGTGTCCAGAGTCGAGTCGTGTTGCTGGTTTAGATCGTGATCTTAATTTAGTTGTGTTTCATCTCCGCTGCATCCCATATCCTACACCGATCCAGTCACCAATCGCTATTTGTGTCCTTGTTGGAATCGGTTTGCTTTGTGGTTTCATCCTTTTCGGAGTCCTAGTTGTGTTAGGGTTTCTCCTTCAGAAACCCTAATCCCCCACCTCCTGTTAGCCATACCGCCACCCCTCATCACAGAGCTTTCCACCATAGATCATCGCCTTCCATATCCACTCCATACACCCTTGAGTTCGGAGAGGTGCCGCCTAGAAAACCCTAATTCGGAGTCCTTCCGTAAAACGGCCATAACTTTCGCATACGGACTCGAAATTAGGCAAAAAAAAATTTCGTGGACATCTACAGCAAATTTTACATCCGATTCTCCCCAACGTTGTTGGGTTCGCCGAATTTATTTTTGCGAAATTCCCTCGGGAAAATTGAGTTTTCGGTTGCTGAAGTTTGAGCACGCATTTTGGAAAACACTTCTTATTTCATATCGGTTTCATCTTACATCTGTTCAAGCTAAAAATTTGTGTACTATCTACCTTTGTACTCCTAATCCTAGGAAAAATATCATAAAAATGAAAGAAAAATAAAAAAAATTGTGAAAGAAGCATAGAGCATTCTATCTGTTACTGAATTGTGTGCCACTCCATACATATAACCTTCCTACAGCTCCACAAATACATCCTTCTGATCAGCACAGGTTATTGACCCTTGCAATCGCTTCATCACCACCTCACAGTGTCACGAACCAGCCACCGGTTGCACCGTCCCTCGCTGTGTTGGTAAGAACCGGGTAAGAACTTGGTAAGATTGCTTGAGAGCGTGAGATCCCACCTAGTAGTTCATAGGGCTCATAATACTTGTGTTTGTTTTTCTTTCTGTCCTTTTTCTGTGCTAACCATGGCAGGTGGCAAGAAGGGCATGAACGAGGACGATATTACCATCGACGACTGTGTCCTTCATTCAGAGTTGTCGACCATGCTGGAGGAGATAAAAACGATGTTCAAGGAGAATGCCACGATGACGAACAAGACCCTTGAGAGCATCGATCGACGAGTTTCCACCCTCACCGATAGGATGGATGCCGTCGAAAAACGTCCTCCCGCGACTATTGATGGAGATGCATCCGTCAACAGCGGCGTCAACAACGGCGTCAACAACGGCACCAACCACAGCAACAACGACCACGATGAGGATGGTGATTTTGAGGAAGACGAAGACGAGCAGCAACGTGCCGCCAGGGAACGAGCTGCTCAACGAGACACCCGTCTGCATGACCGTCTTCGCCGCAACCATCATGGTATGGGAGGTAATAACCAGAACCACAATGATGATCCTTTCGCTAAGGTAAAATTCACCATCCCTTCCTTTTCGGAGCTTATGATGCCGATGCTTACTTAGATTGGGAGATGACTACGAGCGAAATTTAATTCCCATCTAGTTCGAGATTCATAGAGTTAGACAAGCCACTAGTGAATTTAAAGATTTTGCTATAATCTGGTGGAATGAACTAGTAAATGCCCGTTTACAACCTGATTCTTGGGCGAGATTAAAAGATGCTATCGTAATAGATTTGTTCCTCCTTCCTACCAACGTGATATGCGCAAGAGATTGCAACGATTAGATCAAGGTAGTATGGTGTTCGGGAATATTACCAAGAGCTTCAAAAGGGTATGTTATGTTGTGGGGTAGTAGAGGAACCTGAGGACAAAATTGCTCGTTTTTACAGTGGTTTGCGTCCAGAAATTCAGGATATTGTTGATTATAAAGAATATACAACTGTTAATCGCTTGTTTCAACTTGCTATGTTAGCAGAGAAGGAGTTGCAGGGATGCCATTCTAAGAGCAGGAGCAACGCCGGCAACACCTTCACGCCCCGAACGATTACGGGACAAGAGAAGACGGTGCCTTCTTCCACCTTCCGACCAGCTGCACCGCCACCTTCGACGAGCACACGACCGGCATCGACGGCACCGCCCGCCCGTGCCGCGGACAGCAGCAAGTCGACCCCGCCAACACCGGTCAAGAGCTCCTCCTCTATCGCTTCCACGGGTCGCACATCGACGGGAATTCGCTGCCACAAGTACCAAGTGATTGGCCACGTCAAGAATGAATGCCCTAGCCAGCGGGCATACATCGCCACCAACGACGGAGGTTACATCAGCGCCTCCGATGTTGAGGATGAGATCGACGACACCAGGGTGGACGACGACGTGGTTGATGATGATGCCACCTTTGGCGCCGAGGATACCGCTGCGTACAGGTCCATCATTGTCTAGCGTGTCCTTAGCAAACAAATGGAGCAAGCCGAGCAGCAGCAGCGCCACAACTTGTTCCAGATTTTCTTCGTCATCAACAACCGACGAGCGCGCGTGATCATTGACTCCAGCAGCTGCAACTACTTGGTGAGTACAGATTTGGTCAAGAAGCTTAGCTTGACCACATGCCCGCACCCACATCCATACCACATTCAGTTGCTGAATGATTCCGGCAAAGCTAAGGTAACACAAATAGTTCGGGTTTATTTTTCCATTGGTTCCTATTCTGATTTTGCTGATTGTGATGTGGTGCCGATGCAAGCTTGCTCTCTTTTATTGGGTCGCCCATGGGAATATGACACTGATGCACTTCACCACGGTAGAAGTAATAAATACACTTTTATGCATAAGGGAAAGAAAATTACACTTCTACCTTTGACCCCCGCTGAAATTGTTAAATCCGATAGGGAGCGGCTTGCTAATGACAAGAAAACTAATGATGAAAAATCTGAAATTCAGCATGTAGCCAACCAAATTAAATTGAGGAATCCCGTCTTGCTTCTACAAAATCTGATCTTGCTGCAATTAGTGATGATGCTTTGTGCTATGCTTTGATATGCAAAGATGCCTTGTTTTCATTAGATGATATGCCCAGTACTTTGCCTCCTGCTATCACAAACCTTTTGTAGGAGTATGCGGATGTTTTTCCTGCCGAGATACCTTCAGGACTCCCACCCATACGAGGGATTGAGCACCAAATTGATTTGATACAGAGTGAGTTTGCCAAACCGAAGTTGCTTATAGGACCAACCCGAGGAACTAAGGAGATTCAACGCCAAGTCCAAGATCTTTTGGACCACGGGTATGTACGTGAGAGCCTTAGTCCTTGTCTTTGTTCTGTTATTTTGGTTCCTAAGAAAGATGGCGGTTAGGCGCGCGTCGTAGATTGTAGAGCCATTAACAATATCACAATAAGGTACCGTCATCCTATTCCTAGGTTAGACGACATGCTTGATGAGTTAAGTGGTTCTATAATTTTTTTCTAAGGTTGACTTGCGTAGTGGATACCACCAAATAAGAATGAAATTGAGAGATGAATGGAAAATAGCCTTTAAAACCAAGTTTGGATTGTATGAGTGGTTAGTCATGCCTTTTGGGTTAACTAATGCACCTAGCACTTTCATGCGTTTAATGAACGAGGTTTTACGAGCTTTCATTGGGAAATTTGTGGTGGTTTATTTTGATGATATATTGATTTACATCTTGATCATCTACGTGCTGTTTTTGATGCTTTGCGTGCTGCACGTTTATTTGGTAACCTCGAGAAGTGCACTTTTTGCACCGAATGAGTATCGTTTCTTGGTTATGTTGTGACTCTGCAGGGAATTGAGGTGGATGAAGCCAAGGTGCACGCGATTAAGAGTTGGCCAACACCCGGCGATTTCACAAGTGCGGAGTTTCCATGGACTTGCGGATTTTACCGCCGCTTTGTGAAGGATTTCAGCACCATTGCAGCCCCATTGAATGAATTGACGAAGAAGGAGTTGTGTTCCATTGGGGCAAGCACGGAGAATGCCTTCAACCTTTTGAAAGATAAGCTTACTAATGCACCTTTACTCCAACTTCCTGATTTTAATAAGACCTTTGAGCTTGAATGTGATGCTAGTGGGATTGGAATTGGTGGTGTTTTGATGCAAGATAGAAAACTTGTTGCTTATTTTAGCGAAAAATTGAGTGGTCCTGTTTTGAATTATTCCACGTATCATAAAGAATTGTATGCTCTTGTGCGATCTTTAGAAACGTGGCAACATTATCTTTGGCCCAAAGAATTTGTTATTCATTCCGATCATGAGTCGCTAAAACATATTTGCAGTCAAGTGAAACTGAATCGTAGACATGCTAAATGGGTTGAATTTATTGAATCTTTTCCTTATGTTATCAAACACAAGAAAGGGAAGGATAATGTGATTGCTGATGCCTTGTCTAGGAGATATACCATGTTGTCCCAACTTGATTATCGTATATTTGGATTGGAATCAATTAAAGAACAATATGCTAATGATGATGATTTTAAAGATGTCTTGCTGCATTGCAAAGAAGGAAGAACATGGGACAAATATGTGATAAATGAAGGATTTGTGTTTAGAACTAACCGCCTATGCATTCCAGTTGGATCCGTTCGTTTTCTTTTGATACAAGAGGCTCATGGAGGAGGTCTAATGGGTCATTTTGGTGCCAAGAAGACGGAGGCTGTGCTGTCCGCTCATTTCTTTTGGCCGAAGATGAGGCGAGACATTGAGAAGTTTGTATCCCGCTGCACTACATGTCAAAAGGCTAAGTCACGATTGAATCCACATGGTTTATATATGCCTCTTCTTGTTCCTAGCACTCCATGGGAGGATATATCTATGGACTTTGTTTTAGGACTGCCTAGGACCAAGAGGGGGAGGGATAGTATTTTTGTGGTGGTTGATAGATTTTCTAAGATGGCTCACTTTATTCCTTGTCATAAGAGCGACGATGCTATTAGTATTGCTAACCTTTTCTTTCAAGAAATTGTTCGCTTGCATGGTATACCTTCTACTATTGTTTCAGATCGTGATGCCAAGTTTTTGAGCCACTTTTGGAGAACTCTATAGAATAAATTGGGGACCAAGCTGCTGTTTTCAACAACATGTCATCCCCAAACCGATGGCCAAACTGAGGTAGTAAATCGTACGTTATCTACTATGTTGAGGGCTGTTTTGAAGAAGAATTTGAAGATGTGGGAAGAGTGTTTGCCGCAAGTTGAGTTCGCTTATAATAGGGCGGTACACTCCACCACCAAGGTAAGTCCTTTTCAGGTAGTGTATGGCTTCAATCCCCGTGCTCCTATTGATCTATTACCTTTACCTACTAGTGAACGAGTTAATCATGATGCTAAGGAACGTGCTGAATTTATTTTGAAATTGCATGAAAAGACTAAAAAATATTGAAATGATGAATGAAAGGTATAGGACTGCGGGAAGTAAAGGTAGAAAGGAGGTAAAACTTGAACCGGGTGATTTAGTATGGTTACACTTGAGAAAGGATCGTTTTCCAGAATTGAGAAAGTCTAAATTAATGCCTAGAGCTGATGGTCCTTTCAAGATACTTGAGAAAATAAATGATAATACATATAAACTTGAGTTGCCGCCCGAATTTGGGGTTAGTCCCACATTTAACATTGCAGATTTGAAACCGTTCATGGGAGAAGAAGATGAGCTTGAGTCGAGGACGACTCCACTTCAAGAGGGGGAGGATGATGAGGACATCACTCCTATGCATACGCCCGAGACTCCTTCAGTTGTGATGTAAGGATCTATCACAAGAGCACGAGCACGGCAATTGAATCAACAAGTGAGCTCGTTCCTAAGTGCCCGTGCATATACTTGTGAGGATGGTATGCTACCTAATGATATTATTGATTATATTATACTTAGGAACTTTGGAGAGGATCATGAAGGCCTTGGGAACCAGCAAGGGCCAGGAGGGAGGCAAGGAGGGTGTCCAAGTCAAGTTGGAGACCTAATTCATCTCGGAGTCGACTACCTCGGCCACCAGGAGCAGTGCTCACTAAAATCGTCACCCAGGTCACAAATGGGCTCCGATTTCGATGATCCACATATGCCTCGAAAGCTAAGGAGATAATATTTCCAATGGCACTAGTTTCAGGTCATTTGGACTTCGAAGGCGACAGGAATTCACGTTGCAAGTTGGAAAACAGAATCTGTCCCAGGGTGCTGCGTCACCAATTTGGGCATCGTGTTGGAGTCCATCACGGACGCGTCTAGGGTCTCTAGGATATCCCCTAGTTCTTATATTCAGTAGCCGCCGCTAGGGTTTGACTTGGGTTTTTCTTAGATCAATTCTGTCTTTGAACAGTATCGCCGTTCATCGGTTTGTGAGACCCCAACTCGTGAGCTTCATCCTCAATTGCAAATTCAGTTGCATCTTTCTTGTTCTTGCTTGTGTTCTCGATTCATTGGTAGGGATTAGCCTTCGTGGCGAGGTCAACCGGGAAGCGCACGGTTGATAACCAGAGGACGCGTGGTGCTGCGATTGCAGGGGTTTTGATCGTGCCGATCAAGAAGCCGGATCGTGTGTGTCTCGCGCCGCCTAATCGACTTATCCTCCACCTGACGGAAGTTCAGGCATCCCCGTCCCCATCAGTTTCCAAGCTCTCGAGTGATGCACATTGAGTCTCCATGCCCCTAAGTGAGCCTAGTGAGGTGTCTTAGGGTGTTAGAAGTGTTTAGTAAAAGAGAGAAGTTAGTGGTGTCCAAAAACATGAGGTTTTGGGTGTCTTTTGATTTCTCATGAATTCTGCACTCATCCTTTGGTATTTGGGTGATGAGACCTTGCTAGATGGATAGCCATTGTTCTTAGCTTTTCATAGAGTCTAAGATCACCCATTCCGAGTTCGGATGAGAGAGAAATCATCGTTTTTGTGCAGGCTGTACATGCAGTGATGGACCAAATTTTTTGGTCCGTCGTGAATTGGATTTTGCATAGTCCAGTCCGTAGCAAATGTAAATCCTCTGGTGCTATCCTCAACGGCTAGTTTTGGGTTCCAACGGCTATTTTTGATGGTGTTGGGTATTTATACCCCCTCCAGACTGTTGGGAACCAACTTTTCACAACCCATTCATTATCTTTGAGCTGAAGGTGTGTGAGAGGAACTCCTATGTGTTAGGAGTGTCCAAGACACTAATCTTTTGAGTGTGATTAAGAGAATCCTAAGTGAGATTAGTGTGTGATCAAGAGTGTCCTGTGTGCATCTCTCTTGAGTTTGATCTGGTGTGATCAAATAAGCTCCAGGCTTGTTACTCTTGGTGCTTGAGAGCACCTAGACGGTGTGGAAGGTGTTGAGCCGGTGATCTTCTCAACGAAGGTTGTGAGAAGGCCCGGGCGAATCGAGTGCTACTGAGCCAAGAGACAGAGCTTGAGGACGGCCTATTTACTCTTGGAACTAGGGTGCTGTAAGAGGTTGGGGCTCACCTCACCATTGTGGTGGAAGAGTCACCCTAGTGGAGATGAGGCGTGGGCTCGAGCGGGAGCCGGTCCTTGTGAGGAGCAAGGGCTTGCATCAACGTGGAGTAGGAGCGTGGCTCTGAACTACGGGATAAAAATACTTGTGTCACTTGTGGTATCTCTTGTATCTTTTATGAATTGTTTTACTTTGTATTTATCCATTATGCATCTTATGACTTATATGATGATTTGAGCACCTTACTAGTTATGCCCTTGTCATGTGTTGACTTGTGTGTGCTAACTAATTTATCTTGAGTAATTTTATTGCTAGCATTCACATATCTAGAATTGAATTGCTTGCTTGTCTCCAAGGATTGCAAACCAAGATTTAGTTAATTCTTATTCTAGATTGCTTATCTTGCTTGCAATCACCTAGGATAATAACCTGTGTTCAAATATCAGTTTTCAGCTTCCTCATTTCATTAAGATTTAGACACAAGTATAAAATTGTTTTAGAGATTAAAATTTGAAGAAGCCCAATTCACCCCCCTCTTGTTATCCGATTCCTTACAAACAGCTACTCTCTTAGGACAAGCATTGGCAAAGTGCCCTAGCTCATTGCAGTTATAGTAGCGTCCTCCAGCCATCTGCAAGTTCCCTCCAGGTTGGTTAACATCTCTGGCTGGTGTCTGAGATGTCTGACCAACAGGTCACGATACAACTAATGGTGTTCTTGTACTACTTCTGGGCTGAAACTTGGTGAATTGCTAAGGTGCCACTCTCGGCTTCTGCTGCCCCTAACGATTTCCTTGCTGTGCCATACGGCGCTTCCTGTTTTCTTCCAGCTCCTTACGCTTATCCTCCAATATAAGAGCCTTATTCACCAGCTCTTAGAAGTTAAGGAACGTGTGGGTAATCAGTCCCACCTGCAATCCAGTATTGAGCCCCTTGATGAATCGGGACTGTCTTGCCCTGTCAGTTGCTACATCCTCTGGTGTGTAGGTTGCTAACTGAGTAAATTTATTCAGATAATCAGCCACTGAATGGCCTCCTTGCTTCAAATTCCTGAATTCTTCTTTCTTCAATTCCATGATACCTTTCGGTACATGGTACTGACGGAAAGTACCAGTGAATTCCTCCCAAGTGATCTCTTGGGGATTCTCAAGTGCAGCACAGAAATTTTCCCACCACTCGGCAGCTGTGTCCTCCAATTGATTGAGAAGCATAAAGCACTCTTTCATTTCCTGCACACTGAATAATATGCAGCTTCCTTTCAATTGTTCTTAACCAATCGTCTGCCTCGGGATTGGTATTGCCTAAAAACGTGGGCGGATGAGTACTCATGAACTCTGATAGTCTTGAGTAAGGTCGTGGCTCATTGTTAACAGCAACTTGGTTGGTGAGTTGCTGCATCGTCTGCACCATTGTCTGCATTAGTTGAGTCTGAGCGGCCAGAAAAGCTCCCAGATTCTGCATATCAACGGGTGGTGCAGGCTGAGGGATAGGTGCTTCATTTCTGTTGCCTCCCTGCTGCGAACCGCTTCCTCCAGTTCCACTATTTTCACGCGTGTTAACCATCTGTTGATTGCTTCAATGGTTAAGAGAAAATAGACAAGTAGGAAGAAATCTTATATGGGGAAACAGGTGTAACTTGGACTCCCAAACTAATATTCTTTATTATAAACTTTAGTATGGTTGCTCATAGGTGCCTAAGGTCACGCAACACATACAAAACACGCACAAACATTCAACAAACATTTAAACTCAAACAGTTCCGACTCACACCTAAGGCCGACATGACGACAAAAGACGTGACTCTAACATTTGAGTCTCAACACAAAACACACTCACTCGCTAAGCCACCCCAGATGCGGTCCACCCGGTACATCAACCGGCGGGTGCTCCGGCACCGGGGTGAACTGATCACCATGACCTGCCACCTCAGCTACAGAAGCAGACGAACCACGATCCTTCAACATAGGCTCCTGCCCCGACTCTGCCTCAGGCTCTAGCACCCTCTCCTCCGGATCCTCCTCGTCAAGCTCCCTCTCGCCCTTTGGTTCCCCAGCATAGAGATCCTCTGGGCGGCAAGAACTCGAGTCTCCTGCAAGCTCGACCTAGCCTCCTCCAAGGCACGATACACAGCCTGAAGCTACTGCACAGTCTAATCCATGACCTCCTGGCCAACAGTGAATCTAGCAAGATGCACGACAGCTGCGTCACTCTCCTAATCAAGACGTCCTCTAATTACTTCTCCCTCCTGAGGATGAAAACGGAACACCGTGTCCCGATGCTCGTCGGCGTAAGCACTGCTGATCCTCCTCAATGCTAGGCGGGAGAACTCCTGTATACCAACCTCAAAGGTAGCCCTCTTGACTGTGATAGTAGTGGGACGGCAGGCTCTGGAATTCTCCCGGGCGTAGATAGTGATAGTGGTGATCATTCCACGACCGCTCCCATTGACGGCACCAGAATCGAATAAAACCGAAGTAGGAACTGAATTGACAAAGAACTTACCATACACCACATCTAGTGTGTCCTGGACTTCTTCAGCTGTGACGTGATTAACACGTCCTCTTCCCACGGTGCGAGGAGTATGCGGAGTCTGCGGTGTTCCTCTTCCCCGAGTGGTCTTTGGGCGCGGCTAGTGTGGTCCCTGTGTTGAACTGAGGCTGGGTCCTGACTGGTGCTTCGGGGACCGTTCGCGTAATGTCCTATCTCTCTGCAGTTGAAGCACTGGATTCCTGCTGTAGCTGTGTTGTTCTTAGGAACTTGACTTCTTGCGTTGCTAGCAGGGGTTTGAGTGATCTGGCGCTGAGCTGGAGCGGGAGTCCTGGGAGCACTAGAAACTGCTGGTCTGATGGAGTGAGGTTTAAAGAAACGTGGCCTAGAACTGCTGGCACCACGTTGAGTTTGAAAGACCATCTTTCTCTTTCTTGACTCGTAAAGCTGATTCTGGGCATCCTCCTGGACCAAAGCCTTATTCACCATATGTTGTAAAGTGGGGAAGTCATTGGAGACTAGCTGCACTTTGAGATTTGGGTCAAGACCCTCCATGAAGCGCCACATCTTGGCCTCATCAGTGGCAACATCCTCTGTAGCATATCTAAACAGTTGGATGAATCTGTTCAGGTATTCCGAGACAGAAAGATTGCCTTGCTGCAATTTGTGGAACTCCCTGCTTTTCATCTCCATAATTCCCTTAGGAATATGAGTAGCACGGAAGGCTTCTACAAATTCATCCCAAGTAATGGATTGAGCATCCGCATGGGCTGATTGGTAATTCTCCCACCAATTGGCTGTTGTGCCCTTAAGCTGATGGGAAGCAAAATGAACACTTTCAAATTCATCACACTGAGCCAGGTAAAGCTTCTTTTCAACTTCTTTGAGCCAGTCATCAGCCTCAAGGGGCTCAGCTGATCCAGCGAACATTGAGGGTCTGGTCCTCATGAATTCCCCGAACTTAGACTGGGGTGGCTGAGCTGCGGCCTGAGTTGGGACGACTTGGAGCTGATTGAGGGCGTTCTGCGCCAAAGCTTGAAGAATTTGGAGATGCATGGCCATCATCTGCTCTATGCTTGGTGGTTGAGCTGGCGATGGGGGTGGCACTGGTTCCTGCTGCGCTGGAGCTGGTGGTACTTGGTTACCCTCCTGGAACTGCTGCTCCACATGAACTTCCTCTTGAATCTGCACTCTTCCACGGCCACGGCCACGACCACCTCTCCTTCCTCTGCCACGACCTCTGCCTGGGTTCTCCATCTAGAACAGAGGACAAGAACAGCACAAGGAAAGAGGGAAAAGCAAAGATAAGAAAACAGGGAATCCAAATAGCATCCCCAAGACAAAAGCACAACCAACAAAAGAAAACACCATCTGAAATCTTTATTTAAATCAAAATAGTTTTATTATGATGACTGTATCACAAATGCTTAGAAGCATGATACAATTCATCACACACAATTAATAACGTTCTAGCGTAGACAAAAGAAAGGTGCTACAAACAAAAACTAAAACTAACTACACCAAGACTCTAATCTCTGGATGAGACGTCTTCCACACTGAAAGAACTGTTGCCACTGCTGAACTCCTCAGAAGAAGAAATGAAGTCCTCCACGCTGAAAGAACTGCTGCCGCTGCTGGACTTCTTAGAAGAAGAAATGGAGTCCTCCACGTGCACCTCCACAACACGCGTGGACTTGCGTGGAGAAAAGTCAGATGGAGATGGCGACGCTTGCTGGCGCAAAGATCGGAAGAAGGCTCGAATCGACCGGGTCCTCCCGAGCCGAGCTGGGATAGGCGGTGCTGACTCAGGGACCTCAGGGGCTAGAGCTGGAGCAGGTACAGTAGACGCTGGTAGAGGAATCCCCTTAAGCTTGCATACATCCATCTGAAGAGCGGCCAAGTCCTCGCGGGTACGATGAAGCTCCTTTGACATGCGCACTAAGCATTATCCTGGGCCTGAATGAAAGAACTCATGTGTCGGATGGTAGGGTCATGATCATTTGCCAAAACTCTGAAAAGACTGAACGACTCTCCCTTGTCTGCATAGGGAAAGTGTAGAAAAGGCGAAAGGTCCAGCTATTCAATGAAAATGTGGCCCAGGCGAACAATGGCATGCCGGGCAACATCTTGAAGTGCATTGCGAACTTTCAGACACTCCGCAGTGAAGTGGAAAGGACGGTCATCCTCCTGCTGACCACGGGCGAAGATGACCAACTCCACCCTCCATATGCTCAGACCACCACGGGTGATAGATTGACAGCTGTACTATGGGCGTCGAACAAAACCCAGATGCTGAAGCAAGAGTGGCAACTCGTCACAGAAGCCACCCTCCTGCTGAGCGAATGTGGTGTAATAAGTCATCTACAAATTTTAAAATGGGACAAGGTCAGTAACAAATTTCAAATGAAGGATGAGGTAAGGACAAGACGCTAAGACAGAAAAGATAGAAGCAAAGGAACTTAAAATTTTATAAGTATATTTTTATAAAAATATTAATCCTTAAGGCTTTGCCATTCTAACTAAGTTGTGTCCTCTGATCGTTCGGGCTCGATACCACCTCTCGAGACCCCAGATTTACCATCCGAATCTCTGTGTATTTACATGTACTAGTCCGGATCAAGAGCTAGTATACACAACAAACAAAGGATAATCATAACCAGAATTTAACGAAGTAATAGCATAAATATAAAGTACCAGCCACATGGCTATTTATTACATCTCCTGGTCACATGACCAAAGTTCACAACAGTAGAAACAAATAACAAAAAGATAAAACCCAAAAGACGCCATAGGCGACGATTAGGAGCGCGCGCTTAGTTATCTTGGCGATCTTCAACGAACTCCTCGTCATAGAACTCATTGTTTTCGACTGCATCTTGGTAATTCTCTGATAACAAAATTTTGTGTAGTATGTGAGTACAAACGTACTCCGCAAGTCTGGGAAAATGCAACATGTAGGGCTTTCCAAGGAAGGCTTATTAGGGTTCTTTTGCATAAAGCCAAGTTTCATTAAACTATACTTAATAATAATTTTCACAATGCATATTTTAACAAATATTTTAACAATTGAATATATTTATTATTCTAGCGAAGGTTCTATCCACCATCACTAGTATACTGGCTCCATCCGCACAGTTTAAAAGATTAAGGTAAACCAACTCATGACTCTATCCATCATGATCAAAACAGGTTCCATCTACCTAAATGGCTCAATCCGCCAAATAAACATCCGAGAGTTCTATCCACTCCCGAATCCCAAAATATCGCTTATTTTAAAACCAAAACCAAGTCTACCAAGATGAAAGCATTCTTCGCTTTGCCCTTGACCGTAGGCACGGCTATTCGAATAGTTTTAACTCTGCAGAGGTGTACAGCTTTACCCACAAGACATGATCATCTCTTTAATGCCAAGTGCTACGAACACACTTCCTTTGGTGTGCCGACAGAGAGATCATGACAAGCCCTTTATAATGTATACATCTAACCCGACCCACCCGCTGAGGTTTCACCACTGTTAGGGTTCCATCTACCCAGTACAGAAGCCCCCTCTTGCACCGTGTGGGAAATACAACTTGCCTCCATCCGGCACCCATATTCCACCAACTGGCGAGTCTAAGTTAGGTTTCTACAAATTATTCAGCCAGGTCGTACCCATTATAGACATGTGGTTGCACGAAAATGCTTAGAATGGACAATCATAAGCGTCGGTCCTTAAATTGATTAGGGCGGCTTTCACAAACTAGAACCAGTGCTCCATCTGCACCCGCCCGACAAACCATTCCGCCCCAATCAAAACCATTTTTATTTTATTTTTATTTTGCAATCACAGCAGCAATCACCTTGCTACAAATTTTGATAAAATAAGTTTCAACAACATTTAGAATTTAACCCGCCATAGGCATTTTTAATCAACATCAATCCTAAGCATAGTCTAACGTACTAAACAAGGTTAATCACATGATACATGATTTCATGATCAAATCTTAAGGTTACAAAGGCATGGTAATCACACAGCAAGGATGTCATTTCGAAATGGGTATAAACCATGGGATCAACGTGCGTCAAAGAGACTTGCCTTCATCGATGAAGTGCGCTGCACTGTTCTGAAGATCTTCTCCTTCGTCGGCGACGACGATTGCTTCTTCGACTACGCGCAAAACGGTGCACAAAATGAATAAAATAAAATAAACAGAAGATAAAAATTATAATAAAAATACTGGCAGATAGAAGATAAATTTAGATGAATTTAGCAATTGGAATCACTCGATTCAGAGTTACGACAGAGGAGAAATAATTGTTTGAATGCTGTCGGTTTGGAAAAATGAAAAACGGAATATTCCTTTAGAATCTTTTCCTTTCTCCATTTTTCCTGATTTTCTTGAGTCACTTCCATGCGGGTCCCACCTGTCATTGTGTAATGCTTCTTCTCCACATGACTAGAACAGAGGAAACCAGAGAGCAGCGCATGGGAGCAATGGAGGGAGCAAATGGGAAAGAGGCCAAGGGAAGTGAGGGAGGCACTCCGTCCGACTTGGGGGCGGCGGCCGGGCGCGCCAAGTCGGCGGGCAACACGACGGCGCCGAGGGCGGGCGAAGTCTGCGAGAGGCGCGGAGGTGATGAACACGACGGCGTGCATGGAGGCAGGACAAGGCACGGCGGCGACGATTCCGGCGACGCCAAAAATGGGCCGACGGCATGACGGTCAAAACCACTCTAAAACGTGAAATTTCATGAAACTAAGGTGAGCACGAGATAGCTAGCATCAAGTGGAGTCTAAGGGTGCAAGGAATTGAATTGAATCTTACCCAATCGGGAGAAATCGACGACGAACGGAGCAACGGCTGACGACAAACAAACTCGAAATCTGGGGTCAAACTGCAACGAAAATCAAATCCGATTGAGTGGTTGTGATCATGGAGGAAAATGGCACAAAGTGACTCGGTTGGTTTACCTAGGAACTCACCGGAGCAAAAGATGGCATCGGGTTTTCTCGAGTTTTGGAAAGGGAAATGACACTGAATCGATGGGGCAAGGTGAGCACGGGATAGAGGACATCGAGACGCAACTTTTGAGTACTCGCACGTCCGGGGAGGTGGAGAAACGAAAGAGTTATGGCTAAAACAAGAAACGGCAAAGAATTGATTGCAGCGACCGTTTCACTTGATTTTAGACGGGGTAATTATAGGAGAATTGAAGTCCTTGATGACACGGTCATTTTGCAATAGACCTCACTTGATTTCGTTGAGAATTACAAAAGATATGAGCATTTGAAGATTGGCTTGCAAAAGGGGCTAGACATGAACAGTGCTGGCTGGAGGTTGAAGACGATGAACAGTGCAAATTTTAAAGCACGCGAGATAAAATAGATAATAAGACCTAAAAATGCCGGAAAAGATCCTAAAAACCCTAAAGAATAAAATGGAACCTAATAAAATTGGTTTCACTAATTTTGGATGAATTTTGGAATTTAGATAATTTCGGGATAAATAAAATAGATTTGATGAAAGCGCGAGAGATAAAATACCAGAGAGATTTTAAAAATCTTAGAACAATTTCTAAAATCATTTTAGAATATTTGGAACCTAATTCAATGGATTTTGAGATTTTTGGAGCATTTTGGAACTCGAGTGAAATTTCGAATAAGGACCGGAATTTGGAATTTTGACTTTGCGAACGATAAAGGACTGAACTCCAATTTCGGAAGGATATGGATGCCAAGTTAATTAGAACACCAAGGAAAATCCAAATTTTGAATTTAATTATTTTAAATTAACTTCTAGCAGAAACCCGAAATTGGGGATGTTACAGTGTAACTGCCGCCCTGAGGTATCAAAGGAAAGATATTAGAACCTTACTAAACTAGGTCTGTCCCATACCAGACATGTGGTTGTACGATTAACTCAGTTCAAAGGCTTGCAAGGTAAAGTCCTTAACTGACCAAGGCAAGACTTACGTCTTCCACAAGTTTGGCACATAGCCACCTTATTTGCCACACAGGCCCCCCCTCTGGCACAAAGCCTCGGTCCACTTGCCTCAGTCTAAATCACTTCTCACCCCAAATTATTTTACGGTGCAACACATGCCAGTAACTCAATCTCCATGTAGAACCACACAGGTCTCCACATTTCAACGTCATTACCAACAACATTCCACCATTTACCAAAATACATTCATTAATCCTTTGTCAATATTGCTTTTGTTTTTCAAAGGATTATTTATGGTATATGCAATGCTAAGAAACTATCCACGGTCTAGCCTCCCGTGTTGGCATATCATTACATCCAACTAATATTATCACTTAGGGCAATAAATGAATCATGGCATACAAATATTAAAGTCAAGGAGGCAATAACAGATAGGTTGATTAACTAATCTACCCAAATTAATTAAATCCATTTTTAATTAATTTAGCATGCATAATTTGAATCAAAATACATTTTTAAAACTTAGGAGCAAAATGATCAACGATAACTTGCCTTCAAACAAATTGTTGATCCCGATCCGAGCTTGGTCTTGCGTTGAGAATTCTCCTTCAAGCTTCCGGCAAATCAACGTCTACTCGAAATAAATAACATCGACGAAATTTGGGCTACCCTTGGCGGTCAACGATGGTCAATGTGTTCTCTAGCTCGAGACCTCGACCACGACTTGATCGCTTTTGAGCCGCCGACACGAGCGCGTGTAGCCCCGAGCTTGGGTCCCGCACGACCTCGGGCTCAGGATGGCTTTTGCTCGGGCGGCGACCCCCCCTTGATTCCGGAACGTGCATTCACTCGGCAGTTACCAAGATGTGGGATCGTGGGGGCGAAGCAGGCACGCACGACAAATCCGGCGCAGTTACTGTCGGGCCCTCAATGTGCATAAAGACCACTACCCGGGAATATCTCCCGGCCGTTACAAGCAAAGAAGATATAAGGCTAAGGACACGCAACCTGGAGGGGGCATCAGATTTTGAGCACTAGACATCGCCATTGTTGAGCTTGAGCTGTAACACACCTCTGTACTGGAGAATATAGTCAAGATCACCGCCGCAAGGCAACTGGAGTAGAGCTATTACCCTTCACGGGGGCTCGAACCAGTATAAATCATCGTCTCACGCTCGTTGTCGCCTAGCTCCGACCTCCAGCACGCCGAATCCTCTTCCTTCGTTGAGCTAAGGTCAGCTCGGGTCCCAAGTCTCACTAATCCCCTATCCATTTCTGCGGTTGGCGATCCCGATCGTCGACAGCTGGCGCCTACCGTGGGGCCCGATAGCTTTGCTCATTCACAGGAAAGACACCAGGATTCTGGGAGCATGGCGCACTTCACCGACGGTCATTCCTCGAGCGTGGGTTCGGGCGCGGACCCTGACTCCGCGTCCCTGTTTTCACCCTCACCGCCACCGTGCGAGCAGCACGTCCTGATGGCAGACAGCCACGACGCGGGCGCGGCGGCGGATGGTCGTGATCCGCAGACTCCTGAGGACGCTCGCCGGATGGTGTATGTCGCCATCAACCAGACCATAACAGCCCTCCGGAGAGAAGACCAGGAAAAGGCCGGTGCGTCGTCTGCGCACCCGAGACTTCCTCCTTCGGGAGAGCGCCTCTGCGCCATCGCCTGGATCATGGTGGATCCTGATAGGGCGAGATCGGAACTCTTCGGTTGAGCCCTGGCCGAGGAGCTCGACCGGGCTACGACTAAGGTCGTGCCTCCGCAGCACCGAAGTCGTCGCTCAGGGACCCACTCCCTACGGAGTGATGACAACTCATCGCGTCGTCGTCAGCGCGCTCGTCAATCGCCTCCCGGGCAGGAGGTGCCTTCTCGCCAACAGCAATCTCAGGACGTGACTTTGACGCCTCCACGTCGCCGCCCCTCGGGCGCCAACCCGAGCAGGGTCGGGCGCGAACCGGGCTACACGAGCACCGCGTCGACTAGCAGTAAGTCTGGGGGCCTCTCCCCAGATATACCGCCCAGGCGCCGCAGGGTCCAGGATCGCCTACGTTATCTCCCAAGTGACTCCCGGGCTCGACGCCATGATCGTTCTCACCGCAGGTCGGGCCGTCGAGGCAGCCTTGACTTCGAGTCCAGCAGTAGCGAAGACCTTGTCGGCGATGACCTCTCTCGGCGAGCACCCGTCCCAGCCTATGGCTGCTTGACATACTCCAACGACCTTCGCCGGGTACGCTGGCCAGCCCGATTCAAGCCGGCTTTGATGGAGCGCTTCGACGGGACCAAAAATCCAGATGAGTTCCTATCTATCTACTCGACCGCCATCCTGGCGGCCGGTGGCGACGAGCTCGTGATGGCCAACTACCTCCCGACCGTGTTGGACGGTGCCGCGCGAACCTGGCTCTTTAACCAAAAGCCCGGATCCTTCAGGTCGTGGCGCCAAATCCAGAGCGCCCTCCGCTCCAACTTCCAGAGTTGCTACGAGCGACCGGGGAGGGAGAAAGACCTTGATCACGTAATCCAGGGCAAGAACGAGCCACTTCGTGACTTCGTGCGGCGATTTATCCGCACAAGGAACCTGATCCCGAGCATCTCTGACGAGGCCATCATCAAAGCTTTCAAGTTCGGCGTCCGTGACAGCGCCTTACTGAAGACCTGGAGATCACCTCGAGGCTCAGCGTCAACAAGTTGTTCCGTATGGCAGAGCGATATGCGGATGTGGACGACGCTGTCCGCTGGAAATGTGACTACGATCAAGGTAAGCTTGGTCTAAACCCCACAGAGGCTGGCCCGTCCAATTCCAAAGGCGTTGACCATGGTACCGCCACCAAGAAGCAGAAGCGCGATCGCAGGAGTGGCGGTGGTTTGCTGCGGGTGATCGTTTCGGTGGACAGCCAGCGCGAGGTCCTCGAAATCCGAGATTAAGCTCGGGAAGGGTCCCGACCGCGCCAAGGTCGGCCCCGACCTCGTCAGTGCGTAATCAGCCCCAGAGGGTCGACGACAGGCAATGCCGCCGATCTTTCGTCATAGGGGCCGAGGGCGCTCGATACGATGAAGCGAAGTTCTGCCTGTTTCATAAGGCAGCCGGCCACGACTTGAGGACTTGCAGGGCTTGGCAAAGCAAGTTAGAAGCTTTTTATGATGGACGTGGGGAGATGCCCGTGCTACCAAAGGAAGATGTCCAACCGGACAGGGTGAATGCGGGGGCGGACCATGACGACCTCGACCTAGAGTTCTAGCAGGGCGAGCGCCGCATTGATGTTATCTTCGGCGGCTCGTTGGCTTACCAGACCTGGAGAGAGCTCAAGGCTGCCTCGCGAACCAACTATCGTGTCATCATGGGAAGCCCATCGAAAGCAAAGATCGCAAGTGGGTCAGCCTCCATCACCTTCTCTTCGGAAGACGCACTTCAAGGTATGGCCCGAGATCTGAAGACCGCCTTGGTCGTGACCCCGACCATCAGCAACACCATAGTCGGGAGTGTCATGGTCGATGGCGGTAGTTCCCTTAACCTGTTGTAGGCAGGAGCACTTGACCGGATGCAGATTCTCCGGTCGAAGGTCAAGAACATCGTTGTCCCCTTCTTCGGGATCATTTCTGGAAGCTCGACCATTCCTTTGGGGCAGGTGGTCTCACCCATCACCTTCGGCGACTCGGCCAACTTCCGCACCGAGCTGATTACCTTTGAGGTGGTCGAGGGAGACCTCCCGTACAACGCCATACTCGGGCGACCTACCCTAGTCAAGTTCATGGCAGCCAACCACTATGGCCATCAGTGTATGAAGCTGCCTGGACCCAACGGTATCATAACCGTGCGGGGCGATCTTCAGGCGGCGCACGGATGCGAGACCAAGGCCTTAGCCCTTGCCGGCATGCTGCCCCAGCGAGGCCCAGAGGCGATGGTGAAGAACGCCCGTTAGAAGGCGGCGATCCAGCCCAACGGGGCAACGAAGGCTGTGCCACTCGAGGAGAACAACCAAACCAGGTGCGTCCATGTCTCGGCCGAGCTGAGTTCCAAATAGGAACTCGAGCTCGTCACCTTCCTCCGCGCCAACAAGAGCATATTCGCTTGGGAGCCCGCGGACATGCCTGGCGTCCCGAGGGAAGTGATCGAGCACAAACTGCAGGTCAAGCCGGATTGCCGCCCCATGAGGCAGAAGCTGCGCTGCTTCTCCCCAGAGAAGGTCGCGATCATCAAGGAAAACCTCGACAAGCTCAAGCTCTTGAAGGCCGGCTTCATTCGCGAGATTGACTACTCCAAGTGGTTAGCCAACCCGGTCATCGTCCAGAAGAAGGGCGGAAAGTGGAGGATGTGCGTGGACCATACAGGGTTGAACTAGGCCTGCCCGAAGGATAACTTCCCGCTCCCGCGCATCGACCAGATCGTCGACTCCACCGCAAACGCCAAGATGTTGAGCTTCTTAGACGCCTACTCGGGGTACCATCAGATCAAGCTAGCGGTTGACGACGAGAGCAAGACGTCGTTCATCACGCCGTTCAGCACCTACTGCTACACGACCATGTCGTTTGGTCTTCGCAACGCCAGGGCCACGTTTCAGCGTCTGATGACCAAGACTTTTGACCCTCAGATCGGCCGAAACCTTGAGGTCTATGTGGATGACATCATCGTCAAGAGCCCCTCCGAAGGCGACCACGTTCGAGACCTCGAGGAAACCTTCGCCAACCTGGACAGGCACAAGATCAAGCTCAACCCCGAGAAGTGCGTGTTCGGCGCTGCATCAGGAAAGGTGCTCGGC
Source organism: Guadua angustifolia (assembly GCA_036346375.1). Taxonomy (NCBI): domain Eukaryota; kingdom Viridiplantae; phylum Streptophyta; class Magnoliopsida; order Poales; family Poaceae; genus Guadua; species Guadua angustifolia. The sequence continues at coordinate 1,633,294 of JAYEVE010000666.1, forward strand.
TACATGATCGAGGGCTCAGGGGTTGGCCCGAACCCGGAAAAGATCGAGACAATCGAGAAGATGGCGCCCCCGACCTCGGTCAAGTAGGTGCAGAGCCTCACCGGCCGCATGGCCGCTCTCAACAGATTCATCTCAAGACTTGGCGAGTGTGGGCTCCCATTCTTTAGAGCTCTGCGCAAGCAGGGGAGCTTCGAGTGGACCCCAGAGGCGTAGCGGTCTTTCGTCGAGTTGAAGGTATATTTATCGACCCCACCCCTGCTTACGACCCCGCAGCCTGGCGAAGGGTTGCTGCTCTACCTTGCGGCCACCACCCAAGCCGTCAGTGCAGTCCTAGTAGCTGAGAGGGGATCTCAGCAGCACCCGATCTATTATGTCAGCGAAGTCTTGCACGGCCCAAAGGAGCGCTATCCGCAGGTTCAAAAACTGTTGTACGCTCTCCTCATGGCTTCGCGCAAGCTTCGACATTACTTCCAGGTGCACTCCGTGGTCGTCCCGAGCAATTTCCCACTCGGGGACATTTTGCGGAACCCAGAAGGTGGCGGACGAATCACGAAGTGGGCCATGGAGCTGGTGGCATTTGATGTCCAGGTCGTAGCTCGAACGGCCATCAAGTCACAAGTGCTTGCCAACTTCGTGGTCGAACAGACGTCGCAACCCGCGCCCAAGCTCGAGGTCGAGGAAGAAAAGCCCTGGACCATGTTCTTCGATGGTTCGAGGTCCTTCAAGCGCTCGGGGGCTGGAATCCTTATTCTTACCCCGCGCGGCGACCAGTTGAGGTACGTGGTTCGTTTTGGTTTTGCGGCAACCAACAATGTTGCAGAGTACGAAGCTCTCTTGGCGGGCCTACGGGCTTGCAAGGCGTTGGGCGTGCGCCGGTTGGTCGTGAAAGGTGACTCCCAGCTCGTTGTTAATCAGTACAACAAGGAGTACCAGTGCTCGGGAGACTCGATGGCAAAGTACCTTGCCGAGGTGCGCAAGATGGAGAAATGGTTCCAGGACCTGGAGATCAAGCACGTGCCCAGGAAGGATAACTCCAATGCTGACTTCCTCTCCAAGCTCGGCTCTTCCGACGACAAAATACCCCCCGATGTCATCTTGGAGATGCTGGCGACCCCCTCGATATCGGATCAGGAGGTCCTACTCGCTGTGGTCGAAGGTATCCCATCCTGGGCCGAATCTATATATAATTTCCTTGCAAGGGGCGACCTACCGCCCGACCCTGCCGAGAGGAACAGGATCAAGCGCTGGGCGAGCTTGTATACGCTCGTCGAGGGGACGCTTTACAGACGGAATGTCTCTGGAGTCCTAACAAGGTGTGTCACCACGGAGGAGGGTAAGTACATGTTAAATGACATCCACTCGGGCCTTTGTGGAGCACACTCTTCGTACAGAACGATGGTCAGCAAGGCCTTCCGTATGGGGTATTATTGGCCCTCGGCGCTTCAGGATGCCGGTGATATCGTCCGCACCTGTCGAGCATGCCAGTTCCACGCCCGGAAGTCTCATCAGCCCGCCTACGCGCTCCAGACCATTCCGCTTGCTTGGCCTTAATCGACATGGGGGCTAGACATCCTCGGCCCTTTTCCTCAGGCGGTCGGGGGTAAGAAGTTCCTGTTCGTTGCTGTTGACACTTTCACCAAGTGGATAGAGGCCGAACCAGTCTCAACCATAACTGCTCAGGCGGTTGTTCTTTTTTTTGCTTGTTCGTGGTCACCAGGTACAGGGTTCCATGCAAAATTATCATTGACAATGGTACTCAGTTCACCAGTGAGTTGTTCCAGGAGTTTTGCGAGGACCTTGGCATAAAAGTGTGCTTTGCTTCAGTGGCTCATCCCTAGAGCAATGGGGCAGCGGAGCGCGTCAACGGGCAAATCGTCCAGGGCGTCAAGAAACGAGTTTCAGACGAGCTCGAACGTTACAGCAAGACCTGGGTGGACGAACTTCCCACCATCTTATGGTCTATTCGTACCACGGTCAGCCGAGCAACAGGGTCCACACCCTTCCAGCTCGTGTTGATGCTGAAGCCGCCCCGCCTCCCAAGGTTACTACTGGCTCGCCAGTCGACTTGGTCGACTGTGTCGACTTCGAGCACGAACGATCTCTCGACCTTACCCTCGCAAAAGAAGTAAGATGCCGTGCATTGCTACGATCAACGCACTACCTGCAAGCTCTTCGCAAACATGCGTCTCGATCGATACGACCTAGGGAGCTCCTTGTTGGGGACCTAGCCCTAAGACGAATTCAGGGCTCGTCCAACACCAACAAGCTATCCTTGAGGTGGGAGGGCCCCTATAGAGTCGTTTCAACAGATCGCACTGGGGCTTACCGGCTAGCGATGCCCGATGGCAGAGAGCTCTCAAGCTCATGGAACATAGATCAACTTCGAAAATTTTATGTGTAACCTCTATATCTCATGTCTCAATAAAGTTGTTCTTCTATTCTCGGTCTTTATTTCTTTTCTTCGTTGACTATGCAATGTCATTATTGTCCGAGACCTTTTTCGCATACGACCTCCGTGCACGACGCATTCGCTCTTGGTCTGAGCGTCGCGAGCTTAACGTTCACCCCCGGTGGTCGAGCTACACGTAAACCGAATCCCTTCGCAACCCAGCTCTTCCCCTGTAACCGGGTCCGAGCCACAAGTCTCGCAGTTTTGACCATTGGGCTATGCGCACGGTCATGGTCGTAATCGTGATTCGAACGTTAGTCCGGGTGTAACCATCTCACTAGCTTTTGTCACGATTACTTCTTCTCTGGACCTTTTCTCAACTCTGCAGGTCGTGGCCGTTTATTCGCGTCTAAGTCTTATGCCCAAGGCCGGCGTTGCTCGACCTTGGACCCAACGGGGGCTGGATGAGTACATGCTATCGGCAAACGACCTAAGGGGCACGACTAAAGGCGGAGGAGATGTACACCAAAATCCTCGACTGACGGATCTGAAGCAAAGGGTTTGTTGTCCCCCAAGAGAAATATGGCTCTATTAGAATTTCCTGTTTTAAGTGTTTTTACAGGTCGGCCATCTTGTGGGTGAGCTTCTCCTGCTCGAGCTCGGCAACCTTGGTCCTTAAGGTCGAGAGCTCGCTCTTGTACTGGAGAGATTCCTGGGAGGTTTCCGCAGTTCGGCGCCGTTCGTCTTGGAGTTGGGCCATGCACTCTTCGCCGCTTTGCTGGCGCGTCCAAGCTTCTCTTCGAGCTCCTTGATCTTGGCCTCGAGCACGGGGGACGCTCTCGTTGAGGAAGATGCTTGTTCCGCGGCCTCTTTCACCAGCGCCTCCGTCTTGGCTCGCTCGGCCTCGAGTGCCTTAGCCGACCACGCGCACTCTTGCTCCACGGCCTTAAAGCCATGCTCGCGCTCAGAGGTCCTGGTCCGCTCGAGCTCGGCCGCGTGGGTTACCTCCAGTGCCCTCATCGTCTTGCGAAGGTCGTTAAGCTCTTTGGATTTCTGCTCGAGCTCCTCTTGCTCGACCTCTATGGTCTCGATGAACTTGGAGCGCTCAGCCTCCCGTGCCTCCACCATGTTCATGAGCCCCATCAGCACATTGGCATACCCCTGAAGGCCTCGCAGTACTTGAGAGGCGTTGTCGGTCACCTTCATGACGGGAAGGGTGGCCCAAATAAGAAAAAGAGACAAGGGAACTCGGGCTAACATATTGCGAAGTGTGCGTGGAGGACCTTACCTCGCGAAGACTGCCCTCAAGGCGTGCACGGGTGAACTCCTTGTGGTCGTTGATGCGTGCGTGGGATATCTCTTCGTGCTCGTCACCCGGCGCCCCTAGGCCAGGATTGACCTCGACCACTACCGGCGCGCTTGGACCAGGACCTTCAGGATCTGTGCCGGTGATGACCTGGCTTTTTGCCGCCGCCTCTGGTGGGTCCGACTCACCGACAGGGGCGGGCTCGACGATGACAACGGTCTCGACCTCCGTGGTTGGGGATTCGGTCGCCTCTGGTGCTAAAGGAGCAGGGGTTGGATCCGCCACACGGTCTACCGCGGTGTGGTCAGCCTCCGCAGCTTGGGGGGCCACGACCTCAGCGCTAGACACAGCCTCGTTCGGGCAAGCCTGAGGTGTGTCTGCGGCGCGATCACCTTCGGTGGCTGGTGGCACCACGACCTCGACGTTCGGTGCGACTGTGGTCGGGTGGCCACGGGGCGTCTCCGCTGCTGCGGCCAAGGCACCCTGATCGCCTTCCTCCGCGTCGACCTCGGGAGGGTCAACGATGACGGTGTCGCCAGCCTCACCGGTGTTGTAGTCCTCGCTGGCCGCGGGTTGGGCCTCTTCCTCGGTCGAGTCGTCGAGTCCTTGATCGAGCTCGCCGGAAGGGGCCCAGCTCAGGGCCCCCGACCCGAGGTGCGTGCCCAACCCGAGGTTCGGTGCGTGCCCACGGGGTGCGTGCCCAACCCGAGGTTCGGTGCGGGGCCAGCACATAAGCATCCTCCTCCGTCTCGGACTCGGATTTGCCCTGGACAACAGCCATCGTCAAAACGGGCAAGTTTTGAGCTCGGGCGCTCGAGGTCTGCGATCAAGAACAGACACTAAGACAGAAAAACACGAAGGGGGCGGAGCGAGCTGAAGAGCCAAAAGCTTACATGGGTTGCCAGCTTCCGCCTTGTTGAGGGCCGACGAGGGTTTTGTTGCCCCGATTCTGTAGGGGCACTTCGTTTCCGCGTCCTACCGGCCTGGGACCTTGAAGCTCGCGTCAGGTCCATAACATCCATGGCGGCGGTCCTGAGGGCCCGAGCTTGGACGCCCTAAGCCGACTGGGGGCTCGAGGTCCTGGCGGCGACCGCCGCGCTCTACTGCTGTAAAGGGGGGAGCATATCAAGCGACAAGAGACACGAGCATGGGCTCGGGGTCACGGCCAGGGAAATTCTTACCATGGCGCGGTCACCCCACTCGACATGGGGTTTCTTCACCTCTTGGCGGCCTGATCCGGCAGAGGGGGACCTCTTCTTTCCCTTCTTGCCCTTGCCCCCGCCGGGCAGTGGGAGCATCCTCCTGGCTGTCTCGAACAGCTCCCGATGGTCGTGCGTGCATGTGGGGCTCAAGAAGGGCCTTGTGGACATTTGAATTGAGGGTTTGGTCGGGATGGCATACCTCGGCCTTTCGGCGGATCACGTTCTTCGGGACGGGGTCGTCGATGACATAGTCGTGGGCCATCTTCCCGAACATCTCGCTCATCCTGGCGGCGATCCAGGACTCCTTCGGCGCTACGGGGGAGCGATTGTCAAAGAAGATCAGAGACCGAGCTCGAAACAAGGCATCAAGATGAAAAAAGGCTTACCAGATATGCCCTCTCGAGTAGGGTCATCACGCCCCCTTATCTCGTAGAACGGGTGCACCCTCCTCCGTAGAGGCGATATCCGATTCCGCAAGAAATCGTTGCCAATCGCTTGGCCGGTGAGGCCACGTGTGGCGCAGATGTGTATGACGGCGATGGCCTCCTCGTCGGCCCCGAGGTCGTCTGCCTCCGGGGTCTCCTTCTTCCCGGTGACGTGGGCTCCCTCATACGTTAGCGCGTCGTCTTCCCCCTTTTTCAGGTAGAACCAACGCTCGGACCACGGGCCAAGAGAGTCTCGGGCCTGGATCTTGGGGAAATTCCACAAGACCCCCGTCCGCAGCCGGAAATAGAGGCACCCGACCACGGGATCCTTTCCGGAGCGGAAGAGGCTGAAGTACCGGAAGAAGAGTGAGGAGGTGGGGAGGATTCCTAAGAACCCCTCGCACAAGTGAGTGAAGATGGAGAGGAGAAGAATGGAATTCGGCACCAGGTTGATGAGCTCGATCTCGCAGCTGGAGAGGACTGCCACTATGAACTTGCTCTCCGGGGTCTGCAGACCAAAGAGTGCGTAATGCTCGGTGCAGATGATCTCGTCATCCCTGGGGTGCGGCTCGGTCTCGCCTCCCGGCAGCCGCCATGTTACCGGGTCAATCAGCCCCAGGGTCTCGAGTTCCTTCATCCTCGCCAGCGACAATGTGCTCCTTCCTAACTTGGCCATGTCGATTGTGGCGAGCTTGGTCGGGGAAGGGGCAGAGGATCTTGCTCGGGCGAGGAGTCTGGAGGATGAAGGGTGCGGGATCGGGAGCTTTTGTCTCGGCAGTTGCTATGGACTCGGGGGCGCAAGGCACTTCGTCGTTTGATTCAGCCCACGGTGTCTTAAAAGGCGTGCCCGCCGTGAATTGGCAGGTGCAATTAAGGCCTGGGCTGCGGGTTCAAGGCGTTACAAGTGTCCGCTGGTCGATTGCATCCGTACCGGCATCGTGAACGTCAAAGGTCGCCAGGTGTCAAAGACTGGAGGATTCCCTTTGCGATCTCCGCTCGACCTCGACCGAGGGTTTGAGACCTACGGAAGCTTGCTCCTTGTGTCCGCATTATGAGGCCCAAGGTCGCTTCAGGTACCCTCCTCGACCTTGAGCCTCGGGGGCTAGCTGACGAGGGCTAGGCAACCCTTGGTCGGTCAGTGTATGGTCAACACGTTCTCTAGCTCGGGAGACCTCGACCACGACTTGGATCGTTTTTGAGCCGCACGACCTGGAGCGCGTGTAGCCCCGAGCTTGGGTCCTGCACGACCTCGGGCTCGGGACGGCTTTTGCTCGGGCGGCGACCCCCCCTTGATTCCAGAACGTGCATTCACTCGGCAGTTACCAAGACGTGGGATCGTGGGGGCGAAGCAGGCACGTACGACAAGTCCGGCGCAGTTACTGCCGGCCCTCAATGTGCATAAAGACCACTACCCGGGAATATCTCCCGGCCGTTACAAGCAAGGAAGATATAAGGCTAAGGACACGCAACCTGGAGGGGGCATCAGATTTTGAGCACTAGACATCACCATTGTTGAGCTTGAGCTGTAACACACCTCTGTACTGGAGAATATAGTCAAGATCACCGCCGCAAGGCAACTGGAGTAGAGCTATTACCCTTCGGAGTTCAAACGCAAAAGTTATAGCCTTTCAAAGTTTTAAAATAAAATAAAAAGATTAAACTGGATTATACAAATTATTTTTTCATTGAAAAATCGATTTATTGCGTCAGCATTGCGTAAGCCGACATGTGGCACTCATCCGAATGGCCACGTCGACCCTGGTCTATGGACTTGGTCCATCGCACGGCTCTAGTCCACCGTGGACTCGGTCCACAACACAAGGCTACCATCGACACTGGCCCCATCGATGACATCAAGATCGACGCTATTGCCGACATCACAGCCGCACGCGCAGCAGCGCGACACCTCATTTCCTACGCAGCCACGCGGCATGACACCAACGAGCCACGTGATCCGGGATTTCAACCGTTAGATCGAAATGCAATGGTTGGATGAATTCGACGCTTCGGGTACGACAGGACACGCATCAAAATATTAATGGCTCGGTGCACGGAGAAATCATAACCATAAATTCAAAATTCAACGGCCTAGATTGAATCTAATTCGCGCATCGCGATCTGCTACGCGGCTCCTCCAATGCTCGACGCGTGGTCTCATCTATACTGCACGACTGAAATCAAACGACCCAGATGGATTCAATCCTACGCGTTAGATTACTGCTACGTGGCATCACTCGGATCACTAGATCTAAATCCGACAATCTTCATCTAACCAAGTTGAAATACTGAAGAGGCTACGTGGACTCACCTCGATTGTTGGATGAAGATCCGACGGTCGACGAATCTTGCAAGTCCGACGATAGCACGGCGAAGAGAAGTTGCCGGAGCTGGGGAAGATGATGAGTCCGACAGTGTTTGGGGTTTCCTCTAGCGATGTGAAATGACTCGGCGAGCACAGCTCGTCGCGGTAGACTTGAACTTGGTCTTCTCGGCGGCAGAATGTTACCGACGGCGACGAAAGGAAGCAAAAACTCACGCGCAAACACACGGAATTACGGCGAGCAACTACAGACGCTACGACGAGTCTCGGTGAGTGAGAGTTAGAGCAAAAGGTGCGGGAAGGAACGCTCTACGAGGTGCACTAGGTATTGAAGAGGGAGAGGGAGGACACCGGCGATAATGGCGCGCTGAATCTCCGGCCATAACGCACGGCGGTGGCATTTTCGGAAACAGTAGCGAGGCGACGTGGCTCGATCTCCACCATTCACGTGGCAACGAATCGACGGCCACCGAAGCACACGCGACGTGGCCTCCTCGGGACCGTCCGATCCAAATCGAACGGTGGATACCCCGCGCTGATTAGGGTTCCCACGGCTTGGGCTGGCGACGCGCGCAGTAACAGGCTCGGCCCATTACTGTTCACTCCAATTTTCTGATTTTTCCAATAAAACTAATTCCAAAAATTCATTTAAATCATTTGAGGCATTTAAAATAGCAAAAAAATTCTAGAAAAAATACAGAAAATATTTTGGAACATTTTGGACTCAAATAAAATAACTTCATTTATATTTTGCAAAAACTTATTCATTATTTAATTAATTTCCAAAGAAAGGTTAAATTCCAGAAATTCCAATTAAATCCAAATAAACTCCAAAAATTCTCATAAATTCACAATAACTTATTAAATTCAAAATAGACCAAATTTTGGGATGTTACACAACCATTCATTATCCCAATCTAAGCATGACAAAGCATGTGTGAATATAATCGAGAATACCCATTTGATGCGCTTACTTCTTGGATTGTCTTTATTCTTATGTTATTAATAGTTTCTAATTTAAGAGATATCACAACTTCTTATTTTTATAGATTAGTCTTATTTATTTTACTTAATTCAAGAAGCTAAAATTATGTATTCTTGTACTTATATTTTTGAATTTAAGATGTTAAAATTATTTGGGTTAGTACTGTTATTGATATAGTGTTAGCATAAGGTATTACGTTTTTAATAGGATTCAAGTGCAAAGTATATTATATATGGATTATACCTATTTCCAGGCATTTGAATATTTAAGAGCTTCTTGCAGGTAGCTTTCCTTGATTACATCTTTTCTTTGTGTGTGTGTGTGTATATATATATGTGTATATATATGTGTGTGTGTGTATATATGTGTGTATATATATACACACACACACTTGTATATGCATACGTGTATGTATCCTTACTCTAAGTCATGTTCTAATTATGAAACAGACTCAAGCCAAGATCTTTTCTTAATTATTTTGGTATGAACAGGCAACCTACTAACATGTTAAATTATAGAAATCAATTTTACTTATTTTAGATTCTTTTTACTCAAACTATGCATATTTGAATATCTAGTACGTTGAAATTACCCTTTATGAAAAAGTGATTCAAACAAAGTTGAAATTCAAATATTTTTTACATATTTGAGTTTCTGTAAGGCCATTTTCAATGGAGAGTTTCGTTACACGGTTTTCGATAGTGCTACGTCATATTTAGATGTTTGGGTTGATGAATGAAATAACCTCTCCCAATGCACAGTTTCATAGGCATGACATAACATTTAATTGTTACATGGTGTTGTGATCAAATGTTCCATATAAATTGTGTAGCCATTTGCAATTATATCTAGCACACTACAATATGGCCACACGGGATCCAGAAAAGGTGTGGAGATGAAACAAATCGCTCTCAATAGGGTTTCATCCCATTTTTAAAGCACTTAGTAACCGTGTACACCAGATTTCATCCTCATGAAACTCAACTCTCCTCTCTCCTCATAAATTTGTTGCCATGTCACCACTTTTGCCTATGTGGTATCTCATTTAATGAGAATAAAACTCCCATAAAACTTGCACTGAGAATGGCCTAAGCATGAGGATTGCAGTAAAATTAGTTTTATGAAAATCTAAGCTTATTTGCAAAATTTTATATGAAGCCCATTTTTATGCCTTCTCTTTAAATTTGAAATTCAAATTTATCCATAAACATATTTCAAATTTTTTTAACATATTATTGAAGTACTTGATTTTATATAAATTTATAATTTTGTTTCATCAAATTTGGATTAAAGATGCGAATGTTATAATCAAATGAAGTTGGCTCGGTCATGAAAATCCAGTTGAAAATAGAAATACGCTTTCAACATATTGAAAGCAACTTTCCTTTTTGCAGGATTCTATTTAATTCCATCCGACTGCCACATGGGCCCGCCTTGTCAGTGTAAGCATGTTAGCTGAGTGGCTGACAGCCGAGCCCCACTTGCTAGCGGCAGATAGCAGGGGAGGACGAATCCGAGCTCACCGCCGGCAAGGGGTGGCCAGAGCTGGCGAAAATCAGTTCCACGGCGTGCTTCAGGAGGTTAGTGCGCACAAGAGGGTGGAGCCGATTACCGCTAGCAGTAGCCGGAGACATCCCGCCACCACAGCCATGCGACGGCGAAAGAAGTGGCGAGCTGCGCCAGTGATAGGAGGCTGCTTGGACAAAATCGGTTCCGAAACTAGCGTCTATGGGTTCTATTCATTCCATTTTACGTGTTAACAACCGAAGATATTGATCAAGTTGGCTTGCCATTGTACGTCAGTCTCGGAGACGAAGAACAGAAGGGGGCGGCGTGCTCCACATGGAAACCCTCTGAGATTTTTGAGGGCTTTGATCTATATGAGCTACTGATGCTACGGGCTAAGGTAATTTGAGTTTGATTGAATATTTTGTCCAAATTTTGGTTTTTGGCCTGAGCTCTGGAGTTCCTGGAAATGGCAATTCATGAGTTTTCGGCCAAGACTAGTATAGGGAAAGTAGAGGAGAAGGTGGCGTGGTCACAAAGGGCGCTATTGATAGGCAGGGTTGGATGGAGATGAGGCCGGCTCCGGTTGCGAACTCAGTGAGTTTTTGCTCGATCGCACAGGGGAAAGAACGGGCGAAGAAAACGCTGTGAGGGTTGCGTCGTGGCAACTGAATGATGGTGCGAAGGCCTGAGGTGGCGTGGAATGATGGTGCTGACGTGAGGAAGACGAAGACCTGAGGAAGACGAAGGAAGGGAGAGGAGACTGCGCCCGGGCCCAAACAGTAGGTTGGCCCCACATGTAAGGAAAATCAGAGTTTGGCTAAGAATAGATCAGAATTGAGTGCATTGAATCAGTTAGCCATCTTGTCCACAATTAAATGAAAATTTTACTTCATGATCTTTGGATAAGACATATTATCCTGTAAAATTTTCAGGCCGAGATAAGACATACAGAATTTATAAAAATTTTGACAGGTAACTGTGCACAGATTTCTGATTTTTATTTTTCGGGGAGACATATCTGTTGCAAAATTTTTAAATCTTTTTTCATAGTTTACCTATGGCTGAAATGATCTCCAGTAAAAATTTCAACTTCAGATATATTTTATTTAATTATTAAAAATTCTGACATTGTTACTTCCAGATTTTAAATCTTTCTGTTTTCGAATTTTTAAAAACAAGAAACTAATTTATTAATTTTTAATATTTTTACTGTTGATATATTTATCACTTAAGAAAATAATATAATATTTCCAATTGGAAATAAAATTATATATTTTTAATTCTAACATCTCTTACTGTTCACTGTCAAGTCTGATTAATTGCCTATCAATTCACCATTAAGTGTCATGTGATTTCTAAATTCCTAAACAGAGTTATGGATATCCCTCAAGATTTTTCAGAGATCTTGTTGGTTTTATCATCATAGAGTTTTATTCTTACTCATTATTTATTACTTCAACTGATATTTAAAAAGGATTCTTCCTTTAAAGCTTAATCAAGAAAAGCCAAGAAAAATAAGAAATAATCCATGAAAATCCAGAAAAAGCGTAAAATAAAAAAATTAAAATCTTTGAGTTAGATTTCTTACTTTATTACATTTTCAGGATGTGACATCTATGATGTATGTTTAGCTGGAGCAGTTTTTGTTTGCATAATACTTACTACCATTATTTCCTGCCATCTATCCCTCCATTATTTTTTACTTGACACTCCATAATCCATGCAGTCAAACTTTCTAAAGTTTGCAAGCCAATAGGTTTAAAACTATCTAGATTGATTATATGAAAATTGTATCATTGTTGGAAATCCCCAAGATTTAACACATACGAGCTAGACGGAGTACACAGAGAACACACACTAGTATTCTTGTACTTAGCTCTAGAAAGAATACAAGGAGTAACACTCTTGGAGGCACCGGACTTGAGATTACAACGGACTCAAGTATTGCACCGTTCTTCTACCCCTAGCTATTCTCTTCTTCTTCCTATGAGCTACTGCTTGTACAAGAATATATATATCATATGCGCAGACTTGATGCACAAGAAGAAGCCACTCACGCACAGTCTTCCGGACGTGCGCACGTCTCCTGGAGACTCGATCTCCACTGCGCTCGGCTAACCACTTCGTCCGCGATCCGCTTCTTCTGCTCGGCCGACCACTTCCTTCGTGCCAAGACAAGTCACGGGCTACACTGCATGCAAGACTTCCTCTCCATCTAAGCGAGCATGCAACGAATCTCTTCCCTGGCTAATGGACCCAGCACAGAATGCATGCAGACTTAGGCTAATCAACTTGATCCCCTTTCCAAGGCTAATACATGCATGGACGGATGGACCGAATCTCTTTCTGCCTAATGCATGCATGCACATTACATACTCATGCAAATAATTAACTAGTTGACATGACATAAATTTATTATGCAACAAGATTATGGCTAACAATCATTACATTGTCGTTAAAAATACTATCACAATATTTCAATTTTATTATTAAATGTTAATGTAAAGCTATAAAAAATAAGCTGCTTCTCAGTCTACTTAGAGCTTGTAAGCAAGAAACGCCTGAGATGAGAGTGCTACTATTCCACTTCAAGCTGGTTAACCAGGTTGTCGTCGGTGTTCTCCCGGGCGACGCCATGGATGTTCGGTGGTACACACTCGGGAATATGGGACTTTCAAAAGTTCAACAAGCTAAGATGAGTCAGTGTCCCTGTAGTAGCAGTCATCCCTGGAGATTTCTATTGCGACAGAGGGAGGTAATATCATAATCGAGAAAAGAACTCCTAATGTACATTTTAATACCAAAACATTAATACTTGAGTGTATGTAAATTTTAATATTAATATTTGAGTGTTTGTAAAATTTAATACCAAAACATTGAAGCTAATATGGAGGAATGGCACAGTACCTTTCCATGTACAAACCAGTCTAGTTTTTTTGTCTAAACCTCAGCCTTTCATTGCTGAAGCCTGTAGTTAATCTGCAATAATAAGTGAAGAGAAATAATGACACAAGCCTTTCTTTAGAGTGTAAAGATGAACTACCGCACGAGTAACAGGAGCTTAAATAAGTAACATGAGGATTAAAAAGATGAACTACTAACACATATGCTTAACTAAGTAACATACCTCAACATTTTGGTAATGGTCTGTTTGTAGTTTACTTCAGGCCTTAGTGTACCACTAGAATAGTAGGAGAACAACAAATATGACAGAAGGTGAACAAACAAAAAATTGAAATGATGGCAAAGGAAACTCTTAAAACAAAGATAGTTATAGTAACAAATGTTAGCAAGCTGGAGAGTACAGAAGTGTCCATTGGCTCAGCACCCAAAATATCTTGAAGACACATTTCATGAATATGATAATTTACAAATGCAATCTACTTGCCTACACCCCGTTCCTAAATCTAAGTTCCTTCGGTACAATATTCAGTCAAACTTCGCAGCTCTGACCCCCTATGCATCATCAAAAGTATTTGCTTAATATTAGATTTCAATAGCACTCTATCAACAAATTTTGGCAGTAAATACTGGTTAAAGTTGTATCTTGGAGACTGTAAAGAAGTGAAAAAAGATTTTAGGGATATCAGGAGTAAGTAACCATCAGTATGGCTATATGGAATGCAATTACAATCCAAACAACCACATATGTAATTTTAGTCCTGCAGCAGCTCATTAGAATGGTCAAGGTACAATATACATTATATGAGTTAAAGTAACAGCAAAAGGTGCATTTCTTGTGTGCTTACCTTCTTCACCTTTGTGAATAGAAGCTGCCATCCAAAGGGGCCTATTGTTGAGCTGTTACTGAAGATCTTTTATTGTATTGCCCTCTTTCTCCCCAGCATTAACATCACAAACTGCTAGGCAAACCACATGAATATCTCTATTAACCATTTCACTTGTGAACCTAGTTATCTTTCAAGCTCCTGAGATTACCCTTTAGAACTACACCATTGTAGGTTCACTCAAAATGCATTATCAACAGGTAGGAAGGCTAGAGAAAAAAATGACATTGGGCATATGAGACAACCATCAGCGGTGTTGGCAACATATTTGTCGGGACTCGAATATGTAAATCCTAACCCACTGTGTACATATAGCGGAATAAGAATAAATGACTAAATTTGATAAATCAATAGTAAGTGTGATGATTTTATGGTAATGTTTATATTTATTGTGTCTCATAGGGCATTTCATTAAATAAGAGAAACTGTAGTGGAATGAAAACTTCAGCGGAAAACCCATCGACCAACCATACGCAATCAAGTAGGGCTCAAATCCTAATAACCGGCCTCTTCACAATACTCCTCCAACACAGAAGATAACTCTTCTTCTCCAACTGAATATCTGAATATTGTAAAAGTGAGCACATAGAGTACTGAACAAGCTATGTATAGAATGCAAGACTAATATAACTACTTACAAGGTTTACTCAAAAGAATGGCTAGTATGGTTACTTTTGCATAAAGCATCATTTGCAGTTAACTACAATAATAGATTGAAAATATAAGTAAAAAATAAAAGTAATAATAAATTGTTTAGAGATTTTCTTAAGTTTTACTGGCACACAGCCTACACCATTTTCTTTTTTTTTTGGCACATAAGCTCATTCCCAATTTTATTTTATAAAATCTAACTCTTGTGTGAAATTTCCAAGCATTGTCCATAACTAGATACACGGCTATTCAAATAGTTTTACACTCTATAGAGATTATACGTTTTACTCATAAGATATGATCAATCTCTTAATGTCAGCCATGACATGTTTCCTTTGAAATTTGATTTTTTATGGCACTCATGGTAGATGAACTATAGAAACTGCATCAACCCAAATATCTGAACAACCTCTACATGTAATTCATATATTTAGAAAATTGGTAAAAGAATATCTCAACAACGTGATACATGGGAAAGCCATTACATGAACCGAATTTGTGTTCTAAGTTTTCAACACTCAAAATGTGACAACCTAATGTTACAACCAAGTCTAAAATCAAGAAATTGAATAGCACCTTTGCCTTTATAGAACTGAGGGCAAAAAGATAACAAAATGAGCTGTCTTTAACAATGGTAAACCCTGGGAGGTGATCTCTAAAGTCTGAAAAAAAAGTAGCCAAATATTTTGCCTTGTTTTTCTTGCTGTATGGCTACTGCTTCATGAAAATTGGCCACCGGGAAAGTTGCAAACCACAGCTCAAAGTTCATGCCAGAAGGATGGAGATAAAAGGAAAATTACAACAGAAAGTGGCAATGAATATCAAATTACACATCTTTGCATCAGTTCATATCAAAATCTAGTCTATCGATGTTCATATATATTAATTCAAGCAGCACTGATGTGAGAACAAAGGAAACAATCATGGCACAAACATTTTAATTTTTATCTCTCTTTTTGAACCAAAATGGATCTATCTGGTCGGTTGTTTATTCAAGGGCCAAATTTATCAACCAAATGTACACATACATGAATATTTCTGAAAATGTACACATTGTAACATGAACACATCTCTAAAAAATGCATTCATTAGCAACCACAACCTGTAACCATCTACTGCTTTGCATACCAAGAATTTGTCATTCATTTGCCAGATTATGGATAACAACAATAGTGCACCCAATCCATCATATTGTCCTGCAAATCACTTGGATACAAGTCTCCACATTGAGGCACCAAGCACTAGTGCTAGTAACAATTTTCATGTTCGTATAGGATGGCACACAAGAAAAATTTTCATGTTTGTATAGGATGGCACACAATTTTGTGAGGATAGGAAGTGAGAGTCCTACCTTGCCATATTATAATATATAGGTCAAAGTTGTCTTGAAAAGTACTTAATAGTATTATAATATTATTAGATTTTATAAATATGTTAAAGCAGAAATTACATGTCAAAGTTGCAATTTGGAGGCTTCACTCTTTTGTGACTAGAGAAAGTACCAAATTCATGTGATCAATTTAGTACTTTTCTACACATACCAAGATGACCTATAAATTTAGCAACGGTGGGAGTATTCTTTTACTCCATCATTCAAAAGCACAAATTTTTTTTTCAATTCTTATAAGGATTTGTTTGGAATGTGGGAATTTCGTACGAAACAGTTCATACAAAAGGACAAAATGGATCAAAATATTTTAACCTTCTCCTTTTGTTTGCCCCAAATAACTCAAACATACATGTTCGAACTATATAATGGGTGTGACAGTCTCTAAAAAGCAGGGACTTATGTACCACAAAACACTACTCCCTCTTTAAGAAAGAATAGGAAAACATTAAAAAATACCCTATATGAGATTTTGAATTTATATAAGAATGAAGAAATACACTAATTCTAAAATGGCTAGTGTTGACACCAAAAACGTGATGTAGGGTTTCTGGCTTGCAACACACCGGACGAACGCCGGGTTTAGTTTTGCGCGAGCGTGCCAGTCGATTTGACCTGAACAATCGACAAGGGGAACGTGAATTGTTAAGGCCAGTACCAAAGCGCTGGTCGGCCTAGATCGATCGGCTACAAGCCGATGGAATGTAAGGATAGCGACTAGCCGATGAAGGCTAGCTGGAAGGGTAAAAGGCAGATAAACTCTGAGAAGGCGATACGCAGCAAAACAGAGCAAATCAGACCTGGATAGAAGTCAACGAAGAACAATAACCGGCGATGCGTAACTTGTTTCGACGAAAGACTGTACAAGACTTGAGTACAAAACTTGAAGATGGATTGTTCTAATCTAAACCTAATGCAGAAGGTAAAAAAGTAATGTGTAAATTTGTGGGTTGATC
The DNA here is from genome assembly GCA_036346375.1 of Guadua angustifolia. Classification (NCBI taxonomy): domain Eukaryota; kingdom Viridiplantae; phylum Streptophyta; class Magnoliopsida; order Poales; family Poaceae; genus Guadua; species Guadua angustifolia. Next base: position 1,650,212 of record JAYEVE010000666.1, read on the forward strand.
TTGCGATGTCTTCTGCAGGTTGATTGGCTCTTCTTATATAGTCGCCGATTTGGTCGTAGTTGTCTTGGACTCTGCAAATCGTATCTGCACCGGCGTCGTAATCTTTTCAAATTCGTCGTTGTATCGGTCTAGGACTCTGATCCCTAACCAAATTTGCCTTATCTTCCAAAACCGATAAAGATCTTCTAAATCTGTTGCATCTTCTGGAACCGATTCAGGTTTATCTGTACTTGAGCTCAATCGGTTACACTTACTGATCTTATTAGTCCGAGTGCATGTCGGCCTTTTCAAGCCAATCCGAATCCTAATCGGCTTATAATTCTTTCATGCCGATTTTACCCTTACTACCGATTTTTGGTGCAAACAGCTAGCCTGTGCAGCGCATGGGTTTGACGACCAGTTCTTTCTAATCCTAGTCAAAAGTCAGAACAGAGCTGTTCAGTAACTAACGGGACATCAGGACAGACAAGAATTTACATCCTTCACCTTTTCTCTTTAAATGTTGGTAGCTATCTACAAGCAAAGAATCTCATGATGACAAGAGGCAGATGTGCTTTGTTTGTAGCTTTAGCTTTACCCAAAGCAAAGCAAAGCAAAGAACGTACCAGAGGCCTACTATCTTCATATATTGGCCAGGCGTCTCCCAATTTAAAAAACAAGCTTACATATGCTTGTGTGATCGCACGCTTCTATTCTAGCTGAGGCATGCATGCATGTAGACAAAGGCACGCAGAAATAGAAAAAAAACATTTCATTATTGCAGCTAGCTTGTACAGATCTGTTTGTTGCTCTCCAGCTTGTGATTTCCTTGGTTATTTGATCTTTCAGCTGCTTGCTTCTCCAAATGTAAGTAAGCTTATGTGATCTTTATTCATTTTGTTTGTAGGAAGACTTGTATAAACTAGTATCCTAATGATTAATTAATTTATTGAACGAGGTCGACCGATCGACCGAAGCATCTAGTAATTAATGTAATGCTTGCTTGCATTGCATGTGTAGGAACGCGTTATATGGGATCCAACATAGATTTCTGAGGAATCAGCAGGTGGAATCATCCATCTAGAGTTACTTGCCTTCTAATTACCGGGCAGCTAGAGGTCGATTCATCATGCCTCCTGAGACGAAGGTAATCAATCATGCAAATTAAATTCTGGATGCATCTTACTCCGTCCAGTCACAATAGCTATCGTTTTAAACTTCAATACGGTCTCCAAACTGCAGCTTTGACCACTAATTTCTGTTAGCCATGGGCTGTCTAGATAGTTAAGTAGGTATGTCATCCATCGGCTCGTGAGCTGCCTCCACTGGTCGCGGCCGCCTACTTTCTGTTGGGGGAACAGAGGAAGAACAATAACAGAGGAGAGCTAACTGGGAATTTCATACCACATTGGTCCCACGTACACAAACATACAAAAGACATCAGGTCCTGTTAGCACTGAAAAATATAACAAAGAATTGATCAGCACAAACATACGCAAACGCCGGGTTTAATTTTAGTCAAAAGCGTGCTAGCCGATTTGATCCTGCAATCGGCAAGAGAATTATAACCTAAACAACTATTTCATCAGATTAGGTTTTCAATTAAGATATGATCTAAACAGCTATTTAACCGATTAAATCACACATGATGATAATCTAAACAGCTTATTAATGTTGATTAGATGGTTTGTTAAAGGCAATTTTTCTCAAAAAAGGTGATGTGCAACAAGATGGAAGAAAAAACAAACATAAGATAACTAGTGTAATCGAAGATGATCAAAATCAGCGATGCACAACTTTATTAATAAAAACAAATTATAAGGAAGATTCTAAATTACAAAAGCTACTCTTAGTCGACAGAAAGTAAATAAAAAGTAGATACGAGTTGTTTGATTGATTATTGTTGTCATGTTTCATCTCGCCCTAGGTCCCTTTTATAGCGTGTAGACTGATCATATCCTTCTCTGATCCATCACAAATAATGATCCATATCAACCTTTATCTGTTGTAGATAAAATTCCTTATTCGAACTGATGTTAGCTAAATATCCAATTTTTTAACTTAGCCTTACAAATCGGTCATGTATTTCCAAATTCTAGTGCTGACAGTATCGGCTTCAATTTCTGAAATACAAATCCCTCTTCGCGCCAATATAAGTTAAAATCCTTTATCCATATATAGCCCGAACCTTCCAAATCGACCCTTCCTACCAAATTGGCCGAACCTGCCAAATCGGCTATAGGCGCCAAATCTTAGTGTCAAAATATGGCCCTCATTTTTGGGAGATGATATGAATCTTCCAAAAAATCTCATTCGTCGGCTTAGCAATGAATTCCTATGATATTCTCGCCGCTCTTCTCAGTAACTACCCCACTTTCACCATAACTGCATTCAAAAGTTCGAAGAAATGACCCGCCAAATGCCACCAGGTTTTAACCCCCCCATAAATACTACATCGTACCCTATCATTTGCACGTGCTCAAGCTCTCAAACCACTTACAATTGGCTTGCACTCTGTTTTCTCCAACTTCAACTTCTCCCATCAACTCCTTCATCGGCTAAACATCCATGGATCCCAAACATGTATTTATTTCTGTGCTCAATTGTGAACACCAATGTCACCTAAGACCGTTAGGAAACCTATATTCGTCTGCTATAATAGAACAAGATATACCTAGGCTTCTTCTCCATGCTCCACAATATGACATCGAAGGATAGAATAAAAGTTTTAGAGCCTAGCCGACGTCACTAAAAAGTTGGAGAAACTGGTATATTCAGATAGCAACCGAAAAATGCCCCAATGAAAGCAAATGGGCATATCGAAGTGCCTTGCCCTCTCTTTAGCCGATCCCGAAGCTAATGAGCCCTTAGTGGTTACAACATGTTATTTTTAGTCAGATACCTTAAATGCTTTTATGTTTAGAATGGGTCTGATCGACCCAACACTTTTGATGTAGCACAACTATGTTGCCTTTGGCTTGTAGGGATCAGATATCGGCTTTTAGTGCCAAACCCCAATATAAGTTTGTCTCTTCTAAAGGAGAAGGCTGGAGTCAGTATCTTAACAATAATAATGTTAGAACTAGCCCAGTTTCAAATCGGGAACATGTAGCATTCCTAAATATACAGTTTGACCGATTTGTCTTTTATGGCACATCCCTGGTACCCACTCAAGTTATGAAGTCATGGCTGAGCAATTAGTGGAGGGTCGTCAACTAGCTTTGGGAAAACCATTTTCAGGAGCCATCTATTAGATGATGCATATCATACGAAGTCGGCTCTTCACAGGATTAGGCCAGTATTCAGTCGGCAATGTAGGCAGTCCACTAGAGTTCATCCAAAGTTGGCTACGCTGTGTTTTTAGCCGACCATTCAGGATCAACTCAGAAGACATGACTCCTTTTCCGTGTGAAGATGTTCCAAAAGACCAAGTGATTGAGTTCAGAAATAGCCTCATTCAGGGAAGGATACATCCCTTGCTCATATAATGAAGCCAAAATCACACCAATAGGAGAAAGAAAATATTTGGCTTTCTTTTTTCAGCTTGACAATGAAAACTTTCATCTAGGGGAATTATTCAGTTACAAAGAAGCCGACAACTACACTTGTCCATCCTTCGTCCATCTACCAGCCGATAGTGACGAAATGCCTGAACACACATTGGATTTGTACAGAATTTTTATTTCTCGAAGTGTGCTTTTCGTCGGCTTGCACTCAAAAGGCTAGAATGTTTCAGCCATCTTATGAGTTCGATCAGCTAACAGTTAGCCTTTAGTCAAATCCCCCAAGTCTCAACCTCTCTGATCGGCTACGCCCAAGTGACAAAGTACGCCGAGCTTCAGTAGGTGAAATTATACTTCACATAGCTGATGATCTTCAACTTTGGAGACTAACTCGTTTTGTGCTGCACAGTTGTCAGTCGGTAACATTCCGTGAGTGGTGGTCAGTCCTATCTGCAGCATTATACCTAGAAGAGCGAACGATATCTGCAATCATTTTTTTATTTCTTTCCAGACCTCTCAGCAGAGCTGACTATTGTTACTAACTCCGCTAATAGTTGGTCGAGTTCTAGCAGTGATGCTAGCTTATCAGGCTACACTAAGTCGGATTTTATCGATATTGTTGACGAAGAGTCAGCTGACGTAGTTATTTTAGTAACTTGTATTTTTTTCCTCTTCCTCAACCCTACTGATCGGCATTAATTATTTTGCAGGGGAAGCAAGCTAGCAAGAATCCCACCGGAGGATCATCGGGCACCGGCCAGAGCAAACATCCTCGCCTGGACGTCAGGATTGCAATAGCTGGTTATTCATCAGCCACCTTAAATACCCCGGCACCCTCTCTGTGGGACTTAGATAAGTACCTGTCAGCTATTTTTCATATTATCTATTACCTTCTGTAAATTAAAACCCATTGCCAATTTTTCCACAAGGAAGAAACGTGGCTCCCTTGCAATTTTTTCATGTGGTTTATGCAGCGAAAAATGTGAGACTAGCAGCATTTGATTTTGATGCATCTTGCCTAAGTTGCCTTGAACTCTCTCCCCTGCATCAGTGTTATCTGATGATAGTTTTTTTTTTCTTTCAAAAATCTTTCCATTACCTGGAAGAATCAAGAAGAAGGCAAGCCCACATAACAGCTTAAGCTTAACTATCAACACAATACGGCTATACCTAGATTAGAATACTACATAATTAAGAACGATCTCTTGCAACGCAAGAAGAACACAAATGCACTAGAGGCTTCGTTGTAGTTGAATGCCGACTGATTCGTGACCTGATCAGAAACCGATCATCGATTGGGAAATTTGAGGAGGCAGGCAGAAAACAAATTAGGGAGTTAGCAGTATCGTATCTATCACCTATATATACTCAGCATTTGTATTTGCCGAGGCCCATGGCCGTTGGATGGAGATGCATTTTTTTGCCCGATGTGGCAATACAGGTTGTTTGTAGTTTAGACCATCCTGTTCACCTTGGACGACTGGGCTGCATTGGTGTGCTGGCCGGTACTGTGCAAATTAATATCCAGCGCAAGATGCACGTAATCGTGCCTCTGTTTTTTTTATTCTCTTTTGAGAGGAGTAATAATCGTATAATGGATTTTTGGCAAGAAAATAATGCTACGAAAAAATATCATCTTGCTAAATGGGACATTCTTTGCCGCCCTAAAAATCAAGGAGGATTGAGTATAACAAACCTTCAAATCAAGAATAATTGTCTTTTAAGTAAGTGGCTTTTTCAACTGCTTAATGTAGATGGGAATTGGCAGTCTTTGCTTCGGAATAAGTATTTGAATTCTAAAACCTTGTCACAGGTTCAAATTAAACCTAGTGACTCACATTTTTGGAAAGGTTTGTTAAAGGTCAAGGACCAGTTTCTATGTTGTGGGACTTTCAACATAAAAGATGGTTTACAAACTAGATTCTGGGAAAATGTTTGGGTCGGCATAAGACCTCTTAAGGAGCAGTTCCCTAACCTCTATAATATAGCTCTTACTCCTCATAGCACTGTGGTGCAGGTTCTGAGCTAGGTGCCATTAAATATTTGTTTTCGTAGAGCGTTAGTGGGTGACAAATTAACTAATTGGCTCAACCTTGTAGCTAAAATAGCTCATGTTCAGTTATCAAGTGAGAAGGATACTTTTATCTGGAATTTACATAAGCATGGACGATTCTCCGTCCGCTCTATGTATCATTATTTGATGAATCAGGGAACTCCGTTTTACCATAAATTCATTTGGAAGTTGAAGATTCCTCTCAAAATTAAAATTTTCCTTTGGTATCTTCAGCGTGGAGTTATTTTGACAAAGGATAACTTGGCTAAGCGAAATTGGGCGGGGAATCAAAAGTGTTGTTTTTGTGATTATAATGAAATGATACAACATCTTTTCTTTGATTGTCACAATGCTAAGTCTATTTGGCGAATTATTCAGATAGCTACGGGGTTGCCATTACCTACATCTATGTCTCATATGTTAGGGGATTGGCTCACTGGCATGGGAAAAAATAAGACACAACAGATCTTTATGGGTGTGGCTGCTATTTGTTGGGCTATTTGGTGTTGTCGTAATGATACTGTGTTTCAAAAGAAACGATATGCTTCTTTTATGCAGGCTGTCTTCAGGGGAACTTACTGGCTACGATTCTGGGCGTTGTTGCAGTGTGAGGAAGCAAGGGAGAACATTCGTTTAGCGTGCACACAATTGGAGGTTGTTGCAATGAAGCTTTTTGCCAAGAACGGATGGAATAATTACAATAGACTTTGCTATCCTTAATTTTTTGTTACAATATTCATGTAATGTTTGCTCCCCTGTAATTCAGCTGGATAGCTGAAAAATATGTAATAAAACCGGGCTGTGTGCTTTGACAGAGGCCGGAGATGATTCCATTGTCAAAAAAAAAAAAGTTACTCTTGAAATTACTTGGGATTCTTTCTAATTCTAGTCAAAAGTCAAAACAAATTAAGCTCTTCAACTAACGGGAGGACGCATAAGGAATTTACAGCCTTTACCTTTTGTCGTTAAATATATATAGCTGGTTAAGCTACAAGCAAAGAATCTGATGATGGCAGGAGGCAGATGTGCTTTGTTTGTAGATTTACTCAAAGCAAAGCAAAGCATTTATTAAAAAAAAAAAGCAAAGCAAAGAAAAGGAATAGAACGTACTAGCGGCATACTATGTTCATATATAGGCCAGGGATCTGCCAATTTAAAAGGCAAGCTTACATATCTATGTGTGATCGCACGCTTCTAATCTACCTGAGGCATGCACGCAAGTAGACAAAGACACGCACAAAAAGAGGGAAAAAAACATTTCATTCGTTGCGGCTACCTTGCATACATATCTTTGTTGCTCTCCAGTTGTGATTTCCTTGGTTAATTGATCTATCAGCTGCTTGCTTCTCCAAATGTAAGTAAGCATATTTGATCTTTATTCATTTAGTTTGTGGATAGACTTAGTATAAACTAGTACCCTACTGAATAATTATTTTATTGAACGATGTCGACCGATCGATCGAAGCATCTGGTATATAATTAATGTAATGCTTGCATTGTATCGCATGTGTAGAAACGAAGGAAGTGGCCGGCGCGCAGGAGAAATGTAGATTTCTGAGAAATCTGTAGCAGTATCCATCCATCGAGAGTTACCTGCATCCTGGCCTTCTAATTACTAAACAGCAAGAGATCGATTCATCATGCCTTCTGTGACAAAGGTAATCAATCATGCAACTTCAATTCTGCTTGCATGTTAGTATTAGTAATCAACTGTCTAGATAGTTAAGTTTGGGGAACAGAGGAAGAGCTAACTGAAAACTTCACACTATATTGATCTCACCTCACGTACACGTACATACAAGACCTCAGGTCCTTTTATAGACTTTATTTATTGTTAAACTGGCTCTACGTAAATACCCAATTAATTAGTTTACAACTCAATCGTTATAATTCATACAAATGCGAAGTTTTACACAGCAGTTTTTGCCGACATTGAATGTGCTAGTCTCTAGCAGAGATCGAAGTAAAAGATTGACTTGCCGGCTTGTTAATTAGGCCCGTTGGATACAACGATAGCTTTCTGCCCATTGGATACAATGATAATTTCATGATCCAGAAACAAAAAAGCAAGGTTAAAGACCTTGTTCACTTTGAGGGGTAGAAATTCAAGCAATAATACGTAAAAAGGGAAAAAAAATTCTACAAATATAAACAATTGGTAAGATTAAATGCATCTCTTTCACTTTGATAGCTAGAAATTCCTACAAAAATCTTCAAAGTCCAAGAAATCCTAAGAAATCCCTTGTTAATCAAGAGAAAGAAAATGATCTAAACAACTTATTTTGATGGAATTAGATTATAACGATGTATATTGATCAGATATAGATTCTACAGCTACTACAACTACAGTAGAATCGTATAGTGCATACATCTGTATCTTAAAATGGATTAATAGAAATTTGATCCCTCAACTATGGCCCGTGCTCATTTTCGTCCCTAAAATATTGACTTGGAAAAACAGTCCTCCAAATTTACATTTTGGTTATTTTTCGTCCCTATGCCCATGTGCCATCTCACGTGTACATGATCGGTCATTGTCAACGCACATGAAGAAACCAAATTACCCTTGTCTATGTTACATCTATAAAAATAAAAATAACGGATGATATTCAGGGCAACTCTTTCGTTTTAAAAGCAAGAAAATCTCATAAGAATACTTAAAAAGAAATAATACTAGAAATTCTCACATTAATCAAACGAAGAAAGGAAGGATCTTTACCTCTTATTTTGGTGGATATAGGTTATAACGGTACAAACTAATAATGTATATGTATATGTATATAACAAACATAATTATATTATAGTTGGATATCAGAAACAATTGTATTATAATATCTAGCTACGCAGTTATATAGGTAAATTTGCTAGTTATTCTAATTTCTTGTTGCTACAATGAATAGACTATGTGTGTAATGATTTCTTGTGTTGACTTGAAGCTTTACTATAGCGGTTTGGGATAGGCAATTTGCTACAATGAATAGACTATGTGTGTAATGAATAGCCCTTAAAATCATTACACATGAAACTTTACTATAGTGGTTTGCTACAATGAATAGACTACGTGTGTAATGAATAGGCCTTAAAATCATTACACACATGTAAATTGCCAATCCCAAATTGCCTATTCTAATTGGTCTTTTCATGTGTTGACTATGCATGTGCAAGTGCAATATCATGTAAAGTGGGTGGAGGACCGAACACGAGCTAAAATGCATAGTTTTGGAACCGATTTGGCAAATTTCATAGTTGAGCGATGAAAATGAGCCATAAGGCAAAGCTGGAGGACCAATAGTATTGTTAACCATTTTAAAATCTAGTCACGGGATGTGCAAATAATTCTATTAGTTTACAACAAAGGTATTATAGTGATTTTTCCTTGTTGTTCTGTTAATCTTATAAAACTGTTAATTCATGTTTAGTCATTATACGAATGGATGGACCTCATTTAATAATAATAATTATTTCTGAAGGTGATCAAGGCAGACAACATCGATGAGGCTGCAGGGATGTTACTTGGTTATCTGGAGGATTCGAGCAAAGGAAACGTGATATACTTCGATGGTTGGCGTGGACTGGGGGCATCCACCGTTCTCAAACTCGTAGCCAGACGCCTCCAATCATCAACAACTAGAACGACAGATCTGAATCCACGACTAAAGTTTCACAGGATCATCCACGTCGATTGCTCAGTGTGGAAGAATAGAAGGGCCCTGCAGAAGGCAATCGCGGAGGAGCTAGAGCTTCCCAGTTGGGTGATGGCCATCTTTGATCAGCGTGATGAGGAGGATGATATCAACATGGTAGACGAAGCCTCTCGTGCTGAGATAGCAGATGTCGAGAATGTGATCTACGAACGCGTGAAGGATTGGAGAATCCTAGTGATTCTCCATAATGGAAGCAGCGACTATGTTGATCTAAGTGATTGTGGTATCCCGGTATACCGGTACCTACGTAACAAGGTACTGTGGACCTTGCGCGGGAGGTTTCGGCTCCGTGTCCATCTAGAAGAGAAGAACATAGAAAAGATGAAGGAGCAGAGTGATGTTATTCTCGGTGCTACACACGCACATGAAAGCTATGATAAATGGTGGGATCTCGTGTGCAAAGAGGCTGAGGAGGTTGCACGGAACGCAGGTATCCCTGATCCTAGTATGAACCGCAAGATGGTCGAGGACTGCATCCTGTACAAGCAGGCACTGAGAGGTGTTGACAGCATCGACTGGGAGGCCCATGCTTCCAACTATTGGGTATGCGATGGGATCATACAACAAGAAGGCGGCGGCGGCGATAGATCAGCATGGGAGGTTGCTGATGCCTTGCACAGAAACATGCGTTTGGATTGGGAGGATTGGGAGATTGTCAGTGGTGCCATTAGTCATGACAAGTGGAGGCCTAATGACCGTTGGATTTCAGCCACTCCCCAATACCTGCAGAAATCATCATCTGGTCTGCCTCCTGAGGCGACGTCCTTCTTCCTATCAGTTAAACCACCAATTGATACAATATTATCAGCTGACATGTTCCAACATCCAGACAGCATGCTGCATGTGATACAACTCTCTTGGTGCACCTTCAGTTTTGCGTCTCCTCCCTTCCTTGGCTGCAGAAACCTAAGATTCCTGCTGCTTGACCATTGCAGGGATGGCCCCAGTGGTAGTGCAGATATTATAAAGGGTAGTGCAGATGGAGGAGTGATTGAACACAGCCGTAATGAATCATGGAGGACATGTTTCCAGAATTTATGGGTGCTGGACCTGAGTTATACGGACTGGTACTGGTTGCTTTCGGAAGAGATGATCAATTTAATGGCTGAGCTCAGAGAGTTGAATGTAAAGGGAGTCAAGCACTGGAGCCTAAGTCATTTCCTTGGTGGTGGAACTAGGGACAAGACCTGGCTGCTTAACCTTGTGAAGCTCCGAGTAACTGTTGAGCCAACGGACGACTTAACTCAAGCACCATCAATGGCAGAATTCCCAAACCTGTCCAGCGCATTCGCCCTCAAGGAAGTCATCCTCAATGGTTGTGTTGGGCTGGAAAAAGTTAGCCACAATGCCCTGCCACCATCACTTGAATCATTTACATTTTCGGTTGGTACATCGACGAAATCGAAAGATGTAGGTGGTGGTTCAAAGGAAGCTTCTACATCTGCCAAGGTAAATTCCATCTCCTTCTGGGGTTGTGCTCAGCTAAAGAGTGCATTGCTGAGAGGGTTGCTCAGGAGCCTCACGGCACTGGACATGTCAGGCACAGCTGTGAAAACCCTCGACCTCAGTGCAATGCAAGCCCCACAGCTCAAGCGGCTCATTCTGTTGGGCTGTGAGAAGCTTCGTGCAATACTATGGCCACCAGGAGACAAAGGGCCAAAAGGCTTGGAGATGGTGCGCATTGACACCACCCGGTCAGCATCATTTGACGCTGCTAGAGGATCATCAGTGGAGCTCGACGGTCGAGCATACTCTGATTTTAAGTGGTATGTTTCTGTAAGAGATGCGCGGCTTCTTCGGTCGCTTGTACCTGCCAATACTTTTGAATTTTCCTGGCCTGGAAAAAAACAGGTTACACCGGAGCAGTTGGATATCTTTTTGGTCAAGCCGGAACAAGGCCTCAGTTCCGAAAATGAAGGGCAGCGACGACGAAGAAATCTGCAGAGTCTTATTAAGTGGCATATACAAGCGAAGAAAATACATATCGATATTTCATCTCCTGCTAGTGTTGTTTGTGCTGGTGGTAGCAAAGCCCGAGGAATCACCCGGAGGAGCAGTAGTAGCAACAACACCGAAAATAATATTTTGAATGCTACCTCCGGTTTCGGCTTCAGTGAAAAGCAAGTGCTTCTAAGCCTGCAGCAGGATGGTAATTTGTACGCAGATGTCATCACCTTTAAAAACCACCTGCAAGCTGCTAATTGTGGTGATGCCCCGGAGATCACGTGGCATTATTTTTGGCCTCGCGACTGCTACATGCACATACAAGATGAGATGAAGACCGAATTACAGCGGGGCAGCGAAGGAACTATTATTACTTTACCAAATTATGTATGTGATTGGGTTGCCATCCTGCACATGCATGATAGCTTGTCTATCACTAGTATCTCTCCTGCAGTCGGTTCAATATGGACTTGGCTATGCCTAAGGGTGTGCCGAATCGAGAGGTGCCCAGAGTTACAAGGCTCTGTCTTCAGTGTGCCCCAAGGCAGTGGTGCGAACATCTTTTGTTTTCTGAGGACATTCTGGGCGTCCCAACTCCTAAAGGTGCGCTACATCTGGAACTGGAGCACGGTGTTGCAGCCTGGAGCAAACTCATTTCTTTCCCTGGAATCCTTATACCTGGACCGATGCCCCAGGCTGATACATGTACTCCCCGTGTCCATGTCAATGACCAGTGCCTTTCATCGCCTGGAGACCCTCGAGATCGTGTGGTGTGGTGATCTCAGGAAGGTCTTCCGTTTGGACACCGAGCGCCAAGAGCAATCGTCCGCATCGGTAGAGTTCCCTCGTCTGAAGCACATCCACCTGCACGAGCTCCCAATGCTACAGCACATCTGCGGGAGCAGGATGTCCGCGCCCAACCTCGAGACCGTCAAGATCAAGGGCTGTTGGAGCCTCAGGATTATAGTTATGCTTACTCTACATTGTTTATGCGTAGATTTGAGGGTGCAAGTACTTTTGATAGTATGACTTGGTAATCAAGCTGTTCCATTTGTGCATGATTCATAATGCTCAGTACATAAAAAAAAACAAACATAAAAAGGGAAAAGTTTCTCTTTTGCTCTCTTTTTGCATTCTTGATGAATCCATTGTCAAAGGGGGAGAAATTTTGGAATCAAAAGGAGAAATTTTTGGTCACACATTGCACATTCACACACACATTTCTTCTTTCTGTTAGGGGGAGTCTTTCTTTTTCATAGGGGGAGATTTCTTTTTAGATAGGGGGAGATTTTTGTTCTTCTTTTGGTCACTTTACTTCTTTTAAAAATGGTGTTGCTATTGTAAGGTGAATGCCAATGTTCGTTTCCAAATGGTGTTGCCAATGTTTTCATCAAGGGGAGATTGTGAAATCATGTGATGAAAAATTGGTGATTGGTGAAATTGGCATTGCTAAGTGGTTTTGGTTATAGCATGTGGTGCTTGTGCATGTGCTATGTTGATATGTTTATTATGCTGGTGATAGCATAATGGTTTTGCTTGATGCAATACACTCGTGTGAGTGGTTGCATGGATTAACCTTGAGTCAAGTCGTGGACTTGTGTTCGGACTCGCTTTTTGTTAATTCATGTGCGGTGTTGCTCGAGGGCTTAACGTGGTCGATGACGGACCGGAACTAGGTTCATGGAGGAACCGAGGTTCGAGACTAGGTTCGTGGAGGAATCAAGGTCTTGGTGGTCAAGGATGTCATGCGGACGTTCGGGCTAGAGAACATGCACGTGAAGGTGGTTAGTCACGTATGAACAGCAGGAGGGCTGATTATGCGTGCAAGATTCTTGTTTCGCCTTGTTAGGCTGTTGAGATAAATACGAACTCTTTCCGTGATGGAAGTGGAGTTGTATTAAAATCTCAGATTTGTTTTTGGTCATGTTAGGCCGATTGAGATGAATATGAACTCTTTCCATGTTGGAAGTGGAGTTGTATTCAACCTCTCTCGTCTTGCTCAGATAAATAGGTGGAGGTGTCCCCTGCTTATGATTGAGCGTTTTGGGTTTTAGGGTTTGTACTCTTGTGTTGGAGTACTTTAGACAATGAAATAAACATCAATCTTCCGAAAGTTTTACTTCATGTCCGCGCTGTTCATTGTGAGAGAAGACTCTGTTCTAAGATCGGTCCCCAGAGTTGAAGCTTCCTTGAAAGTTAGGTCCGGCATACACATACCTTAGCAAAAAGTTAGGTCCGGCATACATAGGCTTTAGCAAAAGTTAGGTCCGGTGCTCACATAAGTTTTGGTCTGTGTTTTAAGGTTTTGTTGAGTGCATTACAAATCTAATCAAGTATTTTGAGTTTGTTTCTGGTGTGAATTTTTAAAAGATCAAAATTGGAATTTGGCTTCCGCGCAACCATTCACCCCCCCTCTGATTGCTAGATTAGTATCTTTCGATCCTACAGTATAACTCGCCAGATGGCTTTTGAGTGATGGCAGTCAAAAAATAAATGCCTTATTGTTTCATTACAATTACAGAAACAACATTTCTGATCGCCATACCAATTCCTTTTAGCTAGATTATCCTTCGTTAAAATGACTCCACGTTGTAAGTACCAAAGAAAAATTTTAATTTTCAAAGGGACTTTCAACTTCCAAATAAATTTACAATTGTAAGGAGTGTTGATATTCATACAATAATCGCTGTACATAGATCCTGACAGAGAACTGTCCATGTTCATGTAAATCCATTAAAACATCCCTTCCCTAGAAGTCGATGATTAGCCAATTTTGCTAATAAGTTGTGCCATGCAATCAATTTGTTCCTCTTAATATTCTCATGGAAACTAAGACTAGGTGGCATCCGAGTCATAACCTTCGCCACAACAATATGATGGTAACGAGCAATATTATACAAACTTGGAAATTGAGCCCTTAGAGGCGTTGAATCTATCCAAGTGTCCTCCCAAAACCTAGTTTGTGAACCATCTCCTATCCGAAAGGATCCACATCCTAGAAATTCATCTTTAATTTTTAAAAGACCTTTCCAAAAATGTGAATCGCCTTGGTTTGACTCAAGCACTTGAGACAGCATTTGGAACTTAAATACTTATTTGTAAGTAAGTTCTGCCAGATCCCATCCTCATTCAACAATTTAAATAACCATTTGCTTAGCAGACATTTATTTTTAATCTGTAAATCAACAATTCCCAAACCTCCTTGGTCCTTAGGACGACACAATATTTCCCACTTAGCAAGGCGATATTTTCTCTTATGAGTATTACCTTGCCAAAAGAACCTCGAGCGATAAACATTCAGCCTATTAAGAACACCTTTGGGAATTTCAAAAACAGACATCATAAACATTGGTAAACTACTGAGTACAGAATTTAGAAGAACAAGCCTCCCCCCATAGGAAAGATGTTTAGCCTTCCAAGTACTCAGTTTTCTTTTAAAACGATCCTCAATCACTCCCCAATCGGCATTACGGAGCTTATGATAATGCATCGGAATCCCTAAATACCTAAATGGGTATGATCCTATACGACACCCAAATAAATCAGTATAAACTTGCTCATGGTGACGAGCTTGACCAAAGCAGAAAATCTCACTTTTATGAAAGTTAATCTTTAGCCCCGATAATTGTTCAAACACACAAAGCAAAAGCTTCATATTTTTAGCTTGCTCAATATCATGATCCATAAAAATGATAGTATCATCGGCATATTGAAGGATCGATAAACCATCGTCAATAATATGAGGAATAACTCCTCGAATCTGACCATCCTCTTTCGCTCGCTTAATCAAAATGGCTAACATGTCTGCCACAATATTGAAAAGAATTGGAGACATGGGATCACCCTGCCTGAGCCCTTTTTTAGTTTGGAAATAATGTCCAACATCATCATTAACTTTTATGCCCACACTACCGCCAGTAACAAATTGTTTGATCTAGGAACACCATTGGTGACTGAATCCCTTCATGCGAAGCGTTTGTTGAAGAAAAGTCCATTTAACCTTATCATAAGCCTTTTCGAAATCTAGTTTCAATAACACTCCATTAAGCTTTTAGAGTGCATTTCATGGATGGTTTCATGTAATATCACTACACCTTCCATAATATTACGGCCCGCATAAAAGCGCTTTGGGAAGGTCGAACAACTTTGTTGGCTACCCTCATAATTCTATTTGTAGCCACTTTTGTGAATATTTTAAAGCTCACATTGAGCAAACAGATCAGCCTCAGATTGTTGTATTTTTGTTACCTCTTTAACTTTTGGAAGAAGAGTAATTATTCCAAAGTTGAGGCTAAACAGAGGCAACTTTCCATGATAGAAATCATAAACAATGCCATCGATCACCTTTAATAATTTCCCAAAAACCTGATAAAACTCACCGAAATCCATCCTGGACCAGTGCTTTATTATGTTCCATTTGGAAAACCGCCTCTAACCTCATTTTCAAGAATTGTTCAATGAGAATGGCATTTTCCTCATTGGAAACCTGAGGCAAATCATGAATATGATTCTCCACCAGACTAAAATTATTTTCTTCTGGTGGTCCAAACAGGCCCTTATAATAATTAGTAACATGCACTTTTAATTCGGCATCACCTACTATTATGCCAGCATCATGCTCTAATTGAAAAATACGCTGCTTTCTATGCTTTCCATTAGCAATCAAATGGAAATATTGCGTGTTATTATCACCCTCTAAGAGATCTTTTGTTTTAGCTCTCTCATACCATTTAATTTCCTCTTCCCTCAGCAGATTCACCACTCGATCCTTAAGGTAATTCTTCAAATTCAGTTCATGTTCTGAGAGAATGCTATGTTCTGCCTTCCTATCTAGGTCATCAATTATGGAAATCATTTTTCCTTTCTCCTTCTTATTATGTCCAGCTGTGTGTTTGGCCCATCCTCTTAAAAATTGTCTAAGGGTTCTTATTTTATTCGCCATACTTCCATAGCAGCCATCCCCTTGTCTCACCGCCATTTTTCAGCTACCATATCATAAAACCATCACGAATCAACCACCCACGCTCAAATTTGAACAATGATTGATTATTATAACAAGACGATACCCCAAAGATTCAAAATCAATGGTGTATGATCGAAATACTCCTATCTCGAGCCTCCACAAGGGTAAGAGGGAATTTTTTCCCATTCAAGACATACCAAGACTCTATCTAACTTCTCAAAAGTTGGATTATCTCCACTACTCGCCCAAGTATAATGTCTCCCGACCAAATTAATCTCTAAGATCTAACGATTGAATAACCATATTGAAAAGATTTGGCCATTTAAAATCAAAGGAATTCTTGTTCTTTTCATCCGGATTTCGCATAATATTGAAATCCCACCAATAATATACGGTAGTTGTTCTTGCTACAAATATGAGCTATTTCAGTTAGAAAAATGTCTTTATATTCTTGTTGCGCAGTCCATATACTCGCTATGAGAACCCACTTGAAACCATCATTTTTATTACGAAGAGTAAACTTAATATAAAATCCCCTTCATCAATGGCACCCAGGTCATACATCGTTAGATCCGCCCTCAGAGCATACCCCCGATCGACCATGAGGCGACATGCAATGCCAAATAAATTCTTTGCCACCACATAATTTTTTTAAAGTCCTATCCAAGAAATGATCTCGACCAGTCTCGAGAAGAGCAATAAAATCAAGTTGCTCATTTTTTACCATGTCCTCTACATACCTATATTTAGCCAAGTCTCCAAGACCTCTGCTATTCCAGAAAACTTCTTTCATTGGAAACTCAGCTTAGATAATATTTTTGGTTTTCTAATACTCAATCCCTCTCTATGTATATTATGGATTTGAATTTTTACGTCATGTGTAGCAATAAGTTCTCTACAAATATGATCCATACCCTCCTCAAACACATTCTGTTCATATCGAATGTGCTTAAGTTGCGTGTCAATCAAATCCTCTTCCTCCTCATCCAGATCAATTTTAGGTGAGCAGGTTTTAGAGGTGACACTTTTGTTTTTATCCAAGACCCTAATTCGGTCTAATTCTATATTTTTAATCAAAGCAATAGAAGAAGCAATAGTAGTACTGTCTCTACCCAATGAAACACCCAACTTAGCCAATCGAAAAGAAATTTCAGAATTTGAAATAGATGGTAAAGTTGGGCAATTACCTGACACTAATGAATTCTTTTTTTCCATCAGATTCATCGCCTTCGCCATTATATTAGTGTCCCCCATATCAGCAATCCTCATGCTTGTTCTACCCTTCAACATGCATTGCCCAGTGACAGGAGATAGCTCAACATCTTCCCAACCGTTAATAGATTCCAGCAACCGCAGAGAATTCACCATATCTAGGTTGGAAAGATTAGCCCTGATGCTGTTCTTCTTGCATAATGCTTGCAGCATGCGTCGAGGTAAATTTCGGAGCTTGAAACCCATTCGGTCATCCTCCAACAGTTCAGCATTTACATATACACGTTTGGGTCACTAAATCGGTTACATATTTCCGTGTGGAATGCCGTAAAAGGAAAGATAGCTACGTGCAAAGGAAGACGAGTCCATCAACCAAGAAGATCAACGGTGCTGATTAGCTAGCACTCCAAGACTATAAATGAGAATCGAAGGCTACTACTGAAACTTGTCCTCGACCATCCAAAATTTGACTTTTATTTTCTTCGCTTTTCTTGAACCTTAGGACTTTTTTTCTCGATTATGTTATTACTTGCCTCTGCCACAGTAGAAATCTCTAGGGATGACTGCTAGTAAACGGACACTGACTTAGTTGTCCTTGATCAACCACTACACTATTATAGAAATGAACATCACAATTGGTTTTTTCATTATCTGGATTAGTTTTGGTGGCGATACAAAGGGCCTGTTTGGCAGGGATTCAGCTTCTCTAGATTCTGAGAATCTGGTGAAGCTGAAAATTTTAGCTTCTCCAGAATCATGAAGCTAGAGCTATGAGTATATTAAGGCCCCGTTTGGCAACTTGGAACCGGACTGTTTCTCCTAGAATCTGAAATAAATCCAACCAAACGGAATAGGACTCGGAACGCTTCAAAGCTTAATCGCTTTGATTTTTACACGCCGTGGTCGAATCGGCTAGCAACCCGCTCCTCCGGATTCTGATTCTACCTGAAACGTTTCTACCAAGAATCCGGAACCGTTTCCGTTTCTACTAGAATCTGGAACCGTACCAAACGGGGTCTAAGAGTGTTTAGATGGATCATCTTGTTTACATTTTAGACTAAAAATATAAACTTAATTCACTTTATTTTAGCCTATAAGTTTCAGATTTCAGGTGAAGCTGGAATCTGGAGCTCTACCAAACAGGCCCAAAGTTATTAGACAATGAGAAGATGCTATTACAGTCAATTTTCCCCTGATAGAGATATAACTGAAGGTGAATTAGGAGGATACACCTTACGTTTGCCATCGATAGCCAGGGAACTATATGGTACAATGTCTAACCAATTATGGTTAGGATACACATGGTTACATGCCAAAGATAGCAACGCTAAACATGGAAACAAACTGCTGATGATCTGCCGTGCTTATCTAGTGGACTCCTTGCCATGCATGCGTGTATGACTAACACCCCCCCCCCTCAGTTTGGACGGGAGCCTGCCGAATGTTCAAGCGGGAGCAAAATTCTTTAAAAAGGCTGGTTGGCAGACCCTTTGTGAAGACATCCGCATACTGAGATGATGTCGGGACATGCAAAACTCGGACCTCCCCAAGGGCAACACGTTCCAGGACAAAGTGGAGGTTGATCTCAACATGTTTGGTCCGTTGATGCTGGACGGGATTAGTTGAGAGGTAGACGGCACTGATGTTGTTGCAAAAAAACAACTGTCGCTCGTTGAAGTGGGGGTTGGAGCTCGGCAAGGAGTTGACGAAGCCAACAGGACTCGGCGACAGCATGGGCGACGGCACGATACTCGGCCTCAGCACTAGAGCGAGAGACCGTCGACTGGCGCTTGGAGGACCATGAGACAAGGTTATCGCCGAGAAAAATAGCATAACCAGAGGTGGACTTCTGGGTGTTGGGGCAACCGCTCAATCAGCATCAGTATATGCAGTAAGAGACGTCGGCGAAGTCCTGTGAAGCTGAAGACCATGGTCGAGGGAGCCCTTGAGATACCGAATAATTCTCTTTAGAAAGTTGGCATGTGTCTCCCAAGGGCCATGCATGTGAAGGCACGCCTGTTGTATCGCATATGTGATGTCAGGGCGTGTAAAAGTGAGATACTGGAGTGCACCGGCGATGCTGCGGAAGTCAGTGGTGTAGGCGATGGGAGGACCAGCGGAGGAGAGCTTGGTGCTAGTATCAACCAGTGTTGAGCAGGGCTTGCAATTGCTCATGCCCGCTTGTGCTAGGATGTCTTCGGTGTATTGGCATTGGCTGAGGAAGAACCCCAAAGATGTGCATTGAACTGAAACACCGAGGAAGTGATGGAGAGCGCCCATGTCATTGAGGGAAAATTCATGATGAAGCAAATCGATGAAGCGGCGCAGAAGTGTAGTCGTGGATGCTATCATGATGATGTCATCGACGTAGAGGAGGAGGTACGCCATGTCAGTGTCGTGGTTGTAGATGAAGAGTGACGGATCGGCCTTGGAGGCAACAAAGCCCAAAGTCTCAAGGAAATTAGCGATGCGACTGAACTAGGCGCGAGGGGCTTGTTTGAGGCCGTAGAGCAACTGGTTGAGGCGGCAAACATGGTCAGCGCGACTGTTGTCGATGAATCCAGATGGTTGTTGACAGTAAATGACCTCATCAAGTGTGCCATTGAGGAAGGCATTGTTGATGTCGAGTTGATTGACTGGCCAGTCGTTGGAGAGCGCAATGGTGAGGACGGTGCGCACTGTGGCCGGTTTCACAACCGGAGAAAAAGTTTCACCGAAATCCACTCCAGGATGCTGCGAGAAGCCCCGGAGCACCCACCGTGCTTTGTATCAGTCCAAGGAGCCATTAGACTTGAACTTGTGCCGGAAGATCCATTTTTTTAGCTCCAGGGGGACAAGGAATAAGATCCCAAGTATTGTTAGCACGTAATGCATTGAATTCGAATCCCAAGTATTGTTGGCATGTAATGCATTGAATTCATGCTGCATAGCAAGGCGCTAGTTGTTATCATTCAGTATGGCATGATATGTTTGAGGGATGGGGGACAGAGTAGTTGCATGTAGGTTGAGACGCTCAACAGGAGAGTGGAAACCACGTTTGCCCCTAGTGATCATGGGATGATCGTTAACAATTGGGACAACTTGTGCAACTGTAGGTGGAGGGGCGATATTAGCATCAATGGGAATTGCAGGACCATGCAAGGGAGGGGCAACCGGTAGGGGCGCCTGCACAGACGCGGCTGGCTCTACAGGTATGGAAGCATGCAAGGGTGCGGCTGATGCGGCTGGTATGGGCGCATGCAAGGGCACGTTCGACGCTGCTGCCATGGGTGCATGCAAGGGCACGGCTGGTGCTGCTGGCATGGGCGCAAGCACAAACGTGTCGGGCACAGGTGCAAGGCACCGAATGGAGGGGGAAACAGCCGGTGTGGCATGCGATGCAACACTGAGAAAATCAAGATCGGAGGGTGCTGGCGAGGTGTGCATGGTAGAAAACAGAAAGGAGTTTTCATCAAAGATTACATGATGAGAGATGATTATTTTGTGTGTGGTGAAATCAAGGCAGCGATATCCTTTGTGGTGTGCCGGGTAGCCCAAAAAGACACAGGCCGAGGATCTGGGTTCCAGATTGTGAGCGGTGGTGGCAAATAAGTTTGGATAGCATAAACAACCAAATACTCGGAGATGAGAGTAATCAGGCGGGGTTCCAAAGAGAGCCTGATGAGGAATGCCAAAACGAAGAGTTTTGGTGTGTAGGAGATTGAGAAGGATAGTGGTTGTGTGAAGGGCTTCTACCCAGTAGGTCGGAGGCATGCTGGCTTGAAAAAGAAGCGAGCGAATGGCATATTTTATGGTGCGAAGGATATGCTCGGCCTTGCCATTTTGCTGGGATGTGTGTGGACATGACATGCGGAGAGCGATGCCATGGGATAGAGGTGAAGGCGCATTGTAGTATTGTCGAATTCGCCACCGTTGTCACACTGAATACTGCGGATGGTGGTGGAGAACTAGGTTTTGACGTAGGCCAAAAAATTGCGAAGTATATCAAAAACTTTAGATTTAAAATGAAGGGGAAAAGTCCACAAGTAATGAGTGAAATCATCAAGGATAGCAAGATAGTACTTGTAACCAGAAATGCTAGGGACAGGTGACGTCCATAAATCACAATGAATTAATTCAAGAGTAGTACTTGCGACTGGTGGAGGAATAAAAGGAAAGGCGCGTATGTCGACCTAGTTGGCACGCATGACATAAGTCGACATCGGCAATATTATGACAAGAAATATGGGAGGCACTGGTAAGCTGTGACAAGGCTTGAGCACCGGGGTGGCCGAGACGGTGATGCCACGAGGTGGAGGATGGGCACATGATGGAAAGGGTGTGATGTGCTGACGGCGGCCAATGGAGAGGGTAAAGATCGCCGCTGCTATTGCACCTGACGATCTTGTTCCTGGTTTGAAGATCCTTCACAGAGAGACCAAAAGGGTCAAATTCAATGGAACAATTATTATCAATAGTAAATTGAGGAACGGAAATGAGGTTTTTGATGAGAGAAGGTGTGGTGAGAACATTTTTAAGTTGAAAGGAGTGAGGGAAAACAAACAGCAGTGGTACCGGTATGAGTGATTGGAATGCGAGATCCATTACCGACAATAGCATAAGAAGAGGAATGAAGTGGTGCAGGAGATGACAAAGGGGCTACAGGTGGGGCAGCAGTGTATATTGAGGCACCGTTGTAGCTGAGGGGTGGTGCAGCCACTAGAAATGCACCAGGAGCACCAGGCCGCAGACCAGGAATACCTTGCTGAGGTGGTTGTGATCCTTTGCCGGGCCACATGTGAATTGATCCGGTCCAGGGATGCTAAAATGATGGCAAGGCGTGAGAGCCTGAAGCTGAGCCAAAATTGTTGCTGCCACGAGAATGCGTCTGTCCACCACTAGAGTTGCCGCAAGTGTTGTTGTGGTGCCGACGGTTGGAGTGACGGTTGTTGGAGGAGCTCCCGGAGTTGGACACAGGAGGGCGAGAAGGAGTGCCTGAGCCGCTAGGGTTGGAACCGTCGGATGTGTTGCTGCTAGAATCGGCGACAAAAGCCGTTGGCGGGTTGGTGGTGTTTTGGGACGCCAGTTCTTCGAGGAGCAGCGCAGAGCGGGCTTAAAGAAAGGATGGCATGGGACGCTGCATGGAGATCAGCGTTCACAGGTGAGCAAGGCGCAGGCTGAGACCACGCAGTGTGTTGAGGACGAGGGTGTGGTCGCTGATTGTTGTCCCCATGGCGGTGAGAGCATCAGCAAGGTCCTTTTGCTTGCAGCAGTATTCAACGATGGAAAGAGACCCTTGCACCAGCCCGTAGAATTATTGCTCGTGGTAGATCGAGCGAGTCTCGGCATTGTCACGAAAAGACCTTCGATGCGAGACCAGATGATGTGCACGGGAATGGTGGAGTCCATCACCATCTTGAGAAGGTCGGGGGAGACGGCAACATACAGCCAAGATCAGATGAGTGCATCGAGGCGTAGCCACTAGGCGTCGGGTTGGGAGGGAGACGCTGTGGCGATGTGATCATCTAGTGCAAATTTCTGGAGCGCAACCTCGAACAGGCCGCGCCATTGGGCATAATTGCCTGCAAGAGGTTGAGCGTAATAGGAACAAGAAGTTTGACGCTGGAAACAGCAACGGCTTGAGTCCAGAGGGCGAATTTGGCCTCAAGGTCAGCCTGAGTAGCTTTGGCGGCAGCTGCCACAGTGGTCGCTTCAGTTGCGGAGGAGCCGATCATGGCGAGAAGGAGTGGAAGCAAGATCGGAAGATGTCTGATACCATGAAGGTGAATTAGGAGGATACACCTTGCATTTGCCATTGATAGCCAGGAAAATGTATGGTACAATGTCTAACCAATTATGGTTAGGATACCCATGATTACATGCCAAAGATAGCAACGCTAAACATGGAAACAAACTGCTGATGATCCGCCGTGCTTATCCAGCGGACTCCTTGCCATGCATGCGTGTATGACTAACAATAACGTCATCACAATCGGTTCTTAGCTCAGAACCAATTGTGATGTGGTGTCCATCACACCTTTAATTAGCTCTATTTTGCCATCTAATAGCAGACACTATATGGTAATTAAGGAGTGGGTACAAACATAGCTTCACTATTTTCAATCGTAATTGGCAATGACACACACATTATACTAGAAATTCATACTACTAATACTCATTGATGGGGACGGGGATGCCCGAACTTCCGTCAGTGGAGGATAAGTTGATTAGGCGGTGCGAGACACACACGATCGGCTTCTTGATCGGCACGATCAAAACCCCGCAATCGCAGCACCACGCGCCCTTCCGGTTATCAATCGCGGCGCTGCCGGCTGACCTCGCCACGAAGGCCAATCCTGCCAATGAATCGAGAACACAAGCAAGAACAAGAAAGATGCAACTGAATTTGCAATTGAGGATGAAGCTCACGAGTTGGGGTCTCACAAACCGATGAACGGCGATACTGTTCAAAGACAGAATTGATCTAAGCGAAACCCAAATCAAACCCTAGCGGTGGCTACTGAATATAAGGTCTAAGGGACGTCCTAGAAACCCTAGACGTGTCCGTGATGGACTCCAACACGATAAATGGGCCAACGGCCCAAATTGGTGACGCAGCACCCTGGGACAGATTCTGTTTACCAAATTGCAACGTGAATTCCTATCGACTCCGAAGTCCAAATGACCTGAAACTAGTTCCATTGGAAGGGTTATCTTCTTAGCTTTCGATACATATGTGGATCATTAAAATCGGAGCCCGTTTGTGGCCTGGACGATGATTTTAGTGAACACTGCTCCTGGTGGCCGAGGTAGTCGACTCCGAGATGAATTGGGTCTCCAACTCCAAAATGAATTGGGTCTCCAACTTGACTTGGACGCCCTCCTTGCCTCCCTCCTGGCCCTTGCTAGTTCCCAAGGCCTTCATGATCCTCTCCAAAGTTCCTAAGTACAATATAATCAATAATATAATTAGGTAGCATACCATCCTCACAAGTACATGCACGAGCACTTAGGAACGAGCTCACCTGTTGATTCAACTGCCATGCTCGTGCTCTTGTGATGGGTCCTTGCATCACAACTGGAGGAGTCTCGGGCGTATGCATAGGAGTGATGTCCTCGACTCAAGCTCATCTTCTTCTCCCATGAACAGTTTCAAATCTGCAATGTTAAATGTGGGACTAACCCCAAATTCGGGCGGCAACTCAAGTTTATATGCATTATCATTTATTTTCTCAAGTATCTTGAAAGGACCATCAGCTCTAGGCATTAATTTAGACTTTCTCAGGTCTGGAAAACGATCCTTTCTCAAGTGTAACCATACTAAATCACCCGGTTCAAGTTTTACTTCCTTTCTACCTTTACTTTCCGCAGTCCTATACCTTTCATTCATCAATTCAATATTTTCTTTAGTCTTTTCATGCAATTTCAGAATAAATTCAGCACGTTCCTTAGCATCATGATTAACTTCGCTCACTAGTAGGTAAAGGTAAGATCAATAGGAGCACGGGATTGAAGCCATACACTACCGAAAAGGACTTACCTTGGTGGTGGAGTGTACCGCCCTATTATAGCGTTTAACTCAACAAGCAGCAAACACTCTTCCCACATCTTCAAATTCTTCTTCAAAACAGCCCTCAACATAGTAGATAATGTACGATTTACTACCTCGGTTTGGCCATTCGGTTTGGGGATGACATGTTGTTGAAAATAGCAGCTTGGTCCCCAATTTATTCCATAGAGTTCTCCAAAAGTGGCTCAAAAACTTGGCATCACGATCTGAAACAATAGTAGAAGGCATACCATGCAAGCTAACGATTTCTTGAAAGAAAAGGTTAGCAATATTAACAAAGATCGCCGCTCTTATGACAAGGAATAAAGTGAGCCATCTTAGAAAATCTATCAACCACCACAAAAATACTATCCCTTCCCCTCTTGGTCCTAGGCAGTCCTAAAACAAAGTCTATAGATATATCCTCCCATGGAGTGCTAGGAACAGGAAGCGGCATATATAAACCATGTGGATTCAATCGTGACTTAGCCTTTTGACATGTAGTGCAGCGGGATACAAACCTCTCAATGTCTCGCCTCATCTTGCCAAAAGAAGTGAGCGGACAGCACGGCCTCCGTCTTCTTGGCACCAAAATGACCCATCAAACCTCCTCCATGAGCCTCCTCAGATCAAAAAGAAAACGAACGGATCTAACTGGAATGCATAGGCGGTTAGCTATAAACACAAATCCATCATTTATCACATATTTGTCCCATGTTCTTCCCTCTTGCAATGCAGCAAGACATCTTTAAAATCATCATCATTAGCATATTGTTCTTTAATTGATTCCAATCCAAATATCGACAATCAAGTTGGGACAACATGGTATATCTCCTAGACAAGGCATCAAGAATCACATTATCCTTCCCTTTCTTGTGTTTGATAACATAAGGAAAAGATTCAATAAATTCAACCCATTTAGCATGTCTACGATTCAGTTTCACTTGACTGCGAATATGTTTTAGCGACTCACGATCGGAATGAATAACAAATTCTTTGGGCCAAAGATAATGTTGCCACGTTTCTAAAGATCGCACAAGAGCATACAATTCTTTATCATACGTGGAATAATTCAAAACAGGACCACTCAATTTTTCGCTAAAATAAGCAACAGGTTTACTATCTTGCATCAAAACACCACCAATTCCAACCCCACTAGCATCGCATTCAAGCTCAAAGGTCTTATTAAAATCAGGAAGTTGGAGTAAAGGTGCATTAGCAAGCTTATCTTTCAAAAGGTTGAAGGCATTCTCCTGTGCTTGCCCCCAATGGAACACAACTCCCTTCTTCGTCAACTCGTTCAATGGGGCTGCAATGGTGCTGAAATCCTTCACAAAGCGGCGGTAAAATCCGACAAGTCCATGGAAACTCCGCACTTGTGAAATCGTCGTGGGCGTTGGCCAACTCTTAATCGCGTGCACCTTGGCTTCATCCACCTCAATTCCCTACGGAGTCACAATATAGCTAAGAAACGATACTCGTTCGGTTGCAAAAAGTGCACTTTCGAGGTTACCAAATAAAAGACGTTAAAGCATCAAAAACAGCACGTAGATGATCAAGATGTTCATGTAACTACTTGCTGTAAATCAATATATCATCAAAATAAACCACCACAAATTTCCCAATGAAAGCTCAGAAACCTCGCTCATTAAGCGCATGAAAGTGCTAGGTGCATTAGTTAAACCAAAAGGCATGACTAACCACTCATACAATCCAAACTTGGTTTTAAAGGCTGTTTTCCATTCGTCTCCCAATTTCATTCTTATTTGGTGGTATCCACTACGCAAGTCAACCTTAGAAAAAATTATAGAACCACTTAACTCATCAAGCATGTCGTTTAACCTACGAATAGGATGACGGTACCTTATTGTGATATTGTTAATGGCTCTACAATCACGCCACAGCGCCAACCGCCATCTTTCTTAGGAACCAAAAGAACAGAACAACACAAGGACTAAGGCTCTCACGTACATACCCGCGGTCCAAAAGATCTTGGAATTGGCGTTGAATCTCCTTAGTCTCCTCGGGGTTGGTCTTATAAGCAGCTCAGTTTGGCAAACTCGCTCCAGGTATCAAATCAATTTGGTGCTAAATCCCTCGTATGGGTGGGAGTCCTGGAGGTATCTCGGCAGGAAAAACATCTGCATACTCCTGCAAAAGGTTAGTGACAGCAGGAGGCAAAGTACTGGACATATCATCCAATGAAAACAAAGCATCTTTGCATATCAAAGCATAGCACAAAGCATCATCACTAATTGCAGCAAGATCAGATTTTGTAGCAAGCAAGACGGGATTCCTCAATTTAATTTGGTTGGCTACATGCTGAATTTCAGATTTTTCATCATTAGTTTTCTTGTCATTAGCAAGCCGCTCCCTATCGGATTTAACAATTTCAGCAGGGGTCAAAGGTAGAAGTGTAATTTTCTTTCCCTTATGCATAAAAGTGTATTTATTACTTCTACCGTGGTGAAGTGCATCAGTGTCATATTCCTATGAGCGACCCAATAAAAGAGAGCAAGCTTGCATCGGCACCACATCACAATCAGCAAAATCAGAATAGGAACCAATGGAAAAATGAACCCGAATTGTTTGTGTTACCTTAGCTTTGCCAGAATCATTCAGCCACTGAATGTGGTATGGATGTGGGTGCGGGCGTGTGGTCAAGCCAAGCTTCTTGACCAAATCTGTACTCACCAAGTTGTTGCAGCTGCCGGAGTCAATGATCACGCGTGCTCGTCGGTTGTTGATGATGAAGAAAATCTGGAACAAGTTGTGGTGCTGCTGCTGCTCGGCTTGATCCATTTGTGCGCTAAGGACACGTTGGACAATGATGGACCTATATGCAGCGGTATCCTCGGCGCCAAAGGTGACATCATCAACCACGTCGTCGTCCACCCTGGTGTCGTCGATCTCATCCTCAACATCGGAGGCGCTGATGTAACCTCCGTCGTCGGTGGCGATGTATGCCCGCTGGCTGGGGCATTCTTTCTTGATGTGGCCAATCCCTTGGCACTTGAGGCAGCGAATTCCCGTCGATGTACGGCCCGTGGAAGCGACGGAGGAGCTCTTGGCTGGTGTTGGCGGGGTCGGCTTGCTGTTGTCCGCGGCACGGGTGGGTGGTGCCGTCGATGCCAGTCGTGTGTTCGTCGAAGGTGGCGGTGCAGCTGGTCGGAAGGTGGAAGAAGGCACTGTCTTCGCTTGTCCCATAGTCGTTCGGGGCATGAAGGTGCTGTCGGCGTTGCTCCTGCTGTTAGAATGGCGTCCCTGCAATTCCTTCTCTGCTAACATAGCAAGTTGAAACAAACAATTGACAGTTGTATATTCTTTATAATCAACAATATCCTGAATTTCTAGACGCAACCCACCATAAAAATGAGCAATTATATCCTCAGGTTCCTCTACTACCCCACAACGTAACATACCCTTTTGAAGCTCTTGGTAATATTCCTGAACAGTCATACTACCTTGATCTAATCGTTGCAATCTCTTGTGCATATCACGTTGGTAGGAAGGAGGAACAAATCTATTACGCATAGCATCTTTTAATCTCGCCCAAGAATCGGGTTGTGGCGGGCATTTACTAGTTCATTCCACAGATTATAGCAAAATCTTTAAATTCACTAGTGGCTTGTCTAACTCTATGAATCTCGGGAACTAGATGGGAATTAAATTTCGCTTCAATCGTCATCTCCCAATCTAAATAAGCATCAGCATCATAAGCTCCAGAAAAGGAAGGGATGGTGAATTTTACCTTAGCGAAAGGATCATCATTGCGGTTCTAGTTATTACCTCCCATACCATGTTGGTTGCGGCAAA
Source organism: Guadua angustifolia (assembly GCA_036346375.1). Taxonomy (NCBI): domain Eukaryota; kingdom Viridiplantae; phylum Streptophyta; class Magnoliopsida; order Poales; family Poaceae; genus Guadua; species Guadua angustifolia. The sequence goes on from JAYEVE010000666.1 coordinate 1,678,914, forward strand.
GACGGTCATGCAGACGGGTGTCTCGTTGAGCAACACGTTCCCTGGCGGCACGTTGCTGCTCATCTTCATCTTCCTCAAAATCTCCATCCTCATCGTAGTCGTTGTTGCCATGGTTGGCGCCGTTGTTGATGGGTGCACCTCTATCAATGGTCGCTGGAGGGCATTTTTCGACGGCATCCATCCTCTCGGTGAGGGTGGAAACTCGTCGATCGATGCTCTCAAGGGTCTTGTTCATCGTCGTGGCATGCTCCTTGAACATCATTTTTATCTCCTCCAGCATGGTCGACAACTCAGAATGAAGGACACAGTCTTCGATGGTAACATCATCATCCTCGTTCCTACCCTTCTTACCACCTGCCATGGTTAGCACAGAAAAAGGGCAGATGGAAAAACAAGCACAAGTATTATGAGCCCTATGAACTACTAGGTGGGATCTCACGCTCTCAAGCAATCTTACCAAGTTCTTACCCGGTTCTTACCAACACAGCGAGGGACGGTGCAACCGGTGGCTGGTTCGTGACACCGTGAGGGCGTGATGAAGCGATTGCAAGGGTCAATAACTTGTGCTGATCAGAAGGATGTATATGTGGAGCTGTAGGAAGGTTATATGTATGGAGTGGCACACAATTCAGTAACAGATAGTAATGCTGAATAAATGTCCAAAAGCACTTGCCCTAGTTGCTGGTCTAAACGTGTCCTTATTCTAGCTGCGACAGAAAGCAAGGAAGGTATAGAGACAAGCAACAAGGCATCAAAATATATGAACAGATATCAGCACAATAGTAAAACACTTTTATCAGGCACGGTAAAAACATCTACCTTTGCTCCTGTCCCCTTTTTTTTTGCTCTTTGCTCCTTTCACAAATTTTTTTTTGCTCTATGCTTCTTTCACAATTTTTTATTTTTCTTTGATTTTTTTGATATTTTTCCTAGGATTAGGAGCACAAAGGTAGATGGTACACAAATTTTCAGCCTAAACAGATGTAAGATGAAACCGATATGAAATAAGAAGTGTTTTCCGAAAAGCGCGCTCAATCTTCGGCGGCCGAAAACTCAATCTTCCCGAGGGAATTTTGCAAAAATAAATTCGACAAACCCAACAAAGTGGGGGAGAATCGGATGTAAAATTTTCTGTAGATGTCCGTGAAAAAAAAATTTGCCTAATTTCGAGTCTGTATGCGAAAGTTATGGCCGTTTTACGGAAGGACTCCGAATCAGGGTTTTCTAGGCGGCACCTCTCCGAACTCAAGGATGTATGAAGTGGGGCGATGATCTGTGGTGGAAGGCACTGTGATGAGGGGTGGCGGTATGGCTAACAGGAGGTAGGGGATTTGGGTTTATGAAGGAGAAACCCTAACACAACTAGGACTCCGAAACTGATGAAAACCACAAAACAATTCGATTCCAACAAGGACACAAACGGCGATTGGTGACTGGATCGGTGTAGGATATGGATGCAGCGGAGATGAAACACAACTAAATTAACACCACGATCTAAACCAGCAACACGACTTGACTCTGGACACAAACTCAGTACTACGGACTCTGAAACCGAAATTATGCAAAGGCTAGGCGTGGTTCTCGGTATGGTAGACTATGAACTGCAATTTTTTTTGGCTTTTTCGTGGACTATAGGACGAACGCAAAACTAAATCAAATTATGGGAAAAAGGCGAACCTGATGGTAAACCTTGCTCTGATACTACTTGATGGGGACGGGGATGCCCAAACTTCCGTCAGGTGGAGGATAAGTCGATTAGGCGGCGTGAGACACACACGATCCGGCTTCTTGATCGGCACGATCAAAACCCCTGCAATCGCAGCACCACGCGTCCTCTGGTTATCAACCGTGCGTTGCCCGGTTGACCTCGCCACGAAGGCTAATCCCTGCCAATGAATCGAGTGTTGGTGTTATGCCCTTGAGGCAGTCATATAGATGATTGTAACATGACTATGCTTATGAATAATAATATGATTATTGGTCCAATGAATGTATATCATTATATTGATCGGCAAGTATGTGACTTGCTTATGAAACTCTCTACTTATTGATATAATTACGTAAGTATCTTCGATCGGGTATCATCGTATAGGACAACGATGAATAGATCAGCACATGTATTGATCGATGATTATGTTTCATAGATCATAGAATATGGAGATATCATCAATACATGTGAACTCATGATGAAGAACATGGGTTAGATAGACCGAAATGGGACAACTTCGAGAATGTTACATTCTTATGTGTCATCGATGTATCTCATACATAGTGGATGTATGATCCTTAGACCTGAGATTGTCACATTCCTACATGTGTAATAGTTTACCTTGGGGCCACCAAACGCTATTCCCTAACCGGATAGTTATAAAGGTAGCTTTCATGTTTGCTATGAAATGTGCGAGAGGAAGTAGGCGATCAAGATGGAATTTGCCACTCAAAGGTAACGGAGATATATGTCTAGGCCACTCGTGTGATATGATTAAGGAAGTGCATGGCCATGCCGTGATTGAGAAGTCAATCACAACTTATTAATATATCACGGATACGAGAGATGGATTGAACTATCAAAGGATGACATACTTCGCCTTGAGTTCGATCTTCATATAGTTTGGCAAAGGATTATTACATGAGTACTTTTGAAAGGTTCTATCCGATTTGATCATATGCGTTTGGGAGTTGGCATGCTCGCAGGAACCATCGCCACTATTGGATTGGAAAAAGGTTTTCGAATCTATGTCCGAATGTACATGAACCTCTGTGGTCACACACTTAACGGCTGTCGACGCATTAATTGGATTGATCCGTAATTAATGGACCTCGTGGGCTTAACGCTACCGATGGGCCTGGATTAGGGTTTCATCGCGTGGCTATATAAGGAGAGGAGAAGGGTGGGCGTGCATGCTATTGCTCACGTCCAGAACCCTAGCCTCCACCTCTCATTGCCCTTGCCGAGCGACGCGGTGCTTGCACGCCAACGCACGGCGTTCCATCCCGGGACGTGTGGACTGCTGTGGTGACGCTGCTACTACTGCGGCGTGGTGAGGACGATCCGCGTGAGGACGATCCACGGCGAGGACGATCCGCAGCGAGGACGATCCGCGTGAGGACGATCCACGGCGAGGACGATCCACTACACCAACGCGCGAAGGATTCCGCAACTGCGCGTCTAGTGGTAATCCAATCTGTGATCCCTTTTCTTGCGAATAGCTTTTCTGGATATGCGGTAGAAATTTTAATTTGTGCTAGTGTAGCATACCGCGTTCCCCAACATCGAGAACACAAGCAAGAACAAGAAAGATGCAACTGAATTTGCAATTGAGGATGAAGCTCACGAGTTGGGGTCTCACAAACCGATGAACGACAATACTGTTCAAAGACAGAATTGATCTAAGCAAAACCCAAATCAAACCCTAGCGGTGGCTTGGACTCCAACACGATACATGGGCCAACGGCCCAAATTGGTGACGCAGCACCCTGGGACAGATTCTGTTCACCAACTTGCAACAAGAATTCCTGTTGACTCCGAAGTCCAAATGACCTGAAACTAGTTCCATTAGAAAGGTTATCTTCTTAGCTTTCGATACATATATGGATCGTCAAAATCGGAGCCCGTTTGTGGCCTGGGTGATGATTTTAGTGAACACTGCACAAAAATAATATTAGGTCACATACCAACCATCTTTGCTAGTAATCTAACTACATATGTCAAATAGATAATTTGATTCTAATTGATAATGATCAATAATGTATATTGAAAACTGGTAGCCTATTCCAATATATTAGCAGAATTATTTATAAGGTAACTATACAAATGGTAAAACTTGAAGACACTCACCAATGGGAGCAGCTGCTCAGTTCATTGGCACTGGTTGACACCATCGTGGAAAGAGTTGTTGGACATGTATACCGAGACCTAATACTGTATTACTGTGGCAATCAAATACATGGAATAGGCATTTGTTTCTTGTTAAATAAACACATAATTGTATCATCTTCTCTGAAGATAACCACACTCCAACTACTAACCACACAATGATGCAACGATGAATTAACTGCATTGAAATGGTCCAGCAGTATGCCCTACAAAAAAATGAGAAAAACTGTACTCCCTCCATCCATCTATGATCAGCGTATAAGAAAAATATAGAATTCCAAGATTGATCATCGTCTAACTTTGGAAAGTCGTTGTGTCTCGAGTAGAACGTGGGAGACTCTTCGTATTGCATGCTGCATTTAATGCATTGCTTTCTCCTGGTCATGCATGCATGCATGCCAATAATGAGAGAGCGTGAAAGCCTCTTCCACATGCCCAACTGCAAGTTCTTCTCCACTGCGCCCACTCCATTCTCCGCGACTATGAGCATACTCCATTCTTACCATCGCTGCATGCTAGCAATCAAAAGACGGCGAGGTGATGGAGGAGGGCTCGCCCGCTTTTCGTCCGGGCGCCGACTAACGATGAAGAGGGCGCGTGGGCTGTGGCGGGAGGCGAGCAAGCGGTCGCCGTGTCCGAGCGTGAGCGCCATGGCGGCAATGAAGAAAGGGAATATTCCGATGAGGTCCGGTACGTGCTGGATTCCTTGGCCGGCGAGACCGAGGTGTTGGATTCTCAAGTCGCCGTGGCTGTAGCGGAGCTCGCCGACTTTGGGCATGGCGACGCCATGGTCGTGAGCTTTGTGCATGCGGAGGAAGACAGGGACGAAGCAATGGACGTCGCACATGCCCTCCTGCACCTCGCGTCGAACAAGGAAACAATCTTCGAGTTCCACAAAGAGGTACATGAGGTCTCCAATCTTATGCTGCCTTTCCTGCTTCCTCGCTTGTACGGAGAGCACGATGATGATGTCAATGGCGCTGCAACGACCTTGCTTTTGATCGGGGATGGTTACATGCATGGTTTTGTATCAGACAAGGTTCCTGATGAGGCTCGTGACGATGACAAGTTCAAAGATGTGAAGGAGTCCATGTTCAAGATAATTGCAATCGAAAATGATCAACAATCTTCTAAAGTTTTAACCTATGAATTGCAATGCTTGATTGTAAAGTTCTACTGGGCATTGCAAGCTTGTGGGAAGATCACCCTGCAACTCCAATGTCTTCTTCTTCATGTGTGGGATGTTATAGTGTTGGCCTCCATTGTGCTTCATGATCTCCATCATGCAACCCTGCTGCGTTAAGAAAATCCGGTTGGCTCTTTCTACTGGGTACTCCTTATATGCTTTATCAACCTTTTCCACAATTTGCTCGACATTGATTGGAGTTCCTTTCTGAAACAATGCCTGGATTGCTGCAAAGAAACCGAGATCCAAAACATTCAGATCAGGTGAGTTTGGAGGTTGACATATTAGTCGAATGTCCCACCCATCTGCTTGGGCAGCTTGTACAAATTCTAGGTCATTTATGTCAATGTGCGTCTTGGTGTTGTCCTGCTGGATGAATATGGGTAAGCCTCTTTCTTCAGGTGGCCACTTTGATTTGATTGCAGGCAAGACATTGTTCACATGGAAATTTCGACTTACATCCTTGGTAACCGACGTCATTGCCTTTGTTACCAGAGTACCTACACAAGGAAATAATGTTAGTTTAATTCACTTAGTTAAAAGTATGCAATTTTTTCCATACATATCATACCTCTAGGCCTATTTGTGTTCGTCCTCTTGGCTAGTTCTACGTACACAAATGGAAAGATACCAATTTTACCATCAAATGTGCATTTACTATCCCTGTCAAATCTGGGCCGAGTGACCACAGCAAGAAACATCACCTTCTCTATGAAATTTTTGCTTTTAACCTCCCTTTCTGGTCTTTCTTCATCGTTGGCAAGATAGTATTTTTGGTTCCGACGCGTCCTATAGAACCACTTCTCATCAATGTACACGATATTGTACATTGGTTTGAAGGTACGAGCATTTGGTATGGTGTTGAGTAGCATGAACAAGCAGTAATTGACACAAGCCTTTTTGTTCTCATCGGTTAAGCTAAACTTTAGGTCATTGGTGTGACGACGAAAGTACCCTTCCTTGAAACGGTTATGAAGTGTGCTCTTCTTCACACCCAGTGCAATGGCAAGATCCTGGATGGTTGTGCGCTCCCTCAGAGGCACGGCTTTGATGGCTTCCATGTCTATTTCTATTCTTTTGCGACCACAATTCTTAGCCAGCTTGTTTTTAACACCTTCTATCCCACCATAATCCTGTCCGTTGCGCCACACAGATTGTACAATTCTCAAAGGCACACCAAATTTCAGTGCTACATGCTTTGAAACTCCACGATGCATCACAGGAGGATCTGTCTTGCTCAACAACTCAAGGTATATGGCGATCTTTAAGTCATCCGGGTAGAACCTCCTCTTCTTCGCATTCGAACATACAAAAGACAAATGAAATTGAAAACCAGAAAGTACGTAATATTGTACCAATACGACGATACAGAGTACTCATCTAGCAATCACTATGTTTAGAACATTGCTGTAAACCTTGTTCATGTGGTCAGGTGCAGTACGATAATAGAGGAAAACTTACCCTATGAAGCAGCAGCTCCTCCATCTGTCGGTGCAGGTTCTCCATGTATCGATGCAGATTCTCCATCTACTGGTGCAGGTTCTCCAAGTAATGGTGCAGCTCCTTCATTTATCGGTGCAGCAACTCCATCTTCGGCTTCCTCTCCTAGATCATCTCCACCTATAAACAGATGATATCAATGTTCATGTGCACCATGAGATCGGTTGCCCTATACCAAAACCAAAAAGATCATACCAAAGATCTTCATCTACATCATCCCACACCATGGCATACTCGAGTTCATGCCAGACCCTCCCAATCGCCAATTTCATTCCAATCGATGGGTTGGTTTAAGTCCGATCGCCATTGTTGTTCTACATATGCATGGAAGAGATGATAGGAGAACCGATGGGCATTATTCATCCCATGGCGACTTATATGGAGCCATGGCACCGTGCTTCTTCAAGTTTGAATTTTGGCATCATGCTTGCTGAAAGCAACGGAGAATTGATTAGGCGTGTGAGCAATGCAGGCAACGGAAAGTTTTGATTAAGCGCTGCCAAAAATTAGCAGCAAGTAAATTAGCAAGATGGCAAAATTAGCAAGGCGCAACAAGAAAGCGGGCAAAATTTTGCGACATGAGAGGTGGCTGTCTCTTGAAAAGCAAACCGTCGTCGCGAAGTTTCCGTCTCGAGCAAAATTAGCAAGTGGGCAAAAATTCGACGTGGGAGGCGGCCGTGCATGCAGAAAGCAAAAGCGGCACCGATTGCATGCAGAGAGTACGATCGCGGAGTACATGGATTAAGGAGGAGATTTTGTAATTCTTGGTCTTGGTGCCCATTGTTTATACGCTGATCATATATGGATGGAGGGAGTAGTTAGCAGCCATGTCACCACAATCAAATTTGAGCATAGTTGGCAACCTATGCTTTAAGAACCCATGAAAATTGGAATGCACAAAAGGTTGAATCATATGTGGCGTAATCAAGTGTGCATCAAGGTTGCAACAACAACGATTAGTTAAGTGAAATAATCTTATAGAAAAAGGGAAGAAGGTACAATAAGTTGGGATAGAACAATAGCACATAGGTTGTGATTAGAATATTTTATTATAAAGTTAATACTTGAGCGTCTGCAAATTTTAATACTAATACTTGAGCGTCTGTAAATTTTAATACCAAGCATTGAAGCTAATGGAGGAATGGCATAGAAAATAATACCTTTCCATGAACAAACCAATCTAGTTTTTTCATCTAAACCTTAGCCTTTCACTACCAAAGCACGTAGTTAATTTGCGACAATAAGTGAAGAGAAACAATGACACAAGCTTTTCTTTAGAGTGTAAAGATGAACTACCACACGAGTAATAGAAGCTTAAATAAGTAACATGAGGATTAAGAAAGCCTAAAAAGATGAACTACTAACACATATTCTTAACTAAATAACATACCAAACATTTTGGTAATGGTCCGTTTGTAATTTACTTCAGGCCTTAGTTTACCACCAGAATAGTAGGAGAACGACGAATATGACAGAAGGTGAACAAAAAAATTAAAATGATGGCAAAGGCAACTATTAAAACAAAGATAGTTATAGTAATAAATGTTGGCAAGCTGGAGAGTACAAAAGTGTTAATTGACTTAGCACCCCTAAATATCCTGAAGACATCTTTAATGAATATGATAATTTACAAATGCAATCTACTTGCCTACACCCCATTCCTAAATATAAGTTCCTTTGGTACAATCAGTCAAACTTCACAGCTCTAACCCCCTAGATTGGTCATATGTAGATCCATCATCAAAAGTATTTGTTAATATTAGATTTCAACAACACTCTATCAACAAATTTGTGGTAGTAAATAGGGGTCAAAGTTGTATCTTGGAGACTGTAAAGAAGTGAAAAAAGATTTTAGGGATATCAGGAGTAAATGAGTAACCATCATTATGGCTATATGGAATGTAATTACAATTCAAACAACCACATATGTAATTTTAGTCTTGCTGCAGCTCATTGGAAGGGTCAAGGTACAATACATCATATGAGTCCAGGTAACAGCAAAAAGGTGCACTTCTTGTGCGCTTACCTTCTTCTTCACCTTTGTGAATAGAAGCTACCATCTAGAGGGGCCTATTGTTGAGCTTCTGCTGTTGAAGATCTTTCATTGTATTGACCTCTTTCTCCCTAGCATTAACATCACCAACAGCTAGCAAACCACATGAGTATCTCTGTTAATCACTTCACTTGTGAACTGGGTTATCTTTCAAGCTCCTAAGATTACCCTTTAGAACTACACCATTGTAGGTTCACTCAAAATGCATTATCAAAATATAGGAAGACTAGATAAAATATGACATTGGGCATACCATACTTTAAATAGCCAGAAAAATGGATGATTTGTGGTAGTGTATGTAGCAATTGAAAAAGAGCAGCCTGAATAGAACTTTGCAACAAATAGAGATGAATGATAACATCAGTAATAGTTGTACATAAAAATAATGTTTAAACCTCCATTGCTACTTACCACTAGGATGAAAAGCTTTAGTTTAGAGAGCATCAGAGAGCCTAAAGGCAACCCTAGATGCACAGACCATTGGTGGGAAGACTTCAGTGATATGCCAACATTTAAAAGAGAAACTACAATCTGAAATAGGCATATCATTCATAACAAACAATTAGGTAGGGCATGATGCAGACACTATGAGCAACAAAGGCAATAAGTTTGCTCACGCATGTAGAGAAGTTAAAAAAGCAGCCCTACCACGGGGTTGTAGGGGCTTTCCTCCATGAAGTGATGGGATGTGTTGTCGATGTAGACAAAGACACCCATAGAGAACAGACGTATCCTCGCCAGTTGTGGAGTACATGGACCCCGGGTATCTGCAGGCGGGCCGTGAGGCCGACCCAAGAGGGGGTGGGCCGAACCGAATGCATGGAGAAGGGCATTACCCGGAAGGCCACAGCCGTGCGCAACAAGGAAACCCTGAAGATAGTAACCAACCTCGATTAGTAGGATATGATTGTAATCCTGGTTGTTGCCATGTTGGACAGATAAGGATAAAGACATGATCTCCATCTTGTAACCGATCAGGACTCTCCTTTGTAACCGCCCTCCTCTGCTATATAAAGGGGGGCGGGGGAACATCAACATCAGAAGATCATCAGCAATAAGCTAGACACACATAATCCCAGAGCACAGGACTAGGGTATTATCTCCTCCGTGAGAGCTCGAACCTGTATAATTCCTACGTCTTGTGCTACCATCGAGCTTGGATCCAATGCCTAGCCCCGTTTTCATTATTGCTGATAACAAATGTCGACAGTTGGTGCGCCAGGAAGGGGGTGCGTTAAGATCAATCTCGACGAGTTCGATGGTGATTTCCAGCGGAGTTGACGTCACCTTCTTGCCCGGCCAGGTTTTCCGCTTCGGAGGCCTGGACTTCATCGCCGACTATCTCGGCAAACTCACTCTTTGGATTCGGACCAGTTCTAATCGGAGAGAGGCGTCATTGCTCCTTCAATTGGGCGATCGCTCGGATCAGTAAATGCCACGGCCATCTACTCACGAGTAGTAAGCCGGGGGCTTTCTCCCCGATTCAGATACGGTAAGGCTTCGATCAAGGATGAGTCCTGAGTGGTAGGCGTCATCAGCACCAAATCACTCGGATTCAGAGATTAGCTTGATCTATCTCCTTCTTACTCTTTTGATCTGGAGGCCGACTCAGAAAGCAGCGTAGGAAGCTGCCAAAGCTTTCGTCACATCTACGTCATCGAAGATCAACGGACCAAGTCCCAACTTCAAAGGGATGCCACCGCGGAAACCACGAAAGCAGTTCGTCTTCATCGTGAGGCCGAAGAAGCACGCGTGAAGTCTCTCCAAACACGAGGCCATACTGTCAATGAAGACATTCTGTAGGCAAAAATGGGGAATCAATCGGTTTTCCATACACCACAGCAGAACATCGTCACCTCCAAGACATTACTCGACACCCTAGGACCAATGCTCGGGCCTAAGAGTCCGGCTGCCCCAATTGTGGCCTAAGTCAAGGCCATGGTGATGGCAGTTGTGATCTAGCATAACTAGGAGGACCCCATGGAGAAAAGGTACTCCCATGCTCATGCAACAACTCAGACTGCCAGCAGTCATACTACCCCCATTCGGACAACGCGCAACCAGCGTGAGCCTCGTCACGGAGGAGACGCCCGCCAAAGCATTAGTCGCAACCTTCGCCTGGATCTCAACGCCAAGCGACACGAGTGGGAAGATGATGAGCGGCACTGGCGTGAAGACAATTATGAGCGTTTTGGCATCAACAATGGTCGAGACGACCACAGCGATCGGCAAGGCGATCGTAGGGATCACTCTCGCCAAGAAGACAAGGACCGCCGAGCCAGAACACTGCCACGTCGCTCTCCACATCAGCGCCATGACGAACCTATCGATGGCGTCCGCGCTTTCACTCCCCGACTCCGCCAAGTGGTCTAGCCTAAAGGTTTCAATCCTAAAGGCATTACAAAATTCGACGGGGAAAGGGACCCAGAGGCTTGGTTGTAGGTTTACTCCCTCATGATCAAGGCAGTCAGGGGCGACCATAACGTGATAGCAAATTACTTGCCTGTTACGCTCACCCAGTCGGCTCAAGCTTGGCTCACAAGGCTCCCAACGAACTCCATAGATTCCTGGGGAGACCTTTGTGAGCAGTTCATTGCCAATTTTCAGGGCACCTACGAGAGGCATGGAACCCAATGGGACCTGTACCAGCTCCGCCAGAAGAAAATGAGTCCCTTCGGGAGTTCATTCGGCGCTTCATGCAGAAGAAGAACACGATTCGGGATATCTCTGGGGCGGCCGTCATCACAGCTTTCCAAAAAGAGTGTCAACGATCCTAACATAATCAAAAAGATGTCCCAGAAGCCGCAACTACTGTAAGGGAAATGTTCACATTGGCAGACCGCTACGCCACAGCCTCAGACGCCCTCACCGAGCGCTAGGAAGACCATCCATGGTAGAAGGACTAGAAGGACCATGCCGAGCCCTCCAAGCAAAGGGACAAAAAGTAGAAGGCCGAACAGCTGGTGGCAGTGGCCGAACGCGGTCGGCCTCGAGTGCCACAGACAAATGATTACGATCATGTAACGCACGCAACTTTCCCTTTTCACTCTAAGGGGAAACATATAGCGAAGGATTGCTTCACCTTAAAAAGGTTCGCGAAAGAAAACAACAACTGATGGGGCCTAGATAATGGTGAGACAAGCAAGAAGCAGAACCCAGCTGATGATGATGAGGGTGACTATCAGGCAACTGAGCGCGAACTCAACTACATATTCGGGGGTTCGGCCGCCTATGAGTCCAAGCGGAAGCAGAAGCTTACTGAACGGGATATCAACGCGGTCATGCCAGCGACCCCCCAATATCTGCAATGGTCCGAGGTTCTGATTACATTTGACCGCTCGGATCATCAAGACCACATTCCCTACCCAGGTAGATATCCTCTTGTCTTGGATCCTGTTATTCGCAGCGTCAAGCTTATGAGGGTGTTGGTAGATGGAGGAAGCAGACTCAACGTCCTCTTTTCCAAAATTTTTGATGACATGAAGATTCCCCGATCAGAGTTAAAACGGGGTTCGTCGCCCTTCCACGGGGTGATCCCTGGAACCTCTTCGGTACCACTCGGGCAGATCACCTTGCCGATCACGTTCGGGACCAAAGAAAACTACCAGACCGAGTACTGGAACCTCTTCGGTACCACTCGGGCAGATCACCTTGCCGATCACGTTCGGGACCAAAGAAAACTACCAGACCGAGTACCTCAACTTTGAGGTGGCTAATTTCGAGACAGCATACCATGCCATCTTGGGAAGGCCAGGCCTGGCTAGATTCATGGCCGTGCGTCATTACACGTATCTAGTGCTGAAGATGCCAGGGCCAAAAGGCATCATCATGATTTGCGGGGATGTAAAACAGTCCTTTGTGCGTGAGAGAGAAAGCTGCTCGATGGCCGAGATGCATGAAGCGGCCTCCGAAAGTGAGAAGATCCAACTAGCGGCTACGCTCTGACAAGATGAGGGCGACGTCCCAGCTAGAAAGCAAGCCAAGTCAAGCATGAAGCCTGATGAGGGAGTCAGGAAGGTGATTCTCGACCCGTCCAACTCGGCCCAAATGGCCCTTATTGGGACAGGGCTCGACCGCAAATAGGAAGACGCGCTCGTTACCTTCCTTCAAGCAAATCGGGACATTTTCGCGTGAAAACCATCCGACATGCCCAGTGTTCCTAGGGAGGTGATTGAGCATTCTCTCAACATTGACAAGAGGACGAAACCCATTAAGTAACGCCTCCAGCGTTTCACGCAAGATCGCCGAGACGTCATCAGGGAAGAAATCACTAAGCTTTTAGTAGTAGGATTTATAAAAGAAGTGTATCATTCAGACTGGTTAGCGAACCCAGTTCTTGTTCGCAGAAAGAATAAAAGATGGCGTATGTGTGTTGACTATACTGATCTCAATAAGGCATGTCCCAAAGATCCATTCAGGTTGCCTCGCATCGACTAGGTGGTAGATTCAACCGCCGGGTGCGAGCTCCTAAGTTTCCTAGATGCCTACTCAGGGTATCACCAGATCAGGCTGAAAGAGGAAGACTGTATCAAGACCTCATTCATCACCCCATTCGAGGCTTTTTGTTATGTCACAATGCCGTTCGGGTTGAAAAACGCAGGCGCAACCTATCAATGCGGGATACAGTGGTGTTTTCACACTCAGCTCGAACGTAATGTGGGGGCATACATAGATGACGTCGTCGTCAAGTCTTGTGTGAAAGAGGAACTCATATCTGATTTGGCCGAGACGTTCGAGAGCTTGAGGGCCTACAAAATGAAGCTCAACCCCGAGAAGTGTGTCTTCGGAGTCACTTCGGGAAAGCTACTCGGATTTACCGTATCTCACCGCAGTATAGAGGTGAACCCGAAGAAGATCAGTGCCATCATGAAAATGAAACCCCCGACTTGCCAGAAGGACGTCCAGAAGCTCATAGGATGCATGGTGGCACCCAGTAGATTCATCTCCCGCCTGGAAAAGTGGGAATGCCATTTTTCAAGCTCCTAAAGAAGCAGGGCGACTTCCAATGGACTCCCGAGGTGCAACAGGCTTTCAAGGACCTCAAAGCATTCCTGACCACACCACCAATGTTAGTCTCGCCAATGCCCGAAGAGCCCCTTCTACTCTAGATAGCGGCAACGACTCATGTAGTCAGTGCCGCGATTGTTGTGGAGTGCGAGGAGGGAGGACACTTGCAGAAGGTTCAACACCCAGTTTATTTCGTTAGCGAGGTATTGGCCGAGTCCAAGGTACGGTACCCTCAAGTACAAAAACTGTTGTATGCCGTATTACTCACTTCTCGCAAACTTAAACATTACTTCCAAGAGCATTCGATTTCGGTGGTTACTTTTTTTCCAATCGGGGATATACTCCACAATCGAGAAGCCGCTGGGAGGATCGCGAAGTGGGCGGTGGAGCTCGGTGCCTTTAAAATTTTCTTCAAGCCACGAACCGCCATCAAGTCTCAAGTACTCACTGACTTCGCCGCTGAGTGGGTAGAAATACAGAATCCCGCAGCTATCGAGGAGCTTGAATATTGGACAATGTACTTCGATGGTTCTCTTATGCTCAGCGGAGCGAGGGCTGGCATGGTGGTCATCGCTCCGACTGGGGAACGGCTAAAGTATGTCCTTCAGAGTATGAAGCACTCATCCATGGGCTCTGTATCGCCATATCGCTTGGTATTCGATGATTGACGGTTCATGGAGACTCGATGTTGGTAATCAACCATGTCCAGAAGGATTGGTCGTGCGTTGGCGACAACATGGCCGCGTACTCTTAGGAAGTGCGGAAGCTCGAAGCAAAGTTCAATGGGCTAGAGCTCATCCACATGCTCCGCCGAGATAACGAAGCGGCAGACGAACTCGTGAGGTTAGGCTCTAGTCGGGCAGCAGTTCCGGCTGGCATATTCATCGAAAAACTACATAAACCCATGATAAGCCGACATCAGGAGTCAAGCAAGTCAAAGCCAGCCGAAGCGAAAGTTCTAGTCATCAACCCCAACTGGACAGCTCCTTACCTAGACTATCTGCTGAAAGACAAGCTCCCTGAAGATCGCGTACAGGCAGAGCACGTTTCGCGCCGAAGCAAGAGCTATGTGGTGGTTGGTGAGGAGCTATTTCAGAAGAGTGCCTCCGGAGTCCTAAGGTGCTACATATCAGGGCAAGAAGGTAGGAGTCTCCTCAAAGAAATCCACTCAGGAATTTGCGGGCATCACGCAGTGTCAAGTACTCTGGTAGGCAAGACCTATCGTCAAGGTTTCTTCTGGCCGACTGCCGTGTCAGATGAGGAAGATATTGTTCACACTTGTGAAGGCTGTTAGTTTTTTGCTCGGCAAATACACGTGCCAACACAGGAGCTGTAGACTATTCCGATCACCTGGCCATTTGCGGTCTGGGGGCTCGACATGGTTGGACCCTTGAAGAAGGCTCAAGGTGGTTTCACTCATCTCTTCATCGCCATCGACAAATTTACGAAGTGGATTGAGGCCAATCTAGTCGCCACAATCACAACGGCGAAAGCCAAGGAATTCTTTCAGAAAATTGTGGTCAGATTTGGCGTACCGAACAGGATCATCACAAATAATGGCACTCAATTCAGAGGCAGAGAATTTCAAGATTGGTGCGATGAGCTCGGCATCAAAATCTGCTTTGCTTCTGTGGCTCATCCCCGAAGTAATGGGCAGGTTGAGTGAGCCAATGGCATGGTGTTGCAAGGGCTAAAAGCAATAATCTTCGATTGTCTCAAGCCATACATTACGCGATGGGTAAAAGAATTGCCTTCGGTTCTCTGAGGGCTGAGAACTACCCCTAACAGGGCAACCGGATAGTCACCTTTTTTCTTGGTCTATGGCTCAGAAGCAGTCTTACTGACCGAGTTGGCTTTCAGATCCCCGCGGGTGCAGAGCTACAAGGAAGCCAAGTCGGAGGAGAATTGATGGGGACGGGGTTGCCCGAACTTCCGTCAGGTGGAGGATAAGTCGATTAGGCGGCGCGAGACACACACGATCCGGCTTCTCGATCGGCACGATCAAAACCCCTGCAATCGCAGCACCACGCGTCCTCTGGTTATCAACCGTGCACTGCCCGGTTGACCTCACCACGAAGGTTAATCCCTGCCAATGAATCGAGAACACAAGCAAGAACAAGAAAGATGCAACTGAATTTGCAATTGAGGATGAAGCTCACGAGTTGGGGTCTCACAAACCGATGAACGGCGACACTGTTCAAAGACAGAATTAATCTAAGCAAAACCCAAAATCAAACCCTAGCGGCGGCTACTGAATATAAAGGCTAGGGGACATCCTAGAAACCCTAAACGTGTCCGTGATGGACTCCAACACAATACATGGGCCAACGGCCCAAATTGGTGACGCAGCACCCTGGGACAGATTCTGTTCGCCAACTTGCAATATGAATTCCTGTCGACTCCGAAGTCCAAATGACCTGAAACCAGTGCCATTGAAAAGATTATCTCCTTAGCTTTCGAGGCATATATGGATCATCGAAATCGGAGCCTGTTTGTGGCCTGGGCAATGATTTTAGTGAGCACTGCTCCTGGTGGCCGAGGTAGTCGACTCCGAGATGAATTAGGTCTCCAACTTGACTTGGACACCCTCCTTGCCTCCCTCCTGGCCCTTGCTGGTTTCCAAGGCCTTCATGATCCTCTCCAAAATTCCTAAGTACAATATAATCAATAATATCATTATGTAGCATACCATTCTCACAAGTATATGCACGGGCACATAGGAACGAGCTCACCTGTTGATTCAATTGCTGTGCTCGTGCTCTTGTGATGGGTCCTTGCATCACAATTGGAGGAGTCTCGGGCGTATGCGTAGGAGTGATGTCCTCATCATCCTCCCCCTCTTGAAGTGGAGTCGTCCTCGACTCAAGCTCATCTTCTTCTCCCATGAACGGTTTCAAATCTGCAATATTAAATGTGGGACTAACCCCAAATTCGGGCGGCAACTCAAGTTTATATGCATTATCATTTATTTTCTCAAGTATCTTGAAAGGACCATCAGCTCTAGGCATTAATTTAGACTTTCTCAATTCTGAAAAACGATCCTTTCGCAAGTGTAACCATACTAAATCACCCGGTTCAAGTTTTACTTCCTTTTTACCCTTACTTCCCGCATTCCTATACCTTTCATTCATCATTTCAATATTGTCTTTAGTTTTTTAATGCAATTTCAGAATAAATTCAGCACGTTCCTTAGCATCATGATTAACTCGTTCACTAGTAGGTAAAGGTAATAGATCAATAGGAGCACGGGGATTGAAGCCATACACTACCTGAAAAGGACTTACCTTGGTGGTGGAGTGTACCGCCCTATTATAAGCGAACTCAACATGCGGCAAACACTCTTCCCACATCTTCAAATTCTTCTTCAAAACAGCCCTCAACATAGTAGATAATGTACGATTTACTACCTCGGTTTGGCCATCGGTTTGGGGATGACATGTTGTTGAAAACAGCAGCTTGGTCCCCAATTTATTCCATAGAGTTCTCCAAAAGTGGCTCAAAAACTTGGCATCACGATCTGAAACAATAGTAGAAGGCATACCATGCAAGCGAACGATTTCTTGAAAGAAAAGGTTAGCAACATTAACAGCAACGTCGCTCTTATGACAAGGAATAAAGTGAGCCATCTTAGAAAATCTATCAACCACCACAAAAATACTATCCCTCCCCCTCTTGGTCCTAGGCAGTCCTAAAACAAAGTCCATAGATATATCCTCCCATGGAGTGCTAGGAACTGGAAGAGGCATATATAAACCATGTGGATTCAATCGTGACTTTGCCTTTTGACATGTAGTGCAGCGGGATACAAACCTCTCAATGTCTCGCCTCATCTTCGGCCAAAAGAAGTGAGCGGACAGCACGGCCTCCGTCTTCTTGGCACCAAAGTGACCCATCAAACCTCCTCCATGAGCCTCCTGTATCAAAAGAAAATGAACGGATCCAACTGGAATGCATAGGCGGTTAGCTCTAAACACAAATCCATCATTTATCACATATTTGTCCCATGTTCTTCCCTCTTTGCAATGCAGCAAGACATCTTTAAAATCAGCATCATTAGCATATTGTTCTTTAATTGATTCCAATCCAAATATACGACAATCAAGTTGGGACAACATGGTATATCTCCTAGACAAGGCATCAGCAATCACATTATCCTTTCCTTTCTTGTGTTTGATAACATAAGGAAAAGATTCAATAAATTCAACCCATTTAGCATGTCTACGATTCAGTTTCACTTGACTGCGAATATGTTTTAGCGACTCATGATCGGAATGAATAACAAATTCTTTGGGCCAAAGATAATGTTGCCACGTTTCTAAAGATCGCACAAGAGTATACAATTCTTTATCATACATGGAATAATTCAAAACAGGACCACTCAATTTTTCGCTAAAATAAGCAACAGGTTTTCTATCTTGCATCAAAACACCACCAATTCCAACCCCACTAGCATCACATTCAAGCTCAAAGGTCTTATTAAAATCAGGAAGTTGAAGTAAAGGTGCATCAGTAAGCTTATCTTTCAAAAGATTGAAGGCATTCTCCTGTGCTTGCCCCCAATGGAACGCAACTCCCTTCTTCGTCAACTCGTTCAATGGGGCTGCAATGGTGCTGAAATCCTTCACAAAGCGGCGGTAAAATCCGGCAAGTCCGTGGAAGCTCCGCACTTGTGAAATCGTCGTGGGCGTTGGCCAACTCTTAATCGCGTGCACCTTGGCTTCATCAACCTCAATTCCCTGCGGAGTCACAACATAGCCAAGAAACGATACTGTTCGATTGCAAAAGTGCACTTCTCGAGGTTACCAAATAAGCGTGCAGACGCATAAAGCATCAAAAACAGCACGAGATGATCAAGATGTTCATGTAATGACTTGCTGTAAATCAATATATCATCAAAATAAACCACCACAAATTTCCCAATGAAAGCTCGTAAAACCTCGTTCATTAAGCGCATGAAAGTGCTAGGTGCATTAGTTAAACCAAAAGGCATGACTAATCACTCATACAATCCAAACTTGGTTTTAAAAGCTGTTTTTCATTCATCTCCCAATTTCATTCTTATTTGGTGGTATCCACTCATAAGTCAACCTTAGAAAAATTATAGAACCACTTAACTCATCAAGCATGTCGTCTAACCTAGGAATAGGATGGCGGTACCTTATTGTGATATTGTTAATGGCTCTACAATCTACGCATGTCGCCAACCGCCATCTTTCTTAGGAACCAAAATAACGGGGACAAAGACAAGGACTAAGGCTCTCACGTACATACCCGCGGTCCAAAAGATCTTGGACTTGGCGCTGAATCTCCTTAGTCTCCTCGGGGTTGGTCCTATAAGCAGCTCGGTTTGGCAAACTCGCTCCAGGTATCAAATCAATTTGGTGCTCAATCCCTCATATGGGTGGGAGTCCTGGAGGTATCTCGGCAGGAAAAACATCCGCATACTCCTGCAAAAGGTTAGTGACAGCAGGAGGCAAAGTACTGGGCATATCATCCAATGAAAACAAAGCATCTGTGCATATCAAAGCATAGCACAAGGCATCATCATTAATTGCAGCAAGATCAGATTTTGTAGCAAGCAAGACGGGATTCTTCAATTTAATTTGGTTGGCTACATGCTGAATTTCAGATTTTTCATCAATGGGTTTCTTGTCATTAGCAATCCGCTCCTTATCAGATTTAACAATTTCAGCGGGGGTCAAAGGTAGAAGTGTAATTTTCTTTCCCTTATGCATAAAAGTGTATTTATTACTTCTACCGTGGTGAAGTGCATTAGTGTCATATTCCCATGGGCGACCCAATAAAAGAGAGCAAGCTTGCATCGGAACCACATCACAATCAGCAAAATCAGAATAGGAACCAATGGAAAAATGAACCCGAACTGTTTGTGTTACCTTAGCTTTGCCGGAATCATTCAGCCACTGAATGTGGTATGGATGTGGGTGCGAGCGTGTGGTCAAGCCAAGCTTCTTGACCAAATCTGTACTCACCAAGTTGTTGCAGCTGCCAGAGTCAATGATAACGCGCGCTTGTCGGTTGTTGATGACGAAGAAAATCTGGAACAAGTTGTGACGCTTCTGCCGCTTTCGGCTTGCTCCATCAGGCGCTTAAGGACACGCTGGACAATGATGGACTGTCTGACGCAGGTATCCTCGGCGCCAAAGGTGGCATCATCATCAACCTCGTCGTCGTCCACCCTGGTGTCGTCGATCTCATCCTCAACATCGGAGGCACTGATGTAACCTCCGTCGTCGGTGGCGATGTATGCCCGCTGGCTGGGGCATTCTCTCTTGACATGTCCAATCCCTTGGCACTTGTGGCAGCGAATTCCCGTCGATGTACGGCCCATGGAAGCGACGGAGGAGGAGCTCTTGGCCGGTGTTGGCGGGGTCGACTTGCTGCTGTCCGTGGCACGGGCGGGCGGTGCCGTCGATGCCTGTCGTGTGCTCGTCGAAGGTGGCGGTGCGGTTGGTCGGAAAGTGGAAGAAGGCACATCTTCGCTTGTCCCGTAGTCGTTCGGCGTGAAGGTGCTTGAAGCGTTGCTCTGCTCTTAGAATGGCGTCCTACAACTCCTTCTCTCGCTAACATAGCAAGTTGAAACAAGCGATTGACGGTTGTATATTCTTTATAATCAACAATATCCTGAATTTCGGATGCAACCCACCGTAAAAGCGAGCAATTTTATCCTCGGGTTCCTCTACTACCCCACAACGTAACATACCCTTTTGAAGCTCTTGGTAATATT
This sequence comes from Guadua angustifolia, assembly GCA_036346375.1. Lineage (NCBI taxonomy): Eukaryota > Viridiplantae > Streptophyta > Magnoliopsida > Poales > Poaceae > Guadua > Guadua angustifolia. Next base: position 1,699,282 of record JAYEVE010000666.1, read on the forward strand.
CCTGAAAACGGTCATACTACCTTGATCTAATCGTTGTAATCTCTTGCGCATATCACGTTGGTAGGAAGGAGGAACAAATCTATTACGATAGCATCTTTTAATCTCGCCCAAGAATCGGGTTGTAGCGGGCATTTACTAGTTCATTCCACCAGATTATAGCAAAATCTTTAAATTCACTAGTGGCTTGTCTAACCCTATGAATCTCGGGAACTAGATGGGAGTTAAATTTCGCTCGTAGTCATCTCCCAATCTAAGTAAGCATCAAACATCATAAGCTCGTAAAAGGAAGGGATGGTGAGATTTACCTTAGCGAAAGGATCATCATTGCGGTTCGGTTATTACCTCCCATACCGTGATGGTTGCGGTGAAAACGGTCATGCAGACGGGCGTCTCGTTGAGCAACACGTTCCTGGCGACGCGTTGTTGCTCATCTTCATCTTCCTCAAAATCTCCATCCTCATCTTGGTCGTTGTTGCCGTTGTTGACGGATGCACCTCCATTAATGGTTCTTTGGGCGTTTTTGACGGCATCCATCCTCTCGGTGAGGTGGAAACTTCGTCGATCGATGCTCTCAAGGGTCTTGTTCATCGTCGTGGCATGCTCCTTGAACATCATTTTATCTCGTCGGCAAAGATGGTCGACAACTCTGAATGAAGGACACGGTCTTGATGGTAACATCATCATCCTCGTTCCTACCCTTCTTGCCCGCCATGGTTAGCCAGAAAAAAGGACGAGAAGGAAAAACAAACACAAGTATTATGAGCCCCATGAACTACTAGGTGGGATCTCACGCTCTCAAGCAATCTTACCAAGTTCTACCCGGTTCTTACCAACACACGAGGGACTGGTGCAACCGTGGTACGGTTCGTGACACCGTGAGGCGTGATGAAGCGATTGCAAGGGTCAATAACTGTCTTGATCGAAGGATGTATTTGTGGAGCTGTAGGAAGGTTATATGTATTGAGTGGCACACAATTGATATGAGATAGTAATCTTGAATAAATGTCCAAAAGCACTTGCCCTAGTTCTTTGGTCTAAACGTGTCCTTATTCTAGGCTTGCGAAAACAAGGAAGGTATAGGAACAAGCAACAAAGGCGTCGAGAATAAATGAACAGATATCAGCACAACAGCAAAACACTTTTATCAGGCACGGTAAAACACCTACCTTTGCTCCTGCCTTTTTTTTTTGCTCTCTGCTCCTCTCACAAATTTTTTTTGCTCTATGCCTCTTTCACAATTTTTTTTTTATTTTTCTTTGATTTTTCTGATATTTTTCCTAGGATCAGGAGCACAAAGGTAGACGGTACACAAATTTTCAGCCTGAACAGATGTAAGATGAAACCGATATAAAATAAGAAGTGTTTTCCGAAAAGCGTGCTCAAACTTGATGACGAGAACTCAATCTTCGAGGAATTTCGCAAAAATAAATTCAGCAAACCCAACAACGTCTGGGAGAATTGGATGTAAAATTTTCTGTAGATTTCCGTGAAAAAAAAATTCACCTAATTCCGAGTCCGTATGCGAAAGTTATGGCCGTTTTACGGAAGGACTCCGAATTAGGGTTTTTCTAGACGGCACCTCTCCAAACTCAAGGGCGTATGGAGTGAATATGGAACGCGATGATCTGTGGTGGCAGGTTCTGTGATGAGGGGTGGCGATATGGCTAACAGGAGGTGGGGGATTAGAGTTTATGAAGGAAAAACCCTAACACAAGAGAAACCCTAACAGAACTAGGACTCCGAAACTGATCCGAATCCAACAAGGACTCAAATAGCGATTTTGTGACTGGATCGGTGTAGGATATGGGATGCAGCGGAGATGAAACACAACTAAATTAAGACCACGATCTAAACCAGCAACACGACTCAACTATGGACACAAACTCAGTACTACGGATTCTGAAACCGAAATTGTGCTAAGGCTAGGCGTGGTTCTAGGTATGGTAGATTATGAACTGCAATTTTTTTTGGCTTTTTCGTGGACTATAGGACGAACACAAAACTAAATCAAACTATGAGAAAAGGCGAACCTGACGGTAACCTTGCTCTGATACCACTTGATGGGGACGGGGTTGTCCGAACTTCCGTCAGTGGAGGATAAGTCGATTAGGCGTGCGAGACACACACGATCAGGCTTCTCGATCGGCACGATCAAAACCCTGCAATCGCAGCACCACGCGTCCTCGGTTATCAACCGTGGCGCTGCCGGTTGACCTCGCCACGAAGGCTAATCCTGCCAATGAATTGAGAACACAAGCAAGAACAAGAAAGATGCAACTGAATTTGCAATTGAGGATGAAGCTCACGAGTTGGGGTCTCACAAACCGATGAGCAGGCGACATTGTTCAAAGAGCGAAATTAATCTAAGCAAAACCCAAAATCAAACCCTAGCGGCGGCTACTGAATATAAAGGCTAGGGGACATCCTAGAAACCCTAAACACGTCTGTGATGGACTCCAACACAATACATGGGCCAATGGCCCAAATTGGTGACGCAGCACCCTGGGACAGATTCTATTCGCCAACTTGCAATGTGAATTCCTGTCGACTCCAAAATCCAAATGACCTGAAACTAGTGCCATTGGAAAGATTATCTCCTTAGCTTTCGAGGCATATGTGGATCATCGAAATCGGAGCCCATTTGTGGCCTAGCCGATGAGTTTAGTGAGCACTGCTCCTGGTGGCCGAGGTAGTCGACTCCGAGATGAATTAGGTCTCCAACTTGACTTGGACACCCTCCTTGCCTCCCTCCTGGCCCTTGCTGGTTTCCAAGGCCTTCATGATCCTCTCCAAAATTCCTAAGTACAATATAATCAATAATATCATTAGGTAGCATACCATTCTCACAAGTATATGCTCGGGCACTTAGGAACGAGCTCACCTGTTGATTCAATTGCCGTGCTCGTGCTCTTGTGATGGGTCCTTGCATCACAATTGGAGGAGTCTCGGGCGTATGCGTAGGAGTGATGTCCTCATCAAGAACTGGATGGAAGACCTCGACCGATTGGAGGAGGCCAGGGACATCGTAGCAATCCAGTCGGCCAAGTATCTCCAGGGCTTGCATCGCTATCACGATCGGAATGTTCAAGGCCGTGTTTTCTCCAAAGGAGATCTGGTTCTAAGAAAGAATCGGAAAAGCGAGCATAAGCTTTCCCTAAGCTGGGAAGGCCCCTACATCGTCGATGAGTTGACACGCCTGGGGGCTTACAGACTCAAACGTGAAGACGGTGTGGTTATCGGCAACACATAGAACATAGAACAGCTACGTCGCTTTTACACTTAAACCCTGTACTTAGTCACGTCGTCATGAATAAAGTTTTTTCTTGACTTGCTGCTCAGTTGATTCTCAACTAAGCAGTAAGTCAGGGGCTACACCTAATAGTGTTGCACATCTTCTGAATTGTTTTTCGCCTCTCTCTCCTAATGACTGCGACTAAGTTCGAGTGCGCTAACTCCAAATAGTGAAACTCTGACCCCATGAGCGACGAACTCTAGTCACTCGAAAAGGCGTGTCTGGGATAAAAAGCCATGAGCTGACTCCCGACGCTCGGGGCTAGACTAGTCGGGCAGAGTGCTTAAACGAAAGGAGACGGACCACTCGGACAAATTCGAAATGTCGGTAGAGGAAGAAGGGCAAATGACTTTAGCATTGCATATATATATGATCAAACATTATGTCCGAACGAATATGTTTATTACATTACTTAAATTTTACATATGATCCTAAGACAACAAACCCTAAGCTCGGCGTGCGCGTCCCAAGGCCTCGACGATGGCATCCGCAACTCTGGCGATGGTCGGGACGACCTTGGTCAGGGCAGCGACGGCAGCGGCATCGCAGATGGCAGCCTCTTGCTCAGTGACCTTGGCCAAGGCAAGGTCGTAGTCAGCCCAGAGCTCGGCGAGGAAGGCCTCCTCGTTGGTGGGCGCAGCCGGAGCATCGTCTCCCAAGTTGAAAACCGACCCCGTGGTTAGGGGCGGAGGCGGCGTGGCTCCATGGCCAGGAGCTTTGGAGGGGGAAGAGGACGCCATGTGATGGAAACGGGAATGCCCGAACTTCCGTCGGTGGAGGATAAGTCGATTAGAGGCGCGAGACACACGATCCGGCTTCTTGATCGGCGCGATCAAAACCCCTACAATCGCAAAGCACCACGCGTCCTCGGTTATCAACCGTGCATTGCCCGTTGACCTGCGCCTGAGCTAATCCACGCCGGTGAATCGAGAACACAAGCAAGAACAAGAAAGATGCAACTGAATTTGCAATTGAGGATGAAGCTCACGAGTTGGGGTCTCACAAACCGATGAACGACGACACTGTTCAAAGACAGAATTGATCTAAGCAAAACCCGCCTCAAACCCTAGCGGAGACTACTAAATATAAGGTCTAAGGGATGTCCTAGAGACCCTAGACGCGTTCGTGATGGACTCCAACACGATACATGGGCCAATGGCTCAAATTGGTGACGCAACACCCTGGGACAAATTCTGTCTGCCAAATTACAACGTGAATTCCTTTCGACTCCGAAGTCCAAATGATCTGAAACTAGTGCCATTGGAAAGATTATCTCCTTAGCTTTCCAGGCATATGTGGATCATTAAAATCGGAGCCCGTTTGTGGCCTGGGCGACGATTTTAGTGAACACTGCTCCTAGTGGCCGAGGTAGTCGACTCCGAGATGAATTGGCCTCCAACTTGACTTGGACGCCCTCCTTGCCTCCCTCCTGGCCCTTGCCGGCAGTGGCGGAGCCAGCACAAATGAATAGCCTGGGCGCAATTACACACTACTAAAATTCATTGAAACAATATATAATGGACACAACCATTTTTCTAAAGACACACAATAGTTTAAGTCACTGAAATAAATTTTTAATTTTGGTACTTATATTTAACATCAAATCTCAATACTTGATTGTTTACTTTTTGTGCCTTGGAGCCGCCGCAAAGCCCGGGCATGGGCCCGGCCTGGGCGGGCCTTGGCTCTGCCGCTGCTTGCTGGTTCCCAAGGCCTTCATGATCCTCTCCAAAGTTCCTAAGTACAATATAATCATTAATATCATTAGGTAGCATACCATCCTCACAAGTATATGCACGGGCACTTAGGAACGAGCTCATCTGTTGATTCAATTGCCGTGCTCGTGCTCTTGTGATGGGTCCTTGCATCCTGGCTGGAGGAGTCTCGGGCGTATGCATAGGGTGATGTCCTCATCATCCTCCCCTCTTGAAGTGGAGTCGTCCTCGACTCAAGCTCATCTTCTTCTCCCATGAGCGGTTTCAAATCTGCAATATTAAATGTGGGACTAACCCCAAATTCGGGCGGCAACTCAAGTTTATATGCATTATCATTTATTTTCTCAAGTATCTTGAAAGGACCATCAGCTCTAGGCATTAATTTAGACTTTCTCAATTACGGAAAATGATTCTTTCTCAAGTGTAACCATACTAAATCACCGGTTCAAGTTTTACTTCCTTTCTACCTTTACTTCCCTTGATCCTATACCTTTCATTCATCAATTCAATATTTTCTTTAGTCTTTTCATGCAATTTCAGAATAAATTCAGCACGTTCCTTAGCATCATGATTAACTTTCGTTCACTAGTAGGTAAAGGTAATAGATCAATAGGAGCACGGGATTGAAGCCATACACTACCGAAAAGGACTTACCTTGGTGGTGGAGTGTACGCCCTATTATAAGCGAACTCAACATGCGGCAAACACTCTTCCCACATCTTCAAATTCTTCTTCAAAACAGCCCTCAACATAGTAGATAATGTACGATTTACTACCTCGGTTTGGCCATCGGTTTGGGGATGACATGTTGTTGAAAACAGCAGCTTGGTCCCCAGTTTATTCCATAGAATTCTCCAAAAGTGGCTCAAAAACTTGGCATCACGATTTGAAACAATAGTAGAAGGCATACCATGCAAGCGAACGATTTCTTGAAAGAAAAGGTTAGCAATATTAACAGCATCGTCGCTCTTATGACAAGGAATAAAGTAAGCCATCTTAGAAAATCTATCAACCACCACAAAAATACTATCCCTCCCCCTCTTGGTCCTAGGCAGTCCTAAAACAAAGTCCATAGATATATCCTCCTATGGAGTGCTAGGAACAGGAAGAGGCATATATAAACCATGTGGATTCAATCGTGACTTAGCCTTTTGATATGTAGTGCAGCGGGATACAAACCTCTCAATGTCTCGCCTCATCTTGACCAAAAGAAGTGAGCGGACAGCACGACCTCCATCTTCTTGGCACCAAAATGACCCATCAAACCTCCTCCATGAGCCTCTGTATCAAAAGAAAAGCGAACGGATCCATTTGGAATGCATAGGCGGTTAGCTCTAAACACAAATCAATCATTTATCACATATTTGTCCCATGTTCTTCCCTCTTTGCATTGCAGCAAGACATTTTAAAATCATCATCATTAGCATATTGTTCTTTAATTGATTCCAATCCAAATATCGACAATCAAGTTGGGACAACATGGTATATCTCCTAGACAAGGCATCAAGCAATCACATTATCCTTCCCTTTCTTGTGTTTGATAACATAAGGAAAAGATTCAATAAATTCAACCCATTTAGCATGTCTACGATTCAGTTTCACTTGTTGCGAATATGTTTTAGCGACTCATGATCGGAATGAATAACAAATTATTTGGGCCAAAGATAATGTTGCCACATTTCTAAAGATCGCACAAGAGCGTACAATTCTTTATCATCGTGGAATAATTCAAAACAGGACCACTCAATTTTTCGCTAAAATAAGCAATGAGTTTACTATCTTGCATCAAAACACCACCAATTCCAACCCCACTAGCATCACATTCAAGCTCAAAGGTCTTATTAAAATCAGGAAGTTGGAGTAAAGGTGCATTAGTAAGCTTATCTTTCAAAAGGTTGAAGGTATTCTCCTGTGCTTGCCCCCAATGGAAGACAACTCCCTTCTTCGTCAACTCGTTCAATGGGGCTGCAATGGTGCTGAAATCCTTCACAAAGCAGCGGTAAAATCCGGCAAGTCCATGGAAACTCCGCACTTGTGAAATAAATGGTAGGCGTTGGCCAACTCTGAATCGCGTGCACCTTGGCTTCATCCACCTCAATTCCTGGAGTCACAACATAGCTAAGAAAGCGATACTCGTTCGATTGCAAAAAGTGCACTTCTCGAGGTTACCAAATAAGCGTGTAGCACGAAAGCATCGAAAACAGCACGTAGATGACCAAGATGTTCATGTAACGACTTGCTATAAATCAATATATCATCAAAATAAACCACCACAAATTTCCCAATGAAAGTTCGTAAAACCTTGTTCATTAAGCGCGTGAAAGTGCTAGGTGCATTAGTTAAACCAAAAGGCATGACTAACAACTCATACAATCCAAACTTGGTTTTAAAGGCTATTTTCCATTCATCTCCCAATTTCATTCTTATCTGGTAGTATCCACTACGCAAGTCAACCTTAGAAAAAATTATAGAACCACTTAACTCATCAAGCATGTCGTCTAACCTAGGAATAGGATGACGGTACCTTATTGTGATATTGTTAATGGCTCTACAATCTACGCACATGCGCCAACTGCCATCTTTCTTAGGAACCAAAATAACAGGAACAACACAAGGACTAAGGCTCTCACGTACATACCCACGGTCCAAAAGATCTTGGACTTGGTGCTGAATCTCCTTAGTCTCCTCGGGGTTGGTCCTATAAGCAGCTCGGTTTGGCAAACTCTCTCCAGGTATCAAATCAATTTGGTGCTCAATCCCTCGTATGGGTGGGAGTCCTAGAGGTATCTCGGCAGGAAAAACATCCGCATACTCCTGCAAAAGGTTAGTGACAGCAGGAGGCAAAGTACTGGGCATATCATCCAATGAAAACAAAGCATCTTTGCATATCAAAGCATAGCACAAAGCATCATCATTAATTGCAGCAAGATCAGATTTTGTAGCAAGCAAGATGGGATTCCTCAATTTAATTTGGTTGGCTACAAGCTGCATTTCAGATTTTTCATCAATGGTTTTCTTGTCATTAGCAAGCCGCTCCCTATCGGATTTAACAATTTCAGTGGGGGTCAAAGGTAGAAGTGTAATTTTCTTTCCCTTATGCATAACAGTATATTTATTACTTCTACCACGGTGAAGTGCATCAGTGTCATATTCCCATGGGCGACCCAATAAAAGAGAGCAAGCTTGCATCGGCACCACATCATAATCAGCAAAATCAGAATAGGAACCAATGGAAAAATGAACCCGAACTGTTTGTGTTACCTTAGCTTTGCCGGAATCATTCAGCCATTGAATGTGGTATGGATGTGGGTGCGGGCGTGTGGTCAAGCCAAGCTTCTTGACCAAATCTGTACTCACCAAGTTGTTGCAGCTGCCGGAGTCAATGATCACGCACGCTCATCGGTTGTTGATGATGAAGAAAATCTGGAACAAGTTGTGGCGCTGCTGCTGCTCGGCTTGCTCCATTTGTGCGCTAAGGACACGCTGGACAATGATGGACCTGTACGCAGCGGTATCCTCGGCGCCAAAGGTGGCATCATCATCAACCTCGTCGTCTACTACCCTGGTGTCGTCGATCTCATCCTCAACATCGGAGGCGCTGATGTAACCTCCGTCGTCGGTGGTGATGTATGCCCGCTGGCTGGGGCATTCTTTCTTGACGTGGCCAATCCCTTGGCACTTGTGGCAGCGAATTCCCGTCGATGTACGGCCCGTGGAAGCGACGGAGGAGGAGCTCTTGGTTGGTGTTGGTGGGGTCGACTTGCTGCTGTCTACGTCACGAGCGGGCGGTGCCGTCGATGCCGGTCGTGTGCTCGTCGTCGTGGCATGCTCCCTGAACATCGTTTTTATCTCCTCCTGCATGGTCGACAACTCTGAATGAAGGACACAGTCTTCGATGGTAACATCATCCTCGTTCTTGCCCTTCTTGCCACCTGCCATAGTTAGCATAGAAAAAGGACAGAAGGAAAACAAGCACAAGTATTATGAACCCTATGAACTACTAGGTGGGATCTCACGCTCTCAAGCAATCTTACCAAGTTCTTACCGGTTCTTACCAACACAGCGAGGGATAGTGCAACCGGTGGCTGGTTCGTGACACCGTGAGGGCGTGATGAAGCGATTGCAAGGGTCAATAACCTGTGCTGATCAGAAGGATGTATATGTGGAGCTGTAGAAAGGTTATATGTATGGAGTGGCACACAATTCAGTAACAAATAGTAATGCTGAATAAATGTCCAAAAGCACTTGCCCTAGTTGCTGGTCTAAACGTGTCCTTATTCTAGCTGCGGTAGAAAGCAAGGAAGATATAGAGACAAGAATAAGGCATCAGAATATATGAACAGATATCAGCACAGCAGCAAAACACTTCTATTAGGCACAGTAAAAGCACCTACCTTTGCTCCTGTCCTCTTTTTTTTTGCTCTATGCTTCTTTCACAATTTTTTTTTATTTTTCTTTGATTTTTTTGATATTTTTCCTAGGATCAGGAGCACAAAGGCAGATAGTACACAAATTTTTAGCCTGAACAGATGTAAGATGAAACCAATATGAAATAAGAAGTGTTTTTCGAAAAGCGTGCTCAAACTTCGACGGCCGGAAACTCATTCTTCCCGGGGGAATTTTGCAAAAATAAATTTGGTGAACCCAGCAATGCTGGGGAGAATCGGATGTAAAATTTTCCGTAGATGTCCGCGGATATAAATTTTGCCTAATTTTGAATCCGTATGCGAAAGTTATGGCCGTTTTACGGAAGGACTCGGAATTAGGGTTTTCTAGGCGGCACCTCTCCAAACTCAAGGGTGTATGGAGTGGATATGGAAGGCGATGATCTATGGTGGAAGGCTCTGTGATGAGGAGTGGCGGTATGGCTAACAGGAGGTGGGGGATTAGGGTTTATGAAGGGGAAACCCTAACACAACTAGGACTCCGAAAATGATGAAAACCACAAAGCAAACTGATTCCAACAAGGACACAAACGGCTAGGGCTGTAAAAGAAGCTCGAGGCTCGTGAGCTACTCGAGTTCGGCTCGTGAGAGGCTCGATTCGAGCTCGACTCGATCTCCGAACGAGCCGAACTCGCGCTCGAACTCGAGCTCGCGAGCCTAACCGAGCCGAGCTCGAATAGTTCGCGAGCCTACTCGAACCTGGATCGAGCTTGCTTAAATCGAGCTTTCTCGAGCCGAGCTTACTCGAGCTTGTTACCGAGCCTACCAAGCTTACTCGAGCTTACCAAGCTTCCTGAGCTTATCGAGCTTAGTCGAGCCGAGCTCGAGCCTCGCTCGAGGCTGGACCGAGCCGAAGCTCGAGTCTCGAGTCAGGCTCGAACCCAAACTCGAAGCTCGAGCCGAGCCTTCTGGGAGCTCGAGCACGGAGGGTCAGGCTCGCTCGAGCTCGGCTCGTTTACAGCCCTACAAACGGCGATTGGTGACTGGATCGGTGTAGGATATGGGATGCAGCGGAGATGAATCACAACTAAATTAAGACCACGATCTAAACCAGCAAACTCAGCACTACGGACTCTGAAACCGAAATTGTGCAAAGGCTAGGCGTGGTTCTAGGTATGGTAGACTATGAACTGCAATTTTTTGGCTTTTTCGTGGACTATAGGAATGAACATAAAACTAAATCAAACTAAGGGAAAAGGCGAACCTGACGGTAACTTTGCTCTGATTACCACTTGATGGGAACGGGAATGCCCGAACTTCCGTCAGGTGGAGGATAAGTCGATTAGGCGGCGCGAGACACACACGATCCGGCTTCTTGATTGGCACGATCAAAACCCCTGCAATCGCAGCATCACGCGTCCTCTGGTTATCAACCGTGCGCTACCGGTTAACCTCGCCACAGCTAATCTCTACCGGTGAATCGAGAACACAAGCAAGAACAAGAAAGATGCAACTGAATTTGCAATTGAGGATGAAGCTCACGAGTTGGGGTCTCTAAGCCGATGAGCAGCGATCTTGTTCAAAAACAGAATTGATCTAAGCAAAACCGCCTTAAACCCTAGCAAAGTGGCTAGTGAATATAAGGTCTAAGGGATGTCCTAGAGACCCTAGACGCATCCGTGATGGACTCCAACACGATACATGGGCCAATGGCCCAAATTGGTGACGCAGCACCCTGGGACAGATTATGTCCGCCAACTTGCAACGTGAATTCCTGTCGACTCCGAAGTCCAAATGACCTGAAACTGGTGCCATTGGAAAGGTTATCTCCTTAGCTTTCCAGGCATTTGTGGATCATCAAAATTGGAGCCCGTTTGTGGCCTGGGCGATGATTTTAGTGAACACTGCTCCTGGTGGCCGAGGTAGTCGACTCCGAGATGAATTGGCCTCCAACTTGACTTGGACGCCCTCCTTGCCTCCCTCCTGGCCCTTGCTGGTTCTCAAGGCCTTCTTGATCCTCTCCAAAGTTCCTAAGTACAATATAATCAATAATATCATTAGGTAGCATACCATCCTCACAAGTATATGCATGGGCACTTAGGAACGAGCTCATCTGTTGATTCAATTGCCGTGCTCGTGCTCTTGTGATGGGTCCTTGCATCACAACTGGAGGAGTCTCGGGCGTATGCATAGGAGTGATGTCCTCATCACCATCGCAAACAAGATTCAAGCTCACTGGTGAAGACTCGGAAGTGGGCAATCGCTCTTGTAGCGGTGACGCCCCTTTATAGGCGAAACAGTTTGGAAGACAAACAGGCGTACGAAGTCGAATCGGTTTCGAAGTCGTGCTGGCGTGGAAAGCCAAAGCGGTTTTGAAGGTGCACCAGCACAAGAAATCGAGCCGGACACGGATAAGGCACAAGCCTTAAATCAAAGAAGACCTCTTGGGAAGCAGCAAAGCAATTATGGCCGAAAATTAATTTCTCAAGACATGGTTGATTAATTATAGCAAGGAGGCACATCCGCATCACACAGGACTCAAGTCTAGGTTCTCTACCAAAGAAGCGGACGTGTCCTTAACCTCGTCGAAGAGAGCAGCAACTTGATCGTCATCAATGGTGCCGGTGAAGCCTTCCCTGATAGCTTCGAGATCCACCCGGGGATACAAAGACTTCACAATCGTCAGAACTTGGTTGGCGCTCGTGGTCGCCATTTCCCGAATGTGGGTCTAGAGTTTCTCGGGCCCTTCTTTCAACCGAAGGATGGCTTCATCTTCGCTGCACAGTCCCGTTTCTTCAGGACTCAGGAACTTCACCATCGCCTTAGAGGCTTCATGGTGCTTGGCGCACAGTGCTTCTACGGACTTGATCCTCTCACTGAACACGGTGAATTGCACCTGCGCCTGCCTCCGGTATTCTGCAAGCAATTTGGGCCATCACCAAAAGCGCTACAGAAACAAGGAAGGGACGACACCGAATGGGGTAGCATACCTTCCAGCTCCCTCGTCAGCTTTTCCGAGTTGGTCTGAACCCGGAACTCAGACTCCTTCAGCACCTTGAGCTGCCCCTCAGACGCTTTAAGCTCCTCCTGAAGGCCCGTGAGGGTTGAGTCCCGGGCTGGGGCATGGAAAGAAAAGTCAGAGAACAAGCAGCTAAGTGAGGCAAGGAGGCAATCGAAGAGACACTTACACCGAAGGGAGTTCTCCATGCTCGATTTCTCCTCTTCCAAAGCCCGAACTCAAGCCAAGAGCTTTTGTCGTTCAGTCGCACTCTTGCTCTTGACCCGCTCGAGATCAGCCCTGCTTTCGGCGCAGACCCGCTCGAGTTCGGCTTCATACGCCTTTTGTAGCTTGATTCTCGGGAGTACCTCTCGGAGAAAGGCATCCCGTTTTTTGGAGCAATCTCCTAGGACCTGAAGTTTGCAAGAAGGAGATCAATGGATATGTGCAGCCTGCCAGAAGCAAAAAAAGAAGAGACTCATAGCTTACCCGGATCAGCCGAGCGCACTCGATGGTGTGCTCGTAAAGTTCCTTCCGCACCTGCCCCTCGTCTTCATCGCCAAAAGCCTTCCATTCGCCATCATCACCATGAAAAACAAGGCGCAGTGGAGTTCGAGGGTGGGGAGAGGCAGGTCATGGCTCTCGAGCAATTTCCTCCACTGGAGGGGAGTCGTGGACAGCAAGCTCCTGGGCCTTTGGCCCTGAAGTCAGCTCAGGCGGAATGCTCGGTGAAGGCAAGGGCAACTCGGATCCTGGAATCTTTGGGGCGGTGCTGAGGCTGGTAGCAGTCGGTGAGGTTGTCCCAGTCCGATTTGCGGATGTTTCGGCGCCCCCAGGCGTGGTGGAAGCCCGCGGGAGCATCTTCGTTGGGTCCAAGGCGGCACCGTTTTCATCCCCCTGAACCGTCCCGTTTGGAGCATCCGCAGGAACACCGTCCAATGGCACCCTACAGAAACAAGATGTCAGAGTACAACCCAGCAAAGCAAGGATGAGTCCATAAGGGAACTAACCTGTCAGACTTCTTTATCCTCACCCTGTGCACTTTTCGTGTGGCTGAGCCACTTGGAGGGTGGTCCGGTTTCGTGCCTAACCTGGAAGGCGAAGGGGGAGACTGCGCAGAATGCAGATCCGCAGGATCCTGGACCAAAGGGATCCCAGTCAGGCAGGGCGGCTCCTGAGGCTTCTCGGCCACCAGTCCTTTCCCCTTGTCGGCACCTAGCCCTTGGGGATCATCGATTGCTTTCCGAGTGGCAAAGCCGCTCAGAGCTAGATCCTTAATCTTAGGACCCCTGGTCAGGCGCGAGGCCCTTGAAGTTTCCTTAGCCGTGGATGTCTTCCCCCGCTTGGCGCTCGGCTCTTTGGTTGAGGGGATGGTAGGCTACCCCCGTCTGGAACTCTTATGCTGGAGTATACCAGGGAGTGGGGCATCAGAAAAGAAAGCTGCTCGCTCCTGTAAGCAGCGACAAGCATAAATTTAACATCCCGAAAAATGCAGATAAATAAAAATAAACATTTTGAATTTTAATGTTATTATTTCTGAGTTTTCTTGGCAATATTGGTTTTATTTGAATTTTCATTGGATTTATGCTATGCATGAAAAATCAATAAAGAGAATTAATGAATGGATAATAGTAAAAAGGTAAAAAGGTGAAAGTAAAATCTTGAAAAATTTATATTAAAAATTTCTAAAACCTCAGTTAAACTTTTTACCTGGTGAATTTTATTTTTACTGCATGGTAAAAATTATTAATAATGGAAATGATCAACTTTGACTAGAAACAGTGTATCATCCGAATTAATTAAAAATATTCAGAACTTATCTCAAGCTGAAAAAATTACCAAAGCACTCTTACCTCAGTTTTTACCTCTGGTAAAAATATTAGAAAATTTACAGGTTGGAAAGGCCTCCAAATAATTCAAAAACAGAAGCTCTGAAATTCTGAAAATCTAATGTCAGAATTTGTATAAAATCCTGGAGCAACATCTTGAGATGAAAATTTTACATAAGAATACTTAGCTCAAATTAATTTTAAAAACAAAATTTCAAAAAGTTTAAAAAATATTTGAGCTGTCTTAAAATTCAAAAACAGAAAAGCTTAATACTGTGCAGCATGTCTTGTCAAAATTTTAATAAAATCTGTGAACATTATTTTAATCTGAAATTTCTTCAGTGTCAAGATAATTGGAAAAATATTGCACATAAAAATTATAAAAAATTCTTGAGTGACGAAAGACCAGATCATTCTAACCTTATCCCAGCTCACCCTGCTGTTCGTTCCAAATTTGCTTTGCTTCCAGCTTTCCCTCTCTGCCATGTGGGCCAAATTCTTGTCAAGCCCCACATGCCAGTCACCCTTGCGCATCATCTTCAACCTCCAGGCGCCAGAGCTCTGAAGAAAAAAAATCACGCCGCAACCCTGTAGCCCTGCAATTCAGCACCGTCCAACCAATCCGAGCTCACCACGATGCTGCCACGCTTCACCACTCCTCGTGTTTCTTGCTGCCAGCTACTGTTCTTCCTTGTCCCACTCGGTGTAGGTTGCAGCTGAGATTGAGCTCACCTGGCCGAATGCAACCCGGCGAATTCATCCTCTCCTCGCGACTATAAAAGGCATGCTGTGATCACCTAGCGCCGCTCTCATCTTCCCCTCATTTTCCCCTTACTCTCCTCAGCCAAAACGCCGAAAGCCCAGTGCACTTCCGCCATGACCGAGTTGCTCTGAAGCTTGAAGCCGAAACCAATTCGGGCAATTGAGCATTCCATTTTCAAATTCCATTGGTCCAAAGCATCACAGAACCTAGAGAATCAAAAGCCCTCAACAATACTTGAGCTCCTTCGTGAAAAAACAAGCCGCCACCGCGAGCTCCTCTTCCCCAACTCCGGTCACTGGCGGCAGGCCAAACCGAAGCTCCTCCGGACAAAATAATCACAAAAATGGAACCCTTGACACTCCCTCATGCTTAAATGCTTACCCATTCAAGCTCCCAATCCCTGATTTTGTCCTCCTCCGTTCCGCCATGGCTGCTGTCGCTTGAGCTCGGCTGCGCGCCAACCCGCTCCGCCTCTAGCCGAATTGGTTCCAGATCCTGCTGTGGTTTGTCGAGCCGTTGCTTCCTGTGCGCTCTCCGTCGCTGGAACTTCGCCGGAAAGTCGCCGCCGGCCTGCCCTATTGGAAGCTCTGCTCTCTGTCTATGGCGCGCGGGACCCCTCTGTCAGCCAGCGTATGAGACTCCAGTAAACCGGTAAAAGGCGCCTCCCTCCATATGAAAGCGTATTTCCAATTTTACCAGTCTTTTTCCAACCGGCTTAAAAATGCCAACATGAATATCTTTTGCAATATTAATCCAATTTAAATGAAACAAATTTTTATATTTATATAAAATCCAGAAAAATCTAAATATGTAAAAAGATTTAATTTTTGAACTGTAGAATAATTATTTGAATTAAACATGGATTAAACTCTATTATGGTCTTTAATGCAATTATGTGCACAGTAGAGCTTAAAATAATAAAATAAATATTTATATGATAATTAGACCAAGATGAATTTAAATATACAAAAATACTTAATTTTTGAGTCACAAAACAAATAGTAAAATTTAGGTTAAGAATAAACATTATTATGGATGTTGTTGTATTCAAAGAAATGTAATCCCTAAAAATAATTAAATAAATTTTAATGTGTCTCTGGAATCCTAATAAACTCAAATATACAGAAACATTTAATTCTTGAACTCAGTTCAAATTATTTGTTTTATAATTACTAGTAAATCTTGATATGGCCATTAATAAGAATAAAAGCATGATAGCTCATAAAATAATAAAATCATTGTATTAAGTTCCTAAAAACAGTGAGTACATATATATGTAAAAATAATTGGAATAAAGTTTAATTTGAATTCTATTATCATAAAGAAATGTCAAATGTAACAAAAATTAAATAGGAAACCTATTGCAGTTTAAGTCAAAACAACGCAAAATCAGCTTTAAAATGTTTATAGAGTTGTACCCTGCTAATGTCTGAAAAATCAATTAAGGATCATGAATATTGTAGTTGCAGTCAGTATAAAGTTGGCCGATTTAGCGTTATTCATCGTGGTCATTTAGGCTACTTCAGCAGTAGATAAAATAACTCGTCCAAATACTAAAATCTATGAAACCTGTTTAGAAATACTCTACAAAGTTCATACTACCATATTCTATAAAAATAATCTTATTTTATTAAGGTTTGCATATTAATCTTACTAGCTCAAAAACCTTAAGTGATAATCGTTCATTTCATTTTCTTGCCGATTTTGAATAACGTCAACTTTACAATACCACTTAAGCCTTTTCAACAATGGATATAATACTTTATCTAAATCCTAAAACTTATGAAATTAGCCCTGTAGCACTCTCCAAAGTATATACTACCCTGCTATGAAAAGATAATCTCATTTCACCGTGATTTACATATTAATTCTATTAGCTTAATAACCCTAAGTATTCACATTACATAAGTGCGTAATATGAATGAATGAACTTTTGAGTTTAAATGAGAAATCAGTTATTATGATATTTGTATCACCAGAACCTTCTCAAATATCATGTAAATAACGCTAGTAACCTAAATCAACGGGTTAGCTTTTTATAAC
The DNA here is from genome assembly GCA_036346375.1 of Guadua angustifolia. Taxonomy (NCBI): domain Eukaryota; kingdom Viridiplantae; phylum Streptophyta; class Magnoliopsida; order Poales; family Poaceae; genus Guadua; species Guadua angustifolia. Next base: position 1,716,307 of record JAYEVE010000666.1, read on the forward strand.
TAGAATATTAGTTAAATATTGCTTTGAATCTGAATCCTAACTAACGGTAAAAATTCATCTTAAGTCTGAAATGATCATATCTAATAACCTAAACAATTTTTGCATCTTTAATTCGTAAAATAAAATTTATAAATTCATAAAGAGCAATCTCTGTTTCTTGTAAAGAGTTTTATTTGTTCTTGCTATCTATTTTATTTTTGCTCTTATTAAAGTTAGTTATTTGCTATATTTCCGTTGATCGACGTGTAGAACCTGACGCTGTTGATTCCGTCGTCGCTTTCATCATCTTCGATTCCGTCTTTGTTGTAAACAGTGATTAAGCAAGGCAAGCACCCCTTTGATCATATTGATCCCAGTATTTAATTTTCCTTTTGTTTATCAAATGATTTTAAGCATGCGTTTACTTTATGTAAATTGCTATTTTGCGGATTTGGTAGTTATACCTGTTGTCTCATGAACCTTCCTTGATATGTATGACATGTGAACCTTGATAACCATAGATTAAGGATATGCATTACTTAATGTCATCATGGGTATATGCGATTACATATTATCCATGCTTAGCCATGCTTTAGAATCAATAAAGCAGATGCTCAAATCAAACTTGTTTCCTGAAAATGTTTGGAAATGGCACTGTTGGTTGCTGGTATTTTGATTAAAAACTCAAAATAAAACTATGGTTTTGATGCGGGCGATTATTGGCAATAGCCGGATGTACAAAAAGGAATTGTACGTAGTGTAGGGTGAAGTATCGCCCGTGTCGGATTAAGGACCGAACATCGTGTTGTATGATCCAAGAATATCCGTACAAACCACAAGTGTGAGGATGGGGTAGCCTTAAACCAATTAAGTTACCTGGTTTAACTTTGCATTTATGGAAGGCGGGAGCTTGCACAGGCATTCCTTTCTAGGTCTGCTTGGAGGGGTTTCTACTTACCGGTGCAACGGTGTACGCCATGCTATGGGAGAGTTCCAACATTTCTATGCTCTGAGTTCTCTTTCCATAGTATGGATTAACGTCCCGGGCTGGTGTTAAGTTAACCCAGGTAATGTAAAGGTTTTCGTCGGTTCAAGATGGAACAACCTGAATCGAGAGGTGCCCAGAGTTACAAGGCTCTGTCTTCAGTGTGCCCCAAGGCAGTGGTGCGACCATCTTTTGGTGGCTGACGACATTCTGGGCGTCCCAACTCCTAAAGGTGCGCTACATCTGGAAATGGAGCAGAGTGTTCCAGCCTGGAGATTGGTCATTTGAGGAACTGGAATCCTTATACCTGGACCGATGCCCCAGGCTGATACATGTACATCCCGTGTCCACGTCAATGACCAATGTCTTTCGTCGCCTGGAGACCCTCGAGATCGTGTGGTGTGGTGATCTCAGGAAGGTCTTCCGTTTGGACACCGAACGCCAAGAGCAGTCGTCCGCATTGATAGAGTTCCCTCGTCTGAAGCGCATCCACCTGCACGAGCTCCCCATGCTGCAGCACATCCGCGGGCGCTGGATGTCCGCGCCCATGCTTGAGACCGTCAAGATCAGGGGCTGCTGGAGCCTTAGGCGACTGCCGGCCGTTCGCAGGGAAGGGGAGTTTCCGAGAGTGGACTGCGAGAAGGAATGGTGGGACGGCCTGGAGTGGGATGGCCTGAAAGCCAGCCACCACCCTTCCCTCTACCAGCCGACTCACTCCAGGTATTACAAGAAGAAGCTTCCCAGGGGCTCCCTCCTCAGGTAAGCCTGCTGTCTCGTCAGGTCAACGCTCATTTTTTTTATTACATACATCGCTACTTTTTCCATTTTGCGAGGACACACGTCCATTCATTATGTCTGAGGTACTGTAATATTAATCTAAATTCCCCGATTATGCATGACTTTAATTTTCATGCTGTTCCTACCTGCCTTGATTTACGTAACCATCGAGATTGGAGGCCTCCTACTTTTTATAGGCAGACATGCATAATTATTCCTAGCCCATCCCGCTCATGATTTATTGGTCATTTCTTCACTGACATTGGTTGGATCGGTCCTGCAGGTAATTCCTGGCATTGCAACTGGGCAGTTGGCTCTTCTGATCATTGCGCCAGCATGCGTGCGAAGAGGTCGGTGGTTTGTCGTGTTTGCAAGATTCAGTGCTTTGTGTGGTGTGCGTGCTGCCTGACAGGCTCTGCTTGCTCTGCTTCTGGGCTGCTGCTTCTGCTTTGTTCTCCTGCTTGCTGGGAGACGGACATGCTTGATAGATTTGTGTGACATGCATGCTTGTTTGTGTGTGAACTGCACCTGTACTGCCATGCTGTGGCGCTGCCGGTGCGTGCGTCTTTCAGTTTTAGTCGGTTTGGTCGACTCATCAAAGTCAGTATCATCATATTACCTTATTCGATAGATGACACCATCTCTTTCTCTCTGTGTGTGTTTGAGAGAGAGACAAATAAACAGGGAGCACAGATGAGGTGTCTGCTGTGCTCTTGTGTGTGCGTGTGAGCTTGTGATTTCATTTGTCAACTATATATGAACTGTCATTGTTACTCAAATCTCTATTCAATATATTTGACGATGGATGGATGATGGTGCGTGTGGTCATGCTGGAATACCCTTTTACCACTACGACTTGTTCATGGCAGATTAAAATCGAGATGGAAAATTCGGGCAAATTTTGTCCGAAATTTCAGGTAACAAGCGGACAACGGTTACTGGACCTCAGCTGGGCTAGCTGACAAATAGAATATTGCGAGGCGGACTACTAGTGCTCCATTTCGACATGTCCGGATTGAGTTCCGTCTGTGCAAATAGGCGGTTCGGCAGGATGCATGCAAGAAAGGTGCACCACTTAGCTTCCATTCATTGCTATTTTATCTAGCAGTTGGCCTCACTGGCCTGATATCCATTATATATTGATCCTGTATTATTGTAGTTGCGTAGCATTTCGTTTCCTTCCAACATGTAAGTTTTTTGCTTTGTTTCTCCTTATCTTACACTTGTCTGCACTGGCCTGATATCCATTATTGACCCTGTATTAATTATTGTAGTGTAACACCCCAATTTTTGCTTTTCTTGCATTTAAATGGTATTTTGAATTTTTGGGAATTTCTGGAATTTATTTGGATTTATTTGGATTTATTGGAATTAAACCATTTAACAAATTAATTAAATAATAGAAAAGTTAAAAAATTTTGCTGAAAATATTTTATTTGAGTCACAAATGTCCTAAAATATTTATGAGAATTTTTCAGAATTTTTCTGATATTTTTAATGCCCCAAATAAATTATTTAAATTTCGGGAAATATTTTAATCGAAAAAGAATTAAAATCCGGATGAACAGTACTGGGCCGAGATCTTGTGCGGCCCGCTTCGAAAAACCCTAAGCGCCACCGTTCGATCTTCATCCGACGGCTCTCATCGCGCCACGCCTAAACCCGAATCCCGAATCCGCCGCCGCCGCCGTGTGGGCCTCGGCTTCGCGCGATTCACTTAACGCCGAGGGCACTATTTAAGGCGCCGCCACCGTGCGTGCTCCTCACCTCGCGCCGCACCCACCAGACACCGACGTCGCCGAGACGCCGCCGCCTCAAGACGAAGCTCGCCGAAGTCCCCAAGGCCTTTCGCCGAGTTCCTTGCGCGCGTTGCCGCCATGGGTCCTCTCGCCGCGCTGCGTGCCACTTCGAACTCACCTCGTCGCGCCGCCGAGCGTCACTTCTTTCACGGAGGACCTCTAAACACCGTCGGCCACGTCGTCGTCTTCGTCTCCGGTCAAGCCGCCGCCGCACCATCGCTGCCGCCGAAGCTTCGCCGACCGTCCGATCTCCAATCGACGACCGGATTCCGCCACGCCGCCCATAAACGAGAAACCCCATCTTCAAACTCCACCGTTGGATGCAACCGAGGGCCACCGTCGTCTACACGTCGCCGTGCGCACACATAACGCCGACAAGGCGGACCCACACGCCGATCTCACCGCATGTACATCGCTCACCGTGTCATCGACAACGCGACCCACTGTCGCTGGCACCGCACCTCTCATTTGTGCATGAGACGCTGACAAGGTGGACCCACATGTCACCGACCGTGCATCGATCGCATGAGTCGCCGACAAAGACGGGCCCACTCGCCGCCAAAGACGCACCGCGGCGTGTGACGTCACCACTAACGTCACGGTGGGACCCACTTGTCAGCGAGATAGCCGAGTCGTGCTGACGTCACGATGACGTCATGCTGACGTCATCACGGGAGCCGGTCAGGGCTGACGTCAGCAAGGCCACGTGTCACTCTCTGGTGGCGACACGTGTCATAGATGACGCAATAATTAATTTTCCGAAAAAGAAAATATTTATTTAATTCGGTATATTGATTTTAAATATATTTTGAAACTTCAAACGCTTATAACTTTTGCGTTTTAACTCCGATTTGAGTGATTCCAATTTCTATAAATTTGTAAAATCAAGCTCTTTCTATTTATGAATTTTATTTGAATTTTAGGCTTGAGTTGCTCTCTATTTTATTTATTTATTGCTATTTATTTGCGTTACGCGTAGACGTTGAAGTGCCCGAAGGTTTCGAGGGAGAAGTTCTGACCCAGGAGCAAGTTCAGGAACCAGAACCAGCACTTTTTGAAGGCAAGTTGTGTTTGATCATGTTGGACCTATTAGAGCAAATTATTTTGATTTAAACTATTGCATGCTAATTTGATAGAAATGAGTTTGAATAAGTTTTGGGATTAGCTAAATGCCTAGTTGCTGTATGCTACCTTGTCGTATATAATTGTAGGCCATGAATCCTTTGTCACCCTAGGTTATGGATTAATAGTTGGACATTAGTAATTTGCCAACATGGGTTGAGTAGACCGAAGTAGTATGCTTAGCCCTGCCACGTGGACATTTCCTGCTTTTGGAATACCAAAGTGAATACTGACTTAATGAGATATTGAACATGCTTTGTGAATGAGACATGTGTTATTGAGTTGATGATGGCACGTGGTGCAATGGTAAAGAACCGGTGGGAAAATGATTTAGACCGGGGCAAATGGCAAGATTGTTTCGTGGGCCAAGAGTGGCAATGGGCGGTCAGATTTGGTTTTTATTGGTTTTGGATATTTGAGTTACACTTGGTTAGTCTTGCCTCGGTCAACTAAGGACTTAACCTTGCGAGCATTTGAACTGAGTCTCTCATCTGACCACAAGCTCCGTAATGGGACGGGCTTAGCTGAGTAAACCGGGAAATCTATTCTTTGGTACTGTCGTGGTGGTGTGAGGTCTTGAGAAGCGGAATGAGAACTCACATGGCGCAAGAGGGGGCCACTGGTGTGGTAACCATCCCTCCGGTGTTGAAACCTTAGCGGGCAAGATCTTGGGTTTAGATGGAACTTTGGAAAGGCTTCGTTACGGTTATTTGCCTTGGTGGTATTTGATTGTATCTTGTGGGTAAAGTGTATAACCTCTCGCGAGTGTACAACCTATTCGAATAGCCGTGCTCACGGTATTGAGCATCGCTTCGGTGATTACAAATCAAGGGTTAGATTTTCATGAAAATGAATTGTTTATGGAAAATGCTTGGGGTTGGTAATGAGGAACTTGACATAGGATGGAAATATGATTGTGATTAAAATGTTTGTGAAAGCTACTATTCTTATTACTGTTTTGCTGCTTTGCAAATTATTACTGTTATTCTTAAATGTTGTACTGCTCATGAACCATAGCCTATCCTTTGTACTAAGCCATGCATGTAGAATATTAGAATTGCATTCTGTGCATGACTTGCTGAGTGCTCAAAGTACTCACCCCACAACAACACAACTTCAGTTGAAGAAGAAGCAAACCCTGCTCAGGAGGAGGAGTATCAGGAGGAGCCGACAAACTAGGGAGCGAGCCCAGTCAGTTGCCTGTGGCAAATTGGTTGGCGCCACGAGTTTATTTTATTTCCGCTGCATTTGAATATTTTAATAAGTCTTCGCCCTGCGAGGCGTATCTTTGTAACTTGACCATAAGGTCGATCAACTAGTTTGAGTATTTAATTAAAGTACTTATTATTTCGTTGGTTATGACTGTGATATGTACCAATGTTGAGACTGTGTGCACTAGCGTGATTCTGGACTAGTGCTGAATACACAGAGGGTCCGGATTTGCACGTTCGGGTCCCGACAGAGGTGGTATCAGAGCCATACTGACTGTAGGACTGGCCCTTAGATAGAATGGTCGTAGTGAGGACAAAACTATTTTCTAAATGTTAAAATATGCCAAGATGATAATACAATCTCGACTTACCCCTTCTTTCTTTTCAAACCCCTTGCTGAATTTATCATGTTTCCACTTTGTTTTAAAATTTCTGAGTTTCACGTGACTGTCCTTTAGCAGATGAGGATGATCCACTCTTTTGGTGAGCGCACTGGAGGGTACGCCGAGGAGTTTTGGCGTATGATGCATTCTTTGAGAGGTTAGGACAGCCGATCTACCGGGGACTATCAGAGATCGGGCAGATCGATATTGCTCGATGTCACTATCACGGTCTCACGCTTAGGGATATTGCGAGGGCGAAGTCGTCCCATCCGCATCACGCCCGAGGAGGTTGTCATTTGATCTTTGGGATCGGGAGACATCGCGTCGGGCGATGAGGCGATTGCTCGTACCTACCCTGTGGAGTTGGATGGCACAATGTTTCGTCACCACCCACGCAGAGACACTCGCTACAACCGAGAACCCATAGAGGAGGAGGATGCCACGATCACCCACCTGGCCAGATATGTCATCGCTCAAGAGGATGCTATCGACGAGACGGTTCAGGAGCTGCAGAGGTCTCGTGACGAGTTCACGCAGGTGAGGGCTCATCTGCTGCAGACCTGTGAGTACTTGGCCCATTCTATCCAGAGGATTGAGAGCGGAGACGGCAATGACGGACGAGCCGAGCCGAGGCCGAGCTACACAACCCAAACCCGGAGGAGCCACAGCAGAGCCGCGGCGAGAGCGAGAGTGGAAGTGAAGCGAGCTCAGGAGGTCAAGCCGAGCAGTGGAGGTTGAGCCGGTGCGAGGCGATCCAGCGGAGGATCGTTGGGATAGGTTTGTACTAAAGACCAAAGACACCGCTGGTGTATCCACCAGAAGTTCCGGTGGGGATGGCTAGAGGAGTGAGCGCTAGGATTAGCGATTGAGACTCTGCTGAGTCGCGTCTTGGAATAAGAGTCACCCTTAGAGGCGTTTGACTCAGAGTATTAGTTTGATTTGCTTCTTTCATGCTTGTGAGTGATGGGTATGTGTTGCATGGCCCATAGGCATTGTGAGCAACCATACCTCGATATTAATAAAGTAATAAAGTTAGATTTTGTGTTACACCTTGACCCGCATAAGTATTCTATTACTTGTCTATTCTTATTTTCCTCTCGCCTCTAAACCATGGAACAATCGGCGGATGGTGAACACTGTGGAAACCAGGAGGAAATGGGAGTGGTTCACGCCACCGGGAACATTGGAGATGAAGGACGAGGGACCCCAACCAAGACCTTGATTGATATGCGAACTTGGGAGCCTTTATTGTCTGCAGACCCGTTAATGAATGCCATGATGCGAGATCTGAGAAGTCATCGCCAAGCGCCGCCGCCCAAGTTAACCAGGTCAACCCAGTGCAGAGGCCACACTCGAGGCTGTCGGAATTCATGAGGACACGACCGCCTACATTTTCCGGGAATGCCAATCCATTGGAGGCAGATGATTGGCTGAGGACGATAGAGAGAAAGTTGCACATCACCCAGTGTGAAGGAAATGAGAGGGTACTCTATGCCTCCCATCAGCTTGAAGGAACCGCAGCTGAATGGTGGGAAAACTACTGTGCTGCCCATGAGCACCCACAGGACATCAGCTGGGAGGAGTTCACGATTGCTTTCCGGCAGTATCATGTGCCCGAAGGCATAATGGAGTTGAAAAAGGAAGAGTTCAGGGCACTGAAGCAGGGCAATCAGCCAGTGTCCGAATATCTGAACAAGTTCACGCAGCTGGCACGCTACGCACCTGAGGACGTAGTAACGGACAAGGCCAGGCAGTCCCGCTTTATGAAAGGACTGAATTCCGGGTTGCAGGTGGGACTCATAACCCACACCTTTCCGGACTTTCAGGAGCTGGTGAACAAGGCGCTGATATTGGAGGATAAGCGCAAGGAGCTGGAGGACAACCGGAAGCGCAGGATGGCACAGCAGGGAGCACGCCAGGGAGCGCAGCGTTTGAGGGTTGCACCAAATCAGTTCTTCAGATTTCAGCCAAGGAATGTGATGACGACGCCACCACCGGTACCAAGACCTGCCGGACAAAATTTCCAGACACCAACACCGGTGGGGAATGCGGTCTGAGGAGCCAATGATCGGCGATTAGACGTTGTTATAATCAAGAACGAGCGGGGCACTTTGCCAATTATTGTCCTAAGAAGGAGGAGTGACACGGTTCGCTTCAATCTTGGGACCACTCCAACGAAGACACCTGCGCCAGGAGCAAGCCGTGGAGCTACACAATCTGGAGCTGCCCCACAGACCGTGGTAAGAGGCAGAGTCAATCATGTCACCGCCGATCACGGTCAGAATACATCGGACGTCGTCTTTCGGTAAGTTATTTGTCAACTCAATTACTGCTGCAGCTTTTATTTGATTCTGGAGCTTCACATTCGTTTATATCTCGGATTTTTGCTGTGAACAATGGGTTGAAAATGGTGAACCTTAGGCATGTATTGCTAGTACAATCCCCGGGATCAGAACTCCGATCTGATGTAGGATGTTCTGGGGTAAAGTTGCTTATAGATGGAACCGAGTTCTTAGCAAACTTAGTGGTGTTAGATACCCAGACCCTAGACGTTATTTTGGGAATGGACTGGTTATCTAAACACAAGGTGGTATTAGACTGTGGACGAAGAGTCATATCAGTCGAGAGCCCTTGTGGGAGAAAAATAGAGTTTCAGAAAGCCGCCGTTCGGGATAGACAGTTGATGGTCAAGCGATGTGAGGGCCACAAGATAGAAGATGTACCGGTTGTCGGTGAATATCCGGATGTATTTCGGAGGATTTACAGGATGCCACGAGCGAGGACATAGAGTTTGTAATTGAGTTGGTACCGAACAAAGACCGATAGCTAAGAGACCTTATCGGATGTCAACCGATGAGCTGGTCGAAATGAAGAAGCAGATTGAGGAGTTAATGGATAAAGGATTTATCAGACCGAGTTCGTCACCATGGGGAGCACCGGTCCTATTTGTTAAGAAGAAGGACGAAAGTTACCGGATGTGTGTGGATTATCGAGCATTAAATGAAGTCACTATAAAGAATAAGTATCCGCTACCCAGGATCGATGACCTATTTGATCAGTTGAGAGGAGCCGGAGTTTTCTCCAAAATTGATCTACGATCAGGATATCACCAGGTGAAGATTAGATCGGAGGATGTGCCAAGACCGCATTCTCGCCAAGATATGGGCACTCTGAGTTTACGATTATGTCTTTCGGTTTGACAAATGCACCTGCATACTTCATGAACATGATGAACAAGGTTTTCATGGAATACCTGGACAAGTTTGGTGTTGTGTTCATAGATGACATTTTAGTCTACTCCAAGACAAGGGAAGAGCATGCCGAACACCTAAAGCTAGTTCGGAGAAGTTAAGAGAGCGACAACTTTTCGCTAAGTTTAGCAAGTGTGAGTTACGGAAGAACAAGGTGGAATTCCTTGGACATGTGGTGACCGCCAAGGAGTCATGATTGATCCAAGTAAGGTGGAAGCAGTCTTTGCATTGGGAGCCACCCAAGACGGTGACTCAAATTCGTAGTTTCCTTGGAATGGCCGGTTATTACCGCCGATTCATTGAAGGATTCTCAACGATTGCGAGACCTCTTACGCAATTGTTGAAAAAGGAGAAGAAGTTTACATGGACACCGGAATGTGAGCGGAGTTTTCAGGAGTTGAAGAAACGTTTGACAACGGCGCCAGTGTTAGTACTACCGGATTTAAGCCAGAGCTTTGATATATACTGTGATGCATCACGCCAAGGACTAGGATGCGTGTTAATGCAGAGCAGAAAGGTCGTTGCGTATGCGTCAAGGCAGTTGAGGCCGCATGAGGAGGACTACCCAACACATGACTTGGAGTTAGCAGCAGTAGTGCATGCTTTGAAGTTATGGAGGCACTATCGATTGGAAAGCAGATGTGAGGTGTACACCGACCATAAGAGTCTTAAATATATATTTACTCAATCGGATCTGAACATGAGGCGAGGAGGTGGTTGGAATTAATTAAGGATTATAATCTGGGATTCATTATCACCCTGGGAAAGCCAATGTGGTGGCCGATGCTTTAAGCCGAAAAAGCCATTCGGTGAACATGTTGGTGGGAGCAAGTCAGGTTGAGTTATGCAAGGAACTTCAGAAGCTGAAGCTAGAGGTTGTGCCTAAAGGATTTATAGCCACTCTAGAAGTGAAGCCTACCCTGGAAGATCAGATTCGTGAAGGACAGAAAGACGATGCCAAGATTCAGAGGATTAAGTCTAAAATGGAGGAAGGCAAGGCAAAGGATTTCAAGCTGGATGAGCAAGGCACATTGTGGATCAAGAAGCGCATTTGCGTACCGCACAAGATGGAACTGAAACAGCTAATTCTGGAGGAAGCTCATGACTCCAAGTACTCTATCCATCCGGGAAGCGCTAAGATGTATCAAGACCTGAAGGAAAGATTTTGGTGGCCAAGCATGAAGCGTGAAGTTGCAGAGCATGTTGCGTTGTGCGACATATGCCAAAGAGTCAAAGCAATGCATCAAAGGCCAGTAGGGTTGCTACAGCCACTAAAGATACCTGAGTGGAAATGGAAGGAAATCGGAATGGACTTCATTACTGGCTTACCGAGGACCCAGACAGGGTATGACTCCATATGGGTTATAGTGGACCGGTTGACAAAGGTCGCCCACTTCATACCAGTGAAGACTACGTACTCCGGGGACCGCTTAGCGGATTTGTATATGTCAAGAATTGTATGTCTACATGGAGTTCCGAGGAAAATTGTGTCGGACAGAGGTACGCAGTTTACCTCAAGATTTTGGGATAAATTGCATGAGGCCCTAGGAACTCGTCTGAACTTCAGTACTGCGTATCACCCGCAGACAGACGGACAAACGGAAAGAGTTAACCAGATACTAGAAGACATGTTGAGGGCATGTGCATTGGCTTATACAACCGTGGGATAAGTGTTTGCCCTATGCCGAAGTTTAGCTATAATAATGACTATCGAGCAAGTTTACGATGTCACCATTCAAGCGCTATATGGAAGACCGCTCGACGCCGCTGAATTGGAATGAGACCGGGAACGTCATATGTTTGGGTGGATATTCTTCGAGAAGTCAAGAGCGGAGATAGCCATGATCGAGGAAAGGTTGAAAGTTGCACAATCAAGACAGAAGAGTTCTGCCGATAATCGCCGCAGGATTTGAGCTTTGAGCTGAAGATTTTGTGTATCTCGAGTTACCCCACTCAAAGGAGTTAAGAGGTTCCACACCAAAGGGAAGTTAGCGCCAAGATATGTTGGCCCATTCAAGATCTGAGTCAGAGGTGAAGTAGCGTGTCATTTGGAGTTACCGCTTGATCTCTAGCGGTGTACATGATGTGTTCCATGTGTCACAATTAAAGAAATGTCTCCGAGTGCGGAAGAGCAGATGCCATTGGAGTCGGTCAGGTGCAGGAGGATTTGACTTATAAGGAGTACCGGTGAAAATCTTGGACACCAGAGATCGAGAAACGAGAAATAAATCGACCCGCCTGCAGAGTTCGATTGGAGTAATCATTCCGAGAGCGAAGCAACTTTGGGGCGTGAAGAAGACTGAAGAAGGAATTCCCAACCTATTCCTTAGTCAATACAGAATCTCGGGTCGAGATTCCGTTAAGGGGGAGGTTTGTAACACCCCAATTTTTGCTTTTCTTGCATTTAAATGGTATTTTGAATTTTTGGGAATTTCTGGAATTTATTTGGATTTATTGGAATTAAACCATTTAACAAATTAATTAAATAATAGAAAAGTTAAAATAAAATTTTGCTGAAAATATTTTATTTGAGTCACAAATGTCCTAAAATATTTATGAGAATTTTTCCAGAATTTTTCTGATATTTTTAATGCCCCAAATAAATTATTTGAATTTCGGAAATATTTTTAATCTAAAAGAATTAAAAATCCGGATGAACAAGATCTTGGGTCGAAATCTTGTGCGGCCCGCTTCGGAAAAACCCTAGCGCGCTTGCCGTTCGATCTTCATCCGCGGCTCTCATCGCTACCACGTCACCCAAACCGAATCGCCACGGATTCGCTGCCGCCGTGTGGGCCTCGGTTTCGCGCGATTCACGGACATCGAGGGCACTATTTAAGGCGCCGCCACCCGTGCCGTGCTCACTCACACTCGCGCCGCACCAGCCGACACCGCACGTCGCCGAGACGCCGCCGCCGCCACAGACGAGCTCACCGAAGTCCCAAGGCCTTCCGAGAGTTCCTTCGCCGCGTTTGCCGCCCGGTCACTCTCCGCCGTCGCCCGTGCCACCCCCGAACTCACCTCGTCGCGCCGCGCCGGGAGCGTCACTTCTTCACGCCGGAGGACCTCGGAAACACCGTCGGCTACGTCGTCGTCTTCGTCTCCGGTCAAGCAAGACTATCGCCGCCTATCGAAGCTTCGCCCGAGCCGTCGTCCGATCTCCAATCGACGACCCGGATTCCGCCACGTCGCCCCATAAACAGTAAACCCCATCTTCAAAACTCCACCGTTGGATGCAAATCCGAGGGCCACCGTCGTGCCACGTCGCCGTGCACTGCACACGTGACGCTGACAAGGCGGACCCACACGTCAGTCTCACCGCATGTACACTGTTCACCGTGTCACTGACAACGCGGACCCACCTGTCAGTGGCACCGCACCTCTCACTGTGCATGAGACGCTGACAAGGTGGACCCACATGTCACCGCATGCGTAATCGATCGCATGAGTCGCCGACAGACGGGCCCACTTCGTACCGCACGCGCGTCGCGTGTGACGTCACCGCTAACGTCACGGTGGGACCCACTTGTCAGCGAGATAGCCGAGTCGTGCTGACGTCACGATGACGTCATGCTGACGTCATCACGGGAGCCGGTCAGGGCTGGCGTCAGCAAGGCCACGTGTCACTCTCTGGTGGCGACGCGTGTCATAGATGATGCAATAATTAATTTTCCGAAAAAGAAAATATTTATTTAATTCGGTATATTGATTTTAAATATATTTTGAAACTTCAAACGCTTATAACTTTTGCGTTTTAACTCCGATTTGAGTGATTCCAATTTCTATAAATTTGTAAAATCAAGCTCTTTCTGTTTATGAATTTTATTTGAATTTTAGGCTTGAGTTGCTCTCTATTTTATTTATTTATTGCTATTTATTTGCGTTACGCGTGAGCGTTGAAGTGCCGAAGGTTTCGAGGAGAAGTTCGACCGAGAGCAAGTTCAGAACCGAACCAGCACTTTTTGAAGGCAAGTTGTGTTTGATCATGTTGGACCTATTAGAGCAAATTATTTTGATTTAAACTATTGCTTGCTAATTTGATAGAAATGAGTTTGAATAAGTTTTGGGATTAGCTAAATGCCTAGTTGTTTGTATGCTACCTTGTCGTATATAATTGTAGGCCATGAATCCTTTGTCACCCTAGGTTATGGATTAATAGTTGGACATTAGTAATTTGCCAACATGGGTTGAGTAGACCAAGTAGTATGCTTAGCCTCGCCACGTGGACATTTCTCGCTTTTGGAATACCAAAGTGAATCTTGACTTAATGAGATATTGAACATGCTTTGTGAATGAGACATGTGTTATTGAGTTGATGATGGCACGTGGTGCAATGGTAAAGAACCAGGGGTGGGAAAATGATTTAGACGGGGCAAATGGCAAGATTGTTTCGGTGGGCCAAGAGTGGCAACTCGGGCGGTCGATTTGGTTTTTATTGGTTTTGGATATTTGAGTTACACTTGGTTAGTCTTGCCTCGGTCAACTAAGGACTTAACCTTGCGAGCATTTGAACTGAGTCTCTCATATGACCACAAGCTCCGTGAATGGGGCGGGCTTAGCTGAGTAAACCGGAAATCTATTCTTTGGTACTGTCGTGGTGGTGTGAGGCCCGAGAAGCGGAATGAGAACTCACATGGCGCAAGAGGGGGCCCTGGTGTGGTAACCAGTCCCTCCAAATGTTGAAACCTTAGCGGCAAGCGTCTTGGGTTTAGATGGAACTTTGGAAAGGCTTCATTAAGGTTATTTGCCTTGGTGGTATTTGACCGTATCTTGTGGGTAAAGTGTATAACCTCTGCAGAGTGTACAACCTATTGAATAGCCGTGTTTCACGGTATTGAGCATCGCTTCGGTGATTCTGATCAAGGGTTAGATTTTCATGAAAATGAATTGTTTATGGAAAATGCTTGGGGTTGGTAATGAGGAACTGGACATAGGATGGAAATATGATTGTGATTAAAATGTTTGTGAAAGCTACTATTCTTATTACTGTTTTGCTGCTTTGCAAATTATTACTGTTATTCTTAAATGCTGTACTGCTCATGAACCATAGCCTATCCTTTGTACTAAGCCATGCATGTAGAATATTAGAATTGCATTCTGTGCATGACTTGCTGAGTGCTCAAAGTACTCACCCCACAACAACACAACTTCAGTTGAAGAAGAAGCAAACCCTGCTCAGGAGGAGGAGTATCAGGAGGAGCCGACAAACTAGGGAGCGAGCCCAGTCAGTTGCCTGTGGCAAATTGGTTGGCGCCACGAGTTTATTTTATTTCCGCTGCATTTGAATATTTTAATAAGTCTTCGCCCTGCGAGGCGTATCTTTGTAACTTGACCATAAGGTCGATCAACTAGTTTGAGTATTTAATTAAAGTACTTATTATTTCGTTGGTTATGACTGTGATATGTACCAATGTTGAGACTGTGTGCACTAGCGTGATCCTGGACTAGTGCTGAATACACAGAGGGTCCGGATTTGCACGTTCGGGTCCCGACATGTCCGGATTGAGTTCCGTCTGTGCAAATAGGCGGTTCGGCAGGATGCATGCAAGAAAGGTGCACCACTTAGCTTCCATTCATTGCTATTTTATCTAGCAGTTGGCCTCACTGGCCTGATATCCATTATATATTGATCCTGTATTATTGTAGATTAAAATCGAGATGGAAAATTCGGGCAAATTTTGTCCGAAATTTCAGGTAACAAGCGGACAACGGTTACTGGACCTCAGCTGGGCTAGCTGACAAATAGAATATTGCGAGGCGGACTACTAGTGCTCCATTTCGACATGTCCGGATTGAGTTCCGTCTGTGCAAATAGGCGGTTCGGCAGGATGCATGCAAGAAAGGTGCACCACTTAGCTTCCATTCATTGCTATTTTATCTAGCTGTTGGCCTCACTGGCCTGATATCCATTATATATTGATCCTGTATTATTGTAGTTGCGTAGCATTTCGTTTCCTTCCAACATGTAAGTTTTTTGCTTTGTTTCTCCTTATCTTACACTTGTCTGCACTGGCCTGATATCCATTATTGACCCTGTATTAATTATTGTAGTTGCGTGGCATTGTTTGTTTTAGGGACCGTCTGTTTCTTCATATCTTATTGGCACCGTCTGTTTGTTTTAGGGAGATTATGGCTTGATGAGTTCACAGTTCTTAGACAAGGATCTGTGCATGAGAATGAATATTTTGAGGTTTCCTCTCAAAAAAGAAAAAACAAACAGTTTCTTTTCCATCTACAAAAATGCCCTTCTATCAGGTAGAGTAACTGTTTATCTGATTCCTTACTTATGTATGTTCTATGATGTATGTTTAGCTGGAGCAGTCTGTGTTTGCATAGCTAGCAAGGTGGCCCGCCCATTTGCGCATTCAGAGTTCTTTTAAATTTTGTAGGAACAAATTGTATAACTTATATCCTTGAGAATATATTAATGTATTTTGTAGGTTATTTAGATTTTTAAGACATCATAAACATTAGAAATGACAATAGAAGCTAGAAAGAAAATTCAACTTGAGAATGTAATTGAAGTATAAACTTTGATGGAAGAAAATCATTGAGCATACACTACTACAGCGAGGCTTATATCAGACGCACGATCACAGACGGTTTTGAAAAACCGTCTGTGATATGGAGTCACAGACGGTTATGTACTCAAACCGTCAGTGTAGATATCACAGACGGTTTTATATTACAGCCGTCTGTGATGCAAGAAATATCACAGACGGTTTCTAAATATAACCGCTCTGTGATAGCTCTGATACTCATTACGCATAGTTTCTAAGTAAAACCGTCTGTGAAATCATAGACGGTTATATAACACAACCGTCTGTAATATCTACAGTACTCATTACAGACTGTTATATTTAGAAACCGTCTGTGATATTTCTTACATCACAGACGGCTGTAATATAAAACCGTCTGTGATATCTCAAAGCCTCCAGCCACTTCGTTCACCATATCACAGACGGTTTTAATTTGAAACCGTCACAAATAATACAAAATAGAAAATTTTAAATATTGATAATTACCTCTCTTGCCTTCTAATTTGAAAGAATTGAAATTAAATAATATTATATTTGAAATAATTGGAACTAATATTCCATTTGCAATAATTAAAAACGGCCGAAACAAATTCAAAACTTGAGGCCGTTTGAGGCCCTAAACGACCTTTTTTGGAATTCGCCGCCAAGACGCATCTCGCACAAACTAGTAGGATCCAACCATCTGATTTTTGCACACTTATGAAATTCGGGTACTACTTTTCGTTATCTTTCAAACGAGCCAAAGAACGCCTCGATCGGAGTTACGAGTCAAAAGTTATGAACATTTTAACAAAAGTGCTCGGATTTCTTATTTGCAAACTAGAATCGGTGCCTAAAAGAATATAATCGGAGAGCTCATCGTGTGATGATTCCGGAAAGCTAAAGAACACCAAAATCGAAGGTACGAGTAAAAAATTATGGTGTTTTTACAAGTTCCGTGAATAGTAATAGCACATATATTGCAAGCATCATTAATAGTCAAAAGTATGGAAAATAAATTTGAAAGCTTTAAATTTTGCTAATTACCTCCATAGCAAAAGGATGAGGGAAATCAGTGTTTGGGTACTTCACGGGGTTAAAAGGATGAGGGAGGCATAATATGTCAGATGTTATCATACCACCACTAAAATACTGCATCTTATAAGAACTCTGAAGTTAAGCGTGCTTAGACGAGAGTAGTAATAGGATGGGTGACCTCCTGGGAAGACCACACGTGTGGTGTTAAAAATGTCTGGGAAGACCACACGAGTAGTAATTAGGCGAGAGTAGTATTAGTAGTATTAAGATGGGTGAAATCTCCCCTAATTTAGTATTTTTAAATTACCAGTAAGAACAGTGTGCGATGACTTATCACAGACGGTTCTAGACTAGAACCGTCTGTGATGTTAATTTTTACTGACGGTTCAGAAACCGTCTGTGATGTTAATTTTTACTGACGGTTCAGAAACCGTCTGTGATGACCTATTGTCATCACTGACGCTTTGATACAGACGGTTCACAAAACCGTCTGTGATGTGTTTTGTGAACCGTCTGTAATGTGGTGTTTTGTAGTAATGATAATAAGTTGATGGGTTCTTAAAAACGTAGCAATGGTTCATTTTGCATAGAACATGTTGCTATATATTCCTATTCTTTCTCCATCAATAACTCTTTTTTAAAAATATATGCAGCTCATGAAAATTTTGTAGTGAAAATTTTTATCACAAAAGACCTATTTTTCGTCACAAATAAGTGCTAGTGGCGATTTTCTCGTTTGTCACTGGTCGTCACTAATACTCAAATCACAACTAACATAGTGATGATTCTTTATTCCCCATAAATAATGTTGTTCAACAGTGATGGTAAAAAATTACCACTAATAACTAGTACATTAGAGATGACATAACTCGACACAAATAGATTTCAAATAGTATCAACGGTTTCGTCACCTATGATTCTTGTAGTGATGGTGGAATTTCCCACATTTTATGAACATTTGTTACCATTAAATCATCACAATTACATTTTGTAAAAGTGACCAATTATGTAGTCACAAATTAGTTCATGTTAGTGGCGGTAGTTTTACCACTATTGACGCTTCTTGTGGTGATATTATTTCTCACTATTTCATTTACATTTATATCAATTAAATTGTCACACTTATATTTTGTAACAATGATGGCACTATCATCACAAATGCACATTATCTGCGGCGGTTCATAACTGCCATCAGTGGCGGTTTTTGAACCACCACAAATTTAGTGTCACTGATAATCGACTGATAATCGAGGATTATCAGTGGCGGTTTGTGGCTAGAACCGCCATTGATAATATTATCAGTGGCTGTTCTATCCAAAAACCGCCACTGATAATATGATTATCAGTGGCGGTTCTATCCACAAACCGCCACCGATAATATTATCAATGACGGTTTTACCCACAAACCGCCACATATATAGGGTTATCTGTGGCGGTTCTATCCACAACCCGCTACACATATCCTTGTATCAGTGGTGGTTTTTCAATAGAACCGCCACAAATACTCATATCAGTGGTGGTTTTTGGATAGAAACGTCACTAATACTACAAGTATTAGTGGCGGTTTTAGCCAAAAACCGTCACTGATAACTCCAGAGAACAAAATAAAAATTGGGCATTTCAGGCTACCCTCAGACAGTGCTAGCCATGCCCTTTGAAATAGCATACACATGTCATACACATTGTATGAGATGTATAACAAAGTAGCATAAGATAAGCCATAATGAAACATCAATTTATACTTTATAATCAATTTACATATAAAACTAAGGAATTATTTTTTTAATAATACATTTTTTATTCAAAATTTCAAAAATATACCACGGAAATTTTTTTTACAGAAATATACCCCTGTCGCCAAACCATTTGGCGGCAGGAGGCCCAGAACCAAATGGTTTGGTTATAGGCCTCTGTCGCCAAACCAACGGCGATGTGAGGCTCGCGTTTTACAAGGCGAAGACGCATGCTTTTGTCACCGTTGATCGTGCGACAATGTCGCCCAACCAACGAGCGACAAGGGTATATTTCTGTAATTGTTTTTTCCGTGGTATATTTTTGAAATTTTGAATAAAAATGTATTATTTAAAAAAGTTGATTGGTTAAATGAACACTTTGAGTATGGTGAAGCCAACTACAATTCTCGGAATTTCACCCCTAATCACATCTTCATGCCAAGCGATATAATCACCGAAGAATACAAAGTAAATGTTGCCACTTTAGTTCTTGGGCCTGAAACTTGCTAGTGGAACCTGAGTACAACCAATCAACAAATCTGAATAATAAAGGAAAGAAATCTGAATAATAAAGGAAAAGAAATCTGAATAATAAAGGAAAAGAAAGAGTAGGAACAATAGATAAATAAGAGGGAATTTGACCTAGAAGCAATTAGAATGGTCACCTTGAAAGATTGGTGAAGACGGATGAATAGGTTATGCCTCAGGTTAGCTCCAAAAAGTTCCTACAAGTTAGAACAATCCTAATCTATTCAAACATTCCCATAAAATGTATTAACATAATAACATTGAAATTATCAAGCGATATTCTCTAGGGAAATTGGAACAAATGGATCAATATTCCCCTAAAAATTTTCAACTAGCAAGGCAAGACTATTTATATAAGCATAACCCCTCTGAAAGTTGTTCCAAGGAATAGAGATGCTATGATGGTTTGAAAAAATAAATGACTTTTGAGTGCATAGTTATTATGTGGTTAATGGAACTCCAGGAAACAAAAGACACAGTCACTCCTATTTGATCAGTTAACACAATAAACTTGTATACATTTACTCTGGGTACTCTGGGCCATGCACTACCTATGCATTAGGCCCTAGATGAATCTGAAGACCTACATATTCCAAAATGTCTGAGAAAATATCATTGGTCAACAACATGAGATTCACAAGCCTAAAAAGGGCTACTGATAGATGAAGCTTTGGCATTTGGTACGATGTTGTGTGGTAATATCAAAATTCAAAACTAAGCTCCTTCAGGATAAGGCAATTCACACACTCCTCTCATATGGGGAAATTAATGAAGCCGACTCACACACCCCTCTGAAATTGCATACACATATCATACACATTGTATCAGACACACAAAGTAGCATAAGATTAGCCATAATGAAATATCAATCTACACTTTGTAATCAATTTACACTTTGTAATGAGACAAAATTTAAGTAATGAAAGACTAAACTAGTTTTCTAATCTACAAGCCTACTAGTCTTCGCTGTTTGTTGGAGACACATGATGTGTAAAATGAGTATGGATGACTGGATCGTTGTTGTCTTTGTCATGAAACTCGCCTTTTGGGTTGATGATTTCCTTCATGATGAAGTAGGCGAGCTATCCCTGAATGGCTTGGATTTCAATAGGAAGCAATCCTCCCGTAGGCAACTTGAGGTGCTATAAATAGGAAAAGTAAATCTCAGGGTATATAGAAATTGAGTGGTGTGAATCAATGTGTGATGTAAGCATGACAAACCTCTATGTCATTGTTTATTATTGTAGAACCTAAGATTTCGCGCATGTATTGGCACACGAAGTATCCACATAAATTTGTGCCTTGCAGCTTCTTGTGACACTATAAAAATTGCATAAACTAAAATGTCATGGAAGGAGTTATTTACTATGAAATGTGATATAAGAATATTGCTTGTGTGCATACCGAAAATTTAGTACGGATTGAAAGGGATTTATGGTATGGGTGGTATCTTGAGCTCTTTCTACAATATCTTTTGAATGCCTTATTCATTAGAGTTATCATGTCTTCATAGTTTTTTCTATCTTTATCCAGCAGGTCTGTGATCAGCATCTTGCTCTTCTCTGGAGTAATTACTACGAGAATCCAGTGGAAGCTACATACACGTGTATGATGCCAGTCATTAGTCCTAAGATCAAAGTAAAGAACAAAATCAACGAGTAATTTAACTTGCTAGTGAGAAACTAACTTACTTAAAATTGTATGGTAAAAGTATAAACTCCTTGTTTTGTAGCTTGATCAAAGTGTTATATACGTATTCCTCGACCTCCTTTGGTACTCTTGTGATTTCCTCCTAGCAGACCGTTCTCGGGTCAAGGAATCCCATTGGTCCCTGGGTTCTTCTTAGTTCGATTATCTCGTATCTACATAAGGAAAAAGTTAGACACGACATTTATCAGTATTACATAAATGTAGACCATGATTTATATATTAGACACTTACAGTGACCAGTATCTCAAAAAAGATATGTCGAGGGCATCGTGATAGAACAAGTTGTGCAAGTTATCGAATTCTATCATGTAGCAGCCAACTCCCCCATGGTGAAAATGTTCCTCTCGAAAAAGGGCAGTGATAATCTTCGGGAGTACCTTTTGGTTGGATCGCTCCATGTATCAAGCATGTAATCGCCGCATCATGGGTGATAGGCTATTTAACTTTGAAGGGGTGACTAACAGCTTCTCCAGCTCGAATGGCAATCTTTCTTGGTTATCTTGTACTTCAGTCTTCGCCTTGCCCTTACTTTTTGCTAGCACAACATCATACTCTATTCTGGCCTCGCCTGATCTAGCTGATACAGCTTGTCTAATGTGCCATTTCTTCGGATCAGGGGTTGGAATTAATTTATCTTGTGAAGTACTCACACTAGCCATGTTCTTTGGTGTTTCATCTTCCTTCATTGCCATTTGACGCTCAGGTGCTGGTGATGGTAGCGTGAGTTCTAATGCAGGAGAGGCAGGCACTACATGCTCTAAGAAGATGTCACGCTTGCGCCACTGGATGAATGAGTGGATGACACTTCCTAGAGTTGTAATCTCGTCGTTGCAGGGAATTTCTAGCACGATGTCGGCAAACTGTGGAAGTACCATGTCCACCTGGACCTTTGCAAAACCGGGCGCTATTGGGGAGTTATGCAGAACACCCCCTTCTTGGCATGGATAAGCTATTCTTGCACCAGCTTGCAAGGATATGCTCATGACGGGCACATTGAGCTGGCAAGGTGTGGGGTCTTGAATGTCGTCCACAGAATATTGGGTGTTATCCGGTTCTACCAATGGCGTGGACACGCAACTATTGCGATGATTCGTAGGGCTGGAGAGAACATTGTGGACTTGCGACTGGCACATGGCTTCTTGTACTTATTGTTGAACTTGTTCTTGTATGGTGCCTTGTAGTTCTCAAAGAACCATTTCATTCATCTTTTCCAATTCGTTTGCGGCACGCACTTCTTTGGCTCTCTTCCGACTCCTATCAGAGTCTCCGTGCTCTGGGAATCCCATCTTCCAGGGAACCTTGACCCCAACTCCTCATGTCCGACCAGGGTGATCTTTGTTTCCCAAGGCCGCCGTTAGCTCGTCTTTCTCCCTGTCTGGGTGGAAATTTCCTTGGCTGGACTCGGCGTGCAGCTGCTGAACTCTTTGCAACATTACTTCATCATCGTTGCTTCTGAATGACAGGGTCCCACCAGACGTGATAGATGCCCTCGCTAGCACGTAATGCTTGACTCGGTCTGGTAGTCCAGTCAAGGGACTTGCGCTAGTCAATCGGACCGCATCTAATTCCTGCCATTGAGGAATTTTACCGGTGTACCCACTTGTGCCTAGTCTGTGGGGGTGAGTATTCATCCTTGCGATGTTTATGTGGTCCTCACTGGACTTCTTTGCCGCTTCATCTTACTTCATCGCCACAAACTCATCCCAATATAGCTCTATTCTTGGGTAGTCTCCGATGGCTGACCAGTTTTTCTTCACATAGTTTGTATTCAGCTTCGCCTTGAAGTTCCTCCATGCCGCATCCATGGTCATCAATGCATCGCGATGCACGAGCTCTTCGGCTCCTTCGGGGAATTCGAACGTTTCTTTCAGCTCTGTCCATAGATCCTCGCGCGGGGCACTTTGTGCCAATCCAAATAGGTGATTGACACTTTATCTCTTACGATGTACCTAGTGGCGGATCTAGGATTTTAAGTTAGGGTATGCCGAGCTAATACTATAATATACAATTCGGTAAAATCCAATGAACAATTCGGTAAACAACTTCAAATGTTGTCGAGAAATCCAGTATACAAGTATAAAATAACTAGAAACATGATAATACAAGTATAAATTACAATATAAACAGTTCGAACATTTTAAGTATGAAATATGCATAAAAGAAGCTTACGCACCTATAATAGTTCAAAGAATACAATATTACCTCTTATCCTTCTTGTCTGGCCTCCGCCTTCTAATAGCCATGAAACTCTTGATTATATCATTTTCATCAACTTAGAAGAAAATATCTTGCTCAATAAACGTTTCCGGAAAAGAGATGCAATGTTTCCGGAAAAGAGATGAAGCAGCAGCACCCTTCTTTGTTGCATGTTTCTGGAAAAGAGATACAATGTCTCCGTTCCTCTTCATAATTTAACAACTCTACAAACAAAAAAAACAATACATCAACAAGCAACTCTCTTAGTCTCTAGCAAAGTAGCAATTATATTTGTTTCTACTCTATAAATCAATTAGTAGTTTTGCACTCAAATCACATGTAGGATTGATATACACTAATATAGCAATCAGAAGGGGGTGAATGATTGCACGGAAGCTAAAACAAAGTTTTATTGATTCTCAAATCACCCCTAAACAAATTATAAAAAAATTGCTTCGGTTTCAGTAAAAACAGATTGACACATGTTAACTAAAACAGTAATTCCTAAAGATCCAACCGTTGGATTGATGTGAAATTTTAATTGTAGAAACTAGATTCAATTTTGAAACTAACCTAATAAGAATTAGCTCAATCGAATCTACGGATCTAAAGTTATGACCTTCACAAGCTGACTATATATATGATAATGATGGCATTATAGACTGTATTAAGCCGAATCTACAGGGTATGCCGTGGCCCACCTGGCATACCCTGTAGATCCGCCTCTGGATGTACCCGCATGTTGACCTGTATTTTGTTGCTGACTTCTGTGGTGCAACAGGGGCCCCAGCATTTGAGACCTCTGAGATGGTATACCAGCCTTCAGGATTCTTAGTTTTCCCTCGGCCTCGACGTCTTGCAGTGGGAGCATCATCTGTAGCAGTGGTGGAGACCTAGGTAACTTCAGTGACTGGATCGATGTTCAGATACGGCTCAGGCTCGGATTGGAAGTCTCCTCCATTACAGGCTCGGGATTGGGCTCCATAAGAACTACATTTCCACAGGAAGTGTTGATGTGGGTCAACAATCATAAGTGAGATAGAAAGAATCATAGGTTCATAATTGACCAATCGACTTGAAAGAAAAGGATGACGCATGGGTCAGAAATGGGCTAGAACAGGAGGCAGGCTAGGTCAACAGGGAATGATTCAACCCATGGACCGAAGTAGATTTTTAATTTGTCTTCTAAAATCGCTATGATTTAGTGAAAATTTCTATTTCTCATTCGTCCTAAGATATGAGCTACAACAACATTGTAGTAGTATCACCAATTCTACATTGTTGCATATACTTTCATGTAGCACTAACCAAATATGTTTAAGATTTTCCATAGACATCTCCAAAAGGCAGAACAACTAGCATATAGTACAAGTTGATTATTATAAGTTGTTCTTAGATGTCCTTGCCACTAGGGCAAGATATAGACGTGTTTGTGACAACCTTACCTTAAATTAACAGATTCAATATATATATAAGCATGCCAGATTAACAGGTTCTTACTGGACAACCGAAATAGACAGGATCTAACCAAGTATTGCAGCAAATGAATTCACAAGTTATAGACAACAACAAAAGGATCTAACCAAGTATTGCAGCAAATGAAAAATTAATTTGTTGTCACAAACAGTCTATCTTAACCCAAATCCTCACAGAACAATTGATCCCACTTGCAAGGTCCCCAAGCCAATTGATTGGCCCCTTTGCAATACACATGCAAGGTCCCCAAGTCGCAAGACTAGCCCCTTTTGCAAATCACCGACAGAGAGCAATCACAGAAGAAGATGAAATAAGTACACACTAGCATGCAAGATGAAATAACAAGTGTAACTTGTAAGTAATCAATACTAGCTGAAGTAATAACAACAATGAACTACACATATATCCAATTTTCATGGTTCTGTTATTATATTGGTCTTAAGCTAACAAAAGATACTTCCAAAGACTAAAATGTAGCCCTAAAGATGCATTTTAAACAAAAGACTTAAAATGTCTTAAAATGTAATCGTTGGTACCCTATCACTATGTCTCATATCGATTTCATACACCGCCTTACGCCAAAATGTATTCCCTGCCTGTAGGACTGTAAAGATGAAGTGCCCATATATTTTCCAATTCCTAGTTGGCAATAAGGAGCATCATTTGCAACATTGTAAGCGTTAACCTACCCTGAATATTTAACACCCCAATGTACATACACCTTAACACCCCAATGTATTACCGATTCAGATTAAGGTATACATTATGCATTAACAAAAACAACAAAATTTCGTACATCCAAAATTAAGGTATACATCCAGAATTTGCAATACATTTTGGCACTAACACCAATAAGCACTAAATATGATGTGGTAGATGGTCATGAACTGGACAAGAACCATGCACTAACCAATGGGGGGTCGGCGGCTTGGAGTGGGAATGCACTAACCGATGGGGGGACGACGGCTTGGAGTGGTGGCGGTGTTGGTGAGAAGACGAGGTCAAGGATGGCGCGAAATCAAGGTCGAGGACGGCGCCGGCGGCTTGGAGCCAAGGTCGAGGACGGTGCGGCTTGGAGTGGCGCAGGGCGTCGGGGAGGAAGCCGCTGAGGGGGACAGGGCGCAGGGGAGACACCGGTCGGGAGGCTGTGAGGAGAGGCCGACGCAGGGCGTCGGGGAGGAAGCCACAAAGGGGAAAGGGCAGCGGTGAAATCGGGCGGCAGCGGGATTTGGAAGAGGATGGGAGCGGGAGGATTTGGAAGAGGGCACGGCGGGATGTCTAGTTATGTAATATAGGAGGAGTATCTGTGGCGGTTTTAAAGAAAAACAGTCACAGATAATATTATCAGTGGCGGTTAGAAATTAATTCAACAAATTCTATAAAACCTGTAAAATAATTTAGAGCATAAAGAACCCAAATAAAATAATTTTGCAATTGCTCACTTCTGCATTAATCATATTAAACCCTTTTTACATTAAATAAACTCCAAATTAAGCTTTAATTAGTATTGAAAATGATGAAAAAATTTTGAGGATGCCTACAATTATAAAAATATAGATTATTACCTAAAGTTTCATTGCACTACAAGAGTATGTTTAAAATAGTTGCCTCTTCTGTCGAATTATGTTTAAAATAATAAATTACTCCTAACTATCGGTGTACTAGACATTCTCGTTACCAGCTTGAGAGTAGGATTCACACCACAAGGCCTCATTATCACATTTCACTTCATTATCTTATTTTACATCACATTTCACTTCATTATCTTATTTTACATCACATTTCTAATACTCCATATATAAATGGACACATATTGCCATTACTCCTAACTATCGGTGTACCGGACACTCTCCTTACCAGCTTGAGAGTAGGATTCACACCACAAGGCCTCTTTATCACATTTCACTTCATTATCTTATTTTACGTCACATTTCTAATACTCCATATCACATTCGCAGTCAAAAGGATCACTCTGCTAATTCTCAGTCAAATTAATCACTTTGCTAATTAGTATTATCTTTTGTTCATACACCAACATAATTAATCACTCTACTAATTAGTATTATGTTTCTTGATTTTAAAAGGAATTATATGTGATTATTAAAATTTTATATTTTCATAATAATTTCATACTGTTTTTGGGAACATATGGTAAAATTTTAGCTGGATAAACATATCACATTCGCAGTCAAAAGGAGTCACATCACATTTCACTTCGTTATCTTATTTTTCACATATACATGGACATATATTGCCATTACTCCTAACTAATTATTTTCTTTTACAATTTAGCCTTCGTTGTGATCATCACGATGATAGGTAACTTCTTGAGTGGCTTCTTCCTTGAGGCTGATGATGCCATCTATGAAAGGAGGCAACTCATCAAACTGGTTGTACTCTTCCTCATCCACAACATTCTCAACTCCGATGATCCTTCTTTTTCCTTAAAAAACTATATGGTGCTTCTTATCTGCCGGGTCGATTACATAGAAGACTTGTGCTACTTGCTTCGCAAGTACGAATGGTTCATCTCTGTATCTGACATGTTTGATGTCCACAGTAGTGAAGCCGTACTTGTCAACTTTGACACCCTTTGGGAGTTGGACCAATGACACCGAAACACCGGGATCTTGAAAATGCAGTAGTCAAGCTCCCAAATCTCCTCTATGAACCCGTAGTAGTTGCTCTTCTTACTGCCTGTGTTGTCGTATGCATCTATACGGACACTAGTGTTTTGGTAAGTGCTTTTGCTATCCTGAGCTCTCATGTAAAATGTATATTCATTTATGTCATATCCTTTCCATGTCACGATTGTACCTGAAGGCCCTTTTGCCAACCACCTCAACGTAACAATCGTTTCTTCACCAGATATGTGCTCCCTGAACCAATGATTGAACAAACGATTGTGCTTTTTTGTTATCCAAACCTCTGACCGTCCACGGTTTTCCCTCCATAGCTTATCCTTGTGTATGTTCATATACGGATACATCTCAACTGACTGTTGCAAGACTGTGAAATGGGCCTGTTCGAACAAAACATGATCTCCTCAGCGAGATATAGGCACTCCTACCAGTTCGACCTCGTCCATGTAATCAACGTAGAACTCAATAACCTCCTCGGTTGCGTAACCTTCTACAATGGAGCCTTCCGGCAGAGATCGATTACGTACATATTTCTTCAGAACACCCATATACCTTTCGAACGGGTACATCTGATGCAGGAATATGGGGCCGCAAATATTTATCTCATTCACAAGGTGAACAATGAGATGAACCATGATATCAAAAAATGATGGAGGAAAATACATCTCTAGCAGGCATAGAGTCTGGACCACATCATCATGTAGTTCATAAAGTCTAACGAGATCAATGACCTTCTGTGAAATTGCGTTAAAGAAGAAACATAACCTCATAATTGCCTCTCGGACCTTGTTAGGTAAAATACCTCTAATTGCAATAGGTAGCATTTGTGTCAACATCATATGACAATCATGAAACTTCATACCAGTTAACTTCAAATCCTTCATCGACACATTTTTTTGATGTTTGCGGAGTAATCAGATGGAACTTTAACACCATGCAAGCACTTACAGAGGTCTGTTTTCTCTTTCTTGGACAATGTGTAGCAAGCTGGGGGAAGGTAAAGTCGACCTTTCCCGGTGTCTTGAGGATGTAGCTCGGCTTTGATTTTCATATCTTTCAGATCCCTTTGTGCCTTCTGTCCATCCTTTGTTTTGGTAGGAATATTCAGTAAAAGACCAAGCACGCTGTCACATACATTCTTCTCTACATGCATGACGTCGATGCAGTGTTGAACTTCTAAGTCCTTCCAATAGGGCAAGTCCCAGAATATGGATCTCTTCTTTCACGTGCTCTTCTCATTGTGGGACCTCGATGTATTATCAGTACTCCCCTTTCCAAGTACAATATTAAGATCCTTAACCATATCATAAATCTCTTCCCCACGAAGAGGCCTTGGAGCTGAACCTTCCTCCTTTGTCCCGTCGAATTGTTTCTTCATATTGCGGTACAGATGATTCCTGCAAAGGAACCTACGGTGACGCATATACACTGTTTTCCTCGAGTTGTTGAGCCACACACTAGCGGTTTCATCCAGGCACTGGGGGCATGCTTTGGCTCCTTTTATAGTATGGCCGGACAGGTTACCAAGGGCATGTAAATCATTGATGGTGCAAAACAACAATGCACGTAGAGTAAAGTACTCTCGTTTGTACTCGTCCCATACCTGTACACCTTCGTTCCACAGTTTCACAAGATCTTCTGCCAAAGGTTGTAGGTATACAACAATATCGTTGCCAGGTTGTCTCAGCCCTTGGATAAGCAGCGACATCATAATGTACTTTCGTTTCATGCATAGCCAAGGAGGAAGGTTGTAGATACAGAGAGTCATGGGCCAAGTGCTATGAATGCTGCTCATGTTACCAAAAGGATTCATTCCATTCGTACTCAAGCCAAGCCTTACATTCCTCGGTTCGTTTCCGAAGTTCTCCCTGAAGAGCCTATCGATGTTTCTCCACTGGGCAGAATTAGCAGGGTGTCTCAGTTTTTCATCCCTCTTACGCTCTTCCGAGTGCCATCGTATCAATTTGGCATGCTTTTTGTTTCCAAATAAACGCTTCAAACGAGGTATTACTGGCAAATACTACACCACTTTAGCGGGAGCTCCTTTCTTCACCTTGATGCCTTCGCTGTCATCGCCCTTACGCTTGTATCGCGATGCTTTGCACACCGGACATACATGCTTGTCTGCATAGTCTTTGCGATAGAGTATATAGTCATTTGGACATACATGTATTCTTTCTACTTCCAATCCCAAAGGACATACAACCTTCTTAGCTAGATTCGTGGTTTTAGGCAACACGTTTCCCTCTGGAAGCATGTCCACTAAGAGATGTAACAACGCCGTGAAACTCTTGTCCGACCAACCATTGCTTGCCTTCAATTTCAGTAGTGAAAGCACGGCGTGCAACTTTGTGTATTCGTCCTTGCAACCCGGGAAAAAAGGTTTCTCCGAGTCCTCCATCAAACCCTTGAATTGATTAAACTCTCTCTGCCTAGTGTAGTTCTCTTCTGCATCATGCAACATTTGAGCCAGATTATTGTCGTCATCGACGACCAACCTATCCTCATCGGATCCATAATTGATGTCATCTGCCATATTGCCGGCTCCGTCGTCGTCGATGTTATCACATTGAAGTACGATCTCCTCTTCACCGTGCCTTATCCAACTTATATAGTCAGGTACAAAACTCCTCCGAATCAAGTGCAAGTGGATATGATCTTTGTCCGAAAATATCTTCTTATTCTTGCAATCAATGCACGGACAATGTATGTACTTCGTCTTCTTTTGCAAGCTATTCTCCTCAGTGGCTCTTAGAAAAGAAGAAACGCCATCGATGTATTCTCTCAGAATAACGGTCAGCATTGTACATCCAACTCCAGTCCATCTATAATAATTAATTAATGTAAACAATTATTAATATCAAATAATCTTAATTAAAATTGGCTAACAATAACCATTAATGGAGCAAGATGTATATGCACACGCTAATGGTAAAAAATTAATGGTAATTAAAAAACAAATCTTATTTACTTAATTTTTATATATGCTCATACCTAGCCAAAATTAAATTTATCCTTTGAAAGTGCTATATAATAAATTCAATATCTCCAAATGCAAGCCAACTTAATGATCACCCATCTACCATATTAGCTAAATTTTAATTTTTATTAATATCCAATAATCATAATTAAATAAATTTGATATACACTTGATAAAAATTGGCTAACAATAGCCACTAATGGAGCAAGATGTATATGCACGAGCTAATGGTAAGAAATAAATGGTAATTACAAACAAATCTTATTTACTTCATTTTTATATATGCTCATATCTAGCCAAAATTAAAATTAACCTCCGAATGAGCTACATAATATACTCATCATTTCAAAATAGAAGCCAATTTGAAGATCACCTATCTACCATATTAACTAAAATTTATTTTTTGTTAATAGCAATTGAAAGGGCAGGGGATGTCGCCTAGAGGGGGGTGAATAGGCGAATTAAAAATTTAAAACTAAATCACAGCGGAATACAGACAATTCGGAATGTCCGAATAATACTTCGGACTGTTCGAGTGGTTCGGAGAGTCCGAGGTTACATCCGGATAGTCCGGGTTATCCGGAGTATCCGGGGTTCTATTCAGATATTCCGAATTCTTCAGAGCACACAGCTCGCAAAAAGGATCTAGGCTATTTGGGGGATATTAAATACACCAAATTAAACTAGTTAGCCTAGAATACTTGAGGCAAATAAATATCTAGCCGACAACTCACTAGAAAAGTAGATCGGACAATTTCAAGATTCAAAATCAAATACTAAAGTAAGACTAAGAAGCAAACTTGGAGACGAAGATTTTTCACCCGAAGTTTGGATCCTTGAGGCGGCTCGGTCACACTTGAGCCGGGGTCTCTTTCAACCCTTTTCCTACCGGTGTTGCACAAATGCACTCGCCGGTGTGGCTCGGTCACACTTGAGCCGGGGGTCTCTTTCAACCCTCTTCCACCCGGTGTTGCACAAATGCACTCGCCGGACTTCACTTCTTTGATTCCTTCCCTTACGGAGGCGGAATCGGCCTTCACAAACTTCCCACGGCCAACCACACAAAGCTTCGGTGGCTCGTAGGCGACCTCCTAGCCGTCTAGGAGTCTTCAACCTCCAAGAGTAACAAATGCTCACGAAGAACAAACTTGGAGATGGAA
Source organism: Guadua angustifolia (assembly GCA_036346375.1). Lineage (NCBI taxonomy): Eukaryota > Viridiplantae > Streptophyta > Magnoliopsida > Poales > Poaceae > Guadua > Guadua angustifolia. The sequence goes on from JAYEVE010000666.1 coordinate 1,747,795, forward strand.
TCAAGTGCTCAAAGATCAACTCTTTCTCAACACACACCTCTTCCAACTTTCCTCAACCCTTCTCACTAATGGGATCACTTAGATCTAAGAGTGGAGAGGGATTTTAGGGGCTCAAGAACAAGGGTATGGCACCTCAAATCAACATGGTTGCAGGCCCCCACAAATGGGGAAGGATGGGGGTATAAATAGAGGCTCCAAAAAACTAGCCATTGGGAGTCAGCCCCGACTCAGTTCAGACAGTCCGAGTCCAAGTTCGGATAGTCCGAGTGGGTTAAAAATGGCTAACAGAGAGACTCAGCTCGGATAGTCTGAAAATATGTTCGGATAGTCCGAGCTCACTTCGGATAGTCCGAACAGCACTTCGGATAGTCCGAGTAGAACTAAGCAGCCCGACGAAAACGAGCATAACTTTTGACTCCGGACTTCGATTTAAGTGATTTTGGACTCTATTGAAAGCTAAGAACAAGGGCTACACAACTAACAAGGTCTCACTACCCAAATCTCAAAGGATAAATCCATATTTCATAAAGAATCCAAGAGAGACCTACAATTCTCACTTTCTGGCACCACCAACATCACTCTCTCTCTAAGTTTCACACGGATGGATCACTTGAGCACTTGACACATCTAAAACTCATTCGACGTCGCATCCCTCTTAATAGTACGGCAATCCTTAGACTCAAATTAAATCAAAGATAATAAAGTCTAGAAATAGTCACTTGCCGTCTTCTTTCTTAATGCCGGTGCATGAAGACCTTCACCATATAATTGATGACATCTTCGCCTTGTCCAACTTGATTTGATTCACCTCATGAGACTCTCATCCTATCAATCTTGACTTGATCATCCTCTCCGACGATCTCCACGCCAAGTCGATCTTGACTTAGTCCTCAACTCTTGGTGACACCGCCGTCTTGTTGACCTCGGCTTAATGACCATCTTCCACGATACCTTGGTCATCATACACACACGGGACCTAATTCTTTCCAAACCACTCATGAAAAGCATTAGTCCCAAAAGCTCAATAGATATTAAGAAATTGATATTTGTGAGCAGTTGATTACCACAAATGTTTCATATAAAGAAGCACAATATAAATGGAAACACTTGACATAAGAAATGTTATCTACTAAGTGCATCATGATGAATATGTAATTGATCTATATGCACTAGAGAGATAATTGCTTATATGATGAATCAATTAAATCATGGCAAGGATCACAGTTTTTACTTAAATGAAGCACATGATATAATATACACGAATTGTACATGTGCAACTAATATTTGGAATAAGAGTAAATATGTGATCCAACACTAGATTAAACTTCACTAAGAGAATTGCATGAGAAGATATATAACTAAAACATGCATGCACCGAGTCAATCTATAGCAATATGAAGTTTAACTCTAGTTAATACATGCATACTAAAAACAAAGCACATAATGAACTCAAATGAATATATATATGCACAAATAAATATGACATGAACCAATGTGCATATATATATAATCAACATGCTACTTGGAGTTCACTATGCATTTGCACAAAAGTAATGCAATAACAAATATAGAAGAGATACCAAAATTGCATACCTTATCTTTGCTTAATCATTCCACTTGATTTTCCTCTAAATAGATGAGACTGATACTCAACTAGGCAATAACATGTTAGTCTCATAGCAATATAATCATATTAGAGGTTTGTCATTTGTTACGCACTAAGTTAAGCATTTACTCAATTATATAGATTGTCATTATATGCGTTTGTCATTAATCACCAAAATAACATTAGTGCCTAGATGCACTTTCAGCAATAATCTTAATTAAATAAATTTCATATATACTTGATCATAATTAATCATCTAAAAAGGTAGACAACTTAATCTAATGGAGCAAGATAACAAATTCATCATTCACAAAATGCTAGGTAAATAAAAACAAACTAAATCTAAACCTTGCATCTAAACCTTAATTAAAATAGGTCTAAGCATTAAATTGCAATGACACCACTACAAATGAAGAGAGAAGAATGAATCACACACCTTGGAACAATTACAGGAAGTAGAAGTACAAAAATTTTTGCAAAACGATATATGAAATCAGCTAGTAAGGTTTTGACTCGGGAAGGAAGATGACCATGGCATGGCTACAGGGGGGTATTTATAAGAATATTATTTGTGGTGGTTTTTAATTAAAACCGCCACAGATAATAATATAAGTGGCGGTTTTAACAAAAAACCGCCACAAATACTAACATTATCAGTGGTGGTTTTTCCGTAAAACCGCCACAAATTATCGATGGCGTTTTAAAGAAAAACCGCTATAGATAATGTTATTATCTGTAGTGGTTCCATCCAAAAACAATTAGTAAGATTAAATGCATCTCTTTCACTTTGATAGCTAGAAATTCCTACAAATATCTTAAAAGTCTAAGAAATCCTAAAAAACAAATCTCTTGTTAATCAAGGTAAAAAAAATCTAAAAAACTTATTTTGGTCGGATTAGATTACAACCATATATATTAATCAGAAATAATACCATATATTATAGCGGCAAAGATTGCCGGCCTCCCAGGGGGGCCACGTGTTGGCCCCCCAGCGAGGCCCTCCAAAAATCTAGAAATCGCATTTAGGTCCTTTCGGAAAAAATAAAAATCACGTTTAGATCCTTTCGACGGTTTTTTAATAAAATAGACCCGAAAAAATATCAAAATTACGTTTAGGTCCCTCGCGGTTTACATTTAACTCCTTCTAGTGCTTTTTAGCGAATCGGGCTCCGAAAAAAGGTACTTTATGTCCCTCTACAGTTAAAAAAAATCAGATTCGTCGAAGGTTTATAGCAACTCATAGATTCGCCTCCGATTGTTTTTTCACGAAACGGATCCTGAAAAAAATAGATTACTTTTTCCCATCTACAGTAAAAAAACACAGATTCATCACAAATTTACAGCAACCCATGGATTCGCCGACGGGTCGTAACCACGGTTTTCTAAAAAAAAACATAGATTCATTGAAGGTTTATAGTAGCACATAGATTCGCCGACGGGTCCTAATGACCTATTTTTTAAAAACAAATATGAAAACTGAAAATACGACCAAATTTACCGAAATACGTAAAAAAACAACTACAATTTTCTAGAAAAAACACAGATTCACCGAAGGTTTATAGTAGTTTATGGATTCGCCGACGAGTCGTAACTGTGGTTTTCGAAAAAAAACATAAATTCATTGAAGGTTTATAGCAGCTCATAGATTCGCCGATGGATCCTAGCGACCTATTTTTTTAAAACAAATATGAAAACCGAAAATACGACCAAATTTGCCGAAATATGTAAAAAAACAGCCACAGTTTTCTAGAAAAAACACAGATTCGTCGAAGGTTTATAGTAGTTCATAGATTCGCCGATGGGTCCTAGCCACGGTTTTCTAAAAAAAACACAGATTCATTGAAGGTTTATAACAGCCCATGGATTCGCCGACGGGTCCTATCGACTCATTTTTTAAAAAAATGCGAAAACCGAAAATACGACCAAATTTCTCAAATTTTTCACGTTGTATCGTCATGCGCGTCGCAGCGTTGCGCGTTATTCTAGCTAAACACAGTTTTTTAAAAAAAACGCAGATTCGTCGAAGTTCTATAGCAGCCCATATGTTTGCCAACGGGTTCTAACGCAAAAAATAAAAATACAAACAAAATTACATTTATATCCCTCTGCGGTTTTCACCCAAAAACAAAAACACTGATTCACCGACGATTTAAAGTGGTTCATAGATTCGCCAATTGCAATACTTCTGCGGAGTTCTGGATAGCTTGCATTATCTTATTGATTAGGGCTACCAAATCACATTGAAATTTTATGAAATTTTTTTCATATGTCGGTAGGATAATTTTTGTTATCCGGTAAAAATTGCGGGTAAAAAGTCAATGTAGAAAAATTTATATAATCCTGACAATGCATGCTGTCCAATTTTCCTTTTTCTGTTTTTCATTTAATTAAAGATCAAAATGAGGTCAGTATGTTCTATAATTTTTTGTAAAAATTTTAAATGAACAAATTTAACTTATCTAAAGTTTTAATATTTTTATACTTTATATTTAAATTCTGAAAATTCTGACTTTGCTAAACTTAGATTAAATTTCTTTCTGTTTTTGAATTTAAAATGATTTATATCTAAGTTTTAATTTTTATATTTTTACCAGAGATAAGCATTGAGTTGATGTCAGCATGATAAAAATATCAACTCAAGATAAGATATCTAGATTTTTACATAAATCTAACAAGCACTTGATTTGATATCATATCTCATGAGTACAATATCTCATCATCTATTAAATGCATTCATATTATCTTAAATGTCATGATTAGGGTTCTGGAGATATCTAGTATTTTAATATTGTTTTTCAGATTTTTTTATATTTTATTTTTACCATTTTACCATTTCATGAAAAAGAATTTCTTTTACAAGCAAAAACTCAAGAAAAAACAAGAATGCTAGAAAACTCGGAAATGAACATTAAAATTAAAATCAACTTTCAAACTCATTTTCATAGTTTCTTTTTTTCTGGAAAAAATGGTTTTAATATTACAATTTTGTCCTTTTCTTAAGATGAAAATGTGGAAAAAGATATTGTTGTAACTTAAAATCTTGATTCCAATGAAAATTTTCATTTGATTCCATTTTTAAATTTCAAATTTTTTATTTTTTTTTCTATTTTTGAATTTTTCGGGATGTTACAGTTTTGGGGCAGATTTGGCTACTTTCATAGTTGAGCGATAAAAATGAGCCAGAAGACATAGCTGGAGGACCAATAGTACCATTAACCATTTTAAAATCTGGTCATGGAATTACACAGACAATTCAGTTAGTTTACAACAAGGGTATTAAAGTGATTTCCCCTTGTTGTTCTCTTAATCTTATGAATCTATTATTCATATTTAGTCAGTACATGAATGGACGGACCTGATTTAATAATAATTATTATTATTTCTGCAGAAGATCGAGGCAGACAACGTGGATGAGGCTGCAGGGAAGTTACTTGGTTATCTGGAGGATACGAGCAAAGGAAACGTGATATACTTCGATGGCTCGGAAGGAGTGGGGGCATCCGCCGTTCTCAAACTCGTAGCCAGACACCTCCGATCATCATCGACAACTGAAACGGAAGATCTAAATCCATGATTAAAATTTGACAAGATCATCCAAGTCGATTTCTCGGTGTGGACGAGTAGGAGGGCCTGGCAGAAGGCAATCGCGGAGGAGCTGCAGCTTCCCAGTTCAGTGTTGGCCATCTTTGATCAGCGTGACGAGGAGGATGATATCAACATGGTAGACGAAGCCTCTCGTGCTGAGATAGCAGAGGTCAGGAGCATGATCTACCAACACGTGCAAGGTCGCAGAATCGTGGTGATTCTCCACAATGGAAGCAGCGACTATGTTGATCTAAATGATTGTGGTATCCCCGTACACTGGTCCCTAAATAACAAGGTGTTGTGGACATTCGGCGGGACGTTTCGGTTCCTTCTACTACAACCGAACATAGAAAAGATTTTTGAGCTGCTACAAAAGATAGAGCACAGTGATGTCATACTCGAGGTTAATTTTGCACATCAAGGCTATGATAAAATGTGGGATCTCATGCGCAAAGAGGCTGAGGAGGTTGCACGGTATGCAGATATCCCTGATCCTAGTATGAACCACAAGATGGTCGAGGACTGTATCTTGTACATGTGGGCACTAAATCCAATTTTGGGGCGAGCGTGAAAATAACAAACCGAGTGCACACTCGGCATATATGAGCCTATCCCGAGTGTGCTCTCATTGTATCTACCTCTCGAATAAAAATATCTATTCTGAGTGTGCTCTCGCAAAACATAATCTCTATTCCGAGAGGGCACTCGAAATATAACGTTTTTGTCCATGTAGGACACAATAATACGAGGGCACACTCGGCATAGATTACCAGCTGCCATATCAGCAAAGGCAGTGCAATCTATGCCGAGAGTACACTCGGAGTAGATAGCTGCATTAGGGCAAAACTAGGGCAACAGGACCGCCTCTGTGCCGAGAGTACACTCAGATTAGATAGCCGCCACTCTATGCCGAGAGTACACTCGGCGTAGATAGCCGCATTAGGGTAAAACTAGGGCAAAACCGTTCAGATTATCCCGAGCCTATCCCGAGAGTGCACTCGGTATAGACTCCGAACCTATCCCGAGAGTGCACTCGGTATAGATTATCCCGAGAGTGCACTCGATACGCTCTTCCCGCTTCAAAATTATCGGCCCGCAGAGGTGTCGTCGCCGTCCTGGTCCCAGATAGGGAGAGACGCACAGGGACTGAACCAAATCGCCAAGGAGGAGCGGAGCGCGCGCCTCGGAGATGGACACTCCTGACCGCGCCGCGGTGGCACGGTGGCATCGAGGGCGGAGGTGACGACGCTCCCGCTCCCCTAACCCGCCCCTAGCTGCTCTCTTCTTCCTTTCTAGTGGTGGTTGGTTTTGGTTTCTTGCTGGGAGTTGGGACTTGGGACGGGAAGGGGATTTCGTTCTCGCTTCGTCACTTGGTGGTGGTGCGGTATTGGGTTTGAATAGGCTTTCTCTGGGTTGGGGTGTTGGCACGTAGGGGGAGGCGGGCGCCGGGTTGGCTGTGGTTTTGGGGGAGAAAATTGTCATTGTGCCATTCTGGAGATGCGGCTTCACCCAAATACCATTATTAACGTGGCAATCGCCAAAATGCCACTTTCAAATGCTGACAACTCGTTTCCATGCCATTTTAGAGTTTTTTGGTGCTTTACCGGATAATAGCTGGGGAAATGACCTCTTTGCCCTCACTTGTCTCCTCACTTGTCATCGGCTGCAAGCTCCGCATCAATGGCGTTGCGTGCGGTGTCGAGTCTTCGCCGAGGAAGATGTCCGATGCACGCCCCACCGGATGAAGAACTCGTGTCCTCGAAGCACTTCACCCGTGCACGCCTCCCACGGCGTGAAAAGGAAGTCGTCGTCCACCGTGTCGTAGCTCTCCTTCTTGGTCGAGTTCCGACTTTCTTATTGCCCTTGATCACCACCGTGTCGTGGCGAACGTGTGGTGGTGCGCGCTCCACGCCCCGCCTTGAACCGGACGTAGGCGGCGTGGGGCTCTCGCGGACAATCCGCATCTCGCCGCTGAAAGCATGATCCCCATCGGCTCGAACTCCATCCCTTCCTCAGCAAAGCAGATAGCACAGCCGAGTCGGGGGACAGAGCGGAGCCCTCGGGGATGGCGGCCATCTCGTCGGGGCGGAGTCGAAGGCTGGATGTCCTCCGGCCATGGGCGTTGCGGATGCGGGGCATGGGCGCGAAGGGGTGGCGAGCCGCGTCGCTTGGCTATAGCGCAGCGGCGTCGGGCGGTGTGGCCATGCCGAGAGGGCGAGGACGTTGCGGCGTTGATGGAGCGGGTGTTGCGGCGTCGGCGGGAGGCTTGGTGTGTGGCGTACACGCCGGGTACTTGTTCTCTTCGCTGCAAAGGTCGAGGGCAAAGAAGTCATTTCTCGTGCTATTATCCAGTAAAGCATAAAAAACTCCAAAATGGCATGGAAACGAAGTTGTCGGCGTTTGAAAGTGGCATTTTGGCGATTACACGTTAATAATGGTATTTGGGTGAAGCCGATCCACAAATGGCACAATGACAATTTTCTCGGTTTTGGGGGTTGGGCCGGTGGCTTCGGGAGGGAGGCGCGCCTGGTGGGTTTCGCCGGTCTCTTGGGCCCTTAATTCGTTCCTGCTAGTCGGATTTGCTCCGCCGTGGTAAACCTCAAGCCTTTCTGCCGTGCAATACTCGGTTAATTTCTTGGCGGAATCGGGTTGGTTAATTTTCTTGGGCTTCTTCTTCATCAGCCAGGAAAGGAAAGCGCTGGGTTCCTTGTCGCGCGTTGCCAGTTTGGCACTAATCTCATGTGAAATTTGGGGGGGGGGGGGGGGGGGTTTGGGAGATTTGATGTTTTGGCACAAGTAGGGCAAATCATCATTTTTTCCCTATTTTCCCCCTTTCATTCTCCACTTGGTCGCAACGTTACACTCAGTTTCAGCCCTGTCTATTCTTTTTTTATAAGGTTGCTTCGATTTTCTAGGAAAGTTAGCGATATGAGTAGTTAGGAGCTTAGAATCAAGGAATACGCGCGCGGTTTGCTCTAGATCTAGCCACTAATCTTAGAGATCAGTGCACCGTCGTCTTGTTCTTGCATTGAGGAGTGAGCTCTGTGTTGCTTCGGTTGAGGGGTTTAGGGATTTAGCAGTTCAGGCTTCATAATTATTAGATTCCTGGACAATGGTTACCTTGTGTTAGCCTCTGGCAGGGTCAGATCCATTGGGTGTTGGTTTGACTTGGGATTTGTGTTAATTAGCCCATTTTGGTGCAAATGTTTACACACATCGTGTGCCCTTAAGTTGGATCAGGGATTGACTTTTCTATTGCTAGAAACACGACTTCAACAGTGTAGATGTAAAAAAAAGGGACACAAATTGCAGCATGTGTTGTTCACTGGTAATTAACTAATGATGATATTTGGGTGTACTTTTTCGCTGAATGGTTGAATTTCATTATTACATTTACAGAACTCGATTTACCATTGTGTGTGCAGTGTGCGCCACCTTATTTCTTGCTTTCTGAATGCAGGATTCCCCGCTTTTCAGTTTCATCAATAGTCTGTCTCCGATTGAGCCTCTCAAGTCGGTGTATTCCGCGAATAGCATTCAGGCATATCAATCTCTGAACATCACCTCCATTTCCTCCATCTTCACTTCTCCGCATGACAACGCACAAAAAGAATCAAAACTTCCCAAGTAAGTTCTAAGTTCTAACATACCTGTGGATATTGTGCGAAAAGCTCTAACATAGGAAGATGATCCTGATGCTGGTAAAATTTTCTTGTCAGGAGCTCTTTTACTGAATTTTCTAAAGGTGAGGTCTGCGCTGAGGGCCGCGATAACGACAAGCCGTCCAAATCTTCAAATGCTGTTAGGTTGTTTGCCTGCACTAGCATTCTCACTCAAGAGACCCACAAAGTTACCTCTTCAGTAAGTGAAGGTATTGTTGATCCTCCTAAAGGGCCTAACGATTTGCCTCAACCTGGTCAATCCGATACTGGCAGTCCAGATCACAACACAACACCTTGCCACGGTGTTAGATCGGATCTTAAACAGGACAAAAGCCGGAAATTAGAAGTAGTCCAAACTGCTAAAAATACTTTGCCTCAACCTGGCCATTACTCTCAATTATGTGATGCTGAAATTCTTTAATAAATAGCAGGAAGATCCTAATAACACTCCCGCTTCAGCTCGACATAAGAGAGGATGCAATTGCAAGAAGTCAAGCTGTCTCAATAAATACTGTGAATGCTATCAGGTAGTTTAAGTTGCTCTGGAAACTTATGTTGAAGGTGATGTTATCTGAAATTGTAGTTGTGGTTTGTTACTTAGGGCCTGTTTGGTAAAGCTCCAGATTCCAGCTTCACCTGAGATCTGAAACTTGTAGGCTAAAATAAAGTGAATTAAATTTATATTTTTGGTCTAAAATGTAAACAAGATGATCTATCTAAACACTCTTAATGTACTCGCAGCTCCAGCTTCACGAATCTGGTGAAGCTAGAATTTTTAGCTTCACCAGATTCACGAATCTGGAGAAGCTGAATCCCTGCCAAACACACCCTTACACTTTAAACGTCTGATTGAATAAAAGGGAGGCGTTGGATGCTCCAGCAACTGTAGATGTGAGGGTTGCAAGAACACTTTTGGCAGAAGAGATGCTGAGCATTTAGCTATTCTAATTTGTAGAACCATGCGATGCTTGCTTATTTTTCAGACGTACACATCACTCTAGAAACAAGCACAATCTGTTGCTTCTTGTCTGACATATTGATTACTTGTACTGAGCGCCTTGACCATTTCTGTGCTATTCAGCTCCATAAAAATTTTGAATTTCCTTTCGTATGAATATTATTGGCATGGATCACTGTTTTAACGTTAAGCATGACATTCTGGATGCTTTGCTAGTTTTGTTTTCTTCCGAAGGCCTTTGTGCCGAGAGTACACTCGGATTAGATAGCCGCCACTCTATGCCGAGAGTGCACTCGGTATAGACTATCCCGAGCCTATCCTGAGAGTGCACTCGGCATAGACTATCCCGAGAGTGCACTCGGCATAGACTATCCCGAGAGTGCACTCGGTATACATGTTGACGTGTCGCTACCCTGTCCGCCACGGGGGCCGGGGGGGCTATCCCGAGAGTGCACTCAGGTATAGCTTATTTTTTCGAGAGTACACTCGGCGTAGACAATTTTTCCCGATAAAATAACACCGAGTGCATTACGCCGAGTGTATCCACTCGGGATAGGGTATCCCGAGTGCACTACGCCGAGTGTACCTACTCGGGGCAAATCTACAACCTTGTAGTGCTACCACTTATTTTGGTGGGACCTGATTATAGCAGTGAAGATTAATATATAAAGATATTAGAGTTATATAATAAATACAATTACATTAGAGTTGGATATAAAAATAATTGTATCATAATATCTAGCTACACGTTCCGCAGGTAAATTTACTGGTTTTTCTATTTTCTTGTTGCTATAAGGAATAGACTGTGTGTCATGATTTCAAGGGCCCAACTAAATTAGTCCATCCCACTTTAGACCATCTCCAACCGATTCCTGTGGTTTCATTCCTTCCCAAAGATTCCTGTGATTCCTTCCCTGATTCCTTCCCTTCCCAAAGAATGCACTCCAACCGATTCCCTTCCCCATTCCCTTCCCTTCCCAGAAATACCTAACTTTTCCTCCTCCCCTCTCATCCAACCCAGCCATTCTATATATTGAGGGGTTGCATTCATCAGGTTAGTCACCCACAACCCATTGCCAACTTCAAAATGAGTCAGTCCAATTCTTCCTCAAGTGATGAACTAGGCTTTACTGATGATGAGGACACCCTTCTCTTCGCAATCGCAGAGGAGGAGGAGATGCAAGCGCGAGGTACGAACCGTCGACGGGGATCGGTTCCAGGACATGCGGTTATCAACTGAGGTCACGCTGAAGGGGTGGCTCGGCTTTATGGTGATTACTTCGCTTCTTCCCCCGTGTACGGCCACACATTTTTCAGGCGGAGGTAACAAACCAGTAGTTGCAGCAAAGATGAATGATGTACTTGTAAGGTTTCATTTTGTCTAAGTCGTTCCGCATACGCAGGTTTCGGATGAGCCGGTCCCTATTTTTGCGAATAACGAATGCTGTTGAAGGACACGACGTTTGGTTCCAGCAAAGGAGGGATCGGAAGGGGAAGCTTGGTTTGCATCCTCTTCAGAAGTAACAAGACTCTCCGTCGGCTAGCGTCTGGCGTTCTCGCCGTGCAGGACGAGTACTCCAGATATGGAAAGCACGGCCCTTGTAGCTCTCAAGAAGTTCGTGAAGGCGGTGGTGGAGGTTTTCGGGAGGAGTACCTCCGATCTCCTAACGCGAAGACATTGCTAGACTCCTTTGTTGGTGAGCACAGGGTTTCGGTATGCTTGGTAGCATCGATCGCATGCATTGGACCGAAGAACCGTCCAAAGCATGGCAAGGGGCATTCACCGCATACTCACAAGCCTTCCATAGTCCTCGAGGCGTTGTTTGCATTCGACTTGTGGATTTGGCATGCTTTTTGGTATGCCAGAAGCATGAACGATATTAATGTGTTACACCGTTCTAACATATTTTCTAGGGAAAATGATGGTACAGCCCCGTGTAAACTACATAAATCAACGGCACTGCATGCGACATGGGTACTACCTCGCGGATGGCATTTACCCCGAGTGGGGTACCTTTGTTAAGGCGATTTCAGCTACCGATGGGAAACAAGAGGATCCACTTCTCGCAGATGCATCCGCCGCAAGGAAGGATGTCGAGAGCATTTGGAGTGCTCAGGTAGGTTTGCCATTGTCGGGGCCCCGGCGATGTTGGCACCAGAGTACGTTAAGGCATATAATGACCGCATGTATCATTTGCATAACATGATCGTGGAGGATGAGAGGAATGGGCCACCACAGAAATGAACTTCGACTATATGGGAACTCCGTCGTTATCGGACGTCACCCAACGGGTCGGTCTTGCATCGCATACAAGCAACTCAAAGGCGGAGGGATCGCCAACTTCACCATCGATTCTTGGCGGACTCGGTCGAACACCTTTGGTCACAGCACGAGGATAATGCAAGTGTAAGCTATGTTTCCTTGTGAGAGTGTTATGTATCAATGTAAGGTTCAATAAATAAGTGAACTTGGTTGTACGTGAAATGAAATGGAAAGCTCAAAACAGGATAACCGACAATGCAAACATTACAAATCCGGTAAGTCTGCAATACAACTAGATAGTTCAAACATTAACACAACATTACACAATAGTAGAGTCCCTCCCTCAAACTAGATAGTTCGCACATGAACACAACAAACCAACACAAGAAAGCAAAAAACTAGATAGTTCACACAATACAACTACGTAGTCCACACAATAAATAAAGGTAGTTCAAACATTAACACAAGATTACACAATAGTAGAGGGACGACAACTCGATCTAGATAGTTCAAACAGGGATGACAGAAGGCAACAATTACTTGTTCATTGCACGACGACTCGTCATAATCTCATTCTGTCGACTCTCGTAGTACTCGCGAAGCAATCCATTACACGAGTTCAAGTCAATATTCATAATCTTTTCATTCTCCGCTTCCTCTGACATGGCCAGTTTTTTCTTCTGTATTTCTAGCATAGTAGCCGCCTTTTCCTTCTGTATTTCCACCATAGCAGCTCTGGATTCGTTCATCTTGTTGAATTGCTCGGAGTACGCACCCACAGATGACATGCTAGACGTACCACCACGCTTCCTCGCAGCCTTCGCAGCGTCCCGGCCTTGTGGCCTTTCCAGCTCATCAGAGGATGCTTGCGAGGATCGCCGATAGGAATGTCATTGGACCCTTCATGTCGTCCCGTCTTTTGCTTCTTGTGGGACAAGTGCGAAGACCACCGGATGATCCGCAAGTAGTACCCAACAATGGTGGAACGCGAATGGCTTGCCCTCAATGTCCCGGTACATCGTACAAAGATGGGCCATCTGCAAAAGAGAAGACAATTACAACATGACTACAAGTCTTGACTACTGACGGGGACAATTACTTACCCTATCACGCTCGGTGCTCCCACTCGATGTAGACCGTCGGTCCGATTGAGATACCCAAAGATATTTGCTAACACACTCATTTATCAATGACCAGCGGTTAACCAATGCTTTCTTCGATCTTGCCTTCATGTGTTCCTTGCTATAGGTTGTGTAATAATCAGCAATTCTGGTCCAATACGTGTCCGATGATTGATCCTTCCCAACAATGGGGTCTAGGCTCACATTCAACCAAGCTGAGACTAGAACTTCATCCTCCTGCGCAGTCCATTTGGTCCTCTCGGCTCTGGAGCTGTTTTTGGTCCCCTTCTTCACGTGTGTGGACCGACTCGGGGCAGCATGAGTCGTGCCCATGGTCGGCGGTGCTGCCGGAGGAGATAACCCGTGCACCACAGCATCCAAGTCCTCCTGAAGGAAGTTCGAGTAGAAAGGGTCCATGTCGTCCTCCCTGATCATTGAAACCACACACACAGTTTGTTATTACGGAATAATGGCAAAGTAATGTGGGAACAATATGATTCAAAGATGAAATGACATCACATTGATTGAAATTACGGTAAGGATTACAAGTTCATAGCTAGATGGTCCAAAATACAATAAAGCTCACTTAGCAGTTGAAAGCCACATGGTCCAAATTAAAGCATACAACACACATGAAGATCTAAACATAGTGGCCCGAACGATCGGACTCGAATCCACATTCGCTAAGTAGAGAATCCGTGGAGTAGTCGCTGAGGGGGGAGTTGTTCGGGCTGGTGTAGTCCGCTGGCACTACGTCGTCCGGATCAACTCCCTCGGCAGATGCAAGGTGAGCGAGCGCAGTCGGAGAAGGTGGAGTGGTAAAGTCAACCGTGTCCAACGACATCTTCTCCAAGGCCGGCTATGAACTCGACCAAGAAGTGCGTTAATGTCATTGGCCCAAGGCTCATCACTTGGGAGGAAGTTGTCCCGAGCGATGGTCCCGAGTCGCTCGGCTCTCTCCAAAGCAGATCTCAGATCTCGAGAGGACGCCTTGCAGGTCTCCGAGTCCATCTAAAACAAAGACGTAGTTAATAAATAAAGAATATAAAGGTAGCATATACTACTTCGACAAAGAACTACAAGCATATACTACTTCTCGACAAAGAACTACAAACATATACTACAACCTACTTGCGACAAAGAACTAGAAACATCGATACCCAATACCAACATCCTGGTACCCAGCGCCATCTCAGATACACATCCTACTTCGTGAAAGCAACAAAGCCCCAAATACCAACATCCGATACCAATACCAACATGTCGGGTACCAATACCAACATCCGATACCAAATACCAACAAAAGACCCAGCGCCATCTCAGATACACATCCTACTTCCTGAAAGCAACAAAGCCCCCAAATACCAACACCGGGCGTAGCGCCCAGAAGCCAAAGATGTTGAACAACAAAATAGAGATATCGTCACCACCACAGGATACCCAGAAACACCAGAAATACAAAATAATAGAAGAGACATTCACAGCAGCATAGGGTAGTAAATAAAATTACACATTCACATCAGCTACATAGCAACAAACCAAATTGTTTTTGGCATACTCGTAAGCATAGAGCAGGATTTCAATGTTCTCTGCTAATTTGATACGAACATATCCAGCGGCACCTGGGGTTGGAAACAACCTTCTAAACAATCGCCCAAACAAACGACACCCAGAACACCAGCAGCAAACGACACCATGGCGTTTGACTGAACAATCGCCCAAACAAACGAAAACTCTCTTCTGCATGCACTAACCACAATTGCAGCAGCAAGCACAACAACCATCTTTCCAGAAACCACATCGCAACAGCACGCAAAGCACTAACATGTAGCAAAATAGGCAAGGCATCCCAGAAATTACTACACAAGCTGCAATATAATTAAACGAGCTTCTCTTGTAAGCTAAATAGGAAATTTAAAGTCATGTTAACAATGTAATGGCCGTTTATGGTTTCCAGTCATGCTAAACAAGAACATCCATGAAACTGGCATCCAACTCCCGACCACAGTAAATTACTCGATCTATACATAGACGAAATTCACTGAATAGAAGGCAGTTGAACTGAATAATGAACTGTTCAGTCTATTCACTGAATAGAAGGCAGTTCAACTGAATAATTAACTGAATAATGAACTGAATAATCATCTCATTACCGAATAGAAGGCAGTCCTTTCACTACCAGGGAAATGGGGTTTTGTCGAAAACAGCTAAAGTCTACTTATCAAATGACAATTTTGGTGAACTTATTAATAATAAATGCATCCAGTTTCTCTAAAACATGGTCAGATGTGTTCTTACCCTCACAAGTATACTTATCAGTTGTAATTTTTTTTGTTAAACTTCTTATTAACAACAAATGCATCCAATTTCGGCAAAATAAGGCCAATTTCCATGTTGCCCTACGTGAACATCTTATTTAGTAACGAAAATTGCTCTACTACAAAGTCCCTTCTCAAGCAATTGAATGTTTTTCTACTGATATCACAGAGGACATCTCAGAACTTACTATGCTCTCTTCTTGTTTGTGCAGACTTCAGTTTCTACTAGTGGCCATACAGACTTCAAGAGGTATGGTTCGGGTTTGCAGGCTGATGAATAGGATCTGTGCAGACTTGTTTGTGCAGACTTCAGGCTGATGAATAGGACATCTCAGAACTTGTTTGTGCAGACTTCAAGAGGCCAGAGGGATGAATAGGATCTGGCAGTTGATGGATCAACCAGCTCTTGACAATCTAGATGTCCATGGTTCGGGTTTGCACGAATTAAACGACAGTCTGCTGAAGCTCATAGTATGCAAAAGTTTCTACTACTGGCCATACAATCGAATCACTCCTCCCAGTACCAAATAGCCTAAACCATCCAGGTGCTCATTCAATCAATCTTCGAATCCATCCAAGCATCAAATCGGCACCCATCGCCTAAACCATCCAGGCATGAAATCGAAGAACCCTAAACCTATAAATCCATTTCCTCAAATCGGCAAATTTGGTGGGTGTCGATGCGTACCTCAAGGGATTCCCTTCCGTCCGCTGGCCGTCCTCTCCTACGGTGGGGGGACCGGACTTGCTTGCCGGCGGCGACCTTGCCGACTTCGCCGTGGACGCCCATGCCGATCGCCGCCTCGTCCGCCGCCGCCAAGCTCTCGCCGATTGACGAAAGAACGGCGAGCGTGACGGGAATGGGGAGCCAAGCCCCCGCGCGAGGGATCCTCTCTCCTTTCCCTGGACGCGTCCGGCGGGGAAGGGAACCGGTTGCAGACGCTGGGATTGTTCTCTCTCCTGCGCTTTCCCATTGGGAAGGGAACGGGACGAGCGACGAGACTCGGTTGGAGATGGTCTTACTATACTGGTTTGGGATATGGAATTTTGTCTATCCGTATGTGTTGACTATGCGTGTGCAATATCATGTAAAGTGGGTGAATGGACGAACACGAGCTAGATGCATAGTTTTTGTAGCAACCCTCATTTTTAGCATAAAATGCTAAAATGAGAATCTACCTACATACAGTATTAATCTCATGATCAGTGGCTAGCACACATATTTACTACAATTGAAATCACATCCATACGCTTTATTACATATAATAACAGTAATTTATACAATAAGGTATTACAAAATAGATTGAAATGCAGCGAAGAGAAACAAGAGTCTTGTAGTGTGTCCATCCGATCCTCAGGCAACTGACAAGACATAATCCCTAGAAAAACTCGTTAACAATATTCCCACAGCCAGTGTCAAAATAAGTTTCATGGGGCTACTTGGGTTATGGTTCATCGGAGAAGGCCATTTTGAGATCCCCCCTTTTCACTGGTGTTTGGCCGAAATGGCAACGTAGGTGAGAGCTTGGGCGCAATTGAGCAGTGGTCTGGCAAGGAATGGACTATTGCACTACCCTGGGGTGGTTTTTATAGCTGGTTGAGTCGGTGATTGCAGGATTTGAATGCAAATGCGATTTGGCGGCCAGTCCATGCGATGCATGGGCTTTCTTGGGTCTTCAAGGGTGCAGAGTATGGGGCACATCGTCCAAGGTTGCAGTGGCGTGTCAGAGGTGATGGCAGTGATGTGGGCTCGGCCTCAGGCTATGCAATAGCGGCGGCAGAAGGTGACAACAGGAGAGGCGGTGGCTGCTGGCTTTACTCTATCACACGAGAGAGAGCGAAGAGAGGAAGAAGAGGGAGCTGACGGGTGGGCCTTGGGGCCACTCGGCAGGGAAAGGGAGAGGGGATAGGAAAGAGAGGCTAGCGTAGGGGTGAAAGCGGGACGGATAATTCCCGCCCGATCCGGAGCCGGATCCGGTTAGAACCAGATCCGGAAAGTAAATCGGATATCGGGTCGGATCCGGATCCGGATAATTGAAAACGGATATCAGGTCAGATTCAGAATGCAGACTATCCGGAAAATGTTGGTCAGAAAACGGATATCAGGTATTCGGGAATTCGGATATCCGGATTGTTGTACTCAATACTCGTTGTCGCTGTCCTGTTACACTTTTTCTCCCATGAACCGAGCAGACTCCTGTTGGTTGATCTCAGGCAAGCTGCGTGGATTTTGCCACCCTTATTACCATACACGCAATGCCTTTCCTAATGAAGACTTTCCTAACTAAAGGCTAATCCCGTGATTAGCTCTTTCCTTAATCACGCGCCATGATCGGAGGTGCTTTCCATCCAATGGGACTTGCCCCCGAGCTCCTCAGCGCCATATTAACAGGAAGAGGTGAGCTCGTGCGTCTGGTGACGATGATACGCACGATTCAACTCTCCCGAAAACCCTAATCTCTACCGATCCTCATTGGGCGCTGGAGGAACTTCGAAGGGCGGTTCAAGGTCAGTGCAGGTGGCGTCCCGAAGGCCTCCGCCATCACCGTCGTCCCGAGAGGCTTCGGAACTGGTGTCCAGAAGGTCTTCGTGATCACCCGCAACACCTCTCTACAACACCGACAACCGAACCGACAACCGATCTAATGGCGAACCTCTCCTCACCGGGTTAGTGCTCATGTTTCTTCCGCATTATTTGTGACCATGATCTAGGCTAGATGATGAACTTAGTGCTTAGCATAATCTAACATTTGGTATCAGAGCCACTCTAGCCTTATCATGTTCCAATTAAGCCCGGTTTAGTCTCGGTTTTACCATGTTCTTGTCGGTTTAATGTTGTTTTGGTTTCGGCTAGCAATTAGAAGGAGATGACTTAGCAAATTTCGAACCCTAAATCACCAAATCCGAAACCCTAGACCCCAAATCCCCATTCGGTTTTTCCCAAAATCCTCAAATCAAGAAACCCTAGAACTCAGATCAAAAAAAAATAATTAATGGTATTGAGGGGATTTGGCCCTCACCTTTGTTCATTTGCTGGCGGCTTTCGCGTCGTGGCGTCATCGCCTCAAGCATCGATCCATTGTGTCGCTGCGCCGCTTCATCAACGCCTTGCCGCTTCGCCCGAAGCGCCGCCGCAGGCCTCAGGCGCCGCCGCGCCCTCCGCGTCGGGCACCAGACGCTGCCTGCGCCGTCTCCGCCCACATCGCCTTCGCGTGCTTTCGCCCGAAGCTCGCTGACTGCTTGTGGTGTCGCGCTACTTGCGCGCCCGTGACGTAGCGCCATTTTTTCCCGCCCCGCTTGGCTGCCAATTTTGGAAAGGCGCGAATGGGTTTTAGGGTTTGGGTTTTCAGCCGCGTTTTTGTTTGGGTTTCGGTTGATCCGGTCCGTTCATTAGATCGAACGGCTGGGATTGCCCCTTTGCACGCGGGCTGGCTATTTTGGGCCGCGTGTATCGGTTGGGCTGCGTTGTTTTGGCCCGGAAAAAGTAGACTTAGCCTGTTATTTTGTTTCTTCCGATCTTTAAATTTCCAGAAGATTAGTATTGTTAAAGTTTAATTCTTGGGCATTAATGTTATAATTAGTTTCATGATTAATTTTCTCTGCCAATTAATTCCTTCATGATGATTATTTTGGATATTATCTCTGATTAAATGGAACCAACGCGAAATTTAATTGGAGAATTAATTCTGGCTTAAAATTATGTATAACCAACGTTATTAGTAAATTTTAAGCCGTTTCTTATATATTTAAGGCCTATTTTGTTTCTGCCCAACGGTGATGCAATTTAGGACTTAATCTTCTTCATTAAATTTCATTTCGCTTTACGCCCAACGGTGATGCGAAATGAAATCTTATGATATTTTGTCATTTATATGTATTTAATCAGACCAACGTAGGGTTAATTACATATATGGCAATTATTAATTAAATTTTGTTGTCAATTTTTCAGCAATTAACAATGTTGCCGCTCAGATTAATGGCATTGAACAGCTCAATGGCACTAACTTTCCCTCGTGGAAAGATAAGATCCTCATTACGCTAGGGGTCTTGGACCTTGACCTAGCATTACGAGAGGATGCTCCTGTCGAACCCGCCCCTAATGTTGAGAATTATGCTATTCTCAAGAAGCAATATGATGAAAAGGCGGAGCGGTGGGAGAAATCTAACCGCATGTCACTAATGATCATCAAGAATAGCATTTCTGTCGGGATTAAGGGAGGAATCCCTGATTCCGAAAATGCTAAAGGGTATTTGGCTAATGTTGAGGATAACTTTAAGGGCTCTTCCAAGACTTATGCTAGTACCCTGATCATGCGCATGCTCACCTCCCGCTATGATGGTAACAGCGGTGTGAGGGAGCATATCATGAGCATGACTGACATGGCGGCTAGACTGAAGGGGATGGACATGGCCATTTCTGATGGCTTTCTTGTTCATTTCATCATGAGCTCCTTGCCACCTGAGTATGGACCATTTAAGATAAATTACAACACTCAGAAGGAGAAGTGGTCCATAGCTGAGCTTATAAGCCACTCTGTTGAGGAAGAAGAGAGGCAAAAGGCAGAGAGACTGAAGGAACAAGCTCATCTTGTCAGCAATGGCAAAAGGAAGAATCAGGGGGAGTCTGGTGGGTTTAAGGCAAATAAAAAGCCTTATCACCCTCCTAAGAATAATGCTAAGGGAAAAGCTGTTGCTCATGGCCCTCAGGCACCTCCTGCACCACCAACTGCAGGGAACTTCCTTTGCAAATTTTGCAAGAAGCCTGGACACGTACAAAAGGATTGTGCGGGATTCAGGCAATGGTTAGCAAAGAAGGGTAATGAAACCATTTCTCAAGTTGATGAGTCCTTATTTACTGAGTTTACCTCTAATACATGGTGGATTGACTCAGGTGCAACTGTGCACATTACTAATTCATTACAGGATTATGCCCGTGACGACCATAAGAAAGGGGACCAAGTCTTAGGGTCGCTGATGGAAAGAGATTGAAGTCAAGGCAGTTGGAACTCTCCAACTTGCATTAGGAGGCGCTTCATCTTCATCTTTTGATGTTCTTTATGTTCCTAGTGTTAAGAGGAACTTAATTTCATCAGATTGACTAAAACAGGTTATTCATGTGAGTTTGTGGACAACAAGTGCATTATTAAGTCAAATAATGATATTATTGGTCTTGCCTTCGAGCAAGACAAACTTTATTTACTCTCTATGGATGAATCTGTGTTGAATGTGTGCACTGTTGTAAATAAAAAGACATGTGAGACGTCATCGAAATTATGGCATTGTCGTTTAGGCCATATTTCTAGGGGGAGAATGGAACGTCTCATTAGAGAAGAGATACTCCAACCCTTAGATTTTTCAGATGCGAACCACTGTCTAGATTGTATTAAAGGTAAATTCACTAAGAAAATTAAGAAAGGAGCCACTAGGAGTACGGGTCTTTTGGAATTAATTCACACCGACATTTGTGGACCCTTCCCAGTGACATCAGTGGATGGTTATGATTCCTTTATTACATTCACTGATGATTTCTCTCGCTATGGTTATATTTTCCCCATTCATGATCGTTCTGAATCGCTAGATAAATTTAAGATCTATAAAGCTGAAGTCGAAAATCAGCATAATATTAAGATCAAAGTAGTAAGATCAAATCGTGGGGGAGAATATTATGGGAGGCATGCTCCTTATGGGCAAATTCCTGGGCCCTTTGCCAAATTCCTTCAGGAAAATGGCATAGTTGCTCAATACTCTATGCCCGGAGAACCTCAGCAGAACGGAGTGGCAGAGCGTCGCAATCGTACACTTATGGATATGGTACGGAGCATGCTTAGTCATTCTAGTCTGCCTATTAGCTTGTGGATGGAGGCACTTAAAACAGCTGCCCACATACTTAATCGGGTTCCTAGCAAGTCTGTACCTAAAACTCCTTATGAATTATGGACTGGGAGGAAACCAACAGTTAATTATTTACGTGTATGGGGCTGTCGTCCTTGAAGCAGATTATTTAATCCACAGCTAAAGAAATTAGACCCTAAGACTGTGAGTTGCCATTTCATTGGATATCCAGAAAGATCTAAGGGATATCGGTTTTATTGTCCAGATCATGTCACTAAATTTGTTGAGACTAGGCACACTGTCTTCTTAGAGGACAATGAAATCAGTGGGAGCTCACAACAAAGGGAGATAGACCTTGAGGAAATTCGGGCTCATGTACCATTACCGACAACTCAAGAGTATGTTTTTCCCATTCCTCATGCAATGCCTCAGACTGTAGTACCTCCAACTGAAAATTCTGAAGCAACACCCATTGTTGAGGAGTTTAATGAGCCAGATAATGAACCTCAACAAACTTCTGTGGCATCTCATGAACAAGTAACTGAAGAAGTGCCTCAACAACCTTCACAACCGCCAGTGATCCCTAATGAAACATTAAGACGATCACAGCGAGTGAGGAGGTCTGCCATACCAGATTATTATGAAGTCTTCCTTAGCGAAGACATTGGTAAGGTAGATGACCCCACTTCATTCAAAGAGGCCATGACAAGTGAGTATTCATCTAAATGGATTGAGGCCATGGAAGATGAACTGAAGTCTATGAGCTCTAATGGTGTCTGGGATTTAGTAGAAATTCTCGATAGAGTCAAAACAAGAGGGTCGTAAATGGGTCTACAAAACTAAGCATGACTCTAAAGGGAACATTGAAAGATTCAAGGCAAGGCTTGTAGCAAAGGGTTTCCTACTGTAAAGAGGGAATTGATTACAATGAGACTTTTTCCCTGTCTCTAAAAAGGATTCATTTAGAATCATCATGGCGCTTTGTTGCTCATTACGATTTAGAGCTCCATCAGATGGATGTTAAAACTACATTTCTTAATGGTGATTTGCATGAACAAGTTTTCATGGCACAACCCGAAGGTTTTGTCGTGGAAGGCAAAGAACATATGGGGTGCAGACTTAAGAAATCCATCTATGGACTTAAACAAGCTGCCGAGATAATGGTACCTTAAATTCGATAAAATAATTAGAAATTTCGGATTTAAGGAGAATGAGGTGGATAACTGATATATATCAAGAGTAAGGGTGGAAAATTCATTTTCCTAGTACTCTATGTTGATGATATATTATTAGCAAGCAGCGATAAAATTATGCTGCATGAAACTAAGGGATTTTTATCCTCTAATTTTGACATGAAGGATCTCGGTGAAGCCTGTTTTGTTTTAGGCATTGAAATTCACCGAGATAGGTCTAAAGGAGTACTAGGACTATCTCAAAAGTCATACATTGACAGAGTACTTGAAAGATATAACATGAGTAAGTGCTCTGCCACGCCTGCTCCAATAGTTAAGGGCGACAAATTTGGATTATTCCAAAGCCCGAGGAATCAATTAGAATCAGATCAAATGAAGATGATTCCTTATGCTTCTACCGTCGGAAGCTTAATGTACGCCAAGTCTCATGACGCCCGCACTTGGCATTAGATATCGGGATGCTTGGCGATTTCAGTCTAACCTGTGTCTAGACCATTGGAAGGTCATAAAAGGTTCTGCGTTATTTGCAGGCACTAAGCATTACATGCTAACATATAGAAAGTCCGATAACCTTGAAGTTTTGGGTTATTCAGACGCTGATTTTGCAGGTGTGTAGACACTAAGAAATCCACATCGCTACATTTTCACCCTAATTTGGAGGAGCGATTTCGTGGAAAAGCTCCAAACAATCCTTAATCGCATCGCCGACAATGCAGCAGAATTTGTAGCATGTTATGAAGCAACTGGGCAGGCCGTATGGCTTAAAAACTTTATCCCGGATCGAGAGTGGTAGACAAAGATAGCAAGACCACTCACTATATACTGCGATAACAAGGCCGCAGTTTTCTATTCGAGTAACAACAAGTCGAGTGGTGCTGCCAAACACATCGACATTAAATACCACGTTGTGAAAGATAGAATCCAGGATCAAACAATTAAAATTGAGCATATCAGTACTAAATCAATGCTCGCGGATCCGCTCACTAAAGGTTTACCTCCTAACTTATTTAAAGAACATATTGCCGGCATGGGATTATTGGAGGACCTTTGATCATGATCCTGGACATAGGGGCACTAAAGCAATCAACACCCGTAATGACTAAGCTGGTATTCTATCGAGGTATTGTGGTGGACTATAGGTACTGTTGTTTCAATGGCGTTTTCGTTTTGCTGCTGATAAAACATTTCCTTGGCCTACTGTTTTACTGAGAGTGAATACATTATGATAGCCTTTCGATCAAGTGGGAGAATGTTGGTTGATCTCAGGCAAGCTGCGTGGATTTTGCCACCCTTATTACCATACACGCAATGCCTTTCCTACTAAAGACTTTCCTAACTAAAGGCTAATCCCGTGATTAGCTCTTTCCTTAATCACGCGCCATGATCGGAGGTGCTTTCCATCCAATGGGACTTGCCCCCGAGCTCCTCAGCGCCATATTAACAGGAAGAGGTGAGCTCGTGCGTCTGGTGACGATGATACACACGATTCAACTCTCCCGAAAACCCTAATCTCTACCGATCCTCATTGGGCGCTGGAGGAACTTCGAAGGGCGGTTCAAGGTCAGTGCAGGTGGCGTCCCGAAGGCCTCCGCCATCACCGTCGTCCCGAGAGGCTTCGGAACTGGTGTCCAGAAGGTCTTCGTGATCACCCGCGACACCTCTCTACAACACCGACAACCGAACCGTCACCGACAACCGATCTAATGGCGAACCTCTCCTCACCGGGTTAGTGCTCATGTTTCTTCCGCATTATTTGTGACCATGATCTAGGCTAGATGATGAACTTAGTGCTTAGCATAATCTAACAACTCCCATTCTCTCCCTGTCTCCCTCCCGTAGTCCCGTCCTGTGTGGCCAGATCTGAGGAGATCGCCTCCCGTCGGGCCTTCCCTCGGCGGCGTCCGGCGGTCGGCGCTCCCCTCCCACGGCGAGTCCAGCGCTCCCCTCTCCCTCGGCACTCCCATCCCTCAGTGCTCCCCTCCCTCAGCGCTCTCCTCCCGTGGCGTCTAGCACTCCCGTCCCTCGGCGGTGTCCAACGTCCGGCATCCAACGTCGACTCGGCCTCAGACCGACTGCCCAGTGGCGACTCGACGCCCTCAGACCGACCGCCCGGTGGCGACACCCCTCCCCCGGCCGACTCTCCCCCAACGACGACCCCGGCTCCCCCTCCCCCGGCCGACGCGACGACGCTCCCCCTCCCAGCGTCCGATGCCACCGCTCTGACACGGCTGAGTCTGGTGCCGGGGCCACCCGTTCCTTCCGATGCTTCAACATCTCCGGCCTCTCTAAGAACCCCAATAGGTTAGTAATCAGTTCATTTTCAAGTGACAAAAACACTGAACATTTCCATGGTTTCTATTTCTATAACACGTAAAAGATCGTAATAAAATTGCGATTGCATCAATAAGGAAAGCGGCAATTTTGCTAAGCACTTGGCAAACCACCAGCGCCACTAGTTAATTTTCAAGGACAATCAATGCAGAACTGGATAAATGGGAAGTGCTTCAATATTCGTCCAAAATGAATTGCACAACTAAGTAAATCACAAATGAGTAAATTGAGGGCTTCATTTTCTCCATGCACTACTATTTTCTTCAATCTTGCTAACTTCTCTCATCAACCCTCTTGGAAAATTTCATCGCAGACTTCTTTTCTCCAAGACCAAGAAACTTCAAAAATAGGGCCTTTTATTGCTCCCCCATCGTAATATGTGTAATTTTGGAACTTGTGCTAAGGGTCGTTTTCTTTTCATACCTACTTTTCCACATTCTCGCTTCCATGAAATAAAATAGGCAGAGATAAAAAATTTACTGTGAATCCTTGTTGAATGGCTCAGTGTACATTCCTCCTGAAGCAATTATAATAACACGAGCATCAGGTGCTAATTTTGTCCCTTAATTTGTGCTAGATTTTGGTTGCTTATTCTGTTGTAAGGAGATAGTTCACTAGAAATGTGCATTTATTTTTCATTTAGAATATTTGTGATTCATATCAGATTTGTCTATTTATGGAGTGTGACTCGGTTTGTGCGATCTCAGATTACTTGTTATATCGATGCTGTCCCCATGTTCTTCAAGTGAAATTATGATTATTCATATGTTTGGATAGTTTTTCAAATTTTCCTTTGAATTATGTTGTGAATTCGAGCAAGCTTGCCTCCTCGGCATATATAGTTCCATGAATCATCTAGTTATTCGATCTATCAGGATTCAGCAGTACAACCGTAGTAACATTTTTTCTGTAAGGTGTATATATATCACTTTATCCTTATGTATATGTGTGTGTTTTGATTGAACATATATTACTTTATGTATATGTCTATTATCCGTATATCTTTATCCGTTCCCGATCCGAATCCGTTGTATATCTGACCCGTATCCGTATCCCGAATTATCCGGATTCGTATCCGGATCCGATTAGCCCGTATCCGGTTCCGAATCCGGGAAAAAAATATGGGTTAGGATACGGAAAGGACAGTATCCGCCCGTATCCGACCTGTTTTCACCCCTAGGCTAGCGCCTGGACCTTGGGGCACATCTGGCAGTTGCTAAAAGAGAGAGGAGAGGTTTAGCTGGCAGTCAGCTCAAGTGGGGTCCACTTGTAAGTGTCATCCAATTGCAATACTTCTGCAGAGTTCTGGACAGCTTGCATTATCTTATTGATTAGGGCTACCAAATCACATTGAAATTTTATGAAAATTTTTTCTTATGTCGGTAGGATAATTTTTGTTATCCAGTAAAAATTGTGGGTAAAAATTCACTGTATAAAAATTTATATAATCCTGACAATGCATGCTGTCCAATTTTCCTTTTTCTGTTTTTCATTTAATTAAAGATCAAAATGAGGTCAGTATGTTCTGTAATTTTTTGTAAAAATTTTAAATGAACAAATTTACCTTATATAAAGTTTTAATATTTTTATACTTTATATTTAAATTCTAAAAATTCTGACATTACTAAATTCAAATTAAATTTCTTTTTGTTTTTGAATTTTAAAATGATTTATATCTAAGTTTTAATTTTTATATTTTTACTAGAGATAAGCATTGAGTTGTTGTCAGCATGTTAAAAATATCAACTCAAGATAAGATATCTAGATTTTTACAAAAATCCGACAAGCACTTGATTTGATATCATATCTCATGAGGACAATATCTCATCTTCTATTAAATGCATTCAGATTATCTTAAATGGCATGATTAGGGTTTTGGAGATATCTAGTATTTTAATATTATTTTTCAGATTTTTTTGATATTTTACTTTTACCATTTCATGAAAAAGAATTTCTTTTACAAGCAAAAACTCAAGAAAACCCAAGAATGCTAGAAAACTCAGGAAATGAACATTAAAATTAAAATTAAATTTCAAACTCATTTTCATAGTTTGTTTGTTTTGGAAGAAATGGTTTTAATATTTCAATTTTGTCCTTTTCTTAAGATGGAAATGTGGAAAAAGATATTGTTGTAACTTTAAATCTTGATTCCAATTAAAATTTTCATTTGATTTCATTTTTAAATTTCAAATTTTTCATTTTTTTTTGGAATTTTTCGGGATGTTACAGTTTTCTAGCAGATTTGGCTACTTTCATAGTTGAGCGATGAAAATGAGCCAGAAGACATAGCTGGAGGACCAATAGTACCATTAACCATTTTAAAATCTGGTGGTGGAATTACACAAACAATTCAGTTAGTTTACAACAAGGGTATTAGAGTGATTTCCCCTTGATGTTCTCTTAATCTTATGAATAATCTATTATTCATGTTTAGTCACTACATGAATGGACGGACCTCATTTAATAATAATAATTATTATTTCTGCAGATTATCGAGGCAGACAACGTGGATGAGGCTGCAGGGAAGTTACTTGGTTATCTGGAGGATACGAGCAAAGGAAACGTGATATACTTCGGTGGCTGGGAAGGAGTGGGGGCATCCGCCGTTCTCAAACTCATAGCCAGACGCCTCTGATCATCATCAACAACTGAAACGGCGGATCTAAATCCACGATTAAAGTTTGACAAGATCATCCACATCGATTGCTCGGTGTGGAAGAGTAGGAGGGCGCCCCTGCAGGAGTTAATCGCGGAGGAGCTGCAGCTACCCAGTTCAGTGTTGGCCATCTTTGATCAGCGTGACGAGGAGGATGATATCAACATGGTAGACGAAGCCTCTTGCGCTGAGATAGCAGAGGTCGGGAGCATGATCTACCAACACGTGCAAGGTCACAGAATCCTGGTGATTCTCCACAATGGAAGCAGCGACTATGTTGATCTAAATGATTGTGGTATCCCCGTACACTGGTCCCTAAATAACAAGGTGCTGTGGACATTCGGCGGGAGGTTTCGGTTCCTTCTACAACCGAACATAGAAAAGATTTTTGAACTGCTACAAAAGATAGAGCACAGTGATGTCATACTCGAGGTTAATTTTGCACATCAAGGCTATGATAAAATGTGGGATCTCGTGCGCGAAGAGGCTGAGGAGGTTGCACGGTATGCAGATATCCCTGATCCTAGTATGAACTTGTAGGATCGAAATATACTAATGTAGCAATCAGAGGGGGGTGAATGATTGCGCGGAAGCTAAAATCAAATTTTTGAACTTTTCAAACACCCCAATTGAAACTCAAATTGCTTGGAAATCAGTTTATGCAGTTGGGAAACAAATAGACCAGTCTGGGCGACCAGTAGAGCACTTGGGCGACCAGTAGGACACTTGGGCGACCAGTTTGGGCACTTGGGCGAGCAGTAGGACACCTGGGCGACCAGTTTGGGCACTTGGGCGAGCAGTAGGACACTTGGGCGAGCAGGTTGGTAGGCTGGGCGACCACGTGAACAGTTGGGCGACCACGCGCGCAGTCTGGACGAGCAGACTGATACATGTTCACTAAAATCGAAATTCCTAAAGATCCAGCTGTTGGATTGACGTGGAATTTTAACCGTAGAAACTAGACTTAATTTCGCAGCTAACACAAAAAGAATCAGGTCAATTGGATCTACGGATCTGAAGTTATGTCCTTCGCAAGATGACCGAACCCGGGCGACCACGCGAGCAGTCGGGCGAGCAGGACATCAATCTGGGCGATCACAAATTACAGAAGATCTAACCGTTGGATTGATGTGAAATTTTAACTATATGAATTAGACTCAATTCCAAAGTGAAAAAAAAAGAATCAACTCGATCGGATCTACGGATCAAAAGATATGACCTTCGCAAGATAACTGAGCCAATTAGCGATCTACTGTTTGGCGACCAGGTTAGCAATCTGGGCGACCACAAATTGCCAAAGATCTAACTGTTGGATTGATATGAAATTTTAACTGTAGAAACTAGATTCAATTATGAATCAAACCCAACAAGAATCAATCCAATCGGATGTACGGATCAAGAGATATTACCTTTGCAATTGGACTAATGCATCTAATGACGAGGAAACCAAATTTCACCTTCAAGGCTGTGACGGACCAAACACCAGAGAGGGCTTCAGTTGCTACGGATCAATCTTCTAATCACCAAAAGCAAGATCATGTCCAGATCATCATCAATCTTCTAGTTGACGTGATGCGTGCATGCACGATCAATCTTGATTTGTTTTCTTCACACTGCATGTTGTCAAAACTCACGCAAGAAAACTCATCCACACAGAGATACTTGGATTGCTAGATTGATCTTTATTTCTTTTGTCTAAAATACTCCCACACAAGAGTACAAACCTAATACCTAGCTCAAGAATAAACAGGGGACACCTCCCCCTATTTATACAGAGCAAACACACAGAGATTGAATACAACTCCACTTCCAACATGGAAAGAGTTCGTATTTATCTCAACTTGGCCCAACATGACCAAAAACAACTCTTGCACGCATGCAAGAACAGAGAGATTGAATACAACTCCACTTCCAACATGGAAAGAGTTTATCTATCTCAACTTGGCCCAACATGGCCAAAATCAAAACCTTGCACGCATGATCAGCCCACCTGCTGCACATACGTGACTAACCAGCCTTCACATGCTTGTTCTCTAGCCCGAACGTCCCGCATGACATCCTTGACCACCAAGACATCGATTCCTCCCTGAACCTAGTCTCGAACCTCGGTTCCTCCATGAACCTAGTTCCGTCCCGCCATCGACCACGCTAAGCCCTTGAGCAACACCGCACATGAAGTAACAAACAACGCTTCGAGCACAAGTCCACGACTTGACTCAAGATTAATCCATGCAACCACTCACACGAGTGCATTGCATTAAGCAAAACCATTATGCTATCCCCAGCATAATCAAATGAACATTTGAGCACAAGTTCATCACTTGCCTCAAAAACAATCCATGCAACCACTCACATGAGTGTATTGCATCAAACAAACTCCATCATGCTATCACCAGCATAATAATCATATCAACATAGCACATGCACAGGCACCATACATGCCATAACCAAAATCATTTTACAATGCCAATTTCACCATTCAACCAATTTTTCATCACATGATCTCACAGAACCGCAAGATGGTCGAGGACTGCATCATGTACATGTGGGCACTTAGAGGTGTTGACAGCATCGACTGGGAGGCCCATGCTTCCAACTATTGGGTATGCGATGGGATCATACAACAAGAAGGTGGCGGTGGCAACAGATCAGCATGGGAGGTTGCTGACGCCTTGCACAGAAACATGAGGTTGGATTGGGAGGATTGGGAGATTGTCAGTCGTGCCATTCTTTATTACCAGTGGAATCCTAATGATCGCTGGATATCAGCCACTCCCCAATACCTGCAGCAATCATCATCTGGTCTGCCTCCTGAGGCGACGTCCTTCTTCCTAGCAGTTAAACCACCAGACAGCATGCTGCGTGTGATACAGCTCTCTTGGTGCACCTTCAGTTTTGCATCTCCTCCATTCCTCTGCTGCAAAAACCTAAGATTCCTGCTACTTGACCATTGCAGGGATGGCCCCATTGGTAGTGCAGATGGAGGAGTGATTGGACACAGCCACAATGGATCATGGAGGGCATGTTTCCAGAAGCTATGGGTGCTTGACCTGAGTTATACGGACTGGTACTGGTTGCTATCTGAAGAGATGATCAATCTAATGGTTGAGCTCAGAGAGTTGAATGTAAAGGGAGTCAAGCACTGGAGGCTAAGTCATTTCCATGGTGGTGGAACTAGGGATAGGACCTGGCTGCTTAACCTTGTGAAGCTCCGAGTAACTGCTGAGCCAACGGATGACATAACTCAAGCACCATCAATGGCAGAATTCCCAAACCTGTCCAGCGTTGTCGTCCTCAAGGAAGTCATTCTCAATGGTTGTGTTGGGCTGGAAAAAGTTAGCCACAATGCCCTACCACCATCACTTGAATCATTTACATTCTCAGTTGGTACATCGACGAAATCAGAAGATCTAGGTGAAGGTGGTGGTTCAAAGGAAGCTTCTACATCTGCCAAGGTAAATTCCATCTCCTTCTGGGGTTGTGCTCAGCTAAAGAGTGCATTGCTGAGAGGATTATTCAGGAGCCTCACAGAGCTGGACATGTCAGGCACAACAGTGAAAACCCTCGACCTCAGTGCAATGCAAGCCCCATAGCTCGACCGGCTCATTCTGTTGGGCTGTGAGAAGCTTCGTGCAATACTATGGCCACCAGGAGACCAAGTGCCACAAGGCTTGGATATGTTGCGCATTGACACCACCCGATCAGCATCAGCTGACGTTGCTAGAGGATCATCAGTGGCGCACAGCGGCAGGTTTCATATTGAGATTTCATCTCGTGCTAGTGTTGTTTTTGCTAGTCATAGCAACAACACCGACAATAATATTTTGAATGCTACCTTCGGTTCCAGCTTTAGTGATGAGCAAGTGCTTCTAAGCCTGCAGCAGCCTGATAATTTGTCCGCAGATGTCATCACCTTTAAAGACCACCTGCAAACTACTGATGGTGGTCATGCCCCGGAGATCACGTGGCCTTATCATGAGATTGAAACATGCTACATGCACATACAAGATGCGATGAAGACCACGCGGGGTAGCGAAGGAACTATTACTACTTTACCGGATTATGTATGTGATAATGCTGCCATCCTGCACATGCATGATAGCTTGTCTATCACTAGTATCTCCGCACCTACAGTCGGTTCAAGATGGAATTACCTGAAGGTGTGCCGAATCGAGAGGTGCCCAGAGTTACAAGGCTCTATCTTCAGTGTGCCCCAAGGCAGTGGTGCGACTATCTTTCGGTATCTAGAGACATTCTGGGCGTCCCAACTCCTAAAGGTGCGCTACATCTGGAACTGGAGCACGGTGCTGCAGCCTGGAGAATACTTATTTCTTTTCCTGGAATCCTTATACCTGGACCGATGCCCTAGGCTGATACATGTACTCCCCGTGTCCACGTCAATGATCACTACAGTCTTTCGTGGCCTGGAGACCCTCGAGATTGTGTGGTGTGGTGATCTCAGGAAGGTCTTCTGTTTGGACACCGAGCGCCAAGAGCAGTCCGCATTGATAGAGTTCCCTAGTCTGAAGCACATCCACCTGCACGAGCTCCCCATGCTGCAGCACATCTGCGGTCGCCGGATGTCCACGCCCAAGCTTAAGACCGTCAAGATCAGGGGCTGCTGGAGCCTCAGGCGACTGCCGGCCGTTAGCAGGGAAGGGGATGGCCTGGAGTGGGACGGCCTGGAGTGGGATGGCCTGGAGGCCAGCCACCACCCTTCCCTCTACCAGCCGACTCACTCCAGGTATTACAATTTTTTTCAAAGTACCATGTTCTTCCACCGTGACACGACGGTGACGCTGCATAAGAGTATGTCGTCCGGGTACTCTACACCGTGGCACGACGGTGACGCTGCGCAAGGCCACTTCGTATGGCATGAAACAAATTACACACTCCAGTGTGTCAGGTTCGATCAAGCAGACTATGGTTGCCGTCACCTCGCCATGCTGCATGCATGCGGGTCTTGGTTGATTTATTAGTCGAGTTCCATCAACATTATCATAAGAAGGGAGAAAAAGCGCTACAAATGTTTATATTTTAAGTCTATCCTGATCAGACAAATGTTGCCTCAATGCATATAGGAAGTGTAGATATTCAATTACAAAATCTATAATCGGGTCAGGCCTCGTAAATATCGCAGTAAATACCTAAGTAGATGAAAATTTGAACAACAAACCATAAATAATGGAGGTTCTCACGAGGGTGTAGGAAAAACATCTAGTTCCAACAAGCAAGACATTGTTAAGTTATTGCATTCAAGATGAGCAAATATGTATTAAGGATAATATCATGTGACAATACAATGAATCGTACAAACAAGAATAACCGCAAGTTTTTGACATATTTTCCGAATGAATACCATTTGACAAATGTACAACTCCAGAAGTTAGCAGACTGCGTGGAACGTGCCTTTTTTATTTATGACTTCGCTGAGCAGGAAGAAACAAAGTCTCCCTCTAATGATGCTCAAATGGTTCTCAACAACGCAACAGAATCAGATCGCTATTTTTGTATTGACGATGGTTTGCATGTTGTGGCAAACATAAAATCCACATAGGTTATTTCCCTAACCTTGCTGGTGGCACTGCAAATAAAAAATAGGTTAGTTCTAGAGTCACTATTACGGGGTTTGATATAGGATTATTGTGTATAGCGGATACCGGAAAGGCAAAATCATGTTGTAGTTTAGTCCCATCCTTGAACACTTTGTACGCTCTACGAGATTGCAAAAGGTTAGCCTAAGCCATTCCAATAGCAATATAAACCTGGAACAACTTACACGACCATGTACGTTATGTACGGAGGAAACGTGATTACCTGCTGAGTAATTTTGCGATAGGTACCAAGTCGTGGCTTCCGCCACGTGCGGAATCAAGGTACTTAACCCGGTTTGTGGTTGGTTCAATTACAATTAGAACCCAGTGAAACCTACACAGGTATATCACAAGGACAATGAACGAAACAGAGTTGTTTGCACAGTACAAACCAAAGTATAGCATGTGGTGTAGCACTTACCCTGGGTTATAAGGTATAAGTATGAATCCTTTATATTTTTGTGCTAGCAATGCCTGTGTCACGTATTTCTCGACCATGTTTATATCTTCATCCATTGTTTGCTTTGAGACTATATGTGGGTCGAGGAAACCGAACGATTGTTTCTTATTTGTCGCTTCAAGTACCATGTATCTATATATACAAAGGCTTAATTATATATATATTGGAGGACATTTATCACTATTAGATTTAATGTAGACTGTGATAGCACACACTTACAATGTCCAGTATCTCATGAGTGCAGCGTCGAGGGCGTCGAGGTTGTAGATATGGAACAAGTCCAGAAAATCGACCGTGAAGAAGCCCCCCGCTGACTCGTTGAATAGATGTTTATGCTGAAACCTAACCGTGATACT
The DNA here is from genome assembly GCA_036346375.1 of Guadua angustifolia. Lineage (NCBI taxonomy): Eukaryota > Viridiplantae > Streptophyta > Magnoliopsida > Poales > Poaceae > Guadua > Guadua angustifolia. Next base: position 1,781,730 of record JAYEVE010000666.1, read on the forward strand.
TGTTGTACGTTCATGCTCTGGCTTTCCAGCTTGTTGGGTGTACCACAAATGCAACTGTTTGCAAGACATACTAAGTGAATTTAGGATGTCTTGCATTATTAACGGCTCTCCTAGCTTGTATTGTTTAGCCAACTCAGCAGACGGATAGTCGATTTGTTCTTGCCTTTCTTTCTTCCGCTTGACCTTGTCTTTCTTTGTATTGTATGAAGCCTACACGGAGAGGAATGGGCGGGAAAGAAGTCAACATTATGTACTTGAAGTGGAGTCTGGCTACGATCGCTGATTTGGTAGCCAACTAATCGATACAATAGGCTAATCGGATCGCTCGCGGTTGTTGCATGACGAAGGACGACCAGGAGATGTCATTGCTAGGCCATTGAATGAATGTGCCAATGGCATCCCCCGCCACGATCTCGTCACTTGGCGGCTTCAGAGATCGACAATCTTGAAACTATCAAATACCCCGTCCACATTGACCTTGGTGAAACCCGGCGCTATCATGGTACCGTGCACCATGGTCCCTGTCGACGTTTGTTACCGACAATAATGAAAAGGGGACTACGCGCTGGACCCAAACACGATGGTAGCACAAGAACACCGGATGTATACAGGTTCGGGCTCTCGCGGTGGAGATAATACCCTAGTCCTGTGCTCTGAAATTATTTGAGGCTAGCTATTGCTAATGAGATCGTATGCTTTTGGTTCCCCCGCCCCTCCCTTTATATAGCAGAGGTGGGCGGTTACAATATGAAATCCCACTCGGATACGAGGTGGGGATTACATCTCCATATCTATCCCGATTCTTTATTGGTTTGGATTACAATCATCCCTTGCCCAATACAGCTCGGTTTCCCTAATTAGGATCTATCCTGATTATTCACGCCTCGCCAGCCAGTGCCTCGGCTTCATGCAATCGGCCGACCAGCTTCACTGGTGGGCCTCGCAGTTCGCTTTAGGGCCCCGGGTATACATACCCCACAGTAGCCCCCGAGTGCTTCATGATCGAGTGCCTTCCTGCGATCGAGCCTTCCCGAGTGCTTGTCGCTTGGCGAGGAGGTCAAGAAGAACTCATCGAATTTCTTTTATGCTTATTCCGAGTTGTCTCTGTTCCTGTTTACCAGGCCAACTCGCTACTTGACATGTTTCCTGCGCGCACCTTGTGTGCATCTATCTTTGGAGTCATCTTTATGGTACCTCACTTCGTTCTCTGAACGTTTATCAGCTTATAGCCTATCATGAGGCATACCATAAGAGGATGTTATTCCTTGGGTGGTACCCATAATCCCATGTGTCACGGGCTTCTGGCTTTTGGCCCATCTTGGGGCATACTATTTCCCAACTCAATTTTTAGGGTCACATGCATTATGCACGCCATGCGTGTTTGCTGCCCAAATTTAAAGTGCTCCCTAGGGCGCTTCAGGACTGGAAGGGTGATGCGGTTCCGCCGAGGCGAGAGTCGGCGCCGCTCCCCTATCAATATGAAGCAAATGAAGTGGCTTTGCACTGTTCCCACTTGCCCCTTTGCTCTCCAATCTTTTTTCCCTCGCAACCTCCGCCGCTAGGGTTAACTCTTCTTGTTTCCCTAATCTCACGCGATCGCGAGGCTTCTTCATCCGATGATGTCGTCCTCTTCTCCCGTAACCGCTCACCCGTCTGCCTCGACCAAGGATTGGGCTACCTCAGTAACGACGGAGGGGCGGCTGGAAGATTTAGTAAGCGTCGGTGTTTTTCCGCCATTGGTGATGCTCGCCGCCCGCCCTGCTGCAAGTGAATCCTGTCCCACCCCTCGTGCTGAGGAGGTAGTCGTCTTTGAATCCTTTTTTATGCGTGGGCTTGGTCTTCCGGCATCCCCCTTTCTCCGCGGCATTCTTGAATTCTATGGGATCGAGCTAACTCATCTTAACCCCAACTCCATTCTTCAAATTGCCGCCTTTGTCAACCTTTGTGAGGCCTACCTTGGCATTCGCCCCCACTTCAATCTTTTTCGCCATCTTTTCCTTCTTAAGCCCTTCCCTAACAAGAACTCCCCCAAAGTGGTTGGGGGTGCCGTGTTCCAGCTGAGGGAAGGCATGAAAAAGCCTTACCTTAACATCCCTTTCAAGTCCTCGAATAAGGGCTGGCACCAAGAGTGGTTTTATTGCGCCAATCCTGATCCTCCATTGCCCGTCTTTACTGGGACGCCACCTAAGCCTTCTCCTGACTGGACATCGCCCCCCAGAGATGATGGGATGGACCAAGTGATTGACCTCATAGGACTGATTGCTGAGTTGAAGGAGAATGGGCTCACTGGCATAGCCGTCGTTGCCAACTTCTGCACCCGCCGAATTCAGCCTCTCAAGGATCGAGTTCATCCTGGGTACGAATATGAAGGTCCCAACGATCCTACACGGGAGGTTTCTGAGGAAATTACTTCGGCGGCGTTCTTCGGTCGTGCCGCTGATTTCTTTGCCCCGAACGAGAAGATCGTCGTTCCCAGAGACCCAAGACCTTTTACAAAGCTCAACCCTGCACCTCCGGTAAGAGACCTGCATCGTCTTCCCGTGCTGAATCTTCTGACTTTTGTTAGGGCCTTGATCCGGATATATGTCTTCCTTTTCGCATTTGCAGGGATGAGACGCCTTCTTTTCCGACGCGCCGCTCCCTGAATTCCCCCGTACATAAGAGTGACAAGCGGAACTTCCCCGCCCGTGCTTCTTCCGCGGCTCCAGTTGCGAAGCGGAGCAGAGTGGATGAACCTGACGATGAGCCAGTCGGGAAAGGGAAAAATCTGGCTGTCCGCAAGGCCAAGAGGAAGCAGTCGGCGAAAGATGTACGTCCGACTGGTGGTCCAAAGATCCGAGACCCCACGACCGTGCGGCCTCCTCCCCCGGCTTCTTCCTCTTCAAGCCAATCTGCGGGACCCGAAGTGTTTAAGCCCCCAGCTCATCCTACGGTCGAAAGTGCGCCTTCGCCTTCGCGCTCGACTGGAGCTCCTTTGTTTGCTGCGCAGAGTGTGCCTACAGGAACTCCCGCTGGTAGTCCTACCGTCCGGAGGGGTTTAAAGTGCAAGATAACAAGATCCAACAGGTTGGATTTCCTTGCCATCCCTTCCTTGTTCCCCTGGACCGTGTCTTGATCACTTCTTCTCGTAGGGATCCTGTCGATGAAGTCCTTCATGAAACACCGCATCTGGAGTCTCCGGCGGTTGGCCACGAGGATGACTCTGGCACCATGGAGGCTGAGAGGTTGGTTGATGCTGCATCCGCCGCTTTAACGCTGTCATGAACCGGCCGGACAGCTTCCCCATCGCCTCGGTTATGAGCAATGAGCCAATTTGGAACCGAATGGTTCCCAGCCACCTTTCTTTCTCGGACCAGCTGCCGGCGCTGCATCCCCCGTCCATGCCGCTGTTCCTCCCTTGATGCCAGAAGATCCTCCTTCCCCCCTTAGCCCATCACCGCCGCATGTAGAAATCCCCAGTGCGGGCTGCATTTACTGATGATGACGGTGATGTAGTCCTCCTGGATGGCGAGGACGAGGACAAGGATTGGGAGTCGTTCATTATGGCACTCGACTCCCCTCGGGACACGCGCGACGATCGTCGGTCAAGGCCCGTAGGTGAACCATTTCCGCCTTTGATGACAAAGCGTTGCTTTGAGCGGCGAGTCTCTCTCGAGGACGACGCGTTCTCAGATAAGAGCGAACTCAGCCTCGGCCTTTGCGATTTGCAGCGCACTACCGTCTTCCTCCGGTTTGTTCCTCTTCTTTCTTCAAGAGTTTCTTCTTGTTTCTTTGAAACGCTCGTCCGCTCGCCTTCCTTTTTGCTTGATTTCTTCGTTTTTTGTGCTTATAGAATTGTGACTGTCGGTTGATCGTTCGTCTTTTTTGCAGGTTCCTTTCGTCTTCTTCTTCATGAGTTCTTCTTCTTTTTCTGAGGATCTCTCTCCATTGTCTCTCCCTCCAGAATCCCCGGGTCCGCCGGTTGACCCGTGGATCGAGAACATGCTCTTCAACTTTGGAGACGACGCCCCTGCGGAGCCTGAAGACGAGCTTGCCGAGCTCTGGGTCGAGTACGATCTCGCCATGGCGGAGGCTGCGGAGCAGGAGGCCGTTGCCCAGGATACCGCCGCCGTCGACGTCTTGATCGAGGTTGTCCCTAGGCTTGCTGAAGCCAGGGACGCCCGTATTGAGGCCGTGGGACGCGCGCGCCGGGAGTAGATTTTTTTATTTCTGCAAGAGAAGTAGTATTTTTGTTGTATATATCTTTTATGCTCTCTGGACAATGCTGGACTTTTTGCAAGACTGCTTTAATTGTAGCCTGCCTTTTCCTTTTTCCTTATTTAGATCTTTTTCGACTTTTCCGAGTGGTTTTCATCCTCCCTTATGTTTAAGCACCCCGTCTGATTAGTGTAGCCCCCGAGCATCGCGAGTTGGCACCTGGCCTTTCCCCTCGAGCGTGCTTTTCGTTAGGTGACTAAACTTTTTCATCCGGGGTTTCACAATCAAGGGTTTAGAGCACTCGGATTTAGTCGTGATTGTAGGGAAAAACGGATAGGAACTGGTTTGCATGCGGGGTTGCACATGTGCAACACCATTAGGTGTAGCCCCCGACTTACTGCTTAATTGAGAAACAATTGAGTAGCAAGTCAATTGAATAGAAATTCTGACACATGACATCTCTTGGAAGAAGTAACCTTCCCAATAGAGTTGCGCATGCGCAACACTATTAGGTGTAGCCCCCGACTTACTGCTTAATTGAGAAACAATTGAGTAGCAAGTCAATTGAATAGAAATTCTGACACATGACATCTCCTGGCAGTATGCTGTCATGATGTCTTCAACGCACGACCAATCTTTTTGGACTTGATTAATCACCAACATGGAGTCGCCTCGAATTGTTAGTCGTCGAATGCCAAGGGATATCGCGATGCGAAGTCCGTGGATGAGTGCTTCATACTAGGCGGCATTGTTTGACGCTGGGAAGTGGATCTGCAGGACGTATTTCAGGCGCTCACCTGTTGGAGAGATGAGGACCACGCCGGCTCCTGCGCCACTGAGCATGAGGGACCCATCGAAATACATTGTCCAATACTCCAGCTCTTCAATGGTCGTCGGAATTTGCAATTCTGTGCATTCGGCGGTGAAGTCGGCAAGGATTTGAGACTTTATTGCCGTCCGTGGCCTGAAGGAGACTTCGAAGGCCCCGAGCTCGACCGCCCACTTTGCAATCCTCCCGGTGGCTTCCCGATTGTGGAGTATGTCCCCAAGCGGAAAGGTGGTGATCACCGAAATTGAATGCTCTTGGAAGTAGTGTTTGAGCTTACGGGAGGCGAGCGACACAGCATACAATAGTTTTTGTACTTGCGGGTAGCGTACCTTGGATTCTCCCAACACCTCGCTGATGAAATAGACAGGCCACTGGATTTTCTGGAGATGCCCTTCTTCCTTCCGCTCTGCCATGATTGCCGCACTGACTACATGAGTTGTTGCGGCAATGTAGAGCAAAAGGGGCTCTTCGGGCATTGGAGGAACCAGCACAGGAGGGGATGACAAGAATGTCTTTAGTTCTTCAAAATCCTGCTGCGCCTCGATGGTCCATTGAAAGTTACCCTGCTTCTTCAGAAGTTTGAAAAAGGGCATTCCACGTGATCCCAGCCGGGAGATGAATCTGCCGAGTGCTATTATGCATCCGGTGAGCTTCTGGACGTCCTTCTGACTGGCTGGAGGTTTCATTTTTAGAATTGCATTGATCTTTTCTGGATTCGCCTCGATGCCCCACTGCGAAACAATGAATCCGAGTAGTTTCCCAGATGGGACTCCAAAGACGCATTTTTCCGGGTTGAGCTTCATTTTATAAGCCCTTAAGCTTTCAAAGGTTTCAGCCAAGTCAGATATGAGGTCTTCCTTCACACGAGACTTGACCACAACGTCATCAACATATGCTTCCACATTGCGCCCGATCTGGGAGTGAAAACATCGTTGTATTGTGCGTTGATAAGTTGCGCCAGCGTTCTTCAAACCAAACGGCATTGTGACGTAGCAGAATGTGCCAAACGGAGTGATGAACGAAGTCTTGATGCAGTCCTCCTCTTTTAGCCTGATCTGGTGATATCCCAAGTAGGCATCTAGAAAACTAAGGAGTTCACAGCCTGCCGTCGAATCTACCACTTGGTCAATACGAGGCAGCCCAAAAGGATCTTTCGGGCAGGCCTTGTTGAGATCGGTATAATCAACGCACATGCGCCAGCTTTTATTCTTTTTGCGAACAAGACTGGTTCGCTTGACCGATCCGATGATACACTTCTTTTATAAAACCTGCTGCTAACAGCTTCGTGATTTCTTCCCTAATGGCTTCTTTCCTGTCTTGCGCGAATCTTCGAAGTCGTTGTTTGATGGGCTTGGCCTTCTCGTCAACGTTCAAGGAGTGCTCGATCACCTCCCTAGGAACACCGGGCATGTCGGATGGTTTCCACGCCAAGATGTCCGGCTGGTCAAAAAAGGTGACGAGCGTCTTCCTATTTGGGGTTGAGGCCCGTCCCTATCGAGTATCTCGGGTGGAGCAGGCGGTCGAGGATTACCTTCTTGGTCCCTCATCGCTTCGTGCTTGCCTTGGCTTGCTTCTTGGCAGTACTTTTCTTCTTCTTGGCGGCGTCACGCTGTTGGATCATCTTCGCTGCTCGCCACCTCTTGAGCTTCGGCCATGTCGCGACTTTCTTTGTCAGCATTTAACGATCGCTTGACATCGCCATGGATGGAGATGACGCCCCGAGGACCTGGCATCTTCAGGACGAGGTAGGTATAATGTGGTATGGCCATGAATCTGGCCAAGCCCGGCCTTCCCAGGATGGCATGATACGCCATCTGGAAGTTGGCTACTTCGAAGTTAAGATACTCCGTCCGAAAATTCTCCTTGGTTCCAAACGTGACCGGCAAAGTGATTTGGCCGAGTGGAACCGAAGAAGTTCCAGGAATTACTCCGTGGAACGGTGATGAACCCCGCTTCAGCTCGGAGCGAGGAATCTTCATTTCGTCGAAGGTTTTGGAGAAGAGGACGTTATGTCCACTCCCCCCGTCGACCAGCACCTTCTTGAGTTTAACATTGCGAACCACCGGGTCCAGTACCAGCGGAAACCTTCCAGGATAAGGGATGTGATCCGGATGATCCGAGCGGCAAAAAGTGATGGGGACCTCAGACCATCTGAGGTACTGAGGAGCCGCTGGCATGACGGCGTTGACGTCCCTAGCCGTGAGCTTCTGCTTCCGCTTTGACTCGTAAGCCATTGAGCTCCCGTAGATGTAGTTGAGCTCTCGCTCCATCTTTTGATATTCGCCTTCATCATCTTCAGGGGGATCTTGTTTCTTCTTCTCTTCTTCTCTTGCTTCACCTCTGGCTGGTCGTTTTCTAGATTCCTTGGCGAACCTCCTCAACGTGAAATAATCTTTCGCAGCGTGTTTACCTTTTGGATGAAAAGGGCAAATAGCTTCCATCACCGCTTTCAGAATCGCTTGCGGCGCGCGCTGTCGACCTTTTCTACCGCCGCCACCACTTCTTCAAAGCTTCCGCTTCTGTCACGTTGTCTTGATGACTCAACAGAATCCTTCTTATCTTTATGTCGCGGCGATCATCTTGCCGCTCGACCAAAGCATCTCGAGGTCGTTGCATAACGATCCGCCACTCGAACATTTCTCACGGTGGATGGCGGCTTTGAGACATCTTTTTGATTAGGTCGGGGTCGTTGACCCCTTCCGAATGCTGCGATGACCGCCGCCCGAGATATCCCCGATCGATTCTTCTTTTGCATGAAGCGCCGGATGAATTCTGAGCGCCTCACCCTTTTTTCGTGGCGGTTGCACAGTCCCATTATGCTCCGGTCGCCAGAAGTGCCTTGGAAGTTGGTGATGAATTGTTCACAAAGGTCCTCCCAGGAATCTATGGAATTTGCCGGAAGCCCTGTGAGCCAGGCTTGAGTCGTAGAGGTGAGCATGACTGGAAGGTAATTAGCCATCACATTGTGATTACCCCCGGCAGCCATGATCGCAAGAGAGTAAACCTGGAGCCAAGCTTCTGGATCTCTTTCTCCGTCAAATTTGGTAATGCTCTTTGGATTGAATCCTTCGGGCCAAACCACTCGGCGCAGGCGAGGGGTGAAAGCCCGGATGCCCTCAATGGGACCGTCGTTGCGCCTTCGTGGAGATCGTCGATGGGGCAATCTAGCACGGCGGTCTTCACTTTCTCCTCTATTATGGTGGAGGTGATTTCGGCGATTGTCCCGGTCGTCGTGGCCAATGCCAAAACGTTCATGGTCATCTCTGCGCCTTCGGCGCTCTTCATCTTCCCGGTCGCGCCGTTTGGCCATTAGATCCGCACGGAGATCCCGATCGATGCAAAGGCCGAAGCGTCTTCTCCTTGGCGGCTCACTTTGTGACGATCGTGGAGCCAGATTCTTCTGGCGGCACTGTGAGTAGACGCGGCGAGTACGAGATGGCTCTTTTTCCCTTGGCTCCTCCTGGTGCTGCTGAATCGCCGCCGCCGCCACCATAGCCTGAACTTGGGCTACGATCGGAGCGGCCGGGCTATCCGGACCAAGCAGTGGTCCCAAAGTGTCAAGAAGTGTCTTGGAGGCAACAATATTCTGCTGAGGAGTATGAAAAACCGATTGGTTCCCCATTCTCGTCTGCAAGATTTCTTCGTTTACATTGCGGCCTCTGTTCTGGAGGAGTCTTGCGCGGCTTTCTTGATGATGGCGCTCTTCCTCTGCAGCGTTCGCCGCGTCCTTCTGTTGCTGAGATTCCGTTCGCGGGTCTTCGATCACGAAAACGCCGCGAAAGCTTTGGAATCTTTCCGCCTCGTCATCTGAATCGGAGGGACAAGAAGATGAGGAGTACTGACCTTTAGATCCGAGTGGTTTTCCTGCATATTTGTCCACTCGGGGTTCGCCATTAGCCAGTTCCGGCTCTAGACGGGGTTCAGACTTTTGGCTACCGCCCAGGGACAGATGGCCATGCCTGTTCCCGATCCGAGTGGTTGGTCGGCTAAGGGAACCTCAGAATTGGCTCCAGATCGGAACTGATCCGAATCCGAAAGGGAAAGATGACCAAAATCGTCGGCGATGAAATCCAAAGCCTGGTTAAACGCTGGGCGGCGTGAAGGTGGCCATGCTTTTGTCAAGATTGCCATCGAGCTTGCCGAGATCGATCCTAGCGTAGCCCCTACTCGGGCGTACAACCGCCGACGCTTGTTACCGATAATAATGAAAAGGGGCTACGCTACTGACCCAAACACGATGGTAGCACAAGAACACGGATGTATATGTGTTCGGGCTCTCGCGTGGAGATAATACCCTAGTCCTGTGCTCGAATTATTTGAGGCTAGCTATTGCTAATGAGATCGTATGCTTTTGGTTCCCCCGCCCCTCCCTTTATATAGCAGAGGTGGGCGGTTACAATATGAAATCCCACTCGGATACGAGGTGGGGATTACATCTCCATATCTATCCCGATTCTTTATTGGTTTGGATTACAATCATCCCTTGCCCAATACAGCTCGGTTTCCCTAATTAGGATCTATCCTGATTCTTCACGCCTCGCCATTCAAGTCGCTCTAGCTTCATGCAATCGGCCTGACCTTCACTGGTGGGCCTCATGAGTTCTGCCTTGTGGGCCCCGGGGTATACATACCCCACAGTCCCCTTAGTGGATGGATACGCGATGCCCCAAGCAGCCGTAAGAGGAACGGTGCCATTCTTAATTCTCACTTGGAGATTGCACCGCGTGGCCACCTTAATGTCACATACAGGATAATTCCCGCTATGTTCATCTATGTTAGGGGCGGATGCACAGCTGCTCTTATGGGCAGTGGGTCTTACTTGCGGACATACTTCTGGGGTTTGTGCAATATTTCTTTCTTGATTGTTGAGCCTTTCCTCGAGGCTTCTTATCATGTCATAAAATTCTTCTCTCGCCTCCCTCAACTCTTCTCTCAACTCTCCTCTCAACTTCTCCTCCAAATTCTTTATAAGTCGTGACTCGCGCTCGGCTTTAGTTCTCTTCTTATTTCGGTATTTGTCCGAGTCGTCTGGGAATCCAGCTTTTCCATGGAACAAAAACCCTTTGCCTCGTGTACCACTGTGGTGTTCCTTATTTCCCAAGGCCATGGACAAGTGCATCTTTCTCCTCGTCGCAAAAAGAGCCATCGCCTCGATTGTGTACTCAACGCTACCGCAAGATCCCGACAAGTTATCTCACTTATGAAGTCATGGACTAATTACGTAAAATTGGTAGTTCGATTTACATATTACGGCGCTATGCATTTCCTCGTCTGCTGGGTTTACAAAGGAGACGGCTATGAGGACGTGGCGGTGACCTCGCTCTTAGCCGCCTTCGCACGTTGATCTGTGATCGATGCAAATGGCGAGATGCCCTCCTCGTCCTCCTTGTCCCATTGCGCTCTCTTCCCGCGAGAGCGCAGCGCGAGTCCGTGGGGTGAGTGTTCTTGCCTCGCAAGGCCTTGTTTGCTTCACTTTGATGCACGAATTCGCTCGTCGCCTTCATCTCAACAAAACGCCGCCATGTGTCCTCATCAATGAACCCATACTTAGAGTATGGAACCATATCCTTCTTGACGTAGTCATTGAAAAGCATGTGCTTGAAGGTCTTCCAAGCCTTTCCTGCCGCTAGCAGTGCATACCGTCGCACTAGGGGAGCGGATTCTTCTGGAATGTGGAACGATGAAAGAATTTCCGTCAGCAAGGCATTGAGAGTCTCAATAGTCAGCAACCTCCAGGAAGATAGCGTGATCGGAACCCGTTCCCGTGCGACTATCCCACACATATTCCGAAATGCATTCGCTAATGGTATATCGGTCTGTTGGCCTTTTGTTTGGTCCTCTTGTAGCGTGGGTCGATTTTTCTTTTGTGGGCACATCATTTCCTTCAAACGATGGATTAGAGGACGACATCTTCTTTGTAAGTTAAAATAGTTTCAGGTGAACTAAAAGAGAAGAACAAATAAAATCAAATTAGAGTGAATAAGTTTGTGGATACCATGGCTTGTTATTAGCCTTTTAAAAGAACTAGGAGGTTGCCGAACTTAATAAAAATTTCAAAGACCTCCCTAAAACTAGGACATCTACACACAGATAAAATGTATGATACATATTTTAAACAACAAGAATAACATAAACAATATAATGCTTATGATATACATGAATTATGTACGCAACCTCCAAGAGAGAGGAGAAGAAATTATTATAGTGCTATCGGACTTAGGGTTTGGGTGAAGATTAGAATCTTCACCACAATCACGAATCGCTAACAATTTATTCAATAGATTAGGCCTTGAATTCTTACCACCTTAAAATGTACAATAAAGAATTCTACTAGTTCAACAAGTCAGACAGTGCTATCAGACTATTATCAGTCACCAATGTCAAAGATTCAAAGTACTAGCAATATCAAGTTATCAGGCAGGTATAATCTGGACAGCTAAAACAATTAATTCTTTCAAGCATTCAGGACTACAACTCAAGGCAATAGATCACACAAAAGCAGCACTATGTCATTCATATAATGAATCATGACTCCTATGGCAGAATGAAGGTAATTAAGTGTGATTACTCTCAGATTATTGGGTTTGAAAGAAGATTAGAATCTTCACTTCAATCATAAATGGGCTTGACAATTTAATTTAATGAACTAGATCTTGAACTCTTACCACCTTAGCATGTACAAGAATATATACTTCACTGTTATGAGATTAATTCATGTTCAGTTCAGCAAGTGGCGACATATCATTAGAACATATAGTTAAAGGTCTGAACAAAGTGATATAATATCAACCGACAGTTAAGAAAATGATCCGATCAGTATCAACAACACAATCCAACCGAACCAACAGGAAGAAATCGCCAAAGAACTAAGTATTTCTACCAAGAGAATTAATTCAGATGTCTTACAAATTGAGTTCGCAATAATGTTACGATTCAGAATAAGCAGGATCAACCTAGCCTCTCTCAAGTGTTCATATCAATAATTATCAATCTTATCAACCGAACCAAGAACATACAGAGATTTGATACTGACAGAAAAAATCACGAGCAGTTCACCAATTAGATAGAACAGTGAAATGAATCTATTATATCAAACATGCAAGTCTATCAGTTCAAGGTCTACTTCATGTAATTAAATGTCATATTCATTAAGCAACCCAATATCATCACAGAGTAATACCTCTCCCTCCAGCCAGCAAAAATCAAACGCAGAATCTGAGAAAAACTTACAACAGAACAGCTAAAACAATTAATTCTTTCAAGCATTCAGAACTACAACTCAAGGCCTAATCCACAGAGATAAATGTTCTAATCATTCTTTTACCCTAGTTTATCATAGAGCAACCACAATGCAGCAATCATAGCAAAACAACAAATGTACTCACTGAGGAATAGCACTCAAAACATTCATAGAGCATTCACAGAGGAATATATCTAGAGCATTCACAAAGGCCGTGGGGGAGGTCACGAGGGGGAGGACGCCGAGGGGGAGCACGTCGCTGCAGGGGAGGACAACGATGGGGAGCACGTCACTGTGGGGGAGGACAACGAGGGGAGGTCGATGCCGGGGAGGACACTGAGAGGGAGGCCGCCGAGAGGGGGAGGCCATGAAGCACGATGCCGAGGGGAGGCCACCGCGGAGACAAAATGTCACAGAGGGTTAGGGTTTGGCCTTGTGAATAAGGTCTCAAGGGGAGATATATATAGAAGATTACATCACGCATAGTTCTAAAAGAGAACGATGCGTGATGTAGAATATCATAGACGGTTCTATAACATAATAGCACTTGATGATAAGTTATCACAGACGGTTATAATATAACCGTCTGTGATAACTTAACATCACAGGTGTTATTTTATAGAACCGTCTGTGATATATACTTTTCACTGACATAATTCAGATGCTTCACAAGCTACTTACAAAGATCATCACAATCATATGTACAAAGCATGATGGGTCGTATCATCCTTACAATAGCATTAATGTAATATTATTACACATGAAAATTAGTAAACATGATGACAATGCACCCTTCTCATAACTACTCCACCACATGCTTATTCTTTTGTATGAAAATTAGCCCTTCATGATGATCGACGCGTGTGTAGCTTGCTTCCTCATGTTGTTCTTCTGGGACCAGGATGTCATTTTCGATAGGTGGCAACTCATCAAATTGATTGTACTATTCCTCATCTACTACATTCTCAACTCCGACAATTCTCCTTTTTCCCTGAAGAACTACGTGGTGCTTCTTGTTGGATGGGTCGGTTACATAGAAGACTTGAACAACTTGGTTAGCGAGTACGAATGGTTCATCTTGGTATCCGACACGTTCGAGGTCCACAGTAGTGATGCCATTCTTGTCAACCTTCACGTGTTGGAGGTGGACCCAACGGCACCGAAATAGGGGAATCTTGAAAAGTACGTAGTCGAGCTCCCATATCTCCTCTATGAACCCATAGTAGGAGCTCGTCAACCCAGCCGGTATTATTGAATGCATCTATGCGACACCGCTGTTCGGTTTGTGCTCTTCATATCCCGATCTCTCGTAAAATGTGTACCCATTTAAGTCATATCCTTTCCATGTGACAACTGTAAAAGTTGGTCCTTTTGCCAACCATGTTCACAGTGTCATCCGACGAGCTCCGGTGATAGGTCGCTCCTTCAACCATTTGTTGAATCAAGGTTATCTTTGTCTCGTGATCCAAGACTCTGCCGTCTTTGGATTCTCTTGCCTTAGCCATTGCTTGTGCTCGACGATATAGGTGGACACTACAGCCATGTGTTGCAAAACCGTGAAATGGGCTCGAGCATACGCAACCGAATCAGGCGTGATTGCTTTCCTTCCGATGGTCCCAATACCCTGGAGCCTCCTCTCATGGCGAGATCGAGGTACACCTATCGGTTCGACCTGGGCCATGTAATCGACGCAAAACTCGACGGCCTCTTCTGTTGCATAACCTTTGACAATGCTACCCTCCGGACGAGATCAATTCCGTACGTAAGACTTGAGAATTCCCATGTACCTCTCGAACGGGTACATGCTACGTAGGAACACTGGCCCGCATATCTTTATCTCTGTCACAAGGTGAACAATGAGATGGACTATGATATTGAAAAATGATGGAGAGAAATACATCTCAAGATTACATAGAGTCATCACCACCTCAGCTTGCAGAGCATCTAGTCCTTCAGGATCGATGACCTTCTAAGCGATTGTGTTAAAGAAATAACACAGCCTAGTGATTGTCTCTCGGACCTTGATCGGCAAAATACTTCTAATTGCGATAGGGAGCATCTGTGTCATCAGCACATGACAATCATGAGACTTCATGCCGGTTAATTTCAAATCTTCCAATGAAACAAGTCTCTTCATGTTGGAGGAGTAACCAACGTAACTTTCACACCATGCAAGCACCGCACGATTCAGTTCTTTCGCCTTTGACAAAGTATAACAAGGTGTTCCAAGCACGCACGGCCTTTATCGGTCTCTTTCGGTGCTAACTCGTGTCTTATGCCCATATCGACCAAGTCAAGCCGCATGCGTTGATACCATCCTTTGTTTTACCCTTAATGTTGAGTAAGAGACCAATCACGCTATCACGGATATTCTTCTCACGTGCATGACATCGATGCGATGGCGAACTTCTAGGTGCTCCTAGTAAGGTAGGTCCCGCAATATTGATCCCTTCTTCCACATGCTCTTTTCACGGGTACTTGATTTACGCCCCTTTCCATAACGCAACATCCAAATCCTTAACAATGTCATGAACATCTCCCGCTCAAACACCTTGAGCTGAACCATTTTCGCTCCTTCCGTAAAAGTTGCTTCATCTTGTGATATGGGTGATTCCTCCAAGGAACCTACGGTGACGCATGTACACGGTTTTGCAGAGTGATTCACCATAAACTCTCGGTATCATCTAAGAAGTGAGTGCAGGCTTTGGTTCCTTTTGTACTCTGGCCTGAGAGGTTAGCAAGGGTAGGATAATCATTTATGGTGCAGAACAACAAGCAGTGCAAAGTAAAGTTCTCTCGTTTGTCGCATCCCATACGTGTACCGGTAACCCACAATGTTTTTAGATCTTCCACCAATGGAGCTAGGTACACATCAATATCGCTCCTGAGTTGTTTCGTCCTTGGATAAGCCTGAGACAACAAAATGTACTTCCGCTTCATACACAACCAAGGAGAAAGGTTGTAGATACAGAGATTTACTGCCAAGTGCTATGCCTACGCTTCATGTTACCGAAAGGATTCATTCTATCTGACTCAATCCAAACCTTATATTTCTCGGATCCGCACCGAATTCTTGAAAGCTCCTATCGATGTTTATCCACTAGATGGAATCAGCAGGGTGCCTTAGCATTCCATCATTCTTACGCTCCTCAAAGTGCCAACGCAATAGTTTTGCCTCCTTTGGGTTCGCAAACAAACGCTTCAAACGGGGAATTACAGGCAGATACCATGCCACCTTAGCAGGAGGTCCTTTTTTCACCTCAATGCTCTCGCCATCATCATCTGAATGACTCTTACGCTTGTACCGGGATGCGTTGCACACCGAACATATATGCAAGTTTGTGTACTCTTTGAGGTACAGGATCTGATCGCTTGGACATGCATGTATTCTTTCTACTTCCATTCTAAAGGGGCAAAGAACCTTCTTGGCTTTGTAGGTGGTTGTCGTCAACTCGTTTCCCTTTGGAAGCATGTCCGCCAATAGACGTAACAGCGGTGTGAAACTCTTGTCGGACCAACCGTTGCTTGCCTTCAATTTGAGTAGTTCAAGCACGGATGATAACCTTGTGTATTTCAACTTGCACCCTGCGAATAAAGGTTTCTCCGAGTCCTCCATCAAGCCCTAGAACTTTTTATATTCCCCTGTCATCAAGGTTTCTTCGCATCGCGCAAAGACATCGATCCAAATTGTTATCCTCAAGAACTTGTCCTCATCTAAGCACAATCGATATGATCATCCGACATATCATTGACTTCATCGACGATATTAACACTACTTGTCGCTTCTCAGATATTATGCTCTTTGTCATGGTGGTCCAACATGTATAGCCCTTTTGAAACCCTCCGAATCAAGTGTGCTTTAATCATACCGAGTTTCAAATATCTTGATTTTTAATCAATGCACGGACATGACATGAATTGCGCCTCCTTATTAAACATATCCTCCTCTGCAACTCTTCTAAAAGTGGAGACGCCATTAAGGTACTCAACACTCGTACGGTTCTCAACAGACATCCCGACTTCGATCCATCTACGCTACACATGTAACACTTAGTGTGAAATATTAATGCACTGTGTAATGCGATGCACACATTCTTAAACTAATTATGCAATTACATACCTTAATTACATCACAAAGAAATAATTAACACAATTCAAATTAATCTTCAATATAATAATGAAATTAGAACCAATTACTAACCTTAGATCACCAAAAGACTTGAATTGATCTATAAGCTAGATCTAAACAATCTTTAAATTCTATCCTTAACAAGCTAGCTAGCTACATCATGATCGAATATAATATTATGCAAATAGAACCATTACTAGCTAACCTTAGATCAAACAACCAACATATGGTTCTACAAGCTAGATCTAAAAAAATCATCAAATTCCTTCCTTTTCAAGCTAGATGTTGAATATAACGCAATTAAAACACATTACTAACCAAATATCACAAACAACATATGGATCCAGCTACAAGCTAGATCTAATCAAACAATCTTTAAATTAATTTTCTCCTAACCAACCTAGATATTGAATTAGATGCATGCAATTAGAATTCATTACTAACCTTAGATCACCAAAATCAAATGAATCTAATATCACCCTTCAAAATCAATGAGCTTCTTTCACAAAATCGCCTCACTTCCACAGCCACCAGTTTCAGGATAGAAACCGAAACCATATAAATGAAGTGGCTGGAGGCTCTGCTTTTACATGAGATATCACAGACGGTTTTATATTACAGCCGTCTGTGATGTAAGAAATATCATAGACGGTTTCTAAATATAACAGTCTGTGATGACTACTGTAGATATTACAGACGGTTGTGTTATATAACCGTCTGTGATTTCACAGACGGTTTTACTTAGAAACCGTCTGTAATGAGCACTGTAGCCATCACAGACGGTTATATTTAGAAACCGTCTGTGATATTTCTTGCATCACAGACGGCTGTAATATAAAACCGTCTGTGATATATACACTGACGGTTTGAGTACATAACCGTCTGTGATGTTCCATATCACAGACAGTCGTGCGTCTGATATAAGCCTCGCTGTAGTAGTGCTGTCTAATCAGGTGAATGCTCATTTTTTATTACATACATTGCTACTTTTTATTACATACATCTCGCTACTTTTTCTATTTTGCGACTATACATCCATTCATTCTGTCTAAGGTACTGTAATATTAATCTAAATGCCCCGATTATCCATGACCCTAATTTGCATACATTATGATGCATCTCTAATTGGTCCTACCTACCTTGATTTAGGTATCTGTCTTGCGGTGTAACCATCGAGATTCGAAGCCTCCTACCTTTTTCAGGCAGACATGCATAATTATTCATAGCCCGTCCCGCTCAAGATTTATTGGCCGTTTCTTCACTGACATTGGTTGGATCGGTCCTGCAGGTAATTCCTGGCATTGCAGCTGGGCAGTTGGCTCTTCTGATCACGCGCCGGCATGCGTGCGAAGTGGTCGGTGGTGTGTCGTGTTTGCAAGATTCAGTGCATTGTGTGGTGTGCGCGCTGCCTGAGAGGCTGAGCCGGCTCTACTTGCTCTGCTTCTCGGCTGCTGCTTCTGCTTTGTTCTCCTACTTGCTGGGAGACAGACATGCTTGATTGATTTGTGTGTGACATGCATGCTTGTTTGTGTGTGAACTGCACCTGCATTGCCATGGTGTGGCGCTGCCGGTGCGTGCGTCTTTCAGTTTTAGTCGGTTTGGTCGACTTATCAAAGTCAGTATCGTCATATTATCTTGTTCGATAGATGATACCATCTCTCTCTATGTGTGTGTGAAAGAGAGACAAATAAATAGGTAGTTCAGCATGAGGTGTCTGCTGTGCTATTGAGTGTGCGTGTGAGCTTGTGATTTCATTTGTCAACTATATATGAACTGTCATTGGTACTCAAATCTCTATTCAATATATTTGACGACGGATGGATGATGGTGCGTGTGGTTTGTGCAACAGTCATGCTGGAATTATACCCTCTTACCA